>JADMLD010000758.1:3587500-4787500 GCA_017589585.1 Phylloscopus whistleri | reverse complement strand
CTGGGGATGCACCTTTCAGGTTAAAAAAAAAAAACTTCAGGATTTTCTGGCATGAGACCCATTAATATTAAATAAGATAAAGTGTTACAAGATATATTCCAGTAAAAAGCTTTCTGTTCTGAAACCTATGAAATACTGAAAAAGAAATAAATTTTCTGTGGAGGAATCACCTGCAGAAGTAATGAGTCGTCAGATTAAGTTTGATGCACCACTTCTTTTTTTTTTTTTTTTTTTTTTTTTTTTTTTTTTTTTTGACTAGTTGATCTCAGAGGTTTTTTCTAACTTAAATGAGTCTGTAATCCTGTGATTTATTGGACCTGTTGCTGAAATTCTTGTGCCCTATCATCTGCTAATGGTGACAAATCCATCATCAGCTGTCAGATATTTGGGAAATAGGAACTCAGAATGAAGTCATTCACACCTGCAGGTTTTTAGAGACACTCTTACTGATGTTGGTCAGTTTAAAGAGTACAAATGTAAAGGGAAAGAATGAATTCCTTGTTATGTGGGTGTTTTGAGAAGATTTTTGCTTAACTTAAGCAAAACGAAAAATTAGATAGTTGAACCAGAAACAATATTCTTTACATGGAATTAAACACTTCCTTATGAGTTTTCATATTTTTTAGTAACATATCAAAATACCATGTATTATCATTTGTAATCACTGAAAAAACATCAGGTGAAATATGTGACACACAAACAGTCTCTCAGGTGAATTTAATGCAGATGGAACAGTTTCAAGAAACAGGACATTTTTTTTCAGCAAAACGGCCATTAGGTACAGTATACCCCCCTTTTCCAAATTAATTGTCCACCAAGGGCCCAGTAGTAACACGGAATCAAGTTGAGCACTTGTTAGAGCCTGTGGGACCCTTGCCAGAGCTGGGATTGCAAGGCTGATCCCTCAGGGAAGTATTGTAACAACTGTGCTGTGCTGAAAGACTTTAGAAGGAAGAAAAAAAACCAAACAAACCAACCAACCGTGGGAAACCCTCCAGGTACTTTTTGTAATTAGATACAAATTCAGTATCATTTTAAAAAGCAAAGAAATAATTACCTTCATTGTTTCATTTGGAATGCTGAAAAAGTTCAAAACATCGCAGTTTTCGGCAAGCTCCCCAAGCATGCTGAGGAATGTACAATACCTCCTTAGTTAATCTGGCTGGAGCTACAGCTAAACGATGCCTGTGTCTTCTGCTGGTCACAGAGGTGGAAAGAGGCACACCCAGTGGATGGTTCAGTCACATGCAGTCTAGCCATAGGCACCCAGCCAGGCTGACTACTCAGCCCATGTCTCCACCTCACCCTTTCCTGCATTTCCAACTCACTCTATGGTTTTAAGCCTTCAGAAGAGTTTGAGGTCTAGCACAAGTACTGGTAACTGTAGTGAAATTACTGCCCTCAACACCTGTTCCACAAATAACAAATGTGTCTGATTTCCCTTCTTGAATCACCTGATACTCTCCAACCTGGACTTCCCTACAGGTACAAGGTTGTTTCGAGAAACAATTTGCATCAGAGTACATGAAATCCATGTTAGGTAGCATTTATTTTTATTGAACCTATGCATTACATACTAAGCCTATGCTGATGAATGATTTCTGGGTTTGTCAGTGTCTGTCACTAGAATTACATTATCGTGGAACCAGAGCAATGAGGAGATCATATGTGATGTGAGGCTCATGAGCTCTCATTATTCTCATTAGTTCTCATTTGCAGCAGCATGAACTTCTGGCCCACAAAAGGAGATGCTGCTCTAGTTCCAGTAGGTAATATTCATTTTTTGGTTTGGTTAAGAGGGTGCCTTTAATGAAGTTTCCCAATCACTCCAGCACATGGAGTTTCAGATCATTGACTGGTCTCAGGGCACAAAAAATACAGTCCCCTATGGTTAAGCTAAAACCAGAGAACATCGCTTAGCAGCACATTGACTGTATTCCCATTACTGATGGACATTTAGCAAAAACCATATCAGAGCTAGTCTGAAAAAAAATTCCTGAAACATATCTGTTGTGAATGTTGTCTCTCCTGTAGTGCTCATATTGTGCTCTAGAAGTTGCCTACTTACTAGGTACACAGATGTTATGTTTGTTGATGTACATTAGGTTGTTACCTGTGAATGTGTGATTTTCTGCACATCTGCCCATCATGTGTCAGAGTTCACACTGTATTCACACAGGATGATTGTAGATCATTCTATATATGACTATACTTAAAGATGCTATATTTTTTTCCTAGGAAGATTCTTTATTTGTTTCCTTTACCTAACTGACCTTGCAACATGGCAGGTATGCTCAGCTCCTACCATCTCAGACTTTAGCTCTGTGTGGCTTTACCAATTCTTTGGCTCTGAATTCACTTACAGACTGCATTTGATAACAGCTTAAAGATAACAACTGGACAATAAAAGCAGGTGAACCTCCCAACAGATTAATAAAAAGTACAAAAACACTATACAGAAAATATTCCACCATGACTTCAGGCAGTCACTTCTCAACTATACTCTAGATGCTGACAAGCTTTTCTGCTGTATTTCTGCTTAGACAAAATGTGCCCAGCAGCCAGTTACCTCCTTTTCCTTTCTGGGAACCAAAACATTTTTCTTTTACCAAAGGTCTTGTTAAGATACAGCCCTAGTAGCAGAAGATATATCTATCTCCTTCCCAAAAGCACAGCAAAGAGAGCACCCTTGTCTGTCATCAATGACTTGAAATTGTCAAATGTTCTCCTAAGCTAGTACTTGCTTTTTGCTAAGCCATGCAGTTGTGTTAGAGAGTGTTCTGTGTAATCCACGACTTAACGACATGGTGCCTTGACTTTTAAATTAGGACCTTGTTATTACAGTCCTATTGTCAGCCACACGTGGCAGTATTAGAGAGATACTATTGTGTGTTCTGACTTTGTTAGGAGATCTAAACCCTGCCTTTGATGCCGTGTGGTGATAAAAAGTATACAAAAGCTTGAGATGCAAATACATTAATGTATATATTGTTCAGAGGGTTTACAGATTTCGTAGGGTCCTGGGTAATAAGAAAAGTTGTCTTACATGCTGTAGTCATGTTGCCTCAGTTTAAGATGCTTCAGAGGAAGATGCTCTGAGGTAAAAAAAAAAAGGTGCTATTTTTACTCGGAAGTTTATGTTAAAGGTTAAATTTCAACACCCTAGTCCTGTGGACATTAATAGTTTCATCAGATTGTTACAAATATTTTAGTACAAAACCACGCTTTCACTACTAACAAAATAAACAGCTACTTTCTGAATCTTCTTTTCATCACCAAAACAAACAAGCAAACTAAACTTTACAAAAACCAGAATTTTATGTCTGGGAATTGATCTGGAATGAAATGGCAAAAACAGAGTGATTAAGCCTGTAATTTCATATATTTTCCTGCTTTATACTAAATGTTGTTTGAAATGTAGTACTATGTAGGCTTGATTTACACCTAGAGTTAGGAATGTGCTCAACTGCTACTGTTCTTTATGTATGGCTTTTGGCCCTGGCAAAAAGCATCTGTTTCGCATGGCGGAAAGTTGGAATCAAATTGACTTGGTTTAAATTAGTTCATTATGTGCTAAGTAGTGGTTTGGAGCTGTGGGTGTCACTGAAATGTTTTTCTTGTCTATAGAAAACTAGGAAATTATCTAAAGAAAAGGTGGAAAATATTAACTAGTGCCAGCAGCACTTGAAAAGAATGTCTGGAGGTGTCAGATCTTTGCTCCATGAATCATGTCAGATTATTAGCTCCCTTTCCTGAAGTGCACCTATAATGGAGGGGTTTTGATGAGAAATAGATTTTAAAAATATGTGAATGATAAATGAGAAAATGAGTTGTGCTTCGTGTAACCACAAGATTTAACATTGTTACGTCCATAGCAAATTTTAACTGAATCATACTCATTTCTTGAAAACTCATGAAGAAATTAAAGTAAAAAGGACATTCCTGAAGGAAATAGTATCATAATCAGCATTTCAGTAGTTCTGCTAAAAGTGTTTTGCTGTTATATGGGATGCATAGTTTTTAAAGAAAATCTGCTTTTACAAGAAGTGCACTTCAGTGGTTTGAAGGGAGCTCAGATGTTTTCTGATAGTCTGCTTCCATGCCGTACCATCTAGCAGGCATGGAGAAGTGGTGAGTGTGGCTCTTCCAAGGACCAAGGAAATCTGATTGGGAGCAATCTCACAGCATGAACACCAAGTCTGATCTCTGACCACTAACAGGTCATACATGAGGACCTTGCCAGACACTGAAAACTCACCCTAACCGAGTGAGCCAGCTGGCCAGCTATTTGAGTGATATGCTGAAAAACATGTGTTGTCTCACTGCTGAATAAAACCAAATCCAAATTTGAAGATCAAGGCATCTATTTTTCTTTTCTAATTTTCACCTTTAAACATTTCAGTCTGAGGCCAATAAATGCTATCCACAGAAAAACACATCTATTGAGTAGCAACCCTTTGTCCAGACCACCGTTCCTCTTCAGAAGAGACTGCAAAGCAATTACTTACTAGCTCCAGGATGCAGAACAAAAGCTGGTACTGATTTCTTATCTCTCTCAAAGCTGTCACTTCACCATATACAAGCACTTGACATAAGCCACTATTTATTTATATCCTCAGACACAACAACCATGACTCTCATCAGCTCTCTGCTCCCTCTCTGAACACCCTCTCTGCTAATTCTCTGCAGCCAAAGCCCTCAAGTCCCTGGATACAATTTTTGTCCCTCCTCTACTTTAGTTCAGCAAACCCTGCCACCTACCCCAAAAGATCCAAAAATATATTTGGCATCAACAGGAAGGATCCTAGGGCAGAGGACATTGTTTTGCCACCTAATAAAACCTTGTAATGCTGTATGCAGGGCCTCTCTCTGAAGCCTGAGAGGGGTGTAATGCATTTGGAAAGAACACACGAGGGAAAGCAAAATACTTAGGCTGGCAGAGCAATAGTCTTAGCAGAAGGGTTTAGGAGGACTGTGACTCTGATGCAGAACGGAGATAGCTGGGCTATGGTATGACACATCTACAAGATCATAAAGGTAGTGAATAACTTGGAAGTGAGGATCCTGTCCAGTCAATCTCATACTGCTAGAGCAAGAGGACATTCCATTACATTCATTGATCCCCTTAAGTCAGATTGAAAATTATTCATTTACAGAGCACACAGTGAACTTCTGGAACTTGCTGCCAGAGGAGGGTGAGAAGGCAGGTAGTACCAGCAAGGCCTCAAACAAGAATAGGAGAAATTTGTGTGCAGAATCTGTAATCTTTATGTGAACACTAAGAAAAAGCCTGTCTCACTCCTTGGTTATGCTGGGAAAGAAGAAGGAAAAAAAAAAGTGTCCAGAAGTTCCAAAGTGTCCGGGCTCAAAAACTCTCCTCCAAAACAGCACTTTCCCTTATGGATAAACATCCTGAAAATTGTTCTGAAGCTGTAGATGGGTTACCATCATTTAGCAGAGTCCTTGAAATGTTTCATCTCTAGCACAGGCTGCAACACAGAAATCAATACCAGAGGCTAGAGCTTTCTACGGCATACATGGAAGTTATTCCTTTTTCCTGGAATTATTTCCCTTTTCAAAATTGTGACAAGTATTCTTGTTATGCAGTGTGTCTCAAGGAGAACTGTTATTCTGCTCCTATGGAGACATGGCTTTGGTCATACTCCAAGATATCATTGGTTAATTGATACAATTGATTAATACAGTGTCATCATTGTCATTGTACCTCTACATATCTCCTGACAGTAAAACATGTTGAATTCTGCTAATTTGTTTTTTAATCTTAGATATTAAGTATTTAATTTTTTTCTGGTTTTAGAAAGAGCCATTGTAACCTTTTCAGTCTCTTACTACAACAGGGGAAAAAGCCCCAAACCAGCTAATGTTTCCTGTCCCCAGATACCTGACAATCTTCAATCCTTACTTACCATGGACACAGGATTCAGAAAAGAATATATGAATAAGATATGAATTCTGCTTTTTCCAAGATGTGTGCATTTTTTGACATACATTGATTTGAAATTTGAGTAGTATCATCAGTGTGACTGTGATACGGGAAGAAAAAAGTTTTGGTGGTGTTCAAAATTTGCTGTTCACACAGTTTGACTATGCCCAGTTGTGATTGACACCCTTACGTTGGCAATAAGGTGTTTATAACAGGAAAACAATCTTTGGCTGTAGAGAACTGATTAGTATTTTCCGTCTTGCCCTAGGCCCCTGATTCTTGAACTGACTGACATACATGTAAAACCAGATCTCAGCTCACTTAGCTCCATATGCATTTTAGAGGTCCTATATTCCAGTTCTGGTATGTAAACAATTGTCAGCCCCATTTATCCCCCCTCCTTTTTATTTATTTTTTTTAACAGATTGCATTCCTGCAGCATAGTCTGCAATAACTGATATGGTTTATGTTTAGCACTTTGTCTTTTCCCTTCTTCATGTTTATAGCATTGCTTTCTGCTCTTAAACAGCAAAGCACACTACCCTTAGACTAGGCCTGAGTTCCAATCACAAAGTGGAATTTCTACAGACAGTACTGTCTGGAGCAACAGGCTTTCTCATGTGCATTAGGATACTTCTGAAAGTCCAGTCAGTAGGGCTGTGGGCTTACTGGGGGCATGCATATGTCAGTGTGACCACATGGGCTTATTCTTTACTAAGCAGCAGCAAGCCTATCCGTAATAATGGAAATGTTTAAGCAAGGACACTTGAGTTAAGGAAACTCTTACCTACCTACATGTCTGCATCCAGTGCTAGAGGAGACTCTGAGGTTCACAGGTCTGCTGTGCATGCACATGTGAGGTCACATCTCTATCTCATCCCTAGCCCTGCATCCACAGACTGCCTGTGCAGCTCCCTTGCTCTCTAGGTGGAAAACCAGGGATCTACAGATACTCCAGAGAGAGACAGAAGATGTTTAACTATCATACCATTGCCAGTATCTAGCACAGGGCTAAGGGTTTGGAGAGCTGAAGGTCTGTGAGATGGGCATAGGTGCGTAGGAGAAAGGACACACACATATACAGGCCCTTCATAAAATCCTTCTTGTCTTAGACTTTATGGTTTGAGAAAAAAGATGGCAAAATCTTGGTGTTATTTTGTTCCTAGTAAGAGATGCCTTGTGAAATCCATTTTTCAAAATGATGGACAACATCTGAGCTTTTCTGTACAAAAACCGTGCAGAGGAGCAGGTATTTCCAAGGCAACTGAGCAAGGGTTAACTTCATTAACTCTGTGCAATGGATGCATGTAATGAGTCCTACTTTTATGTCCTTTTTGGGATCCTGGAAACTTTGTCAACAGCAAATCAAAGACCTTGCCACAGATTTTAAATAAACATATAAACTCTCGGTTTTAACATGGTTTCTCCTTGATGCCTTTCAGGATAAGCAGTAAATGAAATACCAACTACACAAAAACCACATTTTGTTGCCAGGTAACTTACTCTGTTTTCACTGGAATAACACGGAAAGTTTGGAAGATATTTAACTGAAATCAGACCCTAGTAACTGGTGAATGGCCCTTAATGCTATGCCAGCTCTTATTTCCCAGCATCAGGTGCCTGGACAGCTTTACTGTAGGTAAAGTGCAGCTAAAGGATAATTGCTATAAAACACAATAAGGTCAACATAATTTAAACAGAATAGCTTTTCCCATCACATTTACACTATTTTGGAATAAGTGGAATGACATAGAAGTGATGTCCACAATGAAGGGGATTTCAATCCTTTCTGACTCAGAGCACTATATATAAAACTCTTTTCCAAAAGCAGTTGATGCTTCAGTACTGAAGGCCACTCCAACTACTAAAGAAATGCATTATTTAAAGAGACAGACAAGATGGATGTGAGAGATTTGCACTTGTTTTTCTTGCAATAGGAACTTCTTACATGACCTAGAGAAATTTTTCTTTATGTTGTGTTTCAGAGTAACCTTCATTTCCTTCCATGGGCATTGCCAAGATGAGGGTCTGAGTCCCTAGTAGGAATGGCATTGCTTAAGAGAGGTGGTGCAGTTCCTGTCCTCTGGTCCCTGCAGGGGTGGCCAAGGCTTGACAGCCACGTGGCTGTGGATGGGCTGCTGGCTTGCCTGGGTTGAAGACAGCACTCACAGGCCAGATGAGGGTGTAGGAGCTGATGGGTTTGATCAGCAGACTGGTTTTGCCTCCATCAGCTGTACAATGGGAGAGATGTAACCCATTGTGCCTCATCACTCAGAGCTCTGAATATATCCTCAACTTGGCTATTCTGATGGTAGTAATGCAAAAATATGTATAAGCAAATCACACGAAAGTAATTTTTACTGTTTCTTTTTTATTTTTTGCTCACATGTTGTGTGTGTCTGTGTGAGCCACTGGATCCTGCCCACTTCCCTACTTTCGCTGGGAGCTATCTATGGGACAGTGGCAGCTGCATTAGGCTGAAAAAAACAAACTCAGAACAGATGTAATTATCTCCCTTCCAATTGCAATTGTGTGTCGAAGCACCTTGGGGACATAATGATATCAAAAATAAGAGCATGAGCAGCATAAGAACTGCAGGAGCTAAGCTAGGTACCTACCTCCCAATACCTTTTCTCACAATAGTAGAATAAGAGGCAGTTTGAAGGAATACAAAAATTTACTGAATAATTTTTTCATTTTCAAAACACTAAACTGAGAAACAGTGACATAGAACAGAGCAATGCTGAAGAGCCACATCTCTTGAGCATTAAATTAAAAAAAAATTAATGTTAATTCTAACAAGGAAGAAAGAAGACTTTTGGAGATTTATGCAACAGTTTCCTCTTCTAAAGCAGGAGGCTGTACTTTCATTTGATTATTTACCTTGTGGCACATACGAAAATAACCTTATTTCCTGTTTGGTAAGAAAACAAAAGATGGTCTTTAGGGGCTGAACTTTGTTATTCTGAGTGCAAAGGTTTGCCAAAGAACATGCAATAAGCACTCTTCAGCTTCGTGGATTTTTTCCTTGCTAGCAGCTGGTCAGTCACAGGTGCTGGCAAAAACCCCACCAACCACTGAAATGTACTGAGAAGGGCTTTGGTTTTTTGTCACCACATTCAGCGAGTTCCTAATTTGCTCTGGTTTGAAGTGCTCCTTGTGAATACAGTGAAAATAAAAAGAGCTGCAGAAGGAACATGAATAAATATAGAACTTATTTGCAAATACAACAGCTGAGGAAACAATTGTGCAATATTGTGCACAAAAGACAGTGTCTGAGGTAAAATTTGACTATTTCACTTTCTAGCCATACTATCCCTCTACAAGTAGAGTTGTGGCATCTCATGGAGAGATGCATGGAGAGCGGAAAAAAAGCTTTTTTAGAGGGTGTGGGAGGGTGCCTGGACACTCAGGAAAACCACAGGATAAATAGTCAAGCAGTCTTGTTACCTCTGGGGAACATCCAATAACCTTCGTGATGCCAGTACATTACCACAGAATTTTCCTGGAAACTGGAGCCCCAGTGGACACTTGGTTCTCACAGTAACACCAGGAGGCCAAGAGAGCAGCCACAAGGCATCTGAGGTGGTGCTGGGAAATGTCTCCGGCAGGAGGCAGAAAATCACATTTGGAGGTAATGTGCTACTCCCATCTCAGTAAAGAGCATCAGGCTATAGTCACAAATAACCTGTATCAGGTTTTTTTAACCATTTTTAACCATTTTTGGGGCTGGACAATAGCCACAGGCCAGAGGGAAGCAGAGGTTTCATTGTGGTGTCATATATGGGGGAGTTTGTTTTCCATTACTTCTGTCTTTACAACCTAAATGATATTTGCTGTGCCAGGAAGCTAACAATTTGGAAGCTCAGTTTTCATCTGTTTGAAGTTTAAAAGGCCCTAGTTTTTTGTAAGGTAGGGGACAGTAATGAAATGTTTCAAGGAAGAAGGCATATTGCAAAGTAAACAGTTAAAACAGTGGAAAATGGAAAAGAGCATGGGTTCTGGTATCCCTGCTCTTACCCCATGTCCCATTTCAAGTGTGCACACTGTACTTCTTCAGTGCTGATACAAGCTTTTGGTGGACAAGTAGGTGGCAAAAAGAATAAATATCCTTTTAAAAAAACCCCGCATTTTTCCAGCCACATCTGTATTTCCAGATGGCATTGACTGAATACCAATATGAAACAAACTATTTCAATTACCTAGCTCCTACAGCAGAAACATCTTTTTTTGAAGAGAGATATTGTGTGAGGCCTTGCATGGTTACTGAACAAGACTTGTAGCATTATGTTTTAGACGGTATTCCACAGCATTTTTTATTAATAACCCCTGATTTTGCCAACATTCGGCAGTTTTGTCTGTGCTTGTGCCTAAGTTTTTGTAGGTTTCACTGCTATGCTCCTCTAAGGCTATTCACAGTTGTCAGTGCTGGTTTTTTGGTATGGTGGGTTTTTTTTGTTTGTTTGGTTTGGTTTGGTGGTTTGTTGGTTTTTTTGGGGGGGTTGTTTGTTTTTGTTTTCTGTTTGGGTTTGTTGGGTTTTTTTTACTGTAATATAGTAAATCATGAAACAAATAGTGGTTTCTGGAGTTATATTTTTTCAAATGCATTCCAACTTCTCCAGACTTGTCAGATTCAAAGAAGGAATGAGAGATGAGTACAAAATGAGGGCAGGGAGATGAGAATAACGTAGCCTTAGGAGACCTAAGGCTTTGTTCCAGGTCTGTGGAGTAAGACAGACAATATGAAGTGGAAGATGAAGATCTGTTTAGAGGTCTGAGTGACAAATGACATAGATGTATCTCCCAAGGTGTACAGTGTTCTCAGATCCTTTCAGGAGAACAAGATCCTTGTATTACTTGGCCGCTTATCTGCTATTTTTTGGGTGGCAGTGGATAAGATCTTGCTGATGCCTGTGAGAATGATTGAATTCAACCTTAGGCAGAAGATTGCAATGATATAGATAATTTGGTCCCTAAAGTAAGCTTGGTGGCCCCAGCTAATTCAATTTATGGGCTACATTTCTTATTGTGGAAATCCTCGGAGAAACTTGCATTCACTAGCAGCTTGATCTACAAAAGGTGCTAAGTTTTTCCAGCTATGATTAATTTCATGTAAAGTTGTGGGTGCTTGCACCTCTGAAACTCAAGCCTTACTTGTGATGCGTGAAGAATCTGTCACATTCAGTTTCTCATTATCCAGGGGCATAAAAGTGATTGAAGGAGGGGAGAAAAAACAACAACCCCAAACTTCATAAACATTCATTAAAATCCATCATCAGTATCTAAGCAGCATGATAGCATAAAGATATGTCAGTTGTCACTTTGTAGCGTGCAAGTTTTATTCCCAAATCACCCCAGTAACTTAAATAAGAAAGGCAAAATGCACAAAGAATATGGCCATCTGGAATACATAATGTGGAAAGATCTGCAATGCATTATATGGTCTGGAAAGTGGCTGGTCGAATTCCAGAGAGCTAAGATAGACTTCAAAGTCTGGCCGCACATCAGTGAAACTGCTGATCAGCTCAGATATTTAAAGTGGGTGTAGATGAATGAATTTATTACATTTTTTATCTGTTGCATTCTTATGGGAAAACATGTCTGTGGACAGGTTCTCCACTGATTTCATGCTTGGTTCTTTTATTTGAACTGTATAATACATTTTCATAATTTTACATCATATTGCAGTTTTACAAAAGGACTATTTTCCCATAATTTATAATGTCATTGTATGAGAGAGAAAACAAACAAATAAAAAGCTCAAATAATAGTAAAGAATAAGACATGATTCAAATACCTTAAAAAGGTTAGAAAATTCTAATTAAAAAAAATAAAAGACAAATCAAACTGGGTTTCTACCTTTGTTCTATTTTTAACTAAACACAAAAACATCCACCATTTGGGATTTTTCATATTTTAATTGCAAACAGCTTCCTCCTAAATTAATTGATATGTCTGACTCTTATTTACCCAGACTTCCAACTTCTCTACGTTTGTTGAAGAAAGGGGAAGAAAGATGAAGCCATACTGTTCATTGTTTTCATGTGCTGATCCTAGAACTTCATGTATCAGACCTAGGATTTGATGTCTTCAAGGTGTATTTTACCAACCCTGTGGATGAAATAACGAATCTCCAAACTTAGATCATCTCTAATGGCACAACTGGAGTATTCTATTCTTCCCTCTATTGAATGTCAGTTTTGTTGCAACAGCTCATATAAAACATCCTTTACTAGGATCTTCAAAGATAAAACTACTCAAACTAAACATAATCTTACTATTTTACCTGTTATTTAGACATAGAATTTAACTCTGAGTCATAAATACATGATTTTTACTGTAAAATAGCACAATTCTGTACATGACAGTACTTTCATAAATTAGCTGGTGTTAACTTTTGTACTGAGTAATCTTCACTATGCAATTCAATTTCCTGTTTTTACAGTGCAAGTGTCAAGTAAACTGCTGGGAAAGCTGTTTTCAATTGACTTTTAATTATGGTGTAGTACATGCATAGGACTGGTTACGTGGAGTAAGAGAACTGTTCATGGGAAATGCATTTGTGACTGGGCTTTTAGGGTTTTGCCTTCCCTGGGCCTGTAACAAAATTCCATGCAGTTTCCCATTCTTCATCTAGGCTAGCACTCACCCAGGAAAATGCAGCAAAATTCCTTCAAATACTGTCAATAGGTAGATCAGCACATACAGCACAGCAGAAATTGCACTCCCTCTTAAAATGGTCTCCTCCCTTTCAGGAAGATAAGAATAATTATCTCAAAATTGTGATGACCTTGGAAGATAAATTATGCTCTCCACAATATTTTTCCAAGCCATTAATGAAATCACTGAGAGAGGTGGATATTTTCTGGAAAATGGACGTGGTTAAAGACTGACAACTGCAGTTAGAGTGGACTTCAACCAATTGTCACTGTAGATCACTTGATCATTTCAATGACCATCTCCCTGCCAGGGGACTTCCTCCAAAGTTCTCTGAAGCCTTTTCAGCAGTGCATTCGTCTCCAAACCTCAAAAGCTGAAGTTTGAGGTGATTTACCTCATCCTTGCCAACAGCTTTGAAATATCCATTAGGGCAATCCCTATGGACATTTGACTCATCAGCTTCCTGTTTCTACTGAAACCCAGATGTAAGAAATAATCTATTATGGCTGAAGAAGAAAAAAAGAAAGAAAAAAAGTTGGCTGAGTATTTTAAAATATTCACACACCACGGAAGTTTGGGTGTCATTTTCCTCATGTTTCATTCATACCTTTAAAAGAAGAGGAGAGGAAAACATGTACTTAATCAAAATCCCAGGCGCACTTCCTGAGCCTATGTGTTTTACAGATGGGAAGACTTAGAAGACAGATTGATTTTTAATCAATGTTAAATAAAGAAGAGCATCTGCTTCGTGTAGTAAAAATGTAGCCTATAGTCCCAGTCATCTGGCACAGTTGCTGCTGACATCACTGACTCAGTGATAGGGAAAATGTGGTGGTAGCACAATGCACACCAAAGGTGGGAACAGGGGTACCTGTGACAGAAAAACTCAGTATTCAAGAGTACATTTACCACACCTGGGCACAAGACACTGGATGAAAGGAGTAATTCCTCACAAAATCCATGGGGGGAAAAAAATCCTTCTTTATTGTAGAAACAGATCAAAAAATCTCAAATGCTCCAATAGCTTACATTTCTAAAATGACTGCAGACAGGGTCTAAACTTTGTTGTTTGGTTGTAGTCTCATTGTCTTTTAAGCAAAGGAGTGCAAAATCAGAAATTGCTTGGGTAATTGGCTGGAACATTTTATTCCCTAGTACAACTTGCTATTTGCAAGTGAAGAAAATCCCATTTGAGCAGAAGGAACTGGAGCTATACTTGCCTTCAAGAAAGGCTGGTAGCTATAAGTAACCTGCCATGGTCTGTTCCAGTTGTTTTCAAGCTTGAGAAAATAAAATTGCAAAAACCATGAAAACAAGGTGTTTAAAGAATTATGAATAAAAGGCAAACATAATAGTTGATATAAACAATGTATCAGTAACTTGAAGGCTAACTTTTTATTAAGCCATCCAGAAAAAATATGCAAAGTATTATGTTTACAAACATATAGGTTCACTTTTAGAATGAACCATCCACATAAAAGAAATGTTTCTTAGATAACTAGTTTCCAAGAAAAATAATTCAACCAGCTGTAAAAAGGTATGAAAAACATGCTAAACTAAGAACAATAACATGAACCTGTGTGCAATAACGTTCTAAAGAACCTGAAGTGTACTGGATGTAGCTATTTTGGGAAGATGTTTGGAACTCATGTCAAAAAATATTTTCTTTAGATGAAAGTCAAGAGTCACTCCAGTTAATCATATTGGGACTTTAAGGCCCCTCCAGGCCTGTCTTATAAATTGGACTACTGAGGGCTGCTTAGCATAAGCATAAGCTAAAATCATACACCACCCTCAAAGGAGTGCTAGTAGGTAAGAAAAAAGGTCTGAGCAACCCCCACCCCCCTCTGCCCCCACTTCCCCCCAAAAAACAACACCAAACCAAAACAACAACAACAACAAACCCCAACAAAAACAAAACAAACAAAAAACCCCCACCACAAATAAAACAAAACAGAACAAACATCAACCAAACCAGGGCCTTGTTTCAGAGTCTCTAGGACACAGCAGTCTTTGTCTTGTCTTCTGAGCATTTTCTGGCAGGCCAGGACTTTGACAAGTGTTAACCCAGTTTGAGGACAAAGACTCGACTTTCTTATTATCAGCTACCTGCTGCTTGATTAGAGAATATTCAATCTTGTCCATGTTTGCTAAAACAAGTCATTCCAGAGGTTATAGAGTAACTTTTTGAGTCACTTTTAAGGATACAGGATCTTAGCTGAAGATCCTTCAGACTTCTTAAAGAAATCCAGATTACCTTCACCACCATTTAAAAGAAAGGAGAGGGGAAAGTCAGATGTATCATCTCCTTGCTAACAAAATAAAAATTGCTCTGTAGTAGCAGTGAAAAAACAAACTGACCCTGCTTCTTCTTTGGGGGGCAGAGTACTCCTACTCCCCTTTTCCAGAAGCTGCAGCTTCTAGCTCTTTTATAACATGACTGTGGGTTTTGAATCAAATCCCTCTATTATGAAAATTAGAAAGGGAAGGGAGTGTGTAGGGGGAAAATGTCCATATATAAGAAATATATTAAGGCTAGCACTAGAAGAAAAAAGGGGGGAACTTGAGAAAAGTTCTAAATAATTCATCTGAGTTGTTTCTTGGGTTATAAATTCTTGCATGTCTTACAATGGTCATAATTGACAGCCAGTCAAGATCAACTTTGCCAGTCACTGAAAGTTTACTGGAAGTCTGAAAGCAGGAAACTTATCTGTTGGGTTTGGTTTTACATGTATGCCTTTCTCTTTTATCTTCTTGTCCTGCTTCATGTTTTTCCTATTGTTTAAATGTTTCAATTTTTAGAATGTCCGAATAATCCTTTGAAGCATTTAATTTCCTCTTTGCCAATCTAAGCCAAAACACAGATTATGTTCCATTTGACTGATGTTTGACCATGAGGATTTTTTGTATCTGTGCTTGCACACACAAGCACACATATACACAATGCAGGCACACACATACAGGACTTCAGAAACACACCAATCTGCTACAAATCTGAAAGCAATTTTCAACCCAAATTCCTCAGGAGGTCATTCAGGGAGCTTTTTCAAGGGCAATAGAAGAAAATCCCTTGTGCTCACAATTATTTAATGGAGAAACATCTAGATTGCTTTCAGAGCTCCATCCAGCAGAAGATTGTGTGTTCCACTAGAAAACTAAGCTTCCTCTGAGAACCACTGGTGATGAAAAGCTGTACTTATTTTGCCATGCAAACTATGCAATTTAGTGTGTACTTTCCTTTGGAGGAAAAAAAAAAGACCTAACTAAAGTCTTCTGATGTAATGCCCAAAATATATTGCATTTATTTGCTTTATATATTTTAATGAAAAAAGGTCTTTTGAGAATGTTCATATTTAGACATAAAAGAACCGAAATAATTTAAAATAATTGTAAATGTCAGTTTTTCATAAATGAAGCAATGAAGCATATAGAGGGGGAGCAGGGCAACCTTGTCAAGCAGGTATCCACTCATAAAGCTGCACTCCAGAAGAAAACATTTTTTAAAAGTAAATAATTGAAGGGGTATTATCTTTTTGTGGCTGCAGTACATTTCTTCCCTCCTTTGGTTGGCTTTGAAGAAGGTTTCAGTGCACTTAGCTTGGTCTCCTGGCAGTCTTGCAACGTCAGACCCCCATGTGCTTCTCCACTTCCCCATCTGAGCAAGAGCTATGTAGTTTCCCCTTGAGCCTGCAGTCATGCAGGAGGACAAGGATCCAGAAAGGAAGAGAGAGTGAAGAACAATTAAATTTTCACAAGGTTTTCCAGGCTGTAACCCTTCTCCACAGTGTTTTACTTTGTTGGATAAAGTAGAAAAAATTTGCAAAGCAATAGGGAGCTGGTCCATACAGAACAAAACTGACAGATTCTATCTGTATATGGGTAGGTTTATGTAGAAAAACAATATTTTTTTCTGATTGTCTGAGGAGAAGCCTGTATGCTCTCTAGAAACTTGCCTCTTTCTCTCTTGAATAAAGCAGTGACAAGTTTTGTTTTCTGATTGTTTCTGATTTCCAGAAGGCTCTCCTGAAGCACAGTCAGTACCTGACATGAGGCATATTAAACCAAGAAACATGCTGCTCCTTTCAAAAAATCCCTAGCAAGTAGGATACCTATGATGGGTTTTCTTCATAGAGAGGGAAGGCCATTACTATATAAGAGGGAAAAACAAAAGGAGCACTTGTTCCAGATAACCTACACTAAATCCCTGATGAGATTTCCTTCCTTCTTTCCTGAGCTTGGCTACAGACAAAGAGGAATACTCAACAGAGCACTAAATACTGGGAATACTGAGTAAAAAACGCCTGCACTCTTTCAGGAAAACATTTTCACTGTGCTGCCTTCTAGTCCAAAAATTATTTGTCAGAAATCTTACTAACTATTTTTTGCTTTGTGTTTTTATCTACCTTATAAGTGATACTGGGAATAGTGAAGCCCAAACTCCAGCATAAATGAAGGTGATCATTTACATATACATCTCTTGCTTCATGTCTATTTGTGTTGCCTTTTGCCCAAACTGGAAATGAAACTCCAGATAATTTTAGTAAGGAGGTAATATAAAAGGAGATCTTTGTTTGAAGGCCTTCAGAGGCAGTTATGGAAAGATGCCCACAAAAGCCCAGCCCCCCACCCAGGGGTGAGTACATTTTATAGGTTTTAGGAAATTAGCATAATTGATAAAAGCACCAATTAGGAGGATGAGTGGTGATGCAATTCCCCCCCACACCCCCAGGTCCAGTCCGTTCTCTGGAGCCTCCCCTCGGCACTGGCTGTACTTTGTCCATGAAATCTGTCTCAAAGAGCTGCTCTTGGCATTGGTTCCCAGGAAGAGCCAAGGTAGCACGGAGCCTTGGACCTCCCAGGGCTTGGAGCTCTGGAATTTGTTTTGCCTTTCTGCTTAGGGAAAGGCCATGGAAAAGTACTGGGAAAACTAGTCACTAATACAATAGACTACAGAGCTACAAATATATGTGTGAAGAATACAGAGAATATATAAATGAAAAAAGGCAAAACCTAAATGGCATCAGTTGAGAATGCTCACTTTTGTCCCCAGAAGTTCATGAAGATGTTACAGCATCTCAAAAGTGGACTTGGTGCCCAAGTACAGCATCAGGTACCTTCTGATCATCAGGTCAAAACATGAGAGTTATATATAGTTTTAGAGGAATTGCATTAGAAGAGCTAAGAATATTTCTAAGATGTATAATTTATAATTAGAAAAACTCTGTGCAATTAATATTTCCAAGGTATATTATTTATTGTTCTCCTTAACTCTTCTGAAAATTACAATATAATAGAAAAAGTAAAAATTAATGCCATTTTAGCTGTAGCCTTCTACATGAATAACAGGAGAAAATTCAGCTGTTTAAGTATATTTTGTAAGGATAGACAAAAACGTAACAACCAATGCTTTAGAGACATACCATACTATATAAAATAGCAGAAATCACTTTTTGGCTCTGAAATTCTGTTCACTTTGTGTAAATGTATCAGCAAGAGGCAGAGTATAAGAAAAAGAGACTGCTATAAAACAGAAAAAATCTCTACAGGAGAAGACTTCTCTCACATATATAATATCGAGCTTTTTAAAGCACCTGACTTGCAAAGAATAATGCCATTAACAAATATATTCTTAATAAAATCTTAATTAAGCAAAGATTTCTCAAAGCCTATATGCCCTAAACAATCTGACAACACAGTTCTAACTCTTAATTTAATGCTTTCAAAATTATAAGGAGATTCCACAAGGGAAACAGATTTTTAATTTCTCCTTTTACTCCACTTCATTTGGGCTCAACCATGTTCTTTATAAAATGGTCACAAATGCCACACAGATATTTGCTCTTCTTGTAGTGGTTGCTTTATATATAGTAGTTGCTGTATAAAACATTTCCCTTCTGGTATGAGAGTATGTGGGGGTCAAGCTTTTTCTTTCATTTCATATTTTTCTTTGTTTGCTCGTTTGTTTTGTGAAACTAAGGAAACTAAGGAAATTGCTGGAGAATTTTTTTTTGCTATGGTGTTGCCTCCTTCTGTGATGGTTAAGGGGTTAACATGTTGGCATAAGGTATTGATCAATGCACAAGGGTAAGACTGAATCTTGAGCTCTTGTTTTGGTTGTGTTGGATGAAACAGACTCATATCATGCTTCAGTTATGATCCCTTTATTCCTTCAAAGACCTGTACAGCATCTGAGCTTATCACAAGCTTGGAAAAAACCCCTGGATTTTATGGGCGTATGAAACCTAGGAAACAGCAGGTCTTTGACTCAGGGCTCTGCGTATAAGTGTGCAGCTCTGCTCTCTAGGGACAATAGGCTGCAATGTTTTAAATAATATAAGTAATTCAGCATCTGTTTCTTACTGTAGTTGGTGGACTGTCTCTAAGCTGAGAAGGGCAGTTCCTCAGACAAAACACTGAAGAACAAAAGAATGAAGTACAAATGCCATTCAGTGGCTTCTAACATAACTGATAAAAGCTTTTTGTGTCCCTGTATCTGCCAGGTATGATATTAAACTTTCTCTGGTTAGTCCTGGCTACAGGAATTTCAGAAATACAATAAACCCATAGTTTTGCAGAGAAACCACCTATGGTGTGAGTTGAATTTTGAAAAACGATGGATTTACCTACTGTATGGAAAAAAGAACTGCTTTGCGCATTTTCAAATACATAAAATACTTTTTTGTGACTTTAGTTTTTGTTCCCAAGTATTTTTCTATAAATCAGTCCATTTAAAATTCATCCAGGATGATACAAGATGCATTAGCTCCTGTATGCTTGGGATTATACTTTTGAAAATATATGTGCACATCTCTAACTGATCTTCAGAATACATTGCTGTTCTTTGGCTAATATGAATTAAGCCTATCTAATTATGAAAATAAATTTTTTACTGTATTTTTTTTTCCAGATGAATGCCTTCATGACAAAAAAAGTACAAGAGAACAACATACTAATGAGTTCTCTCATTGCTTACCCTATTATGAACATCTACTTATCACCGGATTTCTTATGTGACTGCATCGAGTACCAAGTATAGACGCTTAAATGTGCCTATGGAAAAGCTGTGTCACACAGCTTGATAAGCTCATACTTGTAACTTTCAAGTGTTCAGCTACAAAGCAAAGTAATATTTTAAAAGCAGTTTGTGGGTTGCTTAAGGAATTTTTGTGTGCAAATGTTGCTCAATGAAGAGAGTAAAAAAGAAATGTGCTTTCCAACTAAATGTACCCAATAAAGTCTCAGTGACGCAAAACACATCTGGCTTCATGCTTTGCAATGCACTCCATAAATAAATTTTGATTAGTCACAGGTTTGTAAATCTACAAAGCAAAGTTGTGACTAGTGTCTCTGTATGTGGAAAGCTACTCATGGTATTCAGCTGGAGATCTTACAAAATTTGTATTTCACCAGCATTGTGAACTTTTTTGGTGGTTGTATCTGAACTGCACTTTGACTTTTGGCTTGCTCAACATGAAGGACAAAGTAAAATTGAAAGCTAAAGGACTACTCTTTTGTTTTTATTTGCCCTTTAATAAATGAGCAATTTGTGTTTTGAAAGCCCAAGCACTGGAATCAGGATTGAAAGCACGACGTTTTAAAAACCATGTCACATGTTCAAAAGCTCTTCAGATCTATATCACTGTAAGTAGCATTTTCATTTCATTGTCATAAGGCAACAATCTCAGTCCAGTACTTTGCAGTTGCTCCAAGATTGTCAGGAGAGATTTTGGCTCATATCTGAAAGTAAGGAGGCAATCTCAGTAGAGAGGGGTAGAAAAAATTGTGTGGCCAGAGGGCACCGCCTTGAGAAAAGAGAAAGCAAGAAGAAGACTATGCTTATAAGTAGATCTCACTGTCAGAAAGCGAATATCCAGTCATCCCCTTCTGATGCTCAGTAAACACCGTGAAGATCATCAGAGCCAGAACTTCAACATGACTTTTCTTTTGCTAGAAGAAGAAGGAAATTTGCTGATAATTAATTGCGCACTTGAGTGCAATGGAAATGAATAATCAGAGGAACTTGCTGGCATACAGAGTCTCCCAAAAGAGACAAAAAGCCATAGGAAGTATGGGAAACACAGGACCAAAGCCACCCTTGGTTTCATCCTTTCCCTCATCTACTCTAGTTTATCTCTCTGAATGATCTGGAAGAAATTATATGTGCAATCCATTTTGTGATATTTCAAACGTGTCCCAGATGTCATCCCTCAGTATCAGAGTAGGGAAGTCTGTTTATGGGGAAATGCAATAGCTGCAATTTATGGTCTGACAAAGTCAGTATAATAACTGATTAGTGAGTTAGTGGGTTTCTGCTTCTACCAACCACTTTTCTCCCATCAATTGAGATGTCTCATTTTACAGCTTCGAAGATGCTCATAACAATACTAGAAGGCAAATGGACTAAGAAGAGTCAATAGACCTGCATTTTAATTCAAACAATACAAGTACAAATACAACTACTATTCATCCCAGCCAGGAATTTACCTTTCAAGTTATGAAAACCATCACTAAACTATGCTGTTATTTCCAGTGCTTGGGCACAACATAAAAAAAAAAATCTTGATTTATATAAAGGTCAGATCCTCTCACAACTGGAAAACATCTGTTTGAGAAGTTTGGTCAAACCAAACAGGCACTTCCGCAGTCTCTTACTACACTAGCCAATAAAATAATAATAATTTTAAAAAAGAATAGTGAGGAACTGCAGATGCTGAGCTAATATCTTTGGCTTTTCCAACGCTGCAGAAACAATCAGATGAGAAGAGCCAGTCATAATGTGTTTGAAATTGATTGAGGACATTGCAATTATTTTGCACAACCTTGTTGTATACCCTAGGCTATAAACTCCTCTCCACCTGAAATACACTGTACCACAGGTTTTAAGTGGCAAAGAAGGAAGGTTGGATGAGAAGACAAAGACAGGGCTCAGATCTGAAATGCTCAGAACTGAAACAGTGGAAGAGACAGGGTGAAAGAGAAAACTGAAGAGCAAAAAGAAGGTGCAGCACTCTTCACGTGGGATGGGACTGTGTTGTATAGGTATGCAAGTGAGTATGAGAGCTACTTGATGACTGGTTTAGTAAGGCAAATATAAGAGATGGGAGACACCTGTGCCTCTGCAGAGCACACACACACACACACACAAAGAGAAGAGCCAGTGGAGAGCTCATCTTCATGACCAAACCACAGTCACTATGGGCACCTCTAGCATTATCTCAGATTCATAGCCCCAGGTATGACAAGGGTGTTGATCCTGTGCTGTTCCACCAAAAGTGGACCAGAAATCCTAGTCACCCCTGCCAGAGATGGACAGAGTCACAAGGCAAGGGACTCTGCTTACAAGTCTCAGCAGATATGCTCACTCCAGCAATGGCCTTTAAAAGCCCTTCTTGAGAAGTTTCCTAACAACCTGGTTTTCTGACTGTGGGAACTGCATGGCCTCATCATAAGGGCCCTGTTTTTCTGTAATGGCGTAATCGGATCCAAGCTCGTGCAAGGTGGGTAGGAAATAAAAACCCAAATTCATCTCCCTGAGAGAGCTGGGAGATAGAGACACTTCCACAGTTAAACTGAAAATAGACTGTGTCCCAGGGTCCCCAACAAATATAGGGAGATGTTGATTTATTTTTGTTGATCTATTTTGTCTAATGTAATTTGTAATGAAGCATAAGTGTAAAAGAGATGACATGTGCGTGTTGTGTCAGGACCCTTTGTTCTCTGTTGCCCCACAAAAACTGCTAAGCCAGGAGAGTCCTGGAAGGTAGTCACCTGCCTGCTGGCATTCATTACACATTCCCAGAGGCAGAATACAGGTCTCTGTAGTGCTGTAGCTCTGTAGTTTGAACAATGCAATGATAGTGGCTAGGAAATGCAGGGGCAAGACAGATATCTTCACAGTTAAGACATGATAAGTCCTCCCATGAGAGTGAAAAGTTTGGAAGGTCTGCCTGAGGCATGTATTTGGAGAAGAGAAAACCTCAATGAGTTCTTGTACAATGCTGTGATCTTCCAACAAAAAGAACAAAAGATGTGTCTCAAAAGATGAGACACAGGGGACATGCAGGGGACATGGCTATACCCTGAATAAACTGGAGAAAAGTCTTGAATCCCATGGTTATATGGAGACATAGACAACTCTATTGTAATGTAGTCCTCAGAATGGAAGTATACTTGAAGTTCCAGGCATTTGCTTTTTACAATGAGATATTAAATTTCTGATCCCTGCTTTCTTCCTCTGGCTCACAAATATGTGGGCTGCCTGCAGCCACTTTGCATTCGTGGGAAGGTTTGACTAAATCTTCAGAGAAGTGTCTAGGGGCTGTCTGAACTCTGCTTCTGGCAGAAGATGTTGTGATGAAAACCCAGAATTGGAAATGAAGAGACCCCATGCTGCCAGCAGCATGCTGGCCTGTGAGCTTAAGCAGTCTGCTTAATATTTCAAATAAATGTTTCAAAACTGGAATAACTTCACTCGCCTGTCTCTTAGGAGGGCATGAGGGGAAATTGGATTGCAGAGATGCAAAAGAGGCGGAAAAAATATGCAGCCTCTTCTGGTCCACTGTCACAAACCCAAAGACAGGCCTACTTTGTTGTAGTATCATGTATGAAAGAAGCAATAAGCAGTTCACAGGCTAAACCATGTCCTCTGGCTGAACACTTTATTCTGGGATGAAAAGTTTTCTGAGTTGGCTTATTTGCCCTGCCCAGACAGGCTGAGGAGCAGCCTTGTACAACCATCTTATGTCTTGAAACAATGGAGGGAAATTTGAGAGTTTGGCTTTCCATGAAATTTGTTACCTACAGACAAGAGGATCTCATATCTTCCTTGGGCAAACTGCAAATAACTCCTGACTTTTCCATTTTAACTCCTCAAAAGAGTCCAGTTTCTGGATAGTAGTAACTGTGATCTCAAAGTTGCAGAATCAATCATCTGTATATTTTCCTACTTCACAGGTATTTCATGATTTTGGATCCTTTGCATAAAGTAATCATCTCTTCAAAGGTTTAACACTGGTATTGAAAAGAAGATAATTAAATGCATCCTGACAAAAACAAATAATAGAACAGTTTAGAAATGTGATCATCTCTGTTTGCAAGACTGGGTTATTCACTTCATTTAGACTGCCAATATCCAGATTTGCCATTATCTTTTCCCAAGTTTTATTATGGATAAAGATTTTTCCTGTGATGAAATATTTCCTCTAATTCAGGAGCCAATCTCTTGCTAGATAAGAACTATCCAGCTATGTTAAGTGAGACATATTCTTGCCTGCACCTGTCTGTCTACAATAAATAAAAATTTAAAAAAATAATTATAATGTTTATAAAGAAGCCTACCAGCACTTGCTAATTGGAAAGAAAAAACTTAGTCTGAAACAAAAAGCAGAGACAGTATTAGTTAAAATTCTTGGAAGAGTTATTAGCTTCCATACGTATTTCTGATTGCCTTGTGGTATGGTTTCTTGCAGTTAAAAGACATAAACGTAGCAGTCTGCATTCAGCAAAGTAATAATTCTTTCCTTTCCTTTTTCAGAAAAATTCTTAAGCAGATACATAGTTTTAAGTCCTACAGAAGTCAGTGACTGCTATACCTGAAGTTAACCCCATGCCAGCTTGGTTTGAGGAATGGCCCTACTAAAGCTCAAGGATAAGAGCAGATTTCACATGCTAGCAGATAACTGAATCACCATGGTTGTGGTGGTGAGAGTAGAAAAACATTTGCAGCTGTGCCATAAGAGTGCCAAAGGGATTGTTTGTTGCATGTTGCAAACAGAAGCATGACCAAAGACTTAGAAAAACAATAAAACTAAAGGCTGACCTTGTCTAACATCCTGTCTCCAGCAGTGTCTGATGCCAAGTGTTAAGGAAAGAGGCATATTCTTCTTGACCATCTCCCTAATATCCAATGACAAGCAGTTTGTAAGCAGTAGCCTCCTATCAGATTCTTCTTCTCTGAATTTGTGCAATTCTTTCTTGAAACCTTGCACACTTAATATGCCTACTGCCCTGATGCCTTCTCTACAGAGCACCCTGCAGAGGTATTTTGTGTTTTGTTTTCTGCACTCATCTCATTTGACATCCCCTGGTTCCTACTACAGAGGAAATGATGAATGCTTTTTCCTTGTTATTTATTCCCCATTGCACTGATTGCCTTATTAGGAACTCCTAACAACAACCTCAACAGTCTTTCCCGTAGAGCTCTAGTTTAATTCTTTCTTCAACAAAAGCATTTGACCACTCTTGTTATTTTTCTCTTTGCCTTTTCCATTTCTTCTATATCCTTAAGGAAGTACGCTGTACTCAAGGTGTGGAAGAACAAAGGTTGGGACATTTTCTACTATGCTATCTTTTTTCTCAAATAATTCCAAGCACACAAATTATCATCTTAACCAACAGTGGTTGAGGTTTTCTTCTGTGAAAATCAAGATCCTGTTTCCTTAGAGAAACAGTCCCACCAAAGCTGCTCAATATATACATTAAACAGGAACCTTTTCAGTGACATACAGTTTACAGTTACCTACACTGAATTTCGTCTGCCATTTTCTTACTTTATGTCGTAGTTCGATGAGGCCTTTCTGTAGTTCTTTTTAGTCAGGCTTTATCTCTACCTCATAAATAACAGACAAAATCTCTAGATTCTGATATGTTTCACTCCCTTTTCCAAACCTGAAGTACTTGTTGGCTCCCTTGATGACCAACTTCCACTGTAATAAACAATTATTAGTTCCTGCCATCTAATTTTATCCCTTCTTTTAGTTATGCAAGGTTTATTCACCATATCATAAGGCTGATTAGATTCATGAGGAATCCCTGTTGAGGGGGAGTCCTGCTGTCTGATGCCAAGAAAAGAGCTGTGCATCCTCCTTGACACGTTGCCCAAAAGAAATAGCAGTACCTGAAGATTCCCTTGTCAGTAACTCAGGTTTGGCTTCATTTATCAGAACCTCATTAATAGCTTCATGGACATAGCAGTTTCATACCTCTTTGTTCAGTGCAATGATGAGGAAATGCCTCTGCTCTCTGTCTCTAATGAAAAATATTCCCTTCAATCTCAGATATATTAGGACATGCAGAAAATCCGGCAGGTGTAGGGAAACCTACTCTTCATCCTGCAGGATTTCTCACTTTGGGTGCTTTTCTTAGCTTTTTACAGACATCTCAGCCTTCCCTGTGGTATGTCAGCCGAATTCCAGAGGCATCATCCTATATCTCTATCATCCACACTCCCTTTCTGACTTTAACCTCTTGCAATTGTAAATGTTCCTTAATGTGACACACAGCGTGGCTCCTGTTCCAAGTGCTTGGCATAATGACAGGACAGTTATTGATGCTCTCTCTGGGCTCTGTGAGTGCTCAAATAATTTTTTTTACCCAGAAGGGAATTGCTTGAGGCAAATTTAGCATATTTGGGCAAGTGTCAACTAGAACTGTGTCCTCCTTCTCTCTGTTCATGGGACTGTGGTTAGGGAAAAAAGTATGGGTATGCTTCATTGTAACTTATAGTAGGTATAGTATCTTATACCACCTGAAAACCAGAAGTAAACATTTTACACATTTTTATTCTAGCTTTTCTGAGGATATTGTCAGTTACAGTGAAGTTTGAGATAAAATCAGGACAAAGACATATGGGAGCTGGGAGTTACTCTGACACACAGGTCTGGTTTGAAATAAAATCATGACTTGCCAGTGTTCAGAAAGGGAAGTCAGAGAAACTCCAGCTAAAATGACTTAGACTTGTGTTTAGCAATCACAGTAGTACTAACACTATATGGATCCCTGTATAGTACCTAACAAAAAATTAAAAATTTCTGAAAGTCTCCTAGATAACAGGAGACATGTCTCTATTGTCATGTTTCCTCTTCTTTTTTTTGGCCTATGTATTTTATTAACCTGTTGCAAAGTATTTGAAGTCCAACTTTGAGGGACAAGCACAGTGCCAGTAAAATGACCCCTATAGTTCAATTGACTCCCATAGCAGAAAATTAAAGTAGAAAAAATATTTGCTTTGTGGGAAAGTATCATTCATTTGCAGATATAAGAGAAAATTTCATCTTGCTTTCTTCCAGAAGAGCTTCCCCTTCTGTGTTGCTGAGACCTCCACTTCTCAGGTCATGGTCATCTCTTTTAGTGTTTCGGTTTGCTACAAGTTCCCTGTAGCAAAGAGGGTGAGAGAGAAAAGAGGAAATAGCTCTGCACTAACTCTTCAGGTTACCCATTATAAAGGTCTCTCCTTTGCATTGTGGTCAATTACTTTGGAAATCTCCCTCTGAAATGAAAAAATTATCTTGGGACCAGGATATACCCTTAAAATGAAACCATGCTGTTATTTTGCTCTGATATGTGGCTGAAAAAAGATCTGTGTTTGGTTATTTTTCTAATACAACGTGACAGGTCCCAGTAGGTCCCAGCTCAAAACCAGCATTTCCCCTCCACCCCATCCCATTTAACTGTAATGAAGCAACTGTTCAGACTAAGAGATGACGACATGGCACCTGTGAAAATACAAGATTATAAGTACCGTGACATCATTGTAAATCTGCAGGAATTAAATAAAATTATGAAAATTGCAGCGTCTTTATATCACTCACAAGGCAATCCTGAGAGTGTGGGTGTTGAGACATTAAGCGAAAACTGGAGAAAGCCAAAACCTCTGCTTATGGGGCTGAGTCATGTCTCATTGCTATGACATCGTACGCTCTCTGAAGCCCAGGTTTCCATTCAGTCCAGTAGACTTTTAATGTGGTCCCAAATGCATAACCTAGAGTTTCATCTTGTACAGATGCTACATTTCCCCTCTGATTCAGAGATTTTATCAACCTGCAAATGGCCGCAGGCAGTTCTTAGGCCAAGACGGTCATGACTGCAAAAGCCCTGCCATTTTCCTTCAGCCTTTGAACAATGGGCTCCAGACCCCAAATCCAAGCTTTGTTTAGTCTGTGGGCTATTTTCTGCCCTGTAGAAATCACCTGGGAACCACACTTACGCTTTCTCCTCCTTCCGTGCCTCTGAAACCAAGGCTCTAAGCATTACAGCAGAAACTAGAGGCTTTCAGGGCTAGGATTTCAAAGGGCAAGAGCTGTGTTTGTGCACACAATCTTTGAATGCACATTTGTTGCATGCCTAATCCCCCTCACGTGCAGGAGAAAAGAGGTGGATTTGCATTTGTAAGATAGCTGTGTCATGCCCCAGAGCTCATTTGGCCAAGGCTGCCATCTACCACTTTGTGTGTGCCTGTAGTTTGCATCTGTCCATTTTGCTGACAGTGTTGGGTAATGTGTGGCTCCAAGACGGATAAATTAGACTTTAATTTTTGACAGCTTGCCCTTGTGCCTTTTCTAGCCAACTGGGAGATTCCCAGTCTGATGTCGCCCCTGTGCCAGGACTTCTGCCAAGGTTTGGGTGCTTTCAGCTGTATCTGGTGAGGCTTTATTTCTGTGTCCACAGGTAGCCTGGAAGGTGGCTCAGTCTTTCCTCCCTTCCGCCTCTAAGACCCAAGGCTGAAGGAACATAGCTGGAGAAAACCTGCCCTGATCACAAGGATGGAGTTCTTGATTTTCTGAAGGTATGGTTTGAATAAATGATGTCCTGCTTTTGGGCATGTTTCAGCATGAGATTCACGCATATGCTTTCACTTCCATGATCTACTCTCTGTTGAATGGATGAGCTCACAAAAGAGATAAGAGGAGGAATTGAGTATGCTCAAATCATCAGCGTTGCCTTTCCTTGGGACATTTTAACTGACTTTGTGCCCTTTGTGGCTTCATACTGTATAGTTTTCATGTAAAATTTTCTGCTTCATTCCCCACAGAAGTATCCACATACTGTTTCATAAGTCCCAGCTCTTCTGTCAGCAGACAGGCTATGTGCCAGTCACAAAGTTTTTCATTCATTCTGCTGGCAGGGACCTCTGAAAAAAAGAGTATCAAACCCTAAAACCCTTTATAAATTGCATTAGCCCCCAGGGAGAGATGTCATAATAAGCGATATCTGCAGGTGGCAGATGTTGATCTGTGTGGCAGCTTGGAGTTTAAAAATATTCCTACTGTAGTGCAATCACCCTTTTTCTGGGAGAAACACGTGTGCTGTGCTTTGAGGGTATCTGATAGACCGTCAGATTTGTGGTCTTTAAAGGGTTAAAAAGGCTAGAGCGAGTGTGAGAAAGCTCTTTTTTTACAACATTTCTAACAAGCTGAACAAAATCCAGGCCTTGTTTAATGAGCACATATTTTATACAAATAAGCTCAAACGAGCTTACCCATCTCTAATTAAACTAGAAAGGAAGCATTTGTCCTAATTGGACTGCATAACTGAAGAATTAATTGTGTGGCTGCTTAGAATTGCAATCTTACAGCCCAATTCACAGAAAATACCTTCATGGTAGGACATACACAAGTTTTCGCCGTGTCTTTAACCAACACATAAGCCTATGTGTGATATTGGTGCACTGGTTTTGTTTTTTAAAGAAAGAATGTTCATGACAGACGTACATGGGCCTTAGTGAAGGGTATGTACAGTATTTCAATATTCTAATTAGGCCATGAAAGAATAGTTCTCTATCACTGTAATTAGGTACTCAATTCCAACAGTGAAAATGCTGTGATAACTTATTTACGAATATCAAAAAGGTGACTATTACATTGACTTGGCTTCCAAAAACAAAAAGCCTGACATGGGAATTCATATTTCTTTCCATTAAGGCCTGGCTCTGTGCATGACCTTGCAAGGAGCTCAGGAGCTGTTGGAGTAACATCTGCCATGTTTGGAGTGTGCTCATTAAAATAGAGGAGTAACATTGAAAAACACCTGCCTGTGAATCTTGCAAATCTCTCCTGCTCTGTTTACTAACTGAAGCAAGTTTCAACGACTGACCATGCTGTACAGCCAGTTCTGCTGTGAGAGGAATGACATGCACCTAGCCCTGAGCACTGCCGGCAGGACTGTCAGCACAGCTCCCACTCCGAGATCTCTGGCAATGATACATGAGACAGAGCACTGCACAGCTGTCAGACACAAGCCAGGGCATGAGGCAGGTTGGCAGTCATAGGAACCTCACTTTAGCTCATAAACTAAATACTTTCTATAGGTCTCCCATCTGAAAACCTGCCAAGCTCCTGTGACTTCACTTTAGTTCTTCTAGAGCAGTGTTTTCAAACCAGTGTAAGTAATTTAGGTGCACAAATGTCTTTTGAACTTCGCTGTAAACAAGATGCTGAATTACTTCAAAAGGCCATGAAATTCCCTACTGACAAACAATAGCTGTGAGAACACTTTACATTTTGTATGCTCTAGCACTAGTGACAATATAGGCCTAGTGTCAATTTTTTCTTGGCAGGGAGTGACAATAATGTAGGTCAAGACTTGAAGATTTGGCTACATATGAATGTGAGCAATGGAGGAAAAAAACCTATAAAGCATTGAGTGATAGGTTTTTCAGACTCTTCCTGATTGTTCTGCTTGCAAGGAGAGTGCTGTTATTCTGCAGCATAGGCAATAAATATGTGTTATATTAACTGCTCAGCTTTTGATTCTATTTGATCTTTCAATGCATAGGAAGTTTATTTGCTAGACTCATTTCTTCTTCCTGTATCAGGTTTTCATTTAAAAGTTCCAAAAGCGCATATCTTGTCTTTTCCTTATTTAGAAATTTTTATTGTTTGAGTCTTGCCTGTTTCCATTTATTTTCCAAGATGTACATAAAGTGGACAGAAAACCAGAGGATCTTCCTAAATTAGACACAGTAACTAGAAATGCAGACCTGAATATTATGCAAGACAAAATTAGAGACCTTCAAAAAGACACATCTGTATTGTGTAGGCACTGCTGCAAACCTTGGTGGACCAAATTTAGCCTGGAAATGCATAGAAACTGGTTGAATTTTAAATTGTGGCTCCAGAGCAAACCCTCACACTCAATCTAAAATTGTACCAGATATATCAGCAGTATGTGTGCCCTTTTACACAAATCCTAAATTAAAGCAAAGGAACATGAACTACATGGACCAGAAAAAAAAGCTGTAAATGTACTGCTTATGGACAGAGCTCTGCTCTTAGTACCATAGGGTGCCACTTCTCCAAACATTCTGCAGTTTTGGGACCATGCTGAGAAAAGGTCTGGCTCTACAGCAGCAATCCGTCTTGTGGTCAGGTTTCCCTAGCTGAGACCTGATTTCTAGCATGTGCCACCAGGAATATCTGCCAAGATGCCAGAGGTACCAGCCTGTACACTCCTCACTTGAAGGGAGCCTTTATTATGGATCTCCAATTAGTGTATGAAACAGCAGTCATTCTTTGGATTCCCACCTCAGCTAAGATTAGCATGAGTCACTCTGAACCTGCACTTCTGTTGGCATTTTAGAGAGGGAAAGAAGACTTTTGACCCTCCTTGTTTCTATAGGGGTCAGTCATAATGATTCATGTCCAGAATTTTAAATAGGCATATGAAACAAATGATTGCATATTCTTGTTGTAGGTAAAGCAGTACGGAACATCATATCTACTTTCTAGGATTTTTTATTTAAATAAAGTTGTGAAACAATTGAGTAAAAATGTTTACTCCTAGAATGTGTGGACAGTACTGTCAAGGGGCTGTGTGGATTAAAGCATTGTTTTTAATCTGTATAACTGCCAGTGGTATGTGGCCACAGTAATGAAAAAAGAAGTCCCCATGCAAAATAACAGCTGAAACACGAGCTTTTCTATCCTGTATAAAAGAGTTCAGTGGTTCCAGTCCAGTCAGTGACTTAAATAAGGAGTGCAGTTCTCTGTGTGGTGTTCTGTGGGAAATAGGTTGCGCTGCCAAAAGCCTTGACACATAATTTGGCACAGTTGGCCAGTCTGCTGCAGTGAGAGGAGACTGGAGCAGTCCAGAGACCAGATTGACTCACAGTGATAGGGAAAACAATTGCTCTCTTGAGAAAAGTCTGGTCTTTCCTGGCAGCCTGTTTTCCCTATTTCAATCATGTTAGTACAGGAAATAATACTTTACCAAGTTTAGGAAATATATGTAAAAACTTCTGGTTTTATCCATGGCAAAGATTCATTGCAATACTAGGTACTAGGTAAAGGGGTACTTCTTAGCCATCCTCTTTATGATTAGAGCGTCCTCAGGCAACCATCAGTGTTTTTAATTTAGTCTCTTCAAATTAATGTGTAGCATTACTCACTGCTTTCCCAACACAGTCTGTGTATCTTGGCCTGGAGTTCATCTATCTCACCACAGGAATGAAGAGTTAAAATCTGCCATCACTCAGACTGGTGTAAATGCTGAGAAAGCCAGTGAGCCAGTGGAAGTCATACTGGATTTATGTAGATGTAAGTGACAGCAGAATTATTATTTAGTGTCTGTTTAATACCAGCAAAATTCTCTGATGCTTTATGATTCAGTCTCTAGTTCTCAATTTTTTGCATTGGACAAGTTAAAACAATATTTGACACATTCTTAAACAGCAGGGTATAATTTATTACAATCCAATTACGGAAGCGTCACAAGAGAAAGGAATCAATTAGTTAGACTGGGAGGGCAAAAAGAGCCACAGATAAGATGCACAAAGCCAAAAGGGAAAAGGGGAAAAAATCTCCCAGGGTCAAATACAGGAAGATCTTGCTTCTCCATGGAACCTTCTTTTTCAGCTGACAGATGTTCATAAATTCGGCAGAGCAGAAGGAGCACCTGCCCCTCTCTGGGTCTTGGGACAGAGGCAGTTTGTGCCAACTGTCTAAGGCTGCCTGAAGGTAGAGCAGGTCCAGACTATTTTTGGAGTGGTATATTGACACTGATTTATGTCTGGTATGACAGACACGACAGTGAAGACAGATTCCTTGTCAAAAGGAGGTTCCTATGGAACAACATGTTCTGTGTAACCCTCTCCTGCAAGAGACCTTGGGGATAGAGTGTGTGCAATCAAAACAGAGCTGCAGGCAACACATGTAATCAGTGAAGGCATGTTGAGCACAGGCCAATCTCAGGAAAGCTGTAGGTGATATTTTTGCTGCATATAAATGAGGTCTGCCAGTGATAACTTGTGTCTTGAACCAATTTCCTGTTCAGAAATGTATGCTCATAAATTGTTCAGAAATCATAAATTGTTCCTGAAACAGCACCTTCCTTCTCATGAAGAACCACTTAAAACTATGGTTATGGGGACACAAAACCTCCAATCTCTTCTCACATTTTGTGCTCCTCTGTTGCAACGAGAATGTGTGTTCATTGTGCAAGACTTTCTGGAGCCAATGTAAATCGTTCAAGCTGTGCTGAAAGCAGTATAACTGTGCCTTTCTCACACCAATGAAGTATTGCTTGTGTTTTTCTAGAAAAACAGAACTCCTCAGTTTGCTGCTGCAGCTGGCACATAAGCCTGGAAATGGAGAAGCATCTCATTGTGTGCACATCTCATCCAGGCACACCTCAAAAAGGTGACTGAAGAAAAGATTCTGAAGTGAGTCAGAAAGCTTCTATGCTAACAAACACTGTAAATGCTTTTCCCCATCCTTTGCATCTGCTTGTTTTTCTCTTACTTGTGTGAATCTGCGTGGTATTTCCAAACATCCAAACACTCTGCAGCTCTAAGTAGCAGAGGCAAAGTCTCCAATTGTTCAGCTTAATGGCATGAGACCATTACTCAGTTAGCTGCGATGCAGTTTCCAAGAAAGACATCTCTCAATAATATGTCAACAGGGCAGCCTCCTTTCTGTAGAGTCTAATTCAAAAGTCTTGGGCTTGCTGATGTCCTAGTCACAGAAAACCTTCATAATAAAGCTTGCTCTTGGTTAGTATTTCATACAGTACTATTGGAAAGAAGTATAACACAAACCAGAAAAGACCAAAATTCAAAAGCAATCAACTGCAATCAGATGACTCAACAAAAGAAAGAAAACATTAATGAAACTTATGTTCACTTCTTATTGAGACAGTTTAAAATTACTTTCAACTTTCAGGTAATATCTTCCATAAACCTAACTGCAAAATATCTTTAAATCCTTTAAAATATCTTTTCAGGTGTAGCCAAAAAATTAAAGTTACTCTTTTTAGGCTGGTTTCCTTGTGAGTGTTGTTCAGACAATCATATTATTTGAGTTAACATGCATAAATACACATTTAGAAAGTATGGGAATGAGTAAGGGAGGTAGAATTTATTAGTGCCCCAAGGTGAGGAACCTCTTGGTTTCTTGGAAGAGCTGTTTCTTGGAAGCTCGTCTTCAGGGCACAAAGTCAGAAGAAAGTCCCCCATAGCAATTATTTTCTTTTTTTTTTTTTTTTTTTTTTGCTAAAATCAAAACTAGAAGAGATAATTTTAGAAGAGATAATTTTATTTTGAGTGAGCTGCATGATGCAATTATCTAAACCAAAACCACACAAAGATGAATTATATCCTTTATTCTTCCAGGATTACATTCTAACTTCTTTTTCTATCATACAGTTTGTACACAAGAAAAAATCAAGACCTAAGTCCCCTATTAGGGGCCTACTTGTCATCTCCCATTCTCCAGCTATGTCAGTGGAAATGGATAGGTGGTATAATAGTAAAAGATGCTTCAGCATACTCTGGTATATGAGATAAAATTAATACTATAATCATTATGTTCATGATCAAGTTCTGAATTCTTTAGCATCTTTACCTTTAACATCATTTATGTGCTTATGATTGATATAAGATAACATGAACTGCTTTGGAAACCCTAGCAGCAAACATACCAACTTCCGGGGTGGTTTTGTTTCTCTACAAAAGCTATAAAAATGATACAACAACATGATCATGGTGTCAAGATCGAAAAGTCACACATGGGTATGGGAATCCAAAGACAATAATGAGATGTGACAATGTCCAACACTTCGGCAACTGATACAGAGGTTATAAGGATTGGGTTTCCGTTTTCACATTGCCTTTGACAGTAGAAAATCTAGATTACTTGAACTTTTATCCTAGAGAGAAGGTCATGGAATCAGATGGAGTTTCTGGCCAGTTTTCCTGTCCCACAAGCTTGCCAAAGGGAAAAGACTTCTTCAGAGTGCCTCATAATCAAGATGGCACTGTCCCAAAATCCTTTGCAGAAAGACCTACAAGTCATAGAATACTCTGCAATGAATAAAGATGTATAAAAGGCAAATGCTCTCCAGCATTGACATTGTCACTTCTCTGTACTAGTAATTGCATTATTAGAAGTAATTAGGTATCGATGAAGCCTTATTTAGCAGAGCAAGAATCTTGCTTTGTTAAGATACTAGTGTTGCATTGTATCATCCAAAGAGCCCTTTTTCCAAATGTTTCTACATTCTTACCTTGCTCTGAAACTTAGTGCTGTTCCTAGAAATTCTCTAATTTATATTCAAACTAACAAGAAAATTCTGTGATTAGTTACAAGAAGAAAAAAAGGCCTTTAGACAGTGTTGCTGGATTTTTTATGACCTTAACTGAGAAGAATGAATTTCACATTTTCCTACCTGTTTAGAGAACATTTCTTTTGTATCAATTATTACATCAAGAATCAAGCATGATGATAAAAGTAAAACTGAGGTACTGATTTTACTTCGTTTAATTTTCAGCAGGATATTGCAAAGGTGTCTTTTCTTTCTTGCTCTCTTTTCTTTACTCTCCACCACACCCCCCCGCCCCAAAGTCATCTTTTCTTTCTTCTGTTCCTTTTTATGCTAGTCTTTCATGTTCTTTCCTTCATCAATATCCTTCCCTACTTCTTTTTTTCTGGGGAAAAAAAAAATCCATGATGCTTCTGGTCTTTTTTCTGTTATCTTACTTCGTAAAAGACTGCCATCTGAGAAGGCAAACGAGTGTGTCTTTGGCTCCAGCCTCTGTCTCCTAGGCATGGGAGGAGAGCTGAAATGGATGAGACAGCTGCCATGGGGTTTTGTTATATGGCTGGTATGGCTTCCTTTGCCATCTTGAGAAAAAATAAAACCAAATAGAGAAGGACCTCGAGCATATAGGTCTCATTCTGCTACAATGATCTTTGGAAAAGAGACCTTCATTGACAAAGTTTCTGGGGAAGTTACTCAAGAATGACTTCTACTTTTGGTTGGCTGTTTGCCCTTTTACACTTTGTGAAGCTTATGGCTAGAAGTAGTGACACCAACACCAGAAATGCCAGCTCATCTCCCCATTTTTCTCCTGAGGCTTTCCTGTGCTTTTGCCAGAACCTGACTCATTAATGATTCATTTGATAGGCAGCCCTAAAGCCAAAATCCCATGGAAATGCCACATATCTGATTGGCTGTCTTGCTCACTTGTATAAGGAGATCTTTAACAGTAACACTTTCCATTCCAAGGCAGTCACTGCTTAACCTTAAAAACATGACTTAACAGGCCAGACATGGACCACCTTATTTTACCAAGTAAATGGTCTAAAATTCATGGAGCTACTGGTCTACTGGCAGCTGATTGATGAGAACTTCCTTCAGCCTAACACTCCATGAGTGCTTGTTGTGGGAACCAACTTGTAGGAGAATGTTCCACAAGCTCGCTCATCGGCCTCAGACAATGCTCAGTCACCATTGCTTGAGAAAGTAAGGCCGTGGCAAGTAGTTGCTGGTCAGGTGTGCACCAGGTCAATTCTGAATATGGTGTTTCTGCTTAAACAAAGACACAAAAGTAGGACCCAGTGAGGATAACCTAATCTCTACCTATCCTGTGACAATTTCATTGCAGTGCCAGCTGGCAGTGTCCTCAATTCCACAGAGTGTGCCTGGTTCACCGGGACTTCAGCTACAAAAGCTAAGATATTTCTGTGTAACCCTCACATCAGGTTAGCCCTGTGCTGCTGTGGAGACACAAACTCTCAGTGAAAATGGAACAGTAATACCCATATTTCAACAAATTTCAATTTAGATGTTGACAATGTAATTGTTCTTGAAAATATATCCCTAAATATAGCAATGCGAAACAATGCCCAGATATTCTGACACTTAGTGAATAAATGAGGCCAAATGTACTTTTCAAACAAATGACTCTTCAGATTTTTTTTTTAAAATCTGGTCTTCTCAGTAAGCCTACACAAGTATGACTGAAAACAAAACTGTCTCTCAAATGTTGGTCTGTAATTAATTCTAGTTAATGTGCACCTAGGTTGAAAATGCGTCTACTGGTTGATTCTTTTCTCCAGTATATCTGGTTTTAGAAATATTGTACCTTTTGATTCTTTTACAGGTCAAGCATTCATGTGATTCTTTTTGAAAGCCCTGGGTAACACTAGTTAATGAAAGCTTTTAGCTGAAATTTTACAGCAACATTAGTATCCTTCATGTTTGCTCAGAAATTCTGTTAATATTAATACAATCTCCATCCACAAAATTATTCAAGATGATAGATCAAGGAATACCCCAGCCGATGACAGAAAGTTGAAAGAAGCACACTGCAAGTTTTTTTTCTCTCTGGTCTCTGAAATGCTTTGGAGCACATCTGAAGTAACTAAATGAACCCCTTGTTTCCCAAAATGTTTTAAAGATTTTTGGAGATTGCTATTTCATCTAGAGAGACTACTACCTGTGTCCAGGTCTGATGAATCCTGTCAGCTTAAGGTTACTTATAAAGGCTGAAGGAGTCCTCCTATTGGTGGTAGTCATTTGCTTCACTACTTTTTCCATCACCAAACTTGCTTAAAAAGACAATAGAGTAAATGAACTTCTGGTAGTTCATCTAGTGGTGTTTCATTGTATATTGTGTCAGAGGCAAAAAGGGATGAATGGGAGGAATTTCTAGTGCTGCATACTTTCAGACAACCAGTAAATGAATCAATTAACTAGTTGTGCCTGAGGTAATTTCTCTAGAAGGTTTAGTTGCCGAAGTTTATAATAATCACCAAATAAAAGGAATGAAACCAACCGGAATGGTTATGTTGTAACTCACAGAAAGAGCTGAGCTGAGTTGTCATATATATATCTGCAAATGCTCTTTTCCATTTTGAAACATGTTTGTAATAGAAAATATATATTTTGAACAATGTCAATGTTAATTTCTTGTTAAATTTTGTTTCTGGCTTTCTGGGCTGAATACTAGCAGGCAGTAGGAGCAGTCAGTAATACAGGCTTTTCTTATTCTGAATAGCAGTGGAATTAGGTGGTTGCCATGGGTTTCCTCCAGTGAGGATGTCTCCACGAGGATATGTCCACATATAGGTATCCTTAGAGAGTTGTTATCATTTAGGTGCATCTTAGCAACACCCAGGACAGTGGGAAAGGGCGCTGCTTGGCTGGTTTTGCCTTCATTGTGTCTGACATCCAAAGCAAAACTGAGGATCAACACTGTTTCAGTTCAAGAGAGACATCTATATTGCAAATGTATATTGAAAAGTGTATTGAAACACCCGTGACAGAATAAGGAATAAAGGAATAAAGAATAAAGAATCTAACTAGACTAATTCACCACAATCACAGTGTTTTAACCATGAGATGTGATAAAAATCTCTCCCCTTAGCCCCTGATAAACCTTGCATGAAGAGACATTTGTCTCATACCTTCAAGGAAAGAAGTTAAAAAATTTCTTTATGCATAGTTTTTCTCATTTGGGCACAATACCTCCTCATAGCTGTACCTAAGAAAGAAGACAATGGCTTAAGCTCATGTACTAGTAGGTCAACGTAAAAAGGATCAAATACAGGCTAGCCTAGTCTGACCTCCTGTGAAACAGATGTCATTGAAGGAAGGGCAGACTGGACCTATACACTACAATTTCCTCCTCTCCCTCTCAAACTAGCAAAGAGATTGCTGTAAGCATCATTGTTAAAATGATGAGGTGGAGGGGTTGCTACAATTGAAATGGTACTGAAAATCAAGTATATATATATTTAATAAAGAAATAATCCCCTCCCACTCACAAGGGAATGGGGATGCAGTGACTGATAATGAGATTAATGAAATCTTGTTTTATAACTGTTCAAATTCTAGTGACATTGTCAGAGAAAGTGCTCTGTCTTCCAGGTCTATAGCACCTCTGTACCTTGGGAGTCAAGGCACAGAGGTGCCTTCCCAGTTTCTGATTCTGTAGACTGACAAGTGTAAACTCAGACCAGTATATTCAGTCAGTATCTCACAGGAAAAAGCAGGACTTCAAATGTCTTGTGGCTGAAGAGAGTGACTTCTCAACAAGGGCTTATGCCAACATATTAATGAATGAATCAGTGTTTCTACAGCTCATCTTCCCTCACAAACCATGGATCTTCCACACTTGTCCCTCATTTGCTTAACTTTGGCTATCCCTGACTGCAGTTGTGTACTCCTGTGAGTACAGAGCCTCCTGTTTTTCCTTCATAGTTTGTTTCCAAGGTAGCAAAATGCCTCCATCTTCATTTCTACTATAAGTGTTTCTACTTGATTTGCAGGTGCCCCCAGTGTTTCTGCTGTTCATAACTGCAACTTTGATTTAGCAATAGTGATAAGCCACAGGCTTTATGCTTTGATATACCCTATAATGGTTAGGTTGTAATGTTTAGGATCTGGATAAGGCGTCAACCAGCTCCTCAGACTGCAATTTGAGTGCTTGGAAGAATTGTAAAGAACTGTTTGGCTCTTTCAGATCCAGCAGATTATGGAGCAAGAAGGACTTCAGGGATTTATCAATGAACCTAGAGTAGTTCACTGTGCCCTGGTTAATAACATCTAAAATAAAATATCAGTTATCATCATTGTATTTATACAGTTACCCAAGTTAATTCAATCTGATTAGAAACATCTCTGCGAAGAAACCACATATTTTACCTTTTTGAATGGTTACAGTGAAACAACTTCTCAAAGCATCTGTCTGAGGAGGCAAAAAAAAAAAATAAAGCTAACTCCTGAATTAAAACACTGGTTCGGGTTTTCATCTTGCTCTCGTGTGTGATTTGGAGAACAAGGGAAGAGAGAGAAAAGGGTCTTCCTTCTTACTTTTTTCCCATTTATTAAACTCTAATATTTCTAGCTACAAGAGGGACTAAATAAAAACCAGGCACATATTATCTGTGGTTTTTAACATTAGATCAGCTGAAAACCGTCCTCCTTTACTAGGAAGTGCCTGTATTTGCCAACAATTCTTTGTGTCTGACTCATTTCCTTATTACCTCTCTCCCCTCTTCTGTTTTCCCTTAAGGGGTTGACTTTCCCCCACCTCAAACAAAAATAATTTCTTTGGCATATGAAGGTCAAGGACAGATTTCCTAATGTCTGCCTGCTTGCATGCCTATCTCTCTCTCACTCTCTCTCCTTCTATCTGTCTATTCCTCTAACGCATCTATCCTTTTAGATTGCTAGGGCACATAAAACAGGCTTTGCTCCATACTATTGCACTTCTTTTGTTTTGTTGTTTTGTTTGTTTGTTTGTTTGTTTTACAGAAGATGAACTCAGATGTGCTGCTTAAGATTTCTACATTTAGTGATATAACCAAGAAGTCTAACTGTGCTCTGCAAACCTGACTCAGTAGTCATACTGTAACATAAAGAAGTGCACGTAACAGCAGGAAGGAATTAAGACCCCTCTGCCCTCAAATTTTGAGCATCAAAGCACTGTTCCTCCTTTGTGAATAGTTCAAGGGGGCAAAGGAGGCTTTAATGGACTAGTCTCTCTCAGCTCCAACAATACACTATGACTGAGAGAAAGATAGCATATCTATTTCTCTCAGTATTGCTAGTGCCCAAATCTTGGAGGATGCTCTTGTACGTTAAGTGGGTACTGAAAGGATTTAACTCTACTCTTCTACTGCCTGTTTCTTTTTGCTTCTACTGCCTGTTGTCTCCTTGCAGGATGTTGGAGTCCAGGGTATGTGGAAAATACCTCGTGCTGTCCTGGGGGTTTGAGATCCTGGCTGGGACCCCAGGAAAGCACTGCCTTTCACCTTAGTCCATGGGAAGAACTTCCAGCACTTAGAGATGAGTTGAAAGCAATGAAGGTTTGGGAAAAATAGTAGTTTAGTTTGTCACAGGGTGAAAATTTGTAGTTTTGGGTTTTTAGTATGAAGGTAGATGAGAGCAAGATGGAGAATTTTGGGCAGTGTCTCATCTTCTTCTGCTCCATTTTCTGCTGTGACGGTGGCACAGAGACATTGGGAGAATGGGTTTGACACAGAGGTTGTGTTTAGAATAGGTAGTGATTATTGGTACAGAATTGTAAACACAGCAAGTTTTAGGAGTTAATTGGGCTAGAAACCTTTAAGAACCTTGGAATCTCCTGTCCAGGGGGGTTTTCACTGTGTTTCTGGCGTGTTAAGCCAGGTTTCGGCAGCTTGCAGAACTTGGGATAAGAAATAGAATAAACAGCTCTGAAGATCAAAGCTGCGAGACTCATTTATCTTTTTAACCCTGGTACTGGACTTTTGGAGGAAAAAGATCACCCTCACAGTCGAGGACTCCTGAAAGGGAGTTTCCTGCAGCAGGAGACAACTGTATAGCATATATGGTGCCATATATAGCGCGATATACAGAAGGTAGACCACAGAAGAAAAACAGCTGCCATACACATAGTGTAGGCAAAACATGGTCTCATGCTTTTATGATTTAACCAGGAAGGGAGCAAAGGCTGAAACATAAAAACTGCACTCTTACTGCTAGCTAGATGCCAAGGTAATTAGTCAATCCAGAAAAGCCAAGAGCAAAGCTTTTTAAGCAAGCAAGAAACCTTTAACATCTTCAAATCCCATTACTCAGGAGTGATTTTTGTTTCCATTCTAGGAGAATATTCACTCTCTCCATTTATGTTGTCATTTACTGAATGATCTACAGATAATTTATGCTTTCTGCAACTTTCAGACTGCTTTTCTTCTGGCCCTGTGTGTCACGTCAGAGGTAAGTGTTTGTAGGCAAGTTAGTTGATCCGACAAGGATTGAAAGTAACACAGTTGTAGCACAGAAGAGTGACCAGGAAAGAACTCTGGAAATGTTATATCCTACAGAAGACAACTAAACTAAGAGCACATTTAATCTTTTATAATCATGGCTCAAATAGAAGAAAAAGCTCAAACATGAGTAGTGATTTAGGGTATTCATCCTTAGTTGTAGTATTGGAGCCTAGCCTTCAGGGAACACTAAACTTTCTTCCTGAAGGTCAGATGACCTTTCGTTGCCTCAAACTGAGAATTAAAAACGAAAACATTAACCATCTTTTATCAGAATTGAACTCCTATTGTGCAGGGTGGCAGCATAAAGAGACACTTTTTCCAAACTCTGGCCTTGCAAATACAGCTGTACAGGGCAGTTAGGGAAGCAGTTGAAATGTTATGTAAACTTTACAGCATTTGTAGAAAGAGACACCGAAATTATAGACTGTAAGACTTCTCACAACAATGTCAAATCTAAGAGTAATGCTTATTCAGTTGGGAATTGTAAACATGACTACTATCAAAACATACTTCCTGCCAGTACTAAGCTGTGCACAGTTTTATTTATTACTCCTAGAGGGTTATTCACACCATCAAATTTGGACATCTCACTTAGGTATGATTCAGAGGATCAACACTACATTCCTTAAAGAGTCAACAGAGAGAGAGATGTAGGCACTTCCCAGGCACAGGGTAATTCTGTGTAATTAGGTCAGATGCCTAATGCTACATAAAGTATATGGTTTGCATGCTTCCTGCAAGGGACTTGCTGGCTTTGCTAATTCTATGATCACTGACCTGGATGGGATCTCCTTGGGTTGGCAAATATTTCCATTTCTCCCTTTCCTGCCACCACAGACCCAGCCTGTCAAACCCTATCCTTTCATTTTTGCTTCTTACTCCTGTGACCATTTTGTACTTTGCTCTCTTCCCATTGAAGTCACCTCTGAAGTCACCACTTTCACCATTGAAGTGTGAAAGTGAGGGTTGTGGGGAGGGTAGTAGTGGGGGGATGGCACAGGGAGGGACGGGCACTAGCATTAAGTACTGGGATTAGCTCAGTTGGTTAGACCAGAGTGCTAGTAACACCAGGGTTGTAAGTTCATCCCATATGGGCCGTTTGCTTAAGAGCTGGACTTGATGATCATTGTGGGTCCTTTGGAACACTCTGTTATTCCATGATTAAGAATATAGACAGCCGTGCACAGGTGTGATGAACATTGTGGGTACAAAGTGCAGCTGTTGGTAATACATCCTTCAGTGGCCCTGACCAACTGCCTTGGCTTTCCCTTGTTACCTGCTTTGCTGTAGCTGTCAGCCCTTGAGGTGCCTTTTTTATGTGTTGATAAACTCTGCAGTAAGCAGTAGAGGAGTAATATATATAGTTCAGTCTGATGTGTTCAATATATTGCCTGAATCAAATGTCTCTATGTGGCATTAAAGTGCTTTGCAGGCACAACCTCTCTATGTATTTGGAACATTTTGATAACCCTGGTGGCACAAACTCAAGAAAAGTTTGTTCCTCCACAGAGACTTTAGACAAAAATGGCAAAGATGACTTTTGATGTCAAGAAAATCAACATCTCTGCAGATCAACTCTGAAGAAAAAGATCATGAAATAGACCATGTTTGGCTAGCTCAGAATGCTGTAGGTCTGATGCTCAGAGATGAAGTTGAGAGCACCTGAAAGTGTGAAAATGCTTAACTGCATAATTACAAAAGCGAAAGCTGTCTGGCTATAGGAGGAACTCGAGCTCTGAGAGGGGGGGAAATTTAACCCCGCATACTGTAGACTGCTATTGTTTTAAAATTGTTAATATAGCTTCAGCAAAAGATATTGCCTGAGGCATGACCAATTTTACATGCTGTATTTGCATTCACTATGTTTCAAAATAACTGTATGGGTAAATTAGTCCCATTTGGACAACATCTGCTCTTTCTCAGTGTCTTGGATTCTGCTGTATCAGAAATGAATGTGAATGGAAGATTTTTAAGTTGCCTAAAAAAACCACCCCACACTACATTTTACCCCACTTTAAATAAGATATATGATAATGTTTTGCAAGTATAATTTTAGATTACAAAAGTTTAGAGGGTTTTCTTTTCTTATGACTATTGTACCATGTGGTCTGGATAAAAAAACTGGCTTTGGTTACCAATAGTGATAAACAGGAAAACAAAACACCACATGACTAAGTGTCTGAAAATTATTTAATCGTGGCACACAATAAAATTTTACAATTCAGTACAGTATTTTCTTAAGCTGAGGTCACTTTCATTAAAGCAGTGGTAAAGAAGCAGCACTGGAAGGAGTTTATGGCCATGGTGGGCCAAATAGCCCCACTCAGGCCAGGGCAGAGGTTGCCGTGAGTGGCTGCACTGCTCTAGGATCTCTGGGAGCTGGTGGGGTCCCACAGCTCATGAATACTAACACATTCCCAGTACATCACAATGGGACATGGGAATGTGGTGGTGATGATGGTGGTGAGAACTGTGTGATCCTGGAAAGAAAGCAGTCACAGAGAAATAGTTTGTGGAGGCCCTCAGGAGGCAGGTGAAGGGCCTTCTTCTATCACGTAGCTGTCTCACTCTCAGTTTCTTGATGTTTAAATGTAACTAAACCTCTCCTTGCCTGCACAGCTCAGTTCTACTGATTTCATCTCCATGCTGTCTTGCAGAGCAGAGCAGCACCTCTGTTCCTCCAGCATGTCATAGACATGGACACAAGCTGGGCTTTTCCCTTGGAAAAAAAGTATTTTTGTAAGGGGTGGGTACAGCACAGTCAGTGGCTTGGTGACCTCAAGTCACAAATATCTCTGCAGAAATGAGTGCTTGAGTTCCTCACTTCTTGTTTTTTTCCCTCATGATTCAGCAAATTCAGCACCAAGTATCAGCAGTTGCGGTAACAGCTCTGGCTTGAACTGAAGAAAATGCAGTGAAAATTCAGACAAGCACAGACCGGATGCCATGATTTGAATGTTAAGAAATTTTGCAACCTTATTTAAAACAAAGAGTTCAGAGTAAATGAAATATAAGAATAAAGGATCTGTCCTCATCTTCAAGATCAGTCTTGAAGTCTTTTGCACTCTCTCCCTGCGCATAGCTGCTTGTTTTATCATCATCTTGGCAAAAGTTAAAGATGAAACCAGGATCATTTAGAGCAGAAGAAAGTTCTGCTTTTACATCTACAGACATGGAGTTCATCTTGCAGAGGATTTGGACACACACCACATTGTGCATGTGTGTGCAAAGAACAGAGTGCCAGAAAAGGAAATAAAAATCACCAAGAAGTGCTGGGAGAGTACTTTTGCTCACAGAACTGATAATTCTAGATAGTCATTTTGGCTCTCCCTTCAAAGTCTCCAGCAACAGAAAACTGAAATGAAAACAGGAAAGACAAAGGAAGATGAAAGAGAGAAATACTAATGATAGATTGAAAAATGATATACATGAAACAATTTAATCTGTGACTGAAGACAAAATGATTGCCAAGTAGCATTTTAGTCAATCAATATGTCTCCCTGCCTTTTACAAAAAACCCAGTGATTAAAGCAACTCAGTCTTACTTAAATGCAGTAAAATTTCTATTTCAGAGGAGATAAATAACTCCAGGATATGCATTTCCTGAAGATTCAAATGCTTTTGCATAATTCTTAATTTCCATTAAGAAAAGAAAGACACAAAAATAATCTAAATCTTATTTACACAGGGGAACATTGGATCATGTGCATGAAGGTTTCAAACTCTGAACATGTAGAATGGAGTCTTTCAGAAATTAAGTCAAACTTGCTAGTTATAAAAAGCAATGGAAAGAACTCAAAAGAGCAAAATGGTGACCAACTGTTAAGAGAAAGCAGTGGGCAGAGATAAAGTGTGTATTAGAATCACAGAATCATAGGGTGGTTTGATTTGTGAGGGACCATAAAGAGCATCTAGTTCCAAACCTCCTGCCCTGGATGGGAATGTCACTCACTAGATAAGTTGCTCAGGGTCTCATCCAGCCTGGCCTTGAACATACCCAGAGACGGGGCATCCATACTCTCTGGACAACCTGTTCCAGTGCTTCACCGGTCTCTGAGTAAAGAATTTCTTCCTAATATCTCATCTAAATCTGCCCTCTTTTTGTGTAAAACTGTTGTTCCTTGTCCTCTCACCATCTGTCCATATAAAAGTCCCTCTATCTCCTTTCCTAAGTTATATTAAGGTACTAGAAGGCTACTAAAAGTTCTCTCCAAAGTCTTCTCTTCTGCAGACTGAACAGTCCAATTTTTAAAGTGCTTTTGTGATCTCACTAAGATCATTTCAGATGTGATCCACATCTGAGTCTTGCACTAAGTTTCCTTAAAGACAGTTTTAAAACAGTCCAAAAGCTATTTCAACTCATAAAGAAATTAATAATTTTTAGTAAATTCTAAGAAAATTCATTTTTACCTAAAAACAATGTCTGGTGTTTCTGAGCCTGATCCACTGAAATTTTCACCATAATAGAAATCATTGTCTCTCCTTTCAGCACGAAGTTCAACACAGCTACAGATATGGTAGATCCGTAGTTTACTCCCTTAAGACTAGTGCTTATAGATTAGCAATTGGACTCTTAAACAAACTGTGAGGCCAAAAATAGCATTTATTTTCAGTCTTGATAATGTAGAAATGAAATTAACACAAACCATGCCAGCAGCAAACACTTAAGCCTCTGTGTACAAATATTGGGCAGGTAGGTAACATATTTCTGACTTGTCAGGTTGTTTCAATTTCTAAAAGCAGTAATTTGGAAAGTGGAAAAATATATTAATAGAAGTCATTTCTTCCACAATATGTGCCAAAAGCCTCTTTAAATATAGAGCTGAAACTGTTTTTCTTTAATCTGGTTTGTTTTCTGTCTTCTTTACTCTTTCCTTCCTTTGCTTTCTTCTGAAAATTGCAGAATTATCACCTGTTGTCATCTCCATGTATGTTCATACTTGTCTGAATGTGAGTCAAATGTTAGTCTGTAATTTAATTGAAGGCTATGAGGTTTATGTTGGGCTGAGTGTTAAGCAGCTGCATGTTGTGCCTGTGGCCTTGAATCAGAAGAAAAAGGGGGGGGCAGCATTTCAAGTGAATGTGAAGTCTCTTGTGAAATAAAGTTGATGATGAAGGAGAAAGATCTCTTCACCTTTACAGAACCCTGTGATATATATGGGAGGGCTTTGCCCACCTTGGTTTCTCTCTAAAAACTAGTTACAGGAAAGTGCCAAATTTTTAGCCACTGAGGAGCTAATGTACACTGTGTACAGAATGTCAGGAAGCCAATGTGTTAAAGAAACTTCCACAATTACTTATTCATAGTCTCCAAATCGTGCATTTGATGAACTAGAAATACAATATAGTATCAATCACCATGCAAGTATATTATCTGTCTTGTCTTTTAATACCATCAAAGCAAAGTGATGACCATAATGATCATTTAATCTATCTCATAGTACAGATTCTCTGTTTACATTCTTTATTGCTACTCTTGATAAAATATCTTTATTGCTACTCTTGATAAAATACCTTATCCTGTGTTTTAGCATAAACACTGAAATGGTTTACTGGATTGCCAACTGAATATACCTTCTTGTGTCACTGAGGCAAATACAGATAGCTAAAATCTTCTAATATTTTAAGATTTCATTTCCTCATTAATTCAGGTTGCAGAAGGCAAAATCTTGCTAGATTTTTGCTTTGAGTTGTGTTTAAGATCCTAGCTGTAAAGTAAAATTCTTCTTCCAAAAGAGAGTGGGAGGCTTGTGTGGGAGGCTTGTCCCTCCATGAAGGAGTGGAAGAATTCTTACTAAAAATTCAGTCTTTCAGTGAACTGTCATAAAGAGTATAGCTACTTCACCATGGGTGCTGCTCCCATGGCCTTTCAGTTCTCAGCAGAAGCACACTAAGAAAGCTTTCCAGAACAGTGCTCAAATAAAATATCAATATTTGGAAATTTCTATTACACACTATAGTAATACACCTTCCTTGGCCGCTCCAAAATCACCATCAGCAGAGGTCATTGCCCAGGTATGTGCCCAGACAGATGAAGCAGCTTGGAAATGAATGGCAGCCACTGGAAATGGACTGCCAAGAACATGGAAAACAAGGATCTCAGTGTCAGTAATGATCAATCCTACATATAAAGGATATGTTCCAAAGATTGGTGATATCATAAAACATTAACTGTGGAAATGTATGCTTACCTAAAATGCCCCGGTTTTCAGGTAGCAGGCACTCAACAGTACATTTAAATAAATATGTTTATACCTTCAATGTACTACTACAGTTATTTTATTACTTGGCAAATTACTGAAATAATTGTGTTTGCTTATTTTGTTTATACAATTATTGCCTAATGGCAAACTATTACTGATGTATTTTAAGAACAATTTGCTTTCTCCCTGAATGCAAAGGCAAATAAAATATTTTGCTTAGAGAAAATTGGAAATTGCTTTATTTCTTCTGCCTTGGGAATTAAAGATGTTTCAGTGTTCATTGTTCTTCATTTACAGACATTGGCCTTTAACATATAAATTATTTTAGCCCAAGGACAAAAAAAAAACAAACGAAAAAAACAAAACGCACAGATGCTTCTTCCCAATGTCAGTGCATCCTTGGTTTTGGGGAACAGCCTTGTTTTACAGGAAGAAAAAAAAAGGGAATACGCTGGTACCAGTTAGGAACATATTAGTACAACACCAATTATAAACTGGAATGTGTCAGAATAAAGTGAGTTATGATCTGGTTGAGGACCTGCAAACTATAGTCAGATACTTAATAAAGTTTAGACATGCAGCTGTGAATACTTCTGGATCCTTGCCACCTTTTATTAGAGTGGCGCCCAGCAACGCTGCCGTAGTTAAGGGTCTGTCAGCATTTCCATTATAAAACCCCATTTTTTCAGAGCTTTGTAACTTGCCCATTTTAAATCACATCAAGCTGAAACTTGTCATTAAAATTGTCAGGAATAATTTCTTTTAATACACAAATGTTACTTAGAGTTTCAATCTATCTTTGTTTTGGATTCAGTTAGGTAAAGAAAATAAAGAAAATAAAGCCAGTGTATGTCCTACTTTATTAGAAACCTTTTTTTGCCATAATTCCAAAATAGCGCCCCAAACCATGTCAAAAAACAACAGAACAAGGGCTTGAGTTCAAAAAATATGTATTTTTAGCCCCTTAGGGCTGAATTTTGCTTTTTGTCTCCCACTGAGCCATAAGCAGACAGTACAAAAATGGCATTACCTTCTAGTTTCTCAACCTTCTGTCTTGAATCTGACCTGAAATTTCGTATGAACTGTCAAGATGGTTTAAATTAAACACCATCTGATTATAAATTTTGTGCATTGTGGGTTTTTGTGTTTCTTTTTTTGGTGTTGTTTACATTTTTGATTTTACAGCAGACTTTTCATTTAATTTCTTACTTGTTTTCTATCAGAGCATCAAGTATTTTAGCCTGATGTTCATATAGCCCCAGAGCAATGCATATTTACACCACCTGAGGATCATCTGCTCAGCTGATCAAAAAAAAATTCGTTGTCTGTTGGAGGAGATGAAGCAGCAAACTCTTGCAGAAATGGTTTATTAACAAAAAATTCTAAAAGTATAAAACCCACAAAAGAAATAGAAATGAAAGCAAGATTCGAACCATAAACAAGAGAACAATGAAGCAATCACCGAAGTTCCAGTAGCTAAGGGACCCCACCACCCAAACAAAAGACAGTTAAGTGGTCTCAAGTATCAGGGAGAAGGTGGTTCTTCAGGTTTTTAGTATGTAGATTAGCATGGTAATGCAATAGTCCCTATAGGCTGTATGTAAATGTTGTTGGTTTTTGTATCCTGAGGTGATTGGTTAGTGCTAATTAGAATATTCATGATGGAAGGGGTTAAAATGGATTGTAACAGGTAATCTGCCTCTTTGCCTGCTTGGATCCCTGCCCGTCTAGACCTTTCCTGCTGCTGTTCCCTGGTCAGGCTGTCCCCCACGACTAATAAAACCACGTGTCTCGAGAACACACCGGTCTTGAGACGTATCTTTGGACTCAAACAACCACGATTTCTTTCTTCAGTTGTCACTCTGACATCCCTATTTCTACCTTCTTTCATGAAAAGAAAGTAAGGAAAATTCCTTGGACAGGTTAGTTTTCTGGATCTTTACTTCCCTGTGCAATATAAAGCATGTAACTATGAAAAATGTGCAGTTCTAGCCAGGTTTCCTGTTAGCTGAGGTTGCATCTTGGTTTTGCACTGTGTGTGCTGTGCAAGTGGTCAGAATTTAGCCAGTGAATTTTATTAGGGATCCTTTATTTTCATTCTCTTCTCTTCTGCTATTCTCCTAATATATGTGAAAAAATTTAAATAAGTTAGACTGAAGTTTACCACTGATCACCCAACAGGAAAAAAACCATGAGTTTTCAGTCTAGATAAGCCTGAAAATCTAGAGCAGAAATTGAGGGAGAAAGGTCTTGTAGGGATTGACATTTTTATTTTTATTATTATTGTTTTTGTTGTTGTATTTGAACAGAGGGACAAAGAGCAGCTTTGTTGCCCATTTGGAAGTTTCTCAATAACTGCAGAGACTACTCTTATCAAAGTACCATAAGTGAGAGACAGCTCCACATATTGCAAGCCATCCTCTGGTCTCCCCTTTCCAAGTCATGCAGGCAAACTGAAACCAATGAGACGTAATTGAAGCAGTGATACCTGCATCTTAAATATTGGAACAATTTGTGCCTGCATCTTAAATATTGGAAGTATATCTCTCAGCCCACATCTAGTCCAACAGTTCTCTATTCTCCTAGTATGTTCTGGGCAGCCTAGGGTAAGAACATGAAGCAAGCTGAGCTATTTGACCTGACATTCCCTGTGGATTTATCCTTATAGCTTGCTCCTGTCTCTTTAGAGATGGCCTCTCTATTTAACTGCAGCTCTAGTTTGTAATCCTAAATTTGTTGTGTCCCTTAACTCCTCTGTATCACACATTTGATACCTGTTCCATGCTCTCAAACTTCTTCTAAGGCTGAGCATGCCTGCCCATACCCTGCCAGACTGATCATAGGGGACTGTACTTGGGACCTAAAGGCAGATTCAAGGCCATGCGAGTGGCCTTAGCAAAAGAGTCAGCTGATGAGTTTAGATTTAGTTTGTGCTGGGCTAACATGAGTGCAGGATTGATTACCACAGTTCATCTGATGCGCAATAACTGGTTAATCCACTTGTTACCTGATGGTACATCTGAGATCTACCTTTGAAAATCCCGTCCCAAGTAACCCCCCTTCTTCCTCCTCCTCCTGCTCTCCCTGCCTGCCAGCCTCCCCCTCCCACCTGGCCTCCAAATTCCTGGTGAGATGAGCATGGTCATTACTTCCTTCAATGATTCATCAGAAACAGATCAAGTGTCTGTAAAACACCATAGCTTTCTAATAAGCAAAAATAGTGACTTGGACAATATCAAACCTAAAAAACAGCTGCACAAGCAGGAGTAGCAGGGCTGTACACTGGAGTTGTGGTTTTAATGAATCATCATTCCCAGTAACTCAAATCAATCTAAAGTCTCTCTCTCAGGATTTTTAAAGTCAGAGGACTCAGCATACCTGAGCTCATAAAAGGGCAGTAAATTAGCAGCCTTTAAGTGGAACATCACTTCTGCACTTTGCCATCTTGAGTTTCATTAGCCAGTGTTTCTTGTTCATCCCCAACTCACCTCAAGAGTTACATTCTCACCCTTTATTTTGCCTCTTTTAATGGGGGGGGGGGTCCATTTCCAACTTTCCCAGTCAAAATGGAGCAAGTTATTGGCATTTTTGTTCTAGGTGTGAAATAAAGATGTGGATTTTCAAGGTGCTGAGTGCTGAGTTGTTTTTAAAGCAGCCCAGGAGAACTCGTGGGGCAGCACTTGAAAATCAGGCACGCTGTGTAGAAGGGCCTAAACTATGAAACTGCAAAAGTGACAGCTCTAGTGTCTGGATCCTGGCCATGCCTCAGGGAGTGCTGTGATGGCCTAAGCAGATTGACTCAAACAATCTTACCATGGTTGTCCCCGCTCACTTGATCACCCAGTAGGGAGGGGACTCCAACAGTGCCAAAATTGCAGCAAAAGGCACCCCAGTTTTCAGACCATTAAAGCCTGAGGAAAGCCTCTCTTTGGCCTATATAGTGTGCTCACTCTTTCTCCTTCAGCCAGAGGGGCAGGTTCAGAAAGAGCTGATCAAAAATGTTTTTGGCCTGGAAGAAAATAAGAACTTAGGCTGGCTTAAGCTAAGCTGTAACAGAAGTGTCTGCATTTTTTTCTGTATTCATAATTTTAAAAGTAGCTTAAAGTATTAATATCCAAACATTTCCAGCCTCTGAAAAGTTGCTGATAGAAGAATGCTAGGGCAAACTATTAGAAACAGAGTGTTCTTAAAACTGTAATGCTGATTGACCAGGTCAGCAGGAGCAGTTGCGGTAGAAAAGTGTTGCATTGTTGCCATGGCAGCTGATTCCTGGCATCCCTCTCTTGGAGCACATCTCCTCACACTCTGCTCAGCACTAGGGTAAAGGAGAGGCCCACGGCTGGCACAGCCTTGGGCAGAAGCACAGCGTGTCCAAGGGCCACAGGGACAGGTGGGCTCCCAGGGGGCTCTGCCCAGCTCACAGGGGCAGAACCACTTGGGAGGGGTGAAGCAGAACTTCTCATCTCTCTCCAGCTGCTCATCTTCATATAACTGTGTGAGACATTATGCTGTTTCCCTGTCCAGAACCACTGCACAAACTGACCTCTCGCTAAGGTTGTGGCAATTCTCTGATTCCCAAAAGGAGACTCCTTTGTGGCAATGTGGTGCAATTACATGCAGGGAATACCTGCTACAGAGGAAACCAGACCTGTGACAGGCAGTGTCAGGGGACTTGACAGCTATATTCCACATCACTGCATGCAGCAGCAAGCTGCAACTACTAGCCAAGTACCATCAGGATAAGTCTATATGTATGCAGCAAGTCAACAGATGGAACAAAAATGTCAGCCTCCAGGAAAGATAATGGCACAGGAAAGGCCACATTGAAGCAGTTCTAAAATCCACCCCCTTCCTCAGATATGGTAGAAGAGAAAAAATTCCTGATGTCTTGAGGAGGGTCTGAAGCACAGAGTGACACAGATATAGCTTTTAGGAAATATTAGGTGCCAGGGACTGTTCAGACAGGACCGCTGTTCCACATGGAAAATGCAATAAAAGGCAAAAAAGGAGCCATGTCTGTGAACACCAGCTGTTGCTATCAATATCATGGGGAACATTTAACTATCATGAGTAGCTAATACTTGTTTAAAATTGTCGTGGCCAGTTTCATCTGCTACATAAAGTCATTGACCTAGCTTTGTAGAACCATAGGGAAGGGTACAAACAACAAGGCTTAACCATGCTTAATTCACACAATAAACAGTTGAAAAAAGAATTTCCTAGGTTGTATCAGTGTATATGTCAAAGCCTGAGAATTTAGTGACATTGGAAGGCTGAGCGAAAAAAGCTGGCAAAGCTGGAAAACTCTGACACCTTGACGGTGCAAACAGCATGGACCTACAGAAAGACGAGATACTGAAATAAGTTCTGGCAATATTTTCCAGCAATCTGCTCTATACTGATATTTCCTGGGGAAAGGTGAGAGGAGGTGAGGCAGAGGTCGGGAGAATCAATCTGTTATTTCTATCTGAATAACCATCAGTTATTCCAGTATTTTAGCCTTTCATGGTCGGATGAAGCTATAATAAGAGACAGCTTTGTCTCTGATGTGCAAAACCTTCCCAGGGAAGCAAACAAACAGCTCCAGAGAGACTCGATTCATATTTACATCAGGGTTCACTTAAACAGCCTGATTAATGCAGAGAGTTAGAAGAAATGTTAAATAGAGTCTCAGTAGAGCCCTGTAACTATTCACCCATTCTCTTCTGCTGTGTCATGCTGAGTGTCTGTAACAGCAGATAACTAGGTGGGAGATGCCAAGGAGTCAGCCTGGCTTCTCCCATTTAAGGACACTACACTCAGGGCTCTGCGCTCAGCTGTGATTCCTGCTTACAGCTCTCTACACCACTCTGGTGGTTTAGAGGGACTCTGCTCTTCAAAGCTGCCTTCAGCGCTGCTGGCATGTCAAAATGCTGCACTGCACCATTATCCCTGGCTGCCAGAGCTGTCCTGAGCAACCCAGAACTGCTTCTCCAAATGTCTCAACATCTTCATCTTGTTCTTGAAGGGCTCAGTGTCTCTAAGGAGGAACACAGTTGCAAGACTGAGCTTGTTTGTGTGCTGCTTCTGACTGTCATGTAGGTCTGCCAAAAGAGAAACAACAGTGTCACATTCTCGGATGGATCCCATTTAAGGGAAGAAATCAGACTTGCGAGAACAACCGCAGTTTGGACACGTGACTGATTGAAATACAGCCATTTTCCATTAGGGGAGGCTGGAACCACAAAAGATGGACATGTTTGGTTTTCATTTCATAGATACTTTATCAGGGATTTAATTTGACTGCATTACATGCTTAAGGAGGCTGTAGACTTGGAAGAAATTGTTGTTGACTTTTTAAATGTTCACAAATTAAATGAGTGTCTGATTTCTGCCCTAGTTTACTAGTAGTAGAACAGTAGATCTGACCCTCTCTTTCCAACTCCTCTGACCTATCCTAGGGATGGGGATCTGGCTACAACCAGAGAAGAGCAATGAAGAAAAACACCCATATTACGGAGTTTTGAGAAAACTCACAACTTTAAGAGCTGATGTTCAGGATACTGTGCACATCACTGTCTCCTTTTTCCAGCAGTTGCTTCCTTGTTTTCCTGGAAACACAAAAAAGTCTGGCCAGAGCCATAGATTCTGGCAAAGGCATTTGAAAGGTGCAGTGGGAATAGCCCCATTGGGAATATCACAACCAGCTCCACAAACATCCCCATATCACAAACTAGCCTTGGCCAAAGTTTCTTGAAAGTGCAGCTGGAACATTTGGAGGCTTAATAAGCATTTCATCTGCTTCTCAAACCATCTAAGGGGTTTGTCTTTCTTTTTACAGCTTGTAAGTTTAAGTGGTACATCTAGTAAAAGGACATTATTATCTATACAAATCTCAGAGCAGATACATGAAGAAGCAGAAGGCAGTTATGTGCACCTTTTGTTGCCTGGTAGTCCTTGTACACCTGAGCTGCTTCACCATCTCACTTTCTAAATTGTGAATGACTGCCATGTTACTGTGATGGCTGTGGTAGTCCTACTGAAACAAATCTTGTTTGAGGTTTAAGAAATAAGAAGGAGGTAATGAGAGGTGAAAAGGCCCCTAGATGTACCAGCTGCCAACATATACCCCTGGCAGACTGCCTGTTTAAGAAGTTCATGGACAGAGGCATTATTCTACAAAACTTCAGAATGTGACCATCATTGCCATCTGCAGCTTCAGGGACAAGGAAATTGATGCTTTTTCTCCCTTATCTGAGCATAGGAATAGATTTTTTTGCTTTTGCTGAATGGATGTGGGTTGTTCCCTTCTCAGAGTTTGCATGGAAATGCATTAAAAGGTGCCTGAAATATAATCTGGTTCCAGACAGTAACAGGCAAAAAGTCAAAAAGAATATGCTTGCTTATCTGTTGTACCGCTGCATCTGGAAACAGAGCCAAATACACATTTGAAACAAGTGACAAAACTGTATATTTGCTGTCCCTCTTGAGAAGTCCTATGCCACAGAACAGCCAGCACACTGTAAGTTGTAATATAAAACCTAGCACTGCACTCACAAAATAAAATTCAGCTCCAAAATGCGGACAAACACTAGAGTAATATACAGAAGGGCTGTAAACTACATACATTCTTCAGTCATCTGAAGAAAGTGCACAGAAAAGACTCAGAAAGGGCTGAGTAAAATGTAAAATGAGAAATTAGAAAAAACTCTATAAGAGGTTTAGAAATCTCTTCCAATTGTGTGAAGTTCAGCTTGATCCAGAAGGCAAAATATAACCTCAGACATGGAGAATAACAAAGGACATTTCCTGTATGTTTAAATATCTCAGCCTCTATATCTGCAATACTGATAGGCTTCACCAGGAGTTTGTGGGTGCTCAGCAGGTGCTCAGTTTTCAGGTTTTTGCTTTGTGCGTTTAATTATAAAAGCAGTGGAAGAGTTTTGTATATAGAAGCAGCAGGTCACTCATATTAGAATAACTTAGGCCTAAAGATGTTTTAGAATAACTGACAGCTAGGACACAATAGCTCAACGTCAAGCAACTGATGTGAATGGGCTTTGTTATTGAACAGCATCCTTATACAAGTTGGCAGAAAAAGAAGAGAATTAGCTAGCTACAAAATGATGTAAACATTGAAATAAATGCAGTGCAAATAATAAGGAAATCTGGGATGTCTGCCAGTTTAATGCTAGTCGAATTGGCTAGTAAGAACAGAGTTAATCCTTAGGACACTCTTCAGTGACCAGAATTAGTCTAGACCTATGAAGTCCTGAAATATTCATTGTTTCTGCTGAAGCTGTCTTATGGAACAATTACCTAGAGTCCCTGTAATCTACTACCACACTCACTTGTTATATGCTTTTATTACACTCCCCTGCAGATGTTGCTGTTTCCAATTAGAGATGTAACTCCTACCACTGGCTGTTAATAACTATTTTGCCTTGAGACATATCTTATTTGCTAACTGAAAAAGGCAGGTTAATGGTGTCTGCACTATAGTATATTATTAGAAGTGAGTTTGTGAAGTAAACTCCCAGTGACTCTAATCTCAGGAATGCTGACTCCTCCTGAGGTCAGTAATTGGGTATTTTGGAATTTGCCATAGCAGCAGGCCTAAGCCTGTCTTCAGCTTTCTTTGAAATTTGGACCCTGAGGTCAGCAAAATAATTGGTTCATTTGAACTGAAAACCAGAAAGTGAAGGGTCCACTTTTCCCATAGTGTCGAACTTCCAATTCATCAAACTTATTTTGAGATATTCTCTCTCCTTTGGGTAGCACAACAAAGTTAGGCACTGTTCAGTTTCATTTCCCCTTTACTCTCCCTGCCTGACATTTCTGGTTTGTCGTGAATCCTAGACAGCAAGTGGAGCAAGGTATGGTTACTTTCTGTATGTATTTTAGAAACACTTTTTGCTTTCACTACTTGAGCATTATAACAAGACAAGATCTAGTTCTGGCTTTGTTTTGGTGGTTTTTTTTCTAGTTTTATATATTTAGAAGTTCTTTCTATTTTTCTCAAAATATAGCTTTCACTGCCTCAAAGGTTTGCTTTTGAGCCACCCAATGGCTTTGGTTTCAATCTCTTTATTTTGGTGGACCTTGGCCATAATTATTAATCAGTAATCATCCTGTTTATGCAGAGTTTGAAATGAAAGCTCCTTATCCATATTCATGGCCCTATGAGTTTTGGCATGCATTAACAAGTAAATCTTCAGAAGTTTAATGTTTATGATGTCAACAAAACAGTAGAACAAAGTCAGGATATGTGAAAAGATTAGTGTATCATAGAATAATAGAATGATTTAGATTGGAAGAGACATTAAGGATCATAGACCCCTTTATCATGTCAGGGACACCTTCCACTAGACCAGGTTTCTCAGGGTTTCATCCAGCCTTAAACACCTCCACGGATAGGCCACCCACTAATATGGGCAACCTGCTCCTGTGCCTTACCACCCTCACAGTTAAGAATTTCTTCCTAACACCTAATCTAAGCCTACTCTCTTTTAGTTTGAAGCCATTTCCCCTTGTACATCACTATCTGCTCTTGTAAAAAGTCTCACTCCATCTTTCTTGTGGGCTCCCTTGGAAGGTCCCAATTAGGTCAACCTGAAGCCATCTCTTCTCCAGGCTGAAAAATCCCAGTTCTTTCCTCACTGAAGAAGTGCTCCATCCTTCTAAACATCTTGGTAACCCTTCTCTGGATCACTCCAACAGATTGATATCCTTGTGTGTGGACCCCAGAGCTGAATGCAGGGTTCCAGCTGGGGTCTCACCAGAGCAGAGCAGAGGGGCAGAATCCCCTCCCTCCCCTGCTCCCCACGCTGCTTTGGATGCAGCCCTGGACACGTTTGGCTTTCTGTGCTGGGAGTGCCCATGGCTGGGTCATGTCCACCCCTACACCCACAGCACCCCCAAATCCTCCCCCCAGAGCTGCTCTCCATCCGTTCATCCCCCAGCCCGTGCAGGTACTGGGGGTCGCCTTGACCCAGATGCATCACTTTGCCCTTGGTCATGTTAGACCTCATGAAATTCCCAATGGCACCAGTTCTCAAACTTCTCCAGGTCCTTCTGGATGACATCTCTTCTTTCAGGCATATATCTTTCCCTAATCAAAACACTAAACAGTTGAGTTTGCTTTGAACAACACAACCTAAGTGAGCCGTTATAATCCTGTCTCAAATGGAAGAAAAAAAAAAAAAAAAAAAAAAAAGAGGGAAAGTGCAGGATTAACACTACAGAATGCAAAACACTCAACAGTTTGGCTACTATTTCTGCAAAACTAAAAATACGTGATCTTGCAATCAATAATTCAGTGCACATGGCTGCTTTGCAGTTTCAAACATGTAACAACTGAGTAAAAAGCACCAAATCTATATGGTTCTTTCCAAAGGTCTTCTAAGGAAGAAAAGTGATATATTGGATCTAGGTAGTGCTATGATTCCAGAGTGTTATCTCTGGAGCAGAGATACTCACAATATGGCACGTTATAAATAGATGTCAGATCGGATTACCACTTACAGCCAGGCTGTGTTTGAAAAGAGTTGAAAAGTGTCAGGAATGACAATTGGGGCCTGGATCCTGACTATCACCCTTGATATGGGTTAAATCAGAATGCTAGTTTATGCAGCTTGTTTGGACTAATTTAAAAATGCAATGATACTAATAATAGCTTATTTTTATAGAGACAAATTTTGATATTCTGGCATGATTGTTGATAAGATCTGATTGAAGGAAAAATCTCCATTTTTGTTTTGTGCCTTATATTAAAAAAAATAACCCTTGTTATTTTCATGATTAATGTAAGCTTCGTACACTATAAATGTTTCTCTGTTGAAAGGAATGAAAAATGGTTTTGCAAGTGGGAATGCCATGAGCAGGGAGAGACACTGGAATTTTTCCCATATTTTTCTCATTTGCCATTGTTTTTGTTTGCTTGTTTGGCTGCTTTTTTTTCCTTGTGTTACTTACGATTTGAGATTTCATTTTCCAAGAAGTTATGAAAGTTTTATTGCTGCCAGATTCTGTTCTGGTCAACAATGGAGTCTGAATCAGGACTGAGAACTCTCTGCAGTCTTCACCACCCACATTTTATATGCTTTGTGATGATGACAATGTCTATTTTGAATTGTTAGGCACCTCAAATCGTATAAAATAAAAAGCTAAAGTCATAGAGCCTTTGCATTCTTCTTAGGTTATTTTAGGAAGGATGTTAAAAAACTACTCCTAAGGAAATATTTTCTCCTAAACATCATTTCTCTTAATAAAGAAAGGTATTACCACACATCTGTAATACCAAATACTTTCTCTATCACTATGATTCCTGGCTCTTTATTCTCTACTGTGCACTTTTTCTTTGAAGCCTTGTAATTCAGTCAAAAAGAAGGAGCCAGATTGTGGATCCATGAAGAAGAAAGCAACTCCACAGCAGGTGGGGTTTTCACAGGAATGCCTATAAAATCCTCACTACTAAAAGCAACAACAGGATAACCAAATAGCACAGTGCTGGAGATTTGTTATGGCAGCTTTCTATCAATACAACAGTGAGCTGGCTGTATAGTAGAAACAAAAATCCAGAGGATGTTTGTTATGCACCAAATTTCCAATTTACTCTTTCTACTGTATTAGTAACCTGTGGATTCTTACTCTGAAGCTGAAGTGCATTTAGCACAATTTAGGTGGACTGGGGATAAGGGTGTCATTACCACATGACTGCTCCCATGCTGATACAGAAGCCAGGATGGCTCATGTCACACAAACCTACTGGAGGATGATCAATTTTATGCTGTCTGATAGTTTTTCACAGGGTTACTTTGACAGTCTGGGATTGATAGGGAATAATAGAGCCTGAAAATATCCAGCTCTCTAAGACAAGTTCTCACTGTGGATGACTGGGAAGAGGCCTGTATGGTGACAGTACCACAGAAGGACAGCATTCTGGAGTCAGAGCTAGCAGTTTTCTGCTGCTTTTTGCACCTTGAGAGCTAGCTGCATAAATCAGCCAAAGCGGTGGCAGGATCTGCCTCACAGGAGGAATGACCACTGAAGGGGTTCCCAAGAAAAGATAACTTTGACACTTGGGGCCTGCTAAAGGTCTCCACATAAAAAGTGAAAAGTAGCAGAAATGAAACCAGACCTGCTGGATGATACTGGTTACCATCATTCCTGACTCCTGCAGTTTTAATGACACAATTTTTTCTGTCTGGAAATCTTTGTCTTGGCTCCTTTTTGGAAATAAATCCCTTGTTCTTAACTCCTCTGTTTCTGTGTTGGTTTGACTAAGACTTCTGTGGGAAAGTTCGAGATTTTCTTCTGTTTCATTGGCAGTGTTTCACCTTTTCCCCCACCCCCTCCTCATTTTTTTGGACAGATTTCATTTCCCAAACAGATGTCTCTTGTTTCTGAAAGCAGCATCCACATACACAAGATTTCTTTCTTTTACCATATTTTTTTCACTCTTTTCTTATCATTTTTTTTCTTCCTTGCTTTCTTTCTAATCTAAATCACTGTGTATATTCCACAACTCAGTTCTGAAAAACTGTTTCTGAGGTATGATTTTATAGCGGCTTTTCTACCATTCCATGCCTGCAGAGCCATACCAGAGGCCCTGAAGGATGGGTTTTCATGTAACAGGATAACAATAGAGCGTCTACATAATTATCTGTGGAGGTAATCAGGGCATGCATGCATACAGATGCCCAGCAACAGGTGCACAGGGCTATTCCTTATATCCAGAGCCTGACGCTTTGGACTGGTCCAACGAGAGGCTGGCAAGATGCAGGGCCCTGATGCTGTTTTGAAATCACACAGTCAAGCTGAAGAACTGTACTGACAAAGAGCACTGCTTCTGCATTTAGTAGAGTGCAGCCTTCAAGCTGCCCTACATATGCCAGCCAGGCAGAAAGAATTCAGCTTTGTTGCAGGATGTGTAGGTATATGCTATATGCTTGCTGACAGTCTGCACACTTAGGACTGAAGTTCTTAAGCCTTAAGTAGGGGCCCATTTTTTTACCCCAGGAAAAACTAGCACCTGTGCGTAAGAGAGTGACACAGAGGCATGGATGAAAGTATCTGTATTTTGAGATACACAAATTTGTTTTAGAACAAATCTAGGTCAGATCTTCAAAGTTGAACCTTGAGTATTGATCTTCCCAATAACTATCCTTTTTTGTCAATAGATCTTGAGTTTCTTGGGATGTCTAGGTGCCTAAGTAGCACTGAGAATCTTGAGAACTACAAACATAACCAAGACCTTGCGTGTTTTTTCACATGCTCCAGGAGAGCTGAGGCCTGGCCTTCTATGCAGGAGCACAGTTAGCAGAGCCATTTCTAGCCAGGCTTCCTCAGGGGTAAGGAAGTTGCACAAACATGTGCCTGGCTCTGAACTCATTAACCAGTTAATGCATCTATCTCTGAATGCTCTTGGGCTTTCCAGAGGCTCTGAATTTGGCTGGAGTGACAAGGGCATGAGAAGAGCTTCTTGAGTGGGAGCTCTGCACCAGGCATGACGAGAACTTCTGTCCACCTCAGAGATTGTAATCTGGACATTTACAGAAAGCCATCTACATCCTTTCTTCAAGCTTGTAGGTACCATTGGCAAACCTGAGGCTGGTCAGGTTTGACTAGATCCTTAAACTTTTTCCTAGAAGGCTTGTAAGTATCTGTGCAGGACCACAAAGAAAAAGACACGTTGTGTGCATATGGGATTTGTAGGAATCTGAATGTTTAATGAGAATTCTTCTATTACTTCATGGTCCATTTCTGGTGCTCAACTTAATTTTGAACTACTGATGTTAGGGTGGGTCTAAGGAGAAGAGCCACATGTCTATCACCGATGAAAACGAGTTCCATATGTCCCGTGTATCCCCCTTGTTACGTGCCTGGCTTCCCACAGTCAGTATCGCCTTGTGATGTCAAGCAAACAGGGAAGGAGGAACAGAAATCTGCTTTTATTTAAACCTGATTAAATGAGGGAATAAATTTAGGTAACCTATTTTGAAGTAGCTGAAATTTGTTCCAAGAATGATGTTGACTGCATAGCTTATTTAGAAAGCAGCTGCCAAATTTCTTACTTGTTTCCACCCCATGCCCTGATCAAATCTTTTCATAATCTTTAGCTAGAGTGCAAGCATGGTACCTTGGACTTCTTTCAAGGTCTTCTTGTACTTTAGATGTTGAAGACAGCTGCCTGCCTCTGCCTAAGAAGTAGAGTGAAGTCTGCCCAGCAAATGGGAAAAGAAAGTAAAGACATCTCTATAGAGCTGAGAGTTGGAATGAGAGTCTGTTTCCAGTGTGGAATCATGCTCACCTCTGCTTTCATTTTCACTCGTCAGATTTTTTCTCCAGTGCAATTTAAATGCAAACAACAAAAAATAAGAGGTTCTCTGTGCAATGTATTATAAAACATTTTGTAAGAGCAAATATAAGAAGCAGTCTCTCCTCTTAGTCCTAATCCTATTGCCCTATCTTTCCCTGGGTAAGTCAAAATATCATCACAATGTCAGCAAAACCATGTAACTAAGAGATCCTGTTATTCTGGAATGGGAGGAAAGCAGTATGTAGTTTCTTCAGTTTTATGCAGTCTGATAGGCAGTGCCAAGATGTCTTTGAGAGGCACAAGAACACAAATAGGCTTCAGCCCCTTGCAGGGCTGAGCCACAACACACAGTGCAATAGTATATCAATTGTAAAATAGATCACCATTCTTTGACCCTTTCTGAGACAGTTTAGATTAACTAAGATAATTCTTGTCAATACTATTTTGTAAAATCATGATGCAAAACCTTCCATAGATTTTTCATCAGCCCTTATAAACACAGAAGGATGAGCAAAATTGCCATGTATTGATGCTAAAGCATTGCAATAGACAGAATCAAATTTTTCAAATATAAATAAGGCTTTCTTTATGTCATCAGTAGAATAACAATCAGGATTTCAGAGGCATACGTGTAAGGTGGGAAAAGAGTGTGCAATTTACTTCAAGTCAGACATTAATACCCAGCTAATCTGGCACCATGGAACTGTCTCTACAGCTGGGAAGCAAAAACATTATACACCAGGGTAAGTTTGGATTTATATTAATTATATCTTAAACTTTGCACAGCTTCACATGGATGAAATTGACTATATATGTGGAATTGTAAAAGAAAACATAATTGGCAAAAAATCAGTCAAAACATTTCAATTCATTGGATTCCTCGGTTAATAGGAAAAGGAAAATGTTACTGGAGATTCTTTTATTCTCTGTTGTTCATAACATGGAATTGCCTTCTGAAATACTAGGTACAGCCCAATCTGTAGAGCTCTATGGGTCTATGCATGAGTTCACATGATTTCTAAGTTCATGAGGGACTCATAAATTTTTACATGAGCATTTTCCCAAGTCCTTTAGACAAAAAGAATAAATATGTGTGTTTGTAAGTGCATTCCCTATCTTCCTTTTTTTTCAGCAGAAAAGAAATGGAGTTTGTGTCAATTGTGTTTAGGTGGTGATCACTAAAACAAATTTCTGATTAAAAAAAAAAAAAAGAGATGTCTTCATGTTGGATAAGAGTGCCACAGCTGTAAGTCTTCTGAGAAAAAAAATCAGAATGGGTCCTGAGCGTAGCAATGATGCATACAATGATGAGTACAATGTAGAGAAATTAAATTATTTTAAAAAATGGAAAACAAAAATATAAGACTGAAGAGTGTCCAGTTGGAACAGTACTGTCAATGGGAGCTCTGCTGGTCTAACATATAACAGATTTCTAGGCACAAGGCTCTCTGCCTCTTCATTTTTATTTGGAAAAGAAAAAATGGCCGTTGCCAGGATCATCAAAGAATGTTATTCTTCATTAAATCTATGAGACCTTGGAAAACCTTGCCCAGATCATTTTTTGAAAACAAAAATAAGTCCTGCAAGTGCCTAAAGGGAGGATAAGGTTACTCATTGTTGTTTAAAAATTCATTTGGTGCCATGTCAAAGTAGCCTTGGGTATATTTTAAAGTGACAGGTCTAAAAAATATTGTTCTTATTCCCACCTGCCCCTGAACTCCCTCCATACCAAAAGAAGCATTCTCCATACGCCCCAATTAGTGAGCTGGAGTATTTAAAATTCAAACAAGGACCTTCTTCTCACTCTCATACTCATTAGCTCACTCCAGCCCTCCTTAGTCAAGGGATTTTCTAAAGAGTCCATTTAGGAGTGCTAATAATAGTAATTAGAGGTCGAGAAACCATCTTGAAACTTGACCCAAATTTTCACCCAAAACTTGAAATGAACACAAACCCTTTCTCAGTTTTGAAGGAACTGGGAACTCCTTCAAAGAAGAAGTTCGTGACTTGGAAATTTCCCTTTTAAAATGTTTTTTCAGTCCTGCATACCAAATCCTTGACAAACTATCTAAGCAGAAAGGCTGCTTTTTAGGAACCTTCTAGAAGCATTTGTTGTGCTGTTCTTTTGCGCCTGCTCAAAATGCATGCAGTATTACTGAGCCTATTGTAAACTGTGGGCCTCTTTTCCCCCCTCATTCACATTTATTCTGTGCCAATGGGGTGATATTAAATTACCTCCTGCACCTCCCAGGAGTTCAAACATTCTTTGCACTACCTTTTTCATGTCACAGATTCCAGGCTGACACAGTCCCCTTCAGATAGCGACAGCAGCCCGGTGGCTGCTTTGATACACAAATTTTTCATACAGCTCCGTTTTTTCCAGTCTGTAGCTCAAACCAGCTGAAATGATAGTGTCCCAACTGTTCCTCTTCCATTCATGACAGAGCACCCAGCTGTACATTGCAAATGCTCAGCTAGGGTGGCTAGAGCCACCTCCATGCACGGGACAGATGAAAAAAGCCGTATTGGGAGCTAAACTCTGCTTCACTGGCTCCAGTGGAAATTAATCCTGGATGCTGGGGAAAATAAAGATGGAGTAAGGTCCAATGATTCTAGTGATGGCTTTGCATTTTCCCCCTCCATCCTTCTCGTGTATCTGTCTCCAAGTAAACAGGACATCTGCAGAAAGACATCAAGCCTGAACTGGGCAACATGTGGAATAGTTTAAGCCTTCTATAACTAGATTGATGTGATAATAATTCGGATCTGGAAATACACACTGACCTTCTACAAATATTAGTAATGTTTTTAGCTATAATATAAGCACTGGGCCTTACTACCATCCTGTACTGCCTGAATAGTTTGTCTTCTAAATCTTATTTTATGTCTGTTACTTAAAGCTTCTAGAAATGTACTGTATATTATTGTATATGTTATGTATTATATATTTTCTATTCTGGAAGGTTAGTCTGGAACAAAAGGATTCTATACTATCTTGCAAAGGACTTTTGAAGTCATTAGCAATTCTTCCCTTGTAATTTGGATAAAATATGAACAGTTTTTAGATTCATAACATCTTGAACAAATTTATATGTCATTCATTATCAGAAGCAGACATGGTCCAAAACTGGAATTTCCTACTGCAGGGATGTTTTAATATTTGAACTGAAACAAAATGTCAAAATGGCAAAGTCATGTATAGAATGAAAAGCAAATAAAAGATTGATTCAGAAAAATGAAAACATTTCATTTTGAAAATGTCCAAAAATATTCTGGAAATTTCTGAATGTTTCAGTTAGAATTTTTCATCCAGATGGAACATTTGAGCATTCTTAAACACAAATATTTCATGTCTGGCTGGGCTTTCTTAGGCCTCTCTATCAAGGCCCAATTACCGGACGCAATCAGTTCTTGCTGGAAAGATTATTGCTTCTAAATAGTGCATGAACTATGTGCTGTTTTTATAAGGTCCTGATATATTAAGATTACATGAACATACTTTCTTTCAATATCTAGTCACAAACTGTTTCTATTGTGTAGATTCTCAGATAAGCTGCACCTCTTAGTAAGAAGAAAGAGGATGAAAACTCAATTATCGACTATGTCAAAACTCAAAAAATGAAGCTGTAACTAGTTAGTTCAAGAAATGCTGATATTCCGGCATGTAGGAGATTAAAACTGATGAAAGATTACAGCTAGAATAGAAGTATTACAGGAACAATCCAGGTTTTACAAAGATTTTGCAAAGAGTTTCTAAAAATCTTATACTTCAAAGCATGAAATATATGCTGCCTACCATCTTCTCAGTTACCTTGCTGCTCTAAATCATTATTTGTGATGGGGTTTAATAACACCAAATTGCTTTTATATTGCATTTCTTTAGTATTGGACCACGCTTGCATAAATATTCTTTGAAGACAATGTCTTTTTCAGAGAGACCATAATGGGATATTGACTTGAAGTTCTCTTTTAGACAATGGTCATTTGATTAAAACTGACTTTTGATTAAAAATGTTAATGGCTATAAAAATTGTTTAACCAAGGCAATTTTTAATTACTGAACAAGTTTTAATTTTTCAGATATCTCTTGTCAATATAAATATCGCCTTCCTTAACACCAGACATTTAGTGCTTTACAAATGAACAACGAAGTTGCTGCAATCCTGATATTATTCCTCTAATTTTAGAGGAAAAAAAAAGAGATTTGGTTTGTTGATTTATTTCTCTGTCTGATATCATTGCAAAAAAAGTACTTGAAATCTTCTAACTACATAATGGATGGCATGAATGTCAAGGGTAAGAAAACTTAGAATCACTTTCACTTGGTATATATTTTACATATAGTTCCAACCTGAAATTAAAAATATCCTGCCTCAACATATCACTTTCTCTCAACCAAGAGCAGTGTTGGATTTTGTGAGGCCACAGCACCAAAAGTCATGAAAATATTCTGACTAAATAAAAAAATCAACGAAAAAACCCAAAAACGAACCAACCAACCAACCAACCAACCAACCAACCAACCAACCAACCAGAAACACTAAAAAAAAACCCACCACCCCCCCAAAAAAACCCAAAACAAAACAAAAAACCAACAAAAAAAACCCCCAAGCCCCCCATTAGGAGTTATTAATGACATATGATAGTAAATTCTTTCTTTCCCTGCCATCTTGAATAGTTGTTCTACAAAGTCAGACAGGAAGCTTGGTTAATGCAATTTTTTGCACAATACTCAAGAGAAGTCTTCTCATGTTAGAAAGACACTCATGGTCTCCTGCAGCTGATCTTCCTCTCATTCACATTGCTGCTGTTCCACTGAACTCAACAGAAGTATAAAATCAGGGTAAGTTGGATCATGCTGTGCGTAACACATTCTTTGCAGTATACAAAATTCAGTCTTATAGACAGTTTGTAAGATTGATAAGCCTGTGGAGGGTAGGCTGGGAATAAACTAGACTTTGAGAACAAGACAGTGTGCACATGACCTAATGTAACTGCGCTCAACAGCACCTTTGCTGATCAGCAGTGTCTGATCAAACCATGTGGCCCTAACTGTATTGGCCAACAGAAGATGTGGTACTTTTTTTCTCACAATGTGAGGGTCACATACTGCCTTCTGGATAGAAATTTCTGTGTTTTTTAAGAAACCAGAAAGGTTTATGTAAAAGATTTTATTGCCTCGTGTGGTCAGTCCCACATCCCAAATCAAGCCCATAATTAGAAGGTATTAAATCTTGAGTTTTTGTTCTTTGTTCAGATTTTTTTTTTTTTTAATTTGGTGCCTTTATAGCATCTAGTTTAAAGCAGTAGGATACGAATGAGGACTGAGGATCAAAAGGATACCTGCCAGTTCCTGCTTCCTTCTGCCAATGCACTGGAGCCCACTGCATGCACAAACGCATAGCTTTCAGTGATATAGCTACTGCAGTGAGCTAACTCATTAACTTCAGTACAGCCAAAAAAAGTCAAAACATCTTCTAATTTCACACCTTGAGTTCTCTGGCACAGTGGCTATATTGACTTTAACCAGCAAATGGCAGTTGTGGCTGCCAACAGTGAGACGTGATTCTTGAACCGTGGGGCCCTCACACACAACTATCCTATGGATTCCTTGACAGCAAGGGCACATAAAGGCTGACTGTGATACAGTGTTAGAAATCCAACTATATATCCAAGCTTTATGGGTCTGGTTAACAATGTGCCAATCAGGGTATTTGTTCCAGCAGCTGAGACGTAGACAATTTGGATGGTATGGGAATGAATTAGCAGGATAACTCCTAGCCTAATGTTTTCACTCCTTCTGAGGTACATAGGTATATACTCTCCCACTCTCCCTACCATGCCTGTCCAGATATAATTACGTTCTCTAAAGATTCATGACAGCCGGTGTGCAGAAGTGACAGCAGAGAGGAAATACTAACTGCATAAACTTGAAGCCAGGGCAGTTTTGAACATTTTGAATATGTTAAGACCAGCAGCATCCTCATTAAACTCTGATTAGCAAGTGGACTTGATCCAGGCTAATTCATGGCTGAATGGGGTTTTTCTTTTTTTTTTTTCTTTTTTTTCTTTTTTTTTCTTTTTCTTTTTCTTTTTTTTTCCACTGCCAGTTTATCAGAGGTAGGCAATTAAGGGCTCACACACCTCCAAGTTTTGTCGTTTTTTGAAGCACGGATCTCATACCAGCCTTGCAATAAAGCCTTATTGTCCGTGGGACAATATTCTTCACTAATCTCACTTCTGGCAATTTACTTTTTCTTGCTGAGCAGATTTAGAAACAAAAAACCTTGAAAGGGCATGGGAGGAGGAATAATCTAGGGCTATCTAATCCCATCCCCAAAGTGGGAGTTTTCCATTCAGCTTCTCTTTTAATGAGCACTGGAGAAATAAAGTTTCACTGCAACACTACTTTGATTCAAGAGACCTATGAGGACCCAATTATCCATCCAGTGGGAGTGGGGTGGCAATCTGGTTTTCAAAGCAAAAGCAATGTAGCAACACAGGCCCCTTGTAATTATGTCTTCCCTACAAATTTATAAACCCAGAGGTGAGCTTTGCTTTGGTTGATTGTTTAAATGCAATTATTACCTTTCTTTCACTTTCAACTTGTTAATAAAGCTTTTCCAAATGCAGCACTTGGAGTTATTCTTCCTGAGCACTAGGATTCCAAAGGCTTAACTGGAATCCAATCCTCTGCTTCACTGAAAGGAACACAGTCAGGTCTGGTCAAAGATTATCTGAAGAGCCAAAATGTTTGACAGACACACTGAGGGGGCCACATCCTATTTTCCACCTGAGAAAGCGAGAGGGGAGAGTGAGACAGAAAGAAGGAAGCTAAAGGAGACTGCAAGTGACTCAGAGAATGGAAAGGAAGGAAGACTACCCAAACTGTAGCCCGATTCAAGGGAAGAATCCTGTTTATGTCATTGGTCTTCCTCTGCACCTGTCAATATTATATTCATTGCACAAACCTGTGTCTTCTTTGGAAGTGCACGCAGATTTGCTTATAACATAACCCTGTTTAAAATAAGGAAGGAGGACAGTTGTTCTCAGCAACACATTTTTCAGTCCTGGTCTCTTTTAATCCCATGTTTGGTAGGCCACAAGGAACTCCTGACTCTTCCCCACTTCTAGCCTCGACAGGTGGATGGGATCAGTGAATCAATGAATGTATCTGTGTCATGTAGGCAAGAGGCATGGAGTACATTGCATCAATTCACTTTCACTGCATGGCATATATATGCAGCTTGAGGCAGTGACTTCCAGACATTGACTTCAGGTCCTTGTCTTTCAAAGGCATTCCAAAATTTTAAGGATACAGGTACATATGGGGGGCTAGGGCCTAAATTTATACCAATAATAGAATCAATTTCACATGTGATATACATAGAGTCTAAATGAGATGTAAGTATATCACAGTATGCTTTGCTTATTCAACCTGTGTGAGATGATATATTATATACACAAGTAATATGTTGTAGCCCATTGCATATAATTCAAGCACATTAGTCTGACATATGTAGAGCTAAGCTACAAAAATCATTTATTTGTTGAAAATGCAGTTTGAGACCATGGCAACCACTCATGATTTACTCCTTGTGACGATTTGTGGGATTTCCTTATGTATATGCTGCTTCTTTCAATTGCTGTTGATTTGAAAAGGAGTTGTGGTATTGCTGTCTATTTTAATGCCTCTCAAGGACCTCACAGGATATGTTACATTGCTCCTGAAACAGATAGTAGATAGCCAGTGGACTAAGAGAAAGATGTGATAAGGAGGAGAGGAAAAGCAATAGCCCTTCATTCTTTACAGAGGAAGTGTTCTGCAAAAAGAAGGCCATAAAGCACCAGCTGACTGAAAGTCAGACAGTCTCCCATAGTCACACAAGGCTGAGGGAAAGGGTTTGCAGTAGAAATGACAAAACAAGCTGCACAAGACAAATTGTGGTTCAGAGAAAATGGCATGAGTGGTACTGAGGACTGCAGTTTGACCCCATGACAAATACTGGCTTAGAGCAGTAAGGAAACTGAAAAGGCAAAGGGAGTTTCTACTGCATATATCTATGTGAAAAGTAATGTTTTCAGAAATGCCCTGTGTATGGACTTATACAGTTGTGTGTGTCTAAGTCTAATTTCTGTCATCAAGCATCTCTCAATGGTATGTAAAATATGTCAGGGGATTTTGGAAACAGTATATTTTCTCTGTGTCTGAGTTTGAGGATTCAGCATTAGTCGCAGGAAGACAGTAAGATGGCCTGCATTCTCAGGAAATTATGCTGTACAGAGGACTTCTGTCTCCAAGTATACTTACAGAGACACCAGTCCAGCTACTCCTGGACTCCTTTCAGACTTCAGGGGTTTAAAGCAAATGGTACCTAGCAGAACTGGAAACTAAGCAAAAAAAGAGGAGTTACCTATAAAAGGGTGACACTTCTACTGTCTTCGCAGCAAAGCAGTTTATGCTGAATTACTTTCATCCTTCAGAAAAAGAAAAACAAACAACAACAATGAAGAACTCACAGAAAACAATTTGGAAGTGATTATTTAAAAACTCCAAAATGTTTCCATCTGGAATTTCACATAGAGACACAGATCAATGCTCTAGTCACAATGTTATAGAAGGGAAACCACTCACTTCATGCCCACAGGAGGTGACTCAGATCTCTTATGTGATACCATCCTTTATTAAAATTCTCATGCTATTGAATTAGGATTGGTAGAAGCTCTAATATCAAAAAATTATTCTGAGTGGAAAACTTCATCCATCGCTGTAAAGCACGAAAACCAAAAGCACAAAAGCAAACAGTTTAAACCTTCATGGTGTTCTGATGGCACTGCAGCACATATATATGAGCTTGACAGCCTAACAGCAGGTTTCCTAAACACGACCTGATCACACAGAGAATTTCACCCAGATTGATATAGTCCTTTTAAAAAAAGATAAATGCAAGCAACTGTGATTTAATTCACTAACTGTTTGTCAAATCACATAGATCAGGGGTATAGTAGGGAAAATTTGAATTGTGGAAGGGTACGCTTGCATATTCTGCTTGTGAAATTGAAGACAAAACATACTCAAATTTAGAGATGAGACAAGCTACACAGAGGGGAAAGGTTGGCCGTTTTAGAAATTTAGAAAGATTATATGGAAAGTGCATGAAAGTCGCTTTTGCTTTTGAAAATACAAAATTATGTGGTAGACTGCTATGTGAAAAAGATTTTGGACAGGTTAGTGGAAATATCTTGAAATCACTTATTTTTTTACTATCCTTACTAAAGGGAACCTTTCCAAATGCAGTATGATTTCAAGAGCTAGAAGACCTTAAATGACAAATCCTTTAAGAATAAGAAATGTGCTCATCTAGGAGAAAAAGAAGAGTTAAATGTAGCTCTTCCAAATTCCAATAATAGTGGTCATATGCTGACTTAAATCTTCAGTTTTCATCCATCAGCCTTTATTCTTGAAATACAAAGATGACGTGCCCTACAATAACTAAGAATAGTTTGATACTTAGCCTGATTTTCAGAGGCAGTGAGGTTTAGTAAAGTCAGTAAGACTGGATATGTGTTTGTATTTCAGAGACACAGTCAGGTTTTGCAGCCATTCAAAGGGATACACACAACTGCAATTTCACTTAGTTCTAAAAACTGTGTGGAAAGTACATTTCTTTAAAAAAATAACACAAATGTTTTAAATAATTCAAGTGACCAAGCTATTTAGAATCAATGTTTGCATAGTGTTTGGCTTTCCGCTGGGACCTAGTCATTTTATCACCAATTTTGGTTCTGAGTTCAGTAATAACATGATCAGAAATAGTGCATACAACATAGGAAAACCTGGACTCCAGTCTTTTTTGTATTTTTAAAAAACATTGATTTTAAATAACTGCTTTTAAGCACCTGTCAGTAGTGGTATTCCCCAGGGTCCTATACTAGGTGCAGTGCTGTTCAACTTGTTCATCAGCGATTTGGACAAAGAGACAGATGCCTCCTCAGCAGGTCACTGACAGCACAAAGCTGGGAGCAGTGGCCAATACTCCAGAGTACAGCCTTTCAGAGGGACCTCAACCGGTTGGAGAGATGGGCAGAGATGAACCTTCTGAAATTCAACAAGGGCAAATGCAGGTTCCTGCACCTGGGGAGGAATAATCCCTGGCACCAGCACAGGCCGAGGCTGATCTGAGGAAAGCATCTCTGTGGAGAAGGACTTTGGGGTCCATGAGCCAGCAGTGTGTCCTGGTGGCCAAGAAGGCCAATGGTGTCCTGGGCTGTATCAGGAACAGCAGTGCCAGCAGGACAAGGGGGGTGATCCTGTTCTTCTACTCAGCCCTGGTGAGGCACATCTGAAGTGCTGTGTCCAGCTCTGGGCTCCTCAGGACAAGAGAGACAAGGAGCTCCTGGAGTGGATGCAGCAGAGGGCAACAAAGTTGCTCAGGGGTCTGGAGAACCTCACTTAGGAGGAGGAGGTGAGGGAGCCAAACCTGTTCAGCCTCAAAAAGAGATGACTAAGAGAGGATCTCATTAATGTGTATAAATATCTAAAGGGTGGGGGTCAAAAGGATAGATCTTGTCTCTGCTTGCTGGTGCCAAGCAACAGCACAAGGGACAACAGCAGCAAACTGATGTTCAGGAAGTTCCACCTGAATATGAGGAAGAATTTTACTGCGCAGGTGACCAGGCACTGGGACATGTCACTCAGAGAGGTTTTGGAGTCTCCCTCACAGGAGATATTCAAAAACCATCTGGATGCAAACCTGTGCAATGTGCTCTAGAATGACTGTCTGAGCAGGATGGTTGAACCAGAACTACTGTGATCTCTTCCAACATGATTGATTCTGTAATTCTGTATTTGGAAGGGGAGATGAGCAAACTTGATTGCTCTTATATTGTGTTAAGTTTTTCCTGAAGTTTTAATTTGGGAAGAGATTTTTCTTCTCCTTGAAATTGAAATGCAATGAAAACTCTGCTAGATCAAGCTCGCAGCACCCTTCTCTTATCTACACTATTTCTATACTATATACTATTTTCTTTTTATGGCCTTGGACATGCCATCAACAACAACAAAAAGATGTTGTAAGGGAAAAAAGACACAGTGAGCAAGTGTAACCAGGCAAATATTACATGCCAAAGGGCATCTTGAGGTAAACCATTACAAATGAAAAAAGTGAACCGAGTTCCTTTCTGCCACTTCTAGGATACCTGGTTTTTAAGTTGTGTAATCATCCATTAGCTTCACTCTGCATAAAGAGACAGCTGAACAAGCTACAAGCAAAAGAAAAACATGACAGAAAGTTTTGACAACCATAGCAAAACAGCTTAAAACAAGTTGAATTTATACAGAGAATTCTTTAAGCTGTGTTCATAGAGAGAGTTATGTTCCATTAAGACGGCATTTCATAGCATATGCTCCAGTAAATATGTGGCAATACTGCAATTTCCCATCAAGTGAATGCTTCTGATCCTGGAGTAGAAACAGTGCAGCTACTACTCTGAGAGGACATAGCCACCAGAGCACAGTGAAAATAGCACAGCATCAAAGAGGGACAAGGTAAGGGATGCCTCTCTAAGGAGGAGAGGAGCCTGGTATGCAGGCAAGAAGAGTAAGGTCTTAACTTGAACTTTCTACCTGAAATTCAGCAAAGTTCATTAGCACATTCTATTTGCACCCCATGACATAGCTTCAACTTAAAGTTAGCTTTCCAGTGCCAGAAGCTGAAAGGATTCTGCCTTGTTTCTAAATCTTCTGGTCCAAATTATAGCTGGTGTAATAGGCATCCGTGGGCTTGAGTGTGTTCAGTGTCTTGTCAACAGTTTTCTTCCTAGTGTTCCCAAGTGGGAGGCAATTGCAAGCTAAGTGCTAGGGCTGCAATCTACAAATGTTAGTGACTAAGGAGAGTGGGAAGGCCAGAAGTCCTTGCACTGGGGCTACCAGAATGTATTGTGTGTCAGCAGTAGGATGAGACGAAGTCGCAGATCTCCTGTATCAAAACAAGATGACTCCATGAACTCTATATTTACTGTGGGCCTCCAAATACAGACTTTCAAAATGCCAGTACCATAGCTGTATCCAGCACTGTTGCCTTGTATTGTGAGGTTTGTCTAATCAGTGATAGTGTCAATTAGTTTTTGAGATTTCCATCTGAACTGCAGGCAGACTGGAGGCCAACTGGCTTCATCCAGGACTGAATGCAGTGTCTGACAGAGAATCTGGAGCAACACTTCTCTCTTACTCTAGCAAAAACCATTCAAAGATGACCTGCTGGGTGAGGAGATATTTGTTCTTTGCTTTACTCATTGTGTGGATGCTGTTGGAGTCTGCATCAAAAAGTACGTAACACACCAGTAAGAATTTATTAATTCTTGGGCAGGCCTTAATTTACTTGTTATTGGCTACACTTTTAAATGACACTATATAAGGTCATTGAGACAGAGAGGGAAGGAGAGAGGGAGAGAGAGAGAGATTATACATGTATATATCTATAGATAATGTGTGTCTATAAAAGAATATCTATTCATGTGCATACATACAAAACAGAATCCTAGATTTGACAGTAGCGACTAGAAGCTGACAACAGGGCAAGACCAGAATAGCTATCTATCTTCCTACAATAACCCAGCTCCCAGTTTCCTGCTGCTTACAAAACTGGGGGTTGTACATATGGTTTTATATTTTAAAAAACCTGATGACATTTTTTTTCACCCATGGAGCTGTCTGATCCTTCTTTGAATCCATTAATACCTTTGGCCCTTGTGATGTTGAATTCTACTGTTTAACTGTGAGTCTGCATCATATGAAGCAAACCTGCTAGTTTTATTTGTTCATTTTATTTCTGCCTGAACATTTAATCAGAAGCCCTTTTTCCCAGCTCAGTCACAAATATGCTGCCTGATTGTGGGTATCACTTATAATCAATTCCTTGTCTGCAGAGCATAAAAAACCCATTCCCTCAGGCAGTCTCCCACTGAAATCAAATTACTCTAAATACCCCTTGTCACCAGACATATTTAGCATCCCATCTTACCTGATAAGAATATATGCTAAAAGGGACTATGACTTCTGCAGGATTATGTCAGGTAAGGAAGAATGAAGGCCATGAATGGCCTTCAGAAGTTGAGATAAGGAATGCAGCACAAAGTTGCAGCTTGAAAGAAAAGGAGGTGGCCGTGTTTGACACCAGAGAATGAAGCACTCTTTGCCTCTTGTATGGGCCAGCAGGCAGTGATGGCACAGATGAACCTTTCCATTGCCAGGGGAGAGTCAAACAGGTCTGCATCAGCTCTTTATTTAATGTCTCAGTGAGGGGAGGACGCCAAAATCTAGTTGAAGCTTCTGAAAGTGACATTTTAAAGATAATTGAAGAAAAGAGAGGTTATCCCTAATAACAGAGGGATCCAAGAAACCTAGACTCACTTTAAGAAGAAAATCTTAAAGGTACAGGAGCAGGCCATCCCTAAGTTCCAAAAGATGAGCCTTTGGGGAAGACAACTGCCCTGGCTGAACAGGGAGCTTTCACAGGGACTAAGGGTAAAATAAGGCTTTATGGCCTTCACAAGAAGGGACTGCTATGGTCTAGTTGACATGGTTCTGATCAGTCAATATTTGGACTCAATGATCTCAGAAGTCTTTTCCAACCCAGCTGGTTCTGTGATTCTGTATTTTGGGGTTTTGTGCAAGCTTTGCATTGGTCTCAGCCCCTAGCGGGGAATTCCCCTTCATTTATTCCTGAAGGTGAGACAGAGGCAGATATGCAGCTGTGTGCTGAAAGCAGAGCAGATCACCTTTTTCCCCACCCCCAGCTTCCCACTCATCTTTCTCCCATGCATGTCAAGAAGAGATTTTGTTATAGAGTTCTTAGGCAACAAAACTGATTACAGAGGACAAAAGTTCTCCAGGAAGCTCCAGCTGCCACCATCAGGATGCCATATGGGGCCAAGGACTCCCTGGGGTTGTGGGGTCCCATGGGAATCCATCAGGGAGGAGCTTGGCAGCCAGGGTCCATTCCACCAGCCCACCCGGGAGCAGGACAGCTGGGGGGCCGTGGGCAGCTACATCCCCAGAAGGGCAGTGCCCTGGGGATGGCCCAAACCTGGGCCAAGCCATGGGCCCAGAAGGGGCCCTGCTGGTGGAGGTCAAGGCCAGTCAGGGCAGGGATGGGAGGAGCTGGAGAAAAGCCCAGCTGGCATGGCCTGGGCAGAAACTCTCTCTTGCCAGCTAACATTTCATAAACTCCTGGCTCTGGACAGAGATTTAAATTGCAGATGCCCTCTGAATACCAGTGTTTTCTGTATTTCTGGGTTGTTTTGTTAACAATCTGTGTACATATGACATATCTGCAAGTATGTGCTGGCAAGAATATTTGATGCTGAGGCCGAAATGCTTCAATGCCAAAGAACAGTAATTATGAGAAATGCTATTTATGTAGCAATTTTGACCTTCATATATTAGCTAAATCATTTGCATTCAAAACACATCTCCTCTAAGGCTTATGGAGTTGACAGAAAAAGAAAGCAAGCCTGCCTTACTTACTCTAATTTCAGCAGACATGGGAATACTTTAGGATGTTCAGGGATGGCAGAATTCCCACTAACTTTGAAAAGCTTGGAATTCCTACCTGATAGGGATCCTCACTCAAACTTTTAAGAGTGGGCATCCACCTTTTCCTCAGTAAAAATTCTGCCCTTGCTCACTGCTCTGTACCATCCACACAGAAGGAAGTCTTAACTCACAGAAGGCTCAAATATGGGCCTGAGCAGTATCTGAGACTAATGTGTCTGAACCCCCTCTGAAGCAGGATTTTTTCAGCTTGTGAAAACACACAGAATTTTAGCTTTACTGATGCTCTTCATTTACTAAACATATACATTAAAAAAAAGTCCTTTCTTTCAGACCAATTTTCTAGAGACCTGCAGTTAAGGGTGACACAGATAGAGCACACTGACTCCCATAATACTGACTGTAAGAACATCTGTTTTTCTCTTGTTAAAAGATGTATATACAACTTTCCACAGAGTTTAAAGCCTTTTGACTGTAAGTGCATTGAAAGCACTGATATACGTGTCAGTAACATAGCTGTAGACAAGGACCAGATCCACCTCCAGAGCGTTTTTTGACAGTTTCCAGGCTTTGCTATTGAAATGCAAGTAGATGCTGAATGTGGGAAAAGCTAAAGCTATGTTGCTTGGCTCAAAGCCCAGGACTGAAAGATTTGGATTCACTTTTCCAGCTGAAAAATGTGCTTCCTCACAGAGCTTCAAGGGGTTTCATACTCTGCTAGGGAGAGCCAGGGACTGAAGTGCATGAAAATGTAGTCATAAATTGTAGTTCTGTATCTGACATGCATTTTTCTTTAGTAAGCATTCAACTCGTTATAGATGGATCAGACACAACAATCACAAGAAATTATTTTTATTATTTAGTCTTTCTTATATTAATCTGTATCAAATGCTGAGTATTTAGATTTCCAAGCAGCTCCCTCTGTAAACTCTTGAGATAACCTTTCTATTAGTGCACAGAAACTGTATGGGAATTATGGGCAAAGAAATTGCTTCCCTGGAGACTCTTAAATGAACTATCAGAGTTTCTTTTGCTGTTACTTGCCTTGGATTTTCTCATATTATAAAATCAGTGTCTCAAGTCAACCTTTGTCAAAAGTATTATAGACAGAATTTGTTCTATTGGAAGATTACTGGAATTATACTGCTAAAGCTTAAAAAAACCCCAAACCCAAACTCGTAATATGCACGGTCACATAATGCACACCACAGTTCAAGTGTTTTATTTTCACTAATAACTTCAGCCATGTAGGAGATGGTGATGTTCTGATGGAAAACTTTGGTTAGCAGATGTGTGTTGTTTTATTTTTTCCTTTCCATTTGCAAGTTTTTTGGAGAAAAGTCAGGCCCCATGACCCAAATATGCACCCTCAGGGCACTGTGTGAAATGATCTGGTAGCTCAGGTTCTTTTACTAATCCAGGTCAGCATCTGTCCCAGACACAGACTTTATCCTGTAAGTCCCTGTGACAATGTGCAGCAGGAAATGCCAAGTTATTATCCTCCTTTACAACACTGAGTAAAATCTACAAAGGATGCAATAAAGTTAATTACTAGGCATTGTCTTTCACTTGGAGGTAAATCCGTGGCTTCTTGGGGCTTGCTTCTTCACTCAAGGGCTAAAAAAATAGAAGCATTATCAGACACTAAGTAAAACTATCAAATCATGGAATGGCATTCATGCAAATAGGAATCTGAATAAATAGAATCACGGAGTCACAGAACCATTTAGGCTGAAAAGACCCTTAGGATCACTAAGTCCAATCATTAAACTGACAATGCCAATTATGTGGCCTTTTTATCTTTCTCTCCATGACTGCACATGAGTAACATGATGAGAAAGTAGAGTGACTTCTGGGACACAGTACTGGAGTCTTCTGAACTTTGTGGTCACCTTACACTGTTCATTTATCACAGAATCACGGAATGGCTTGGGTTGGAAATTCCATATTGCATTTGGAATATAATCAACTTCCAAACCCCATGCCATGGACAGAGACACCCTCTACTAAACCAAGTTGCCTGAGGCCTCATCCAATGCTGCCTTGAACACTTCCAGGGAAAGTGTTAGGATGTTACGTGTAGCCTTTTACAGGATCATAAGATAATTCAGGTTGGAAATTCAAGTCCATGCTCAAAGCAGGAATTAGAAGGGTTTTTAGGTTCTTTCAGAGGAGCCTCTCTTTCTTTCTTTTCCTTTCACCCTCTTCTTGCATTATCATTAGCTTTGTTGCAAGTCCTCCTGTCACAGACTCTATAGCTCTCATCTTTGATGTAGGCATGGGTCACAGCCATTAGCAGCCTTGGATCAAGTGTGCAAATTCTGTGAAGTCCTCAAGGGTCTGTATATTCTCTGGAGTGAGACTGGGCAAAACAAACTACTTAAGCAGGAAGATTTTCCTCAGTTCTGGCAAAGCTGCCAGTGCCAACCAAACAACACTTCTGTAATAGCAGCAGCCATTCCAGGTTGTATCCTTTTCTTAATGCAGTTTGTTTAAACAAATAGGGAGGAAAGAAAAGACCTTCCCTCTCTCCACCATTGCCTCAGCAGGCTCAACAAGTCAGGTAAGTGCAAAAAAATCTCTCACAGATGTTGTTTTGCAGATGTTGTGGATGGAAAGTCCAATGTCATCTCATACTGACCAAAGACACCTTCTGAGTAGTCTACTTATGCGGTGCCATAGCCCTGGAGTGTACTGAAGGAAAGGTGGGAGCTGTAGCTCTCCCATCCTGGTTAGCTCTCTGCAGCAAGGTGCTGGCACTCCATGGCTCTCACTTGAGGAGCATCTTGCACAAATGTCTGCACCTGCTCTGGTAGAAGAGGGGATTTTTATTACATACTTCATTGGCATTAGAGAAAGAATTTATCCTGGTGGACTTTCACTCTTAACAAGGGTTAAGAGTGAAAGTCCCTTTTCACTAATGTGATTGAAGTTGATGTGAGAAGTATCACATTTAATAACAGTTTATTTACTGTTATGCAATCCACTGAGCAGCCAGACAAAAGATGAGCTGCAGACCCACAATTACCTGCCATTGCTCAAATTGCAAATCATGTGGTTCCTAATGGAAGACTATCTGTATTTTATCAGGGTTTTTTTTCTTATATTTTTCTACAGCCCAAAGAGACAGCACATTCAACACGGTAAAATGCCTGAGTTGAGGAAGAGGGATATTTCCTATTTTTCTTAACAATAACATTTCATAACATTATGAAAGAGAGAGGGTTTTTTTGGTGGGGAGTGGTGGTGGAAAATAAGAATGCACTAGCACACAAGACTGACATAGTTGGTATGTGCAGAACGCACAAAATAACTTTGATTTCCAAACATGACAACTTCTCTATAACCATTACTTCATCATGAGGTCATTTACTTCATCAAGTAGCAATTTTTGTTAAAAACTACCATAAAGCAATGTCTGACATACATTAATTCCTGTATGATTTAATTCCTAATGTTTAGAATAGAAAACAGAAGCAAGTTTCTGCCTTTATATCTGTCATTTGCACATTCATTTCTTGTTCAGCATGATAGATATGCAAGTATACCGTTGTTTAATGTTTGGTTGCTACATCATAGTAATCTCTCTGCAAGATTTTCATAAATACAATGAAAATCCAAATATTTATGAGTATAAGAATAATAGCTATTAGTAAAGACCTTCAAATTAAACTTATGTCAATCTTTGTACAAGGAAATTACTAACATAAACAGTTTATTTTGTTACCTCAGGTAATAAAAAAGTCTGGCAAATTCTAATGCACATCATCATTTCAACTGCCACACTTGCACTGTTCTTGTTGATATGATGAAGAGCCATGGATCACAGCAACAGATTCTGGAACTTAATTACTACTTATAAATAATCTGAGTTTGGTCTAACAGGTCTGTGTTTATTCTCGGTAGATATAACACCTCACAAACTCTTCACAGACAATGTGATTCAGTCACGAACACTAGGCAGTAGGTCAAAATAATTATTCTGATCTAAAAAAACCATGCCATACTAGTTAGTATCATCTGTCATATATCTGCCCCACTGACAATTTTTCTTCTTCTTTTTTTTTTCTTTTCTCCTTTTTTTTTTTTTTTTTTTAATCACTTGTTGATAGATGCCTCAGTTCCTGAAGCCATATGAAAAGGAAAGATTTAGCCAGGATATACTCTGATCATGTCTGATCTCATAACATGAAGATGTTAGGAGGAGCACTTCTGTTTGCATCGCAGATACTATTGGCAAGATCAGCAACACAAACCCACAGTATTTTAGAAGCACAGTCCTAGCCACAGGAGGTACTAAATTCTCAAAAATGCAGCACTGCAGACTATCTACAAGACAGAATGATGACACAAGAAAAGAAAATATGAGAGGAATGACAGAGAAACAGAGTGGGCAACTTCATTCAGCTGTTACAGGAGGTGCTGAGAAACCAGATATGGTGAACTATCCCCATCTCTGTGGCCCCCGGCATGTAATTTAATCCCTCTTCCTACTGCACAGTTGGATAGTTCACCCAGAAGGGGCCCAGGAAATAGTATGGGTTTGCAGAGCAGCTATCACAAATGGCCTTGATTTCACTTTGTGATCGTAAAATACATCTAAAGTATGTATCCACATGAAGAGCCACATTGCATACATGTATGTGCAGAGTATATTGCAGATTTTCCTACTAATATACACCCCAAATGACCTTGAGATATGATTTATAATTTATAAAATTAGCATAATGCTCACATTTCTACTCAAAATCACAGTATTTAACATTTTCTGACATTTGTTCTCTTCTGATTCCAATTTTTCACTCTACAGTTCTGTATATATTTCCTAGATGTTTACAAGCCCCAAAAATTAAGTCTTTATAGAGAAGTCAAAAAAGGAGTGTTGTTAATTTTTGAAGCTTTTTATTAAAAATATCTCCTCCTCTTTATAACCCTCTCATTTGTCTATAAAATTCAAAGCTTATTAGGAGAATGCTGAAGTGGATTTGTCTGTGATTATCATAATCTATGATTACCTTCTGTGTAGCACACCAGGCAAATACTAGGTGAAAAGGATTTACATGTGTAGCTTCAGGCTTGTGAAAAATTGCTACTCCTTTAAGAAGCTGGAATCCAACAATCATGAGATTTGCATAAAGAGTATGAGGTTTAAAGAAAGCAATACCTTTTGGTGCTCTTTCACTTTTTTTTTTCTTCTAGGAAGTGCTCAGGTAACATTTTTAATCTTCTCTCTGAAACTCTAAGGACTAGAAAGCTACACTCAAAGGTGTAAAATGTGACCTTTTTGCCTCTTAAAACGTCTCTGGGATTTGGATTTTAAGAAACACAGCAGAGTCCAAGACTTAGGACAAATGAGAGATGTTGAGAGACAACCCAGGATGTCTGTACTCAGCCTGGGTTTTTTTTTTTGTAGAAGTCATCTGGCGGAGTATACATGGCTGAAAGAGCTAAATAAAATAGTGAGAATGATGAAGGAATAAGGATGGAAACATGGGAAGGTTGGGGGGTGGGGTGTTTGAGAGTTAAGCACTTGCTAGGAGAGGCTAATGGGATGTAATGAGAAGGAAAGTGGGGGAGTGGAGCAAAAGTTGTGGAATGGGTGAACTGATTCTTGTTAAGTTTATGGCCAATTAATGTTTGCCATACTTGGTAATCAAAAGTTTAGCAAGGGTTTCTCTATATTAAAGGCAGTTCTTTGAACAATAGAGCCCTTTTTCTGCAATTCACAGCTGTCAGAGATCATTTCACTCCCAGTATAATTCAAAAAAGTGATGCCTTTAATTGGCAGCATAAACACTGTTGGGCTAGTGTGTACTGAGCTTGATTTAGATGCTCAGTGTATGGCACAGTTTGCATCTGTCAGGATTTGTAAAGAAAAGCTGCATAAAAAAATTTCGACTCACATTTGAAGACTAGGGGAAAAAACAGGATTCCAAAATGTCACATACACAGGCTTGAGACAGGAAAGCAGGAGTTAAAGGTGAAACTCTATCTGGAAGATCCTTTCACAACAGTCACTACCCAGCTGAAGTGCCACTATACAGAGCAGCACACGGAATGGCACATGAACTCTACATTTTCTGCCTTTTTTTTACATTTATCTTATCCTCAATATTTTAACGACAGTCTTCGTTTAATTTACTTATTGGGTTGACAGTTTGCTTGTTTATCTGCTTATACTGCTTCTCATAAAACATTTTACAGATAGATGCACAGACTTTGGTGTTACTCCTCCCACGCTGTTTTGTATTTGTATTTTTTCAGCATCTCAATTAAACCCAGAGGTGTATCTGGACCATTCAGTCTGTAAGGACTTCAGAGGCACAAAAAACAGCTAGTAAAAGACCACGAGTTGGCTGAACACACTGCATCTGCAAATAGCCTCTACTCCACTGAGGTTCAGTTGATGTCCAGGTACGATCTGGAGATCTCCAAACTTCAAAACACCAAGATTGCCATGAAATCCTTGAAAGAGAAAACTAAGATATACACAGACTGAGGTTTTTTCATAAAATAAGCAATATTTCAAATAGAAGGAAATGTTCAAAATTAGCAATGGCATGTAAGGAACAAATGTTTGTTGTTTATTCTTCCTTTTGTGTTGCTGTGGGATCCTACTGTAAGCACTTGTTCTTCCTCTGGCACAGACCAATAAGCCAAAGTAAAAACCCATCTAACAGAGACAGTTTGCCTCACACGAAAAACTCATTCATTAATCCAACACACTACAGCTCTTTATATAAACTGTACGTATAATCTATCAGAATCAAAATACACAACAATTCAGTAACTTTCAGCATCATTAAACCTCAAGTTTGGTCTTGAAATTGAGCCTCTCGGCTAATGGAATCACCTCAGCCTGGTTTGTCTTACTTCTGCAAGGCATGATACACTGAAGGATATAGGAGGAAGTAATTTTTAGCAGAACATCCTCATTTTGGGGGGTGGGGAAGGATGAGAAAATATAATAAAAATCTGATAAAAAATGAGAAGTCAGAAATCCATGTCTCCTGAAATTGAGTGTCATCCATGGAAATTTATCACTGTTGACTTTGTTACCACAAACTTGCAGTTCGAGAGGAAATATTCTGTTTGGGGTTTTTGCCTCTTCCCCCCCGCCCCCCCCCCTTTTTTTTTCTGTTGTGATTCAAGCTGTTATACTCTTCACTGAAGAAAATTTAGCTCCCACCTCAGGAAGACAAAGTTCAATGATAGACAGAGGTCATCAGCGAGCAGTAAAGGAATGATCTGTACAAATCAATGAAGACTTCAAAGAGCATCAAAGAGCTTTAAGAGACATCAAAAAAATGAATGAATGGTGACTTTGTCTAAGGGAGGAAAAGCATTGGGAAGGTTGTCTGATGCAGAAAAATCTCACAAAAGAAAGCATGGAGATATTTTTTTTTAAAGGTGGCCTATGCAACATGGGGAGAGTTGAATGAGGCAAAGGAGACAAAAAGGTTTATTACAGAGAACTGAAAAATATGATATGGTAAAGGATACTGTGAGACGAGGCTGGAAGACAAAAGGACTCAACTTCCATTGCTAGACAAATAGAAACTTGTTATGGGACTTTGGAAGAGGGAGAGGAAAGTCAGCCAAATTTTATAGTTAATTTAGGAATTGGAAAGGGTATGAGGAAAATCATAGGAAAAACTCTCTGTACAGAGGATAGAATTTCTCAAAATACTTCATGTTTCTACCTCATAATTCTCTTGTCTCTTGTGCCTTGCATGCACTTAAGCAGGATCCTGTATAATAGGTACGCTGTCCGCCAAAGTACTGCTGTATCTCAATCTGCCTTTATATATATGCTCTCTTGGACTAGAAAATCCAATTTTCACCTTGAGAAAAAGCCCAAATTATTTAAGACTAGGAGTTTCCTCTGAAAGAGCACCAAATAAAGTCAAACTTCAATTTGTTCAACAAAACAAAATGTTTGCGGGAAAATAATTGCTGCTTAGAAACCAGGAAAGACTTCCTCCATATGAGAAACTTGGAAGCATATAAATGTGTATATAAAAAATAATTTCAGAATTTAATTTGAATTGTCAGTGTAAACAACATCATTTGTTGGGATTTGGCATTACAATTTTAAAAACATTCCCAGCTGAAACAGTGATCCAAATACGATCTGAAATGGGGACATGAGTTAGAAAACATTGATTCTTTCTTTATTTTCAGGCATTTCATACTTATCTGTAGAAGCTACCACATATTTGTGAGCTACATTGGCAGGAAAGGCCAGTCAGCAAACTGTTGAAGTAAGCCTGGAAATATCAGTTGTGTGTACATTTCATGCCCTTTTAAAACAGAACCTGTATGGCAAGGGCAAAAGTAATGAGGTATTAGTTGTTTACAGGAACATTCTTGACATTAGGCCATCAGGCTTTTTACGGGGAGGAGTCAGGAATGTGCTCTGTAACAAACCTGTTATGATTATGGATCTCCTCTTTCAACAAAAAAACCCACAAAAACAAAACCAAACAAAAATCTTTATGTGAAACACACTGAAATTTCTGCAGGTCCACATGCATCTTGAGACATTTACTAGCTGGAGAGAATTGTACCCTTTAAATCAATTGCTGTTTCTAAAGAGCTGGTCACCCAGATGAACTGCACCAAACACTGGAACCTTTGTCCACCCAGAAGTATATGGTACAGTTACCTGAACCAGCACCTTATTAACAGGAGTAAGATATGCTCACTGGCCCAGTCTCCCCAAAGTGCTAAATACCTTCTGACAGATGTTCAATAATATTTGCACAATTCAAAAGAGGTGTTCAACATCTCACAGGAGCAAGCAACAGGAATCCAGTCTTGATCCCCAGAAAGTAAAAGGGAAAGTTCCCTCTGCTTTGAATAGGATCTGAAATTGGTATAGAAAATAAGGAAGTACTGGTACTAACCCTTTCAAAGAAAGCCAGTTAATTTAGCCCTACAAATATGAACTGAAGCCAAGGTAGCTGCACCTGCATAGGTCTCACAAGAGGGAATTCAGAACAATGCTGCTCTTGCAGCTGATCAACCTTCCTGCATCCATATCCTGATGTGAAATATAGAGGAAATTTATTGTGCCCTACAGGCCCTGCTCTCAATTAAACTCATGTCAGTTTGTAACAGTCCCATTGTTATCAATGATCTCAGTCTGAATTTGCAAGGGTGAGACTGTGAGAAGAGTGGGACTCATACCTGAGGAAGTTTTATGATATTACTGTTTTGTACTTTCTAGTGTCAAGAGTGACAGAAGATTCCTGGAATGATAGCACAGGTGGTATTAAATAGCCATTAGCAGACTACAGGTATGGTTTGAAGTGATCACTTGTTCAAAGGAGTGGTTTCAAAATAAATGTCAAGGATGTATTACACCTTGTTTGAGAAAGAGGAATGTGATAGGAAAAAATTGCAGCCTTGGTAAGCAGCGCACTATAGCACGCATAAAAAGAAGAGAATCAGCTATACCACCGCAGTATACTTTTGCATCTACAAGCATCCTTAACTTTGCAACCCTAGGTCTCTTTCTCTGACTACTTACCAACAATAAAAATAAAATATTTAGTGACATTTTTTTAGCTTTCTACCAAATAGATGATTTAACTCTCTGGTTCCTGTGCTAAAGGACTACAGAAGAAGTCTTACAGTTGCATGGTAAGAACTCAAGCATATGGTAAATATCACAATTCAATCATGAAGGAAAAAGCCTTATGAAAATACCTGACCTCCTAATACACCACAGTCTCTCATTTAGCAGCTCATATTCTTACATGCACTGTATCAAACACATGGAATCATTCTGAAGAGCAGTTTTACTCTGATGGGTCTAAGGAAACCTTTCTCACAACAATGAAGTTTTCTGAAACAAAAGAGGAAAGGAAATAAGGTCTTGTATTGCTGCTCATCATTTCTGCCAGTGGAAAAAAAAGTGGAAAAGTAAGCCAAGATTGGCTTACTTATATAAGCTTCTTGCTATATGTAATTTTTAAAAATCTGATTAGGATCATTTAGGCTTTTTTAATTTCAACAATCTCTGAAAGCCATCTTCACTACCTATTTACCTAGTTCTCCTCTCCCCTTTTTTCTCCACACACAGTAAGAAATGGAGTACTTGTATGGATGAAAAAGGCAGAGACATATCCTACATCCATAAGAAATGTTAGTATAAGTTTGATTACAGAACTGTGAAGGCAACCTGCTGATAGGTTTCAGCAGCCTAAACAGTGCCCTCAGAGAAGGCAGGCCACTCGTTAATCCCGAATTTCAATCCCAGTGTAATCAGATGACACTGATTCCATGAGAGATAACCCCGGGCCTTTTGAATCCTAGAGTATCTCAGGTTTTGCTCAGACTTTGCGTATTGGAGTTTTATATGCTTTTGTCACTGGATAGGATGATTCTTGTTGCATTACTCTGCTTTTATAATGCTTTCCTCGATCAGCAGTTTCCAAATGTAGTTTCATTTCACCTATACTCTCTGGCTTCAGTAAGATCATTCTGTTCTGCTGTCAGGAGCCAGACATAATGAAAAACATGAAGCTTCCAAAATATTTTCCTTCTTTAGGCTTCCAAGTGTTAAAGGTACATAAGCAGCTTGGCACAGAAGTAGGTGTGTAACTCTGGTAGAGGTTTCACTGAGAAACAATGAAATCCCATGTAAGGAGAAAGAAGATAGTGTACACCTTTGCTCATAAATCTGGTTTTAATTAAAGGATGGCTAAGCCTTTCAGCAAAAAAGGATCGATAGTGTGTCCTTCTTTTCTTCTGTCACCTGGGACGGAAAATTGAATGTGAAATTTACTATTTAGGCATGTGAAATATTTTTTATAAAACTATACTATGTTATCCTATGGATCAGAAGTAGAATGTGCTTTGAGAGCATGATTCAACACTCATCCCTCTCAATCAACACTGAATTGATGTCCCAGCATGGTGTTATTTCTGGGAAGAAGAATGGTACAGCTGGGAGCATTTCTCAAGCAACTATTTAGGTCCAGGCTATTCACTGCAGCTAAAATGCTACTAAAGTACAATCACGAACCATTCCCAGTAAATGTCATGCTTGATAAAAACCCTGAAAAATTGTGTCTGTTCAATATTAAAAGACATGGGGGTATTTGGTTTGGTTTGAGGTTTGGGTTGGGGGTTTTTTGAGGTCTTTTGTTGGATGGATGGTTGGTTGGTTGGGTTTTACAGAAAAAAAAATAGGAAACACCTGGTAACTTAATAGCTATTTTATACATATAATGACATCTGTCAGTGGCATTGTCTCTTTATTGAACTGAGTTATCTGACCTAGAGCAATCAGCTGGCTGAGGTGACTGATAGTGGTGACAACAGTAAATTTGGTGATACAGGCGATTCTGTCTTATTACTTACTCACCAAGTCACAGGGAGAAGCTAGGCATAATCACCACGATCATCACATGTATGGAGTAAGATATCAAGAAACTCAAGGACCAGGATGAGTTTGGTTTGTGTTGCTTTTTAAGACACCATGGAGTGAAAGATGTAATAGGATAAAGTCCAAGCATTGTAAAGCTCCACTAGCTCCCTGGTGAACGGGGCAGGAGAGTGATGAATATGCTCAGGTGTTTCTGCACTGCACCACTGGGGCCAGTCAGAGAAGGAAGTTTTGGGTATGCCAGGACCAGTCATATTATTTCTTTCCCTGTATACTAGAGATGGTTTACAACCAGGTTTTCTATTTTCTAATGACTGATATTTGCTGTGAAATGGATTCCTCTGGTGTCATTTGATAAAAGAAATCCTTTTCCTTTATAGTGTCTGCAGGTGGCAGATCTTTTGTCATATCACAGCAGTCCATGTATAGACACTCTTCCCAGTGCACAAAGAAAGGCTGGAATCCCCACATCTCTGGGGAAAGGATGCTTTCCAAGGTGTAATGTGAAAATGACCAAATATACCACCTTAACACTGCATGTCTCATGAAAGCAGGGGAGGAGGTTGTTTTCACAACAGAAAGTTCAGCTTATATGCCTTGTTGCTGAGAAATTTGTGACCCGGATTTCCAGGAGGTTTGGCACCAGAAATGTTTTCCTGAATTACTGTCTGTAAATGGCAGCCTCTGTGTGGCCAAGGGTTAGTAGCATAACTTAGGTAGTAGTTCTTTCTTCCTTGTTCTTACCATTCATGTCCAGAAACTAATAAATTAATAATAACAAAAAAACTCAAGAGATATTAATACTAACAAAAAAACTCAAGCCAAATTTAGGCTTTCAAGCAATATCAGGTATCTCTTGAGTTTTTTTGTTATTATAATTATGAGTTATAGTCATTCTTAGTGAGTATCCTTTTCGATATTCAAATCTGAAGATTTATTCAGGGCTCCTTTAGTCCTATCATCACCCTCATTGCAAGTTCTTGCTTTCTGAATTTAATTTGCTTAAAATTTAAGTTGAAACACTTATTCTGTAATGAGTCATTTCACTTTCCATATTGCTTTCTGAAATTCAAAGGTCAGTAAGGACAAGGAATCTGTAAATACAAGTAACACCAGTATGAAAGTGAGTCAGATGTTCCCTTCCTTAAAACAATCTAATGATAACAATATGTTCCTTTCTTACCACACGGCAGAAAACTTCAACTTTATAAATGAACTCCTTGGTGGCTGTCTGACTTCTGGCAGTGGATGTGTTCCTCTGGCTAAGTGGCTAAGAATCAGATCTTTGCAGGAGGGTATGAGAATGTATTCTCAGGACAAAAGACTTCACAGGATAAGATGTCATCCTTCCACCTAGATAAGTAACAGAACTTAAGCCTGCCTTTGATGTTGCAGCTTTGGCTTCATCCTCTTAGCCACTTCAGAAGATGATCCAGCTTCCTCTAGATTGCACAAAGGTTTTGGACCTAACTGCACAAAGGTTTTGGACCTAACATTTGGACATCAAACTTGTATTTAATCTGGAAGGTATTAGACACCACTCTTTATGCAGCACTAGAGGAAGACTGTGTCCAAAAAAACTTTCCTGTACAGTTCTTAGTAACAGACAATCTGTACAGGGAGGGTGAGGGTTCCAGGATTTATGTACAAATTCAAACTACTTTTCTGTACCTCTCAAAGGTTCACCTTTCCTCAGAAATGCCTATCTACAGCTAGGCACACTGACTTACAATTCACCTTGTTGATTCACCAGCATTCTTATCTTAGAACAATTATGAATCCTAGCCTTTCTTTCCCTAGCAGAGTGAGAGACTGCTATCAACACATGTAAGATATCATATCTTCTGTTAGAAAGTTCAGGACTTGGTGGAAGCCTTATTAAGATTTGTACTGCATTTCGGTCCCTGCTACAACTGAAGTTTTGATCATGCAGAGACAGGAATTATCATATCCAGCTGAAATGTATTTTCAGCCAAATTTCAGTAAAATTGATAGGAAATTCCGTGACACGAAAGCTGTAAAGAAAATAATAATAAAAAAAAATTGTCAATTCTCAGCTTTTTGACATTTCTAGTTATTTCCTTATAAAGTGTTTCAAAGCTATCCATTTGCTCAAGTAAAATCCCAGTTTGGGAAGCAGTTACAATTTTTGTATTTGTGGCTGGGTCAACTGATGAACTTCCAGTAATTTCTGCAGCATTATACTGATGTGCTCCACTTGAAATACCAACACAGGCTTTGGAGAGTTCACTGATAAAACCACATATTAAATAGAAATAAATCCAAACCATAAAGTTTGATGTCTCCTATTGTTGCAACCTCCTTAAAATATAACGTGTTTGTACATTGAAACTTGACCAAAGCCATGATATAAGTGTGCTCCAGCAGCCAACCTCACATCTGTACTTGTGCTGCACTCACAAGTTTTAGCTCTAGAGCTTGGCTTCATCTTTCAATTTCAATGTTTCTGTGTGCTCAGGTTGCATGGTGAGCAGCAGTCATATAAAAAAATCTGTGAAAATCCTGATCCATTTGACTCCAACCCCCATATATTTCAAAGCATTTTGGGAGTGATTTTTCTCTCCTTCGTTCTAGTTTTACATTGATGCTATTCTCTTTAATTCTGTGTAATTATTTTGGGGTTGCATTAATGTAAATTATAGGAGAATAAGGCTTTATTTCCTATTTATTTCCTACATACCTTCCCAAATGACAATTTTAAATTTAAGCATGCATCCTTCTTTGTCCTTTTTTTCCTCTTAATCCTTACCAAAGCTCAAAACATCTGAGAAAAATGAACAGAGAAAGTTTATGTAATGTGTGATCTTTCATAGGATAATTTATCACCAAAACACTGGTAGTTTTTTATTCCTTCTACCCTGTCAGTAGGTATTGGCTCCAAGATACAGGAGATTAGATGAGTCTTAATGACAAAGAAACACAAACCAAAATTAATTAAAAGAAAACAAGAGCAGAAAACAGTCTTTAGCCAGGTCACACTGATGTAATTTTCTAGTTTCTTCGATTTTGTTACAAAAAAATCCTTTGAAAGACTATATTAAAGAGGCTATTAAGTTAATCTAACCTGTTGTACAGCTTTGTAATGTCTTTGCAATATTTTTTACCTTCTTATTAGCTTCTCAAAAGCTATTTAAAAACTACCCCATTTCTTCAAACCTAAAACAAGACGTCAGAGAGGTTGCTGTTTTCCCTTTCCATTTTTTCAAGGGCAATCCATGAGGTAGCAGCTGCAGGCTGCAACTAGTTCTTTATAGGTTATTTTGTAAAGATCCTATGTGTGCTAAATTTTCCAATTATTGCTCAGTTAATCAAGCAGTTGCTTTAGTACTGTAGTGAGGTAGTGTTTCTGACTCATGTAGGATTTAAATAAGTGGAACACCCTAAAACAAAGCATCTGGAAATGAATCAGAGCAGATGCTGGGCTGCCTCATTTAGCAGCAATTAACAAAAAGAAGTCAGAACGATCCTAACGCTCATCCTCATAGGCAATGATGGCTCTGCATAATCATAGGACTTGAGCTCAAAAGCCTTCCAGAAACATTCCAGAAACATTATCTCAAATTAAGAGTAATAATTCACCCTAGATTTTTAATGAGTGCCTTTTTCTTTGTTTGTTTCAGGTATGCTACAGAATTGTTCGAAGGGAATTCTGGTGATGCCAACCATTTCTCTGTAAACACAACTGACTCCATCAATTTAAATATCATTGACCATTCATGAAACAGAGGCATATTGTATGACATGATCTCTTCCAAAAAAACCCCAAAAATGCTGATGAGCATAGCTTAGATTTTAAGCATTGAAGAATCACTAGCAGCAGCTTGTAAATAACAAGAAGACAAAGAATTATCCACGGGAGTTACTGGGCAAGTATTATTAAATAATAAATAATTAAACACTCAAAATGCATATGATTTGTGTTATAAATTTTTAGAGCCAATTTCAATCAAAAACAATTTATTGCCAAGGAGAAACTTGAAACAAGAAATTGACAAGAAATTGACAAAGCCAAGCAAGTCAAGGAAGCAATGCACATTGGGTGAGAACCCCGAGGCACGCTCCGCAGCACCACGTCCCCCTGAGGTCTCACACCGAGTGCCCCAAAGTCCGTCTGGTTTATACCCTTCTTGATCTGGGCTCCGTGTACATGTCCCGGCTTGTCTCCCAGTCCAGGTGCTGGGAGGGCCTTGAAACTCTTCTGCTGTTCAATTCTAAATTTTCTATATGTTATTTTGTTCCTTTGGTAGTTGTGAGGAAGTCCTCAAGTACTCTTAATGTTCCAGCCCAGATACTGTCTCTGGGCCATTAGTCCTTATCGGATCATTGCCGCTCTGGTTTCCTCCTCGCCCTTCATTGGTATTGTAATTCTCTATTTCCTCTCCTGGAGACGGAGGGACCTTCTTGCAAAACTTTTCTTAGCCCGGTTCCCATTTGTGGCTGCCTTTCTTGGTTTTTCAGATACTATAACCCTTTTCCTTTTACTTATTACAACAATGTTATTACAAAAATATAAGTCACCCTCCACCAAAACAACGTTATTATAAAAACATGAATTAACTATCTACTACAACTGGTTTAAGTGTTCATTAGTCTACATAATATTTGATAATTGTTGCTTACACCATTCTTCCTGACTAAAAAATTCCTTCCCAGTCATCACCCAGGTCAGAAAGGGCTTAGAGGCCAGATGCCCTATACAAGAACACACAGCTGAGGATAACCATGAAACAACCTTTCTAGACTTAGTATTAGCTTTCCCACACTCCTCATGGAGTCAGGCTTTCCACAGCACACATCTAGCACCCAGAGTTTTGGAAGCATTTGCACAGCCCCAAGGCCAGTTCTCAAACCTAAGTCATTATGAAAATGTCCTTTTGTTATTAGTAGAACGGATTCCCTTTTGTGTCTGGCAAAACCCAGCTTTGCCTGCATAATCCATTTTAGGGATGACTAATGGGGAGGATTAACTGCTAAACCTTGAGATAGGCAGCTTCAGTAACACGGAGCAGAAACACTTAGCTCCTGTCCTGCTCTCACCAGTGCACACCTGTGCCACTGCACCAATTATCCTTTGAGGTCATGTTCTCCCTGCAAGAGAGCCATCTCAAGAGATTGCAAGAGTGCCCATGGAGAGGCAAGGGTCTGAGCAGGGTCACTGGTGAAACCCCAATGCCGTAAGCTCAACACTGCTAAACTGCCATCTCAAGGGATGCAGAAACCAGCCCTGTGCATTGGCTGAATAAATGGTCTCCTGACAGTGCAGCTCATGGTCTCTTCCAACAGCACTGTCCCAGTGAGGCTCTGTAGTGACATTTGAAGGATAGGGATTGTAATAGATAGTTAATTCATGGGTTTTTATAATAATGCTGTTATGGTGGTGGGCGAATTGTATTTTTGCAATAACACTGTTTCAGTAAATGAAACATAAGGGTTAAAAGGTGTCCTGGGTTATGGAATCAAAAATGTGTATTCTATTTTCATCTGCTGAAAGCAGTTAGGGAATTGTTCTTTATTTCTTGTAACTTTGGAAGGAGGGGGACGGGGGGGAGGGGCGGGTGCCTTTTGGGTAATGGGCCATCAACAGACTATACCCCCGGACTATACCCGCTCCCCCCAGAGCCCCATTTGCATGCATGGTCCTATTGTGGGATGCCCTGCCCAGTGGGGGGAGTCTACAATTGCTGCCGGGAAAACTGAGCCGGCCGGGGACAGATTTCACTTGCTTCACCCCGATTCCTGGGAGGAAGACGGCACCCCATCTCATCTTCGCCAGACCCCATCTCATCATCGCCGGACCCCATCTCACCATCACCTCACCCGTGGACCCCTCCTCATCACCCCTGGACTCCTCCTCATCACTCCTGGACCCTTTTTGGCTACAGGATCATCCCTGCTCCAACAGAGCCATGTCTGTCACCCCAGGAGGACTCACTCCTGGACTGCTTCCAACACCCTGACTAACAGGGTGCCAGGTGGCAGCTCTGATTCTGTCAGGGCTTTCCCAAATTGTTGTCGTTTGTTTGCTGGTTTGGTGGGGTAGTTTTGTTTCCTACCACATTTGTATTATTGATATTCCTAGTAAAGAACTGTTATTCCTATTCCCAAATCTTTGCCTGAGAGCCCTTAATTGAAAATTTATAATTTGGCAGGGGTGGGGGGTTTGCATTCTCTATTCTAAGGGAAACCCCAGTTTCCCTGGCAGATACCTGTCTTGTCAAACCAAGACAAAAGGTATTTTGAAAAACCAAGAAAGGCAGCCATGAAACGAGAGCTGGGATAAGAGGAATTTCGCAAGAGGACTCCTTCGTCTCCAAGCAAGGAAGCAGAAATTACAATACCAATGAGGGGCGAGGAGGAAACTGGCATGGCGATGATCAGTCTCCGATAAGAACTGATGGCTTGAGACAGTATTGGGCCTGGAACATTAAGAGTGCTTGAGGACATCCTTACACTCAGGAAGTCTATTCAGATGAAGTTTCTGTCTCTCAAAATCCTATCAAGGACTGCACAAGGAACAAAAAAGACATATTGAAATTCTGAAATTGAATAGCAGAAGAGTTTCAAGGCCCTCCCAGCACCTGGACTGGGAGACAAGCCGGGACACGTACACGGAGCCCAGATCAAGAAGGGTATAAACCAGACGGACTTTGGGGCACTCGGTGTGAGACCTCAGGGGGACGTGGTGCTGCGGAGCGTGCCTCGGGGTTCTCACCCAATGTGCATTGCTTCCTTGACTTGTTTGGCTTTGTCAATTTCTTGTCAGTTTTGTGTTCTAAATTTCTCTTTGGCAATAAATTGTTTTTGATTTAAAATTGTCTCCAAAAATCTGTAACAGAGATCTTAGACCTAAATATGGCCAAGGGTCTGGCTTGCAACTGAGACGAAATCCAGCAATGAATGTTGTGACCAAACTTCTGAACCCAGGGAATGGCTACTCTGGAGCTGAAAGCCAAAATTTTCTTTACAGAGGCAGTGGCAGAGAAGACCCAAAATTTACTGCTGTTTTTTCTGGGTCTTTTGTATTAACCAAAGGATGCCGGAAACAAAATAATGTAAAAGCATCTTCTGGACCATCTTGGTCTCACACCTGAAACCATAACAGCTTTGCTGCTAAAGCGAAGAACTGCCTCCTTGTGATAGTGTGAGACCCTGAGCAGCCAGTAGCAGGAAGGGGACCAGTATGGCAGCCTAGTGTCCCACAGGGACAGCCTGGTATCACTGCTTACAGGAGCCAACTAGTCCCTCTGAGCTGAGTTCCAGGAAATCACAGGCAGGAAAACACTGTGGTAGCCTTGAACACAGGATTCCACTTCACAAGCTCATTTAAGATTTTTCTTCCCTGCCCCATGCCTGCTAATGGGTCTCCCAGCCATTAAGAAAGCTCACAAGTTAATTTTGAGTGTAAGAAAGTACTATAATCCTTGCATCTTTAGATGCAAAGATCCAAACACTCAATGGATAAAAAACACTGTTCATTCCAGGAACATTTTAGCAACTGTTGACTGGTAGAAAGTAAACAGATTTCAAGAAAGTGTCAGCCTGCCATACCACTGCATATCATTCCAAGACGAACATTGTTCCTAAATCTATTTCCTGTGAGTGAAAGAGGAAAACAAATCAAATTTTAAAGAAATAAAACCAAACCAGATGTGCACAAGAATATATTTAGACTTTTTTTTTTTTTCTTAATAAAGGTTTTTCTTACTTTAGAGGTATCAAGTCAATAAATGTAACCTGAGAGCTGGTATGGCATTCGTTATCACTCTATTTAACACTCCTGTTATCCTTTAAAGTTGCACCCATTTGCCAGTTTCTCAGAACATGTAAATGAGTGTGGGAATGCAGCAAGCACTTAAAACTGGTGAGGGCATTTTAGACTTATCAAAACCACTTGTGTTTTTATGCTTGTGAAAGGTGTGATGTCGAGCTTTGGCATATTGTGAAAAATAGCTGATAGTACATGAAACTAATTAGACTATTGCCAAGAAACATACACTAAATGATCTTTGCATTGAAGGCCCTCTGGCAGTTCAGTTCACTCCTAGAGGCTTCTGGAGTGGTTTTACCTGCAATTAAAACTCCTGATTGACAGATCTTCCATTTACTAATTGTCAATGTCATTTTACATAGTAATCTACCTTATGGAGATATGAGTGACTCTAAGTCAGAAAGAAGTATTGCTGGTCCTGACTGAAACACAAGGACTTCTTTTAAACAGGAAAAAGCTTTAGCCAAGTGTGAATGTTTGCTTAAATTCCTTTTTTTTTTTTTCCACAGGTGTGAACAAGCATGTCAGTTCTTGAAGGTTGTCTTCTTTCTCGCTGCTCACTTCCTTGAGACTGAAACTTTGGGGGTAGGGTAGAGTGATGCTGAAGGTTCTCAACCCAAAGGAGATTTTAATTGACTGTCAAATGCCAAAAGCTGGTCAAATCAAACCATGTGACATGCAGAGGGAATTTCCAGATGATAGAATGGAAACAGGTATGCCAAGAAATGAAAGGCCACCAAAGGAAAAAAAAAGGAAATCCAGAGTAATTCTCTTTATGACTCCCTTGTACGAGTTACACAATACTTTTCTTTTTTGGATTTTGCCTTCCTTCTCACAAGACAGATCATGGGAACTGAGACACACATCTTGATGCAGATATCTGCACAGATACACACGCAGGCACACACACACATATACGCACAGACAGTTACTGTTACCATGACCATTCACCCAGCCTTTGCAATCGCCCTTTTAAATGACTGTTGGTACTAAAAAGCCAGCTGTTGATTGTAATTTTGTACATGCTTATGTAATTATTGCAAATTTTAGAAATGCGTGTTTTTGAAGTTTGGCTCTCTGTACATCTATTCAGGTTAGAGTGCAGACTTTGAGAGTGGAATATGGAAGTCTCTTTTTAAAATACTACTGTCTCTAGTAATAACTAGTGGATAAAGAAAAAGGTTTCAGGTTCTGTTATAATTGTGTTCCGATTCATGTTATACCAGAAAGAAAGACAGGGATTTTTTTTCAATTATAGCACTGAAGCAGACTGAGATGGGAATGTCAGAAAAATGAACTCTGGTAGCATAAGCCTGTAATTTCTTTAAAGTAAGGAAAGTACTCCCTAATAAAACACATGGCAACCATAAACCTGCTGATACCATAATCATTAGACAAAAGGTCAGGAATCCATTAGCAGTGGCTACTGCTAAGAAAGCTGTAAGACCAGTAGCTGAGTGACACAACAGACCTAGAGAGCCCTGCAGGTGACACAGGACATCTGACAAGAATCAGGCTTTGCAAATTCTAGTCCCATATGTCACGATAGGAATACAACTTCACTATTGATTAATGTTTCCCAGGACTCCACTCATGTCAGGTGGCAATGGATCAGTAGCTTTCTAGCTTTTCAATAAGGCAGCCAAGCTTCTCCAGGAGATTTGCACATACAGCTACTAGAAATAAGTTCCTGTTCCTGTGCTCTTATATTACTCTTTTTGATGGGTATGGTACCAAGTCCTGACCTCCACTGTGTCTTCAATTAGAAATGGCAGGATACAATTCCTTGCTGTTAGAGAGGCAGCATACTGCAGCTTTTTATGATCATTTTGCCCTGCACAAGCCTTTCTCTCTAGCACACAATAAGTACCTATACTGAGCTCAAAGTTCATTTCTCTTTTCCCATCCCTTTTCTCTCCTCCTCCCTACCACCATATTGTGCAGTTCAAAATGAGGAAGCAAACTGGTATCCCTGCATGAACAAACGAATAAATCTTAATACCACAACTACAGATGATGGGAGGTGCTGGATCTTGGCCATTTACTTCACCAGTCTAGCAAATAAGCAAGTGGAGAAATGTCAATACCTTTCTTAAAAGGAAAATTATACAAAGTCCTAATAAAGAGTTAAGAAAATTTGCATTACTGTACTCATGTGCAAGCCTAGTGTGACTGCAGGCCGCCCCCAAGTTGTGCTTGGGTGGTCCTCTGCAAATTCGTATGCAGCAATTTATCAGTAGTATCTAGCAGTGATTTATGCAGCTGTCAAGCTGCCTTCATCAGTACAAGTGAATTGTGGGCACCATCAACTAATGTGGACTCCTTCATAGTGTCTAAAGTAAATGAGGGCCAAATTAAAAGAAAAACAGCCCAAGGTACCACCCACTCATCTTCTCAGTTCTTTAATGACAAGTTCCCTCTACAGAAAAAACATACAGCTGCTCATATGAGACCACACTTACAGAGACCCCACTGTCTAATCACAGACAGCCTGTGAAAGTCAGCTTTCAGGGCCTTGGTTGGAGCAAGGAGAACAGGAAAAGTTGGCAGGGTTCCACCAAAAACTGAAACAGTATTGATGGCAAATAAAATTGACACAGAACCAAATCAGTTAGTTTTCATAATAAATAATGATGCATTAATTTTTCAGAGAATAATATGAACTATCCAATGATGACATAACACACCTATGTAGCATGTGCCTGTGTCCTTGTTTTAAATAGAACCAGTGCTGAAGTGGATCTTGGTCCAGCCACACATGGTAGTCTTAGCTGGTGGCTGATCCAGCCTACCAAACTCAGGTGCACAAACACACTGGTGTTTTGCAAAGGGGCAGAACAACATCCATGAGTCACATGTGAGTGACATGCCAGTTTTTTTAATTAATTTATATGAAAATGCAGTGAGAACTATTTTTTTTTATTAAAAGATTATCAACTAACAAATGGATCAGAAAAGAAGGCATACACACACATGCAGTCTCACAGAAAAGATGCTTTTATTTCCCTCCAATCTGAGAAGTGGTTTCCGGCAAGACCAGAAACTTGACCACTCTGAGGCATAATTAATCACCACTGGTTTTGACGTAACAAAAAAAAAGTTTTTCTGCATAAAATTACATAATTATACATGAACTTTTCCAGAGTTACCTGCACTTTCTTGAGCCAGTGGAAAAGAAGGAGCTTGTGAAAAAAGGGTCCACTTATTCAGCTTTACAGAGAATATATTTAATATTGCACTTTTCAAGAAGGCAGAATGAAGGAATCACTTGTGGACATTAGCAGGGTAAAAAGCTGTCCCTAAGCACAATGTGTATTAACAGCTCAATTCTACACAATACTATCTAAGCTCAGGCAGTCTGGCTGAAGACTAACACGTGCTTGGGTAAAATAAATCCCTAGTGGTTTCAGCCAGTAACAGCTCCCAAACTACAGTCCCTTTAGAAGATACCATTCACCTAGAATTCAAATAGATGCTGATCTTGTCCTCAGTCTTTTTAACAATTTGCTCCAAGGTATAGACAAGAGTTGATATGCCATGGTGCTTTGTAGCAACCCTCCCAAGGCAGCTGGCATTCAAGGACCAGCATAGGACACTGAAATCAAGAAAGTGATGCTTTGAACAACATCCTGTGGTGGATGGATGGCGACAGTTGCCTTTACATTCATTTTGCCAGCACCAAACTACCTGTGCTGTCAAAGGCAGGAAGAAGACTGGATTTAAGAATTCCTAATTAAGGACTTAAGAATTCCTTGGTTGTCATGATTGCAAGAATAATGTGCCAACCACATTCAGACTCAGAGAAATTTTGCCACCAAATAAAAATGTATTTAAAAGTCTTTATGCTGTGCTAATACCGTGTTCTTCAGGACATTTTTCTTTATCTCTACTAAACATGGTTCTTTATCTCGTGGTATGAACAGCTGCAGGGGCTGTTATGGTGATTGTGGCCAACCTTCTCTTTTGTGAATTCCTCTGTTTTTTCATTACTGTTTAGTCCTGAATTAGTGAGCATTGTCCTAGACTGAAAATTGCAAGTATTTCTCTTCTCTCCCTGACAGGTCTTGAGTGTACCAGCACAAAAGAAATCTCCAAGCCATCTTAATTTTAGAAGGTTGTCATTTGCTGGACAGTTCCCTAGTGACCTGCCACAGAAAGCAAAAAGGAACACTTAGTGGTGTATTGAAGCACACAGAAGCACTGATGGGTGCTGTCTTTGTGCATTTAGTGTAATACTAGAGAAGGTAGAGGAGTGAGGCGTGTGCAAACACCATTGACCAAATTACACCAGAATGCATTCCACAATTACCTTGTCCTCATCACTGAGACTATGTGCAAATAAGTTAAGCAATGGCAAAGGGTATTTTTTGCCATTGAATTTAAGCATCAAAAATTTTCTTCCGGACTCTGTTTGCTTTACTTATTATCAGATGTGTTATGACACATGAACTGAAGATAGCATTCATCCTACCACCATGAAGACGCTCTCAGGATTGACCAGACGTTGATAGTTACGACACCAACATAAAAATGGGAATATCTGTGAGCTAGGTCTTGTAGAATGGTAAAAACTGTCTCCAGACTGCAATTAAATACTTAGGAGCATAACCCTTTTACTGAATAGTGTTGGCTGATAGTAGGAGAGACTACAACTTGTCTGTTAAGACAGTTCTTATTAAAACTGGTGTCTCCTACTTCCATCCAGAAATCCAGAAGTGACACCCTATAAGAGTGAGTGTCTCTTATAGGCAGAAAGCTAAAACACATTGGTAACACAGTTATATGAAGAACAAATTAAAACAGTAAAACATCCTTTGGCAAAAGTAGATTAACTTCATTCTTGATGCACCAGAGTAAATAGAGAGTAACCAAATGTTTTTCTACCACAGCATTTTCACATTCCCCAACCATTACTGCATTTGTAAAAGCTTAGTAAATCAAACTTCAAGAAGAGGAATTTTACTAAAACCCGTCTGACTTGTGACTAACCATTGCAGAAGTCAACACAGAAGCAACGGTGCCCACAGAATCCTACTGTAGCTGAGGGATATGTTCTGAGCAGCACCTTTCCACTGCCAGTATTTCCAGCCACTGGAAATAAAAAGAAGGCTCTCATTAACACCAACACATGGGTCTCCTGGAACATCCACAGATATTCTTTGCTGCAAGAGATGAATGAATGTAGATTACATCGCTCCCACAGCACCCCATGTATGTGATGGGATGTAAAATTTTAGGATTCATTGTTCATACCTATCAGATCTACAATACATCAAATATTTAAGAATACACCCAACAATATGTAAGATGGAAGATGAAGTCATATATTAACCTAATTTTATATTCCGTGGAGAGGTATATTACTTGTCATTATTGTATTTATTCAGGTGTTCATTATTTTCCATTAAAAGAGAAACATTTGCCTGCTGTGGATGCCACAAGTGCTATAAATTGCAATTTGGTTAATTTTAAGTATGTTCTTAACCATCTTGCCAAGTCAGGATTTTGAAGAACAGATCTAAGTTTTTAATGACAATGTAGATCATTTTGTGAATGAAGAAAAGTATAAAATGTGTGCATCTGCATGCTTGTCTTGGTGTGACAAGGGTTCTGGGAGTTCAGAAGCGTGTTCACACTGCACAGCAGAGATCAGTACAGATGTCCCTGTAGTTCCACCAATGGCAATACATCCCAGACCTATTACAATGTAAGGCTATTTAGGGTGGACGTCCAGCTGTGTTAATATAGCAGTACTGCCTAAAACAAAACAAAACAAAACAAAACAAAACAAAACAAAACAAAAAAAAAACCCACCAAAACAACAAAGCGAATTCAAGGTCATTTAGAAGAGATTCAGAGATCTGTACTGTAACTTTGCACAGGGTAGTGTGATGGTTTTGAAATCTCCTCTGGAGCATTAAATGGTACCAATGGTGCTGAATCAGGTATAGTCAGGGATAATGAAGTCACAAAAAGTAGATGACCTTAAGCAGGAACTACATTGCAAGAACCTTAGTCAGATGGAGGTCCCCAAAAGAAAAAGACTTCCAAAAGCTGTGCTAAATAAACCCAAATTATTTAGAGCACAGTAGGAAAAGCCTTACTCTTGGAAAGAAGAACATACTTTGGTAGCAAAAGCAGATAATAATGGCTGAAATCTAACTCACCATGTTGTAAAGATCAAACTTAGCAGCAGCAAAAGGAAAGGAGAAATAAAGAGAGCTGAATTCAGCATGGAATATATTTTCAGGGGACAGCAAAAGATGCCTAATGAAAAAAGTAAGGCCAGAAAAGCTTGTCAAAGTTTCCATACCAAACAATTTGTTCAGCCAGCAGAACTGTAAATCAGAGACTATTTTATTTTTGGCACAGATATAAATGAAACCTTCTAGGCAGGAAAATATTTTTCATTGTGTGCTGTGTAACCTTCTATTCTTAGGGACATGTTAAATCCTAAAAATGTGTCTAGAATGTTCTGTAAATCAGTATAGTTTTACCCATAATCTCCTAGCAGCTGTATGGTCACCTCAATTTTCACAACTTCTCTTCCTCATGTTTGTTTTCCACAACATCATATTCAAACCAGAGAAGTTCTGGCAGCTTTCCAGCAAATTAGCTCCATAAAAACATATTTTGCATGACTTAAAAATGGTTTGCACTGTCTCACTAGAAGCAGACACAGAGATAGCTGATTTAATCTATCTAAGGGGCAGAAGAGAAGTTGGATTTACATCTGAATACAGAACACTTTTTTCTAAGAACTAATTGTACCTCAAAAGGCAAATAAAATGAAAAGAGGCTCCTATGAAACTATTTTATGAGTGGATTCTAAAGCAGCAGCAGGACAAGAATACCAAAAATAGTCAGGACTCCAAGTACTTGTTAAGCAGCATTTTAAGTCCTCAATACATTTATTATTTGCACCATACCACCCTCTCATGAAAAAAACAGACAACTCTTAATTTAAAACATTTTCTCTTTGGAGCAGCTACAGCAGCTCTCATCTGTGTAAATATATGCAATTATTTTTCTCCATCAACCCTACCAACTAGACATGCTGTCCTATTTTGACAAACAAATCAGATTTAGGTTCAACTTCACATTTTTCCCTATAGTCATAATATTACCATGACCACGACTCACAAGGACTTAGTCTTGGACTATGGCCTGCTCATTCCTGTCACACTGAACACAAGGTAGATAGAGCCAGCCTCTGCTTCAGACTCCTTTTTAACCCAACACAGGCACTTTCAGGCAATTGCAACACAACCCTTGACCCCACTTGTGCTGCCTACCAAGATCTCAATGCCCTAGCAAGACTATGCTGCTTCCTCATCCCATTGCAGTGTGCCAGATTTAGTCTCAACCCCACTCTCCTATGCCAAAGGTCTAACAAATAGGAAACTTGAAAGGCAGATGCTTATGGGAATGGGTTTTCATTTCTGTTTCAGCTCCTCACAGCTCATATCGGGACACATCTTTCACCTTTCTTCCCACAAAGCAGACACCACATCCCTCAGAGGTTTCTGTGATGCTCTTCAGCTCTCTCACATAGGTCCAGTGGCACAGAATAATTTAATGACAGACTCCAGCAAGAGCCTTAAGTATTACCTGAAGGTAAGTTATATTGCTGTAACTTATCCTAAAAATCATCTTTGCATCAAGGCTTGCCTCTCTGTTACTTTATTTTCTCAAGAGGCAACTACTTCCTCAGTTCTGGCAGATACCACAGTGGCTGAAAAAATACTGTCAATATTGGTCTAAAAACTCAACCCAAATGTAAAACCAATATGAACACCTTTCAATAACATATTTTGTCCCTGCTCAAAGTCAGTTTAAACAATGAAAAAAAATATCTGCTACTACAATTGCAATGTCTGTCTTGGCACATGTGGATGTCTTACCATGCTGGAGCAGACCTGTCAGGAGACTCAGGATATAGAGCAGAAAATTACAGAAACTCTTCTCTGGGTGAAGAAATGTGTTTCGGTAATTCTGGAGCAACTCAGAGAAGTACTGACTGATCCAAAAAGTCACTGATACCTTTCAATTTGAGGAGATTGTTTTAGCCCTTCTGCTGGTTTACAATACCTGCAACAGTTATTTTATCCAAAATACAAATAAGACCTCCAAGGTGCTAGAAGGTATTGCAGTAAAAACATTTTATTTTACATGGGTGTACTTCTGTATCTAGAGTATATCCTTTCCATCTCCAAACAGGAGCTACATGATCAGCCTGAACAATTGCAGGGACTGCTTCACGCAGCCACTAACAGGCCTTCCCTGGCTCCTTGTCATGATCAAAAAAAGAAATTGTTTTCAAAGTTGAACTTTCCATTTTTCTCAGCTCTTAGACATGAAAACAGAAGTTAAAACAGCCCATAAAGGAAAACAAAAAAGATTCATTATACAACAGCACCTGGCTGTTGCTTACACAAGGCAGGAGAAACAATCATATTTACAATTTCTGGCTGATAGAAGACTGGTTTTAATATTGGTGATTTACCCCATTTGTCTTTTTAAAAACAATTTCATTATCAAAATCTTGAGATAGAAACTTTCTACTAAGTTTCTAGGGTGAGCAATTATAGGATTAGTGAGCGAGAGCAAAATACAGCAAAACTTCAGACCTGTTGGGAAACGGGAATTGCCTTCACAGCCCTGTCTCCAGCTCCATGCTGGGGTGGTGAGATGCTCCTCAGTCCTAGCAGAGGCTAGTGTCTCAGCTGAGTGCACATGGGCAATTCATCACTTCCAGGTCAGTCTCACACCCCTCTATGTCAGAGGTAAAAGGCTTCAGAACAAAGAGGCAAAGATGGAATTTGGTGGCTAAAGACCCTTGTTTTGTTTTCTTGAGATGGAGGAGAGATCACTGCACACTCAAAAGCTAGTATTAAAATCAAGATGATCAGTCTTGATGTTCTGTGAAACTTGGAAAGAGGCCAAGATCAAAAAGGTGTGTTAAATCTCATAATTCAAAAGACATATTCAAGGTGTTTCAGATTCTGATGTTTTTTGCCATATGGAAATGATGCAGTACTGGATCAGCAAAGTCTGCTTCTCTAAGATGCTGTGGACAAGATGTGGATTATTTTGTGTGAACAAAACAATATTTACTACTAACAGTTTAAAACCAAGATTTTTTTATCCCACTGCCTTCTTTTTCCCAGGCTGAACAGTCTCAACTCCCTCAGCCTCACCTTGTATCAGACATACTCTAGTTCTTTAACCATCTCCATTGCATTTTACTGCACTTGCTCCAGTAGCTCCATGTCTGTCCTGTACTGAGGAGCCCAGAAATAGCCCCAGCACTCCAGAGGAGGCCCTACCAGGGCTGAGTAGAGGGGAAGGATCTCCTCCCTTGACCTGTTTTCTCCAGGAAGCTGAACATTTCTTCAGGAGCTGTTGTTTGCTGGAAGGGTACAATTGCTGGCTCAATTGCAATTTCTCTCTCTGCAGAATTGCTTTCCAGGTGGTAGGCTCCTGGTATGTGTCTGGAGTCGTTCCTACTCAGGGAAAAGACCTTGAACTTCCCTTTGCTGAACTTCATGACATCTTTTTGAGACCATTTCTTTAGTCTGTCCAGGTCCCTCTGAATGGCAGCATTGCCTTCTGGTTTGTTACAGCTTCTCCCTCTTGTGTTTCATTTACAAACTCGGTGAGGATACAGTCCGTAACAATAATTTAGCAAAGGTTTTAATCAGCATTGGTTCCAGTATTGATGCTTCATGTACATCACTAGGAGCTGGTCCAAAACTGGACCTCATGCCACCAACCAAAACCTTTTTAGCTGAGGCGTTCCGTCAGATTTCAATCCATCTCAGCATTCACTTATATAAAATGTGTTTTGGTAACTAGTCTATTAGAATGCTATTGGAGAAATCATCAAAAGCCCCTCTGACATCAAGATAAAAAAACAACCACTAGTCTCCCCTTGTCCATTGAGACAGTCATTTCATCACAGAAGGCTATCTAGTTGGTCAGGATTGACTGCCCCTTCCTAACTCTATGATAACAATTCCCAGTCATCTTCTGTCCCTAAATGGTTAGTAGATAGATATCTGACTATAACTGAAAATTAACCAGAAACTTGAGAAATCAACAGTGTTAAAGAACTATTTCCTGTGCTTCATAATTTTTATTACATGGTATGTCAAGTCAATATCATACAGCTATTTCAATTTTCTGTAGTTGAGTATCCATTTTATTATTGCCTCCATTCTCTGGGCTTCTCACAGATTTTGTCTTCTGGCTGAATACGTCTAATTGCTCAACTACAACTAGAAGACTGAAGAGTATTTCTGCAGTATTTCAGCCTGCAGTGGGGTAAGAGAAGAAAAGAAAAACCCTAGCACATCTTAAAAACACATCTCCTCAGGAAGAAAATGGAATTTAGTTCAATGCCTGTTAACTCCTGAGAAAGAAAATGGAATTTGGTTCAATGCCTCTTAACTCCTGAGAAAATGATCCAGATAAGCTGTGGCAATGACCACCACCCTTTATCTCCCAATTTAACAGTTGTACAGAACTATTTTAATATAAAGTAATGTCTGCCACTCTTGTAGTTGCAAGCTCCGTTCTGTAAGGACAGGTATTTTCTGCAGAAGCCTAATTTCATGTGCCTTCATGTGCCTGTTAATAGTGTATGGGTGGCCTTTGCTGTTTAGGCTGCAGTTTATCTGTCTCTATCATACCAAAAGTATCCATGAACATTCACCAACACATACTGATGTGAACCATGGGCATTACAACAGCATCAAGGGCAGAGGATTTCTAGGCATCTGTAAGTATGCTGTAGACGGAGGAGGTTTCAGAGTCTTGGGTTTGGAAGGAGCACCTTAGTTCTAATCTAGGCACCAGAATCCATTTGGATATATTGTCACCATCTCGGTGACACTGGGATGATTACACTGGGATGTAAATATGAACTTGAATAGACTGTGCTTCTGCATTTCATTTACTAAAGGCCTTTTATTCCCACATGGGTAATGCAACATCCAAATGACAGTTTTAAAAACTAGTCACACCATGCAAAGCCTTGTTCTTGAAATGAAAGGTAATGCATGCTGCTAGAGATCCTTCCATGTGTTTCAAAGTAACTGGCACAGCTGCTAAATAAAATACTGGTCATGTCTTGCACAAGAAAGTCATCATCCTCATGCTGCTTATTCTCTAACTGTAACAAGGACAAGTGATTGCTCTGTTTCTTATCAGAGTGCTGGTATCTCTTCCTCCTTTCAGAGAGTTTAAGGCTCTCACAGCTGGTTTATGGCTGTCACAGTTCAGCTAAGAGGGTGGGGGAAGGGGATTAGCCCAACAGTTACAGTAAATTGCACACATTCATCAACCCCTTGACTTCTACACTGAAGTTCTTGCCTTTTATGGAAGATGTAGGGAAAATGATATAATGGTATGCCATACAACATGTTCATAGAGAGCTGGGGATGCATTTCATGCATCTTTGCAAGTTTTGTTTTGCAAGCTTTTCTTAGGGAATTTGGAATTTACAGCCTGATAAGCAATTTCACATCAAAGGATAACTGAATCTCTATCAACAGTTACATGCTCTGTCAGAGCAAAAGAAGACAGGAAAGGACAGGAAATTATAGGAAGGAAGGAAGGAAGGAAGGAAGGAAGGAAGGAAGGAAGGAAGGAAGGAAGGAAGGAAGGAAGGAAGGAAGGAAGGAAGGAAGGAAGGAAGGAAGGAAGGAAGGAAGGAAGGAAGGAAGGAAGGAAGGAAGGAAGGAAGGAAGGAAGGAAGGAAGGAAGGAAGGAAGGAAGGAAGGAAGGAAGGAAGGAAGGAAGGAAGGAAGGAAGGAAGGAAGGAAGGAAGGAAGAGGGAGGGAGGGAGGGAGGGAGGGAGGAAGGTTGGTTGTATTCATTATGCAAGAGTGCAAGCACATTCCATTAAATTCTGCTTTTTATGTCCGTAGAAAAATTCTCCTTAAAGATGGGATTTTAGTCTGTGCCTGTGCTAGAAAATGAATTGGCATAGCAGTTATTGTTGCAAGGAGGAAAAAAAAAAGTGGGTTTGAATGAAATGATAGTAGTAAGACACCATTGTCTTTATGTGGAGTGGGCTATTGTGAAAGAAGCTTACTAAATTAAATCCTTAGCACTGTTTCCAGATTATAATGTGAGTTTTGGGAGGGATGGGAGATTCCTCTTGATACATTCTGAGTGCTCTTTTGTGTTATGAAGCTCTGATCATCTGCCTTTCTCCATAGGACTTCAGTGGAACATCTCCAATTTTTGCTAAATATGGAGTTGGCCAAATAAATTTGCACAGAACAGCAAAATGAGGAGAGTCATGCCTAAGTGTGGGCATTTGTGACTTGATCCAAATTAATCCAAAGAGAAAGTTGTACAGTCCTGATTCTCACCTCACACATTTTCTACCACAAAGCTGTCTTGTTATAAATCAGACATTATTTATTTTTCAGCTAAGTGTTTTGCATAGATACTAGAAACCGAATGCAATAACCACTACCATTTAATGCATCTTCTATTGAGGGAGCACTAACTCTCAGTACCACGCCTTTAAAACACTTTTTCAGGAAAAGTAGAAGTAATGCAAAGACTATCCACACACGTCATTGTGCTGTTAAGTGGATGAAAAAGGAACATACTCAGGTTGTCTGACTGCTATCAATAAATGCAGAAATGCCAAGCCATGTAACGTAAGACGCTTGAGAAGGTGTTAATGACATATAACTGGTGAGTTACCAACAGTTTTCACCATACCAGTCACCCAAACATTGTATAAGCAACTTAACTTTATGAAAATAATGAACATGAATTTCTAGGTGAAATTAGTGCTTCTCTAAAGTCTTTCCCACTGTCATCTTCCATAACCCTTCTTTAAGCTACACTATTCAGTACTGGCTCTATCCTTATGTAAGTTGAACCAACACATCTATATCAATTCTGAAGCTTGCATTGAATTCACAACAGGATTTGGGTGAGGGGGTGCTAGATTTGTTAAAATCCATATATTTCTACACTTTAGGACCTGCAAATCCTGCAAATTTTCTGACATAAAGCTGGTAAACCTGTTCTACATAAAAACAAGGATGTCTCACACAACTCTGTCACACCACCTTGTTTTTTCAATGTAGTAAATGAAATTTCTTTTGTCTCTTCTGCACCCTGAAAGTTGACTGAAAACACAGATTTATTTTAGGCTAGCTTTGATCAGAATGCTTATCTCTCAGTAAAACTGCTTGAATTTGTCTACTGATACATTATAGCCTGAGTTGAAAGACTTCTAGAAATGCTGATTGGAAAAGAATGTCTGGAGGTCATTGAGTCCAGTCTCCAGCTTAAAAAAGGATTATTACCAGCACTAGACTATGTCAACCCCCTCTCTATTTTGCTGGTTTTTGAAAGTCAGTTATCCCACGGTGGTATTTTGCAGCTATAAGATAAAACAGAAGAAGAGGGAAAGACTTACTGAAAAAATCTAAAGGCAGCTGGATACTACTTCGGTCTTGATTGTAAAGGATTTTTATTTTCTGTTATCCAAGAGTCTCTGTGTTCAGTGAAAAGCAATTAGGGAATGGGTATGTCATGCTTCAGAAGGCTGCTGAGAGAATAGTGGTAAGCATCCACTCTGGAGTGCAAAAATGAAGATAAAACTGAGTTAATGTATGTAATAAGCTATTGGGTCAGCAGAAAAACAGGCCTCCTTGAAGACTTACATCCTGTGTGAATAATTTACTATTCATTTGCAAGAAATTACCTAACCCAGCACAGGACAGCAAGAGTGAACAAGACATTGCCCACAAACTTAGGAAGAAATCTTGGAATGAAAAATAGGAGAAAACACCCTTGAACCTTTTTCCCTCAAATAATCAGTTTCATCTGATTAAGGAATGCTGAAGAATGGCGAAGAATGCTCTGTTCAGAAATCTGAAATTGTGGTGGGTGACAACTGAAGGATTGTGGCTTCCCTGTGAAAGCTTCCCTGGAGAGGACTGGCACTGCAGTGCAGGTTGATGTGTGCTGGTCAGACACTGGGACATGTCACTCTTCAGTGAGGACCAGCAACATCCTAAAGGGGAAGAAAATACACAGCACCCTGAAGGGTCAAAAAGCAAGGCAAGCTTGCACCTTTGGTGGCAAAAATGTCAATCTTTCCGGAGAAGGCAACAGAATGGTGATTGGCAGAGCTGAACTACCTTGAACCCCAGCAGTTCTCTCCTGCCTCTCCACCCTAAGATAATCTACCTTCAGCAGCTGCTCCAGGTAACCTTTGTGTGACCTCTGACTAGTCCAAATCACCTATCTCCCCATCCTTCCAGGCAGGAGACAGGATTAACTTGAATAAAGCAAATCCTCTCGTACCAGAAAAAAAGCAGGGTTGTGAGGGGCTGCTGGGGACATCTATGGTGTCTGGTGAGAAGGACAAGGCATCACCAATGTCACCTTCAGGCAGTAACTAACTGCATGCAGAATTAGTTGGACCTGAATCATTCACAGGTAGCTTTGTGGGTGTTTAAGTGATAAAGGATTGCTGTAGATCACCAGATAGAGCAAATTGGCAGAAAAAAATTAGGCATTTGCAGAGAACTGCAAATTGGCAATGAAATTAGAGCTCTGAATCCACAAGCATATAACTTCTACTCTATTGCTCCATGTGTTTGTACTTAATGTATATATACATCAGTATATAGCCTTGCAGAGTATTTCTCATCTGTACCCTGAAAGTGCTCAGAGCACTCTATACATGTATTTAGCTTCTCAGGATTAGCAGAAGGTTATATTGAGGTGTCTTGAATTCAAGGATGTTAGAGATGGTTGGGGGCTCCTATGAGTCAAGGATGTTAAAGCTCATGGTTCATGCATGAAGCATATGAATCCTTCCCAGTTTAGTTTGAGGACAGCAACAGGACAAAGGGCTTGTCATACATGCTGAGTCGTTGGAAACACAATCACACGAGGGTAGAGTAGCCTACGTAACTGATGTTAGGGTCATATCTTGTTTCTGATGTGTTTCAGCTGGTCCTGTTCTGTAAATATAGAGCAGCTGCTTTTCTGAGCTTCACAGAATGCTGTATAGTCAACATAGATGGAATTCTAGAATAACTACCTAGAAGGTTCTTTAAGTGTAACAATTCACCGTAGATCCTCTCTAGCTATGTTACTTCCACACTGGTGTGGCCAGCAGAAAGAGCCAGGCAGCCAAACGGAGCATTATAGTCCTACAGTCTTACCTTTTACAAGCTAGGAAAACGTTGCTCAATCATTTCTACACCAAGATTATAGTTTCTATTTGAACTTTATGCATATCTTTCAGAATGGCTCTCCAATTATGACTCTTAAAATTTCAGGCATATGAAAACATATCACAAGCCCAAATCACTCCGAAGCTTAGGTAGTTTCTCTTTTAAAGATTTCTGTTACTTTTTTCACCTGCTTGTCTCATTCCAGCTTTCAGCCACTTGATTTCTATATGATTTTTTTTCAGTTAAATCAGATCTGTCACCATCTGAAGTATTTTTCCATGTAACATTTATAGTCTGGAATTAATTAATTTCTAAATTTTCTCTTGGATAAATAAAATAGATTTGTTTGCTTAAGTCTTAATCTGTCAGGTATGTTTTAGAGACTCTGAGTTTGCTTATAAACTTTTTCTGAGCACACTCTAGTTGTTCTCAGTGTCTTTTTTGAAGTGAGGACACAAGGTTTTACTTTGGCTATGCTCTAATTCATGTTGGAGACAGAGATAATAGCCCTTTTCCTATTTTGATTGCCTCTTGCTTCTGCAATAAAGGATGGCATTCACAAACTTAATTGCTATGTTGTCATAAGACCACATGCTTCTTGGGCTGCCAAATATGATTTTTATGTGTTTTTCAGATTGATCCACAGGATAAATTTCATATTCGATGAGGAGATCCTGTCCTTACTGCTTTGCTAGCATTATGAACCAGTACTGATGTATTGCTCTATTTACTAGCTGACTCTTATCAGTACATATGGATGATGTAACCAACACAATTATTTACAAATTCCTCTTCTAGTATTCTTTCCTATTTTCACTAGCATTGGTTTCATAATCCTTCCTATACACTTCAAAAGTCACTGAGCATTGTTTGGTCAAAATTAGACCTCTGAGTAGCATACTGGGAATAATCTTATATCATATTGGATTCACATTTTCAATTATTTTCAAACAACTTTCAAGAAATGCCTACTATGATCTCTGTTTTTAATATAGTCCTACCTTCTGTAATGTGTTTCTTTTATATGCACACCAAATCAGACCCACTCAATACTCTGTTGTTTCTCTTTACTACCCATGCAACCATAAAAATTAAAAGCTCATGTAAGTTCTGCAGTATACTAAGTGTGCTTTATGACTACAGGACACAAATGTACCAGCTTCACAGGACTTTGACCAGTCTGGTCCTGTTAACTGCACTAAAAAATAGTGGGTCTTAAACTGGCTGATGTGCTACCAAACTGTTAAATGGCTGTTGTCAGTTCCCACACATTTTACTTACAGATGTTGTGGTAGCGCAGAGTGAACCCTTGGGCTGTTTTGGGCAATGCTGTGAAAAACTACCATTATGATGATGGCTATGATAAGCCAGCAGCACTCTTATCTCTCTCAAAGATCAAATTTCATCAGAACAGTAAGGTTAGATTATGAGGCCTGTTATGGAAACTATCATAAATTATTTGCTGTAACAACCCTTCTGCAGCTTCACTCAACACCTATGCCCAGGTACCCAGTTATATATATATACACTGTGATTATCTTATTTAAATTTACAAATATTAGCATCAAATCAAAATTTTCAGTCCTCTGCTACTCTCTAAGGGTTGATTTATAAGAAAATCACATTAGCAGGGTAGAAAATCTTGTTCCAGCTAGAGAGTGTTGTAATAATTTCTTCCATTTTGTATGTCCTATGCGATCATTTCACTGTGAAAATTTTTTAGAATTCCTCCCTTTACTCCAACCATGTTCATCAGAAATTTTTTAAACCAATGCTTTTAGCAAGGTTTGGTATGTCACCTCCTGTAAGTCACAGAGCTCCTGCATGAGAGAGGGGGCCCCGGCACAGAGCTGTGGGTGTATCTTGTCACTCCACTCACTCACTCACTCACTCACTCACTCACTCACTCACTCACTCACTCACTCACTCACTCACTCATGTCTCTTCCTGCAAGCTCCACTGGCATCAGCTGATCTGATCTCTTATCTGTCATAATCCAAGCTTCAGGGCATCACTTGATTTGGGTAAACACCCCGTGATCCAGGTGCTTACCTAACCCAGTTCACATGAAACTGCACCCCTGCACTGCACTGAAGGCACAGTGTACCACAGTCCCACACACTCTCTATCTGTGTGAGAATAGCTGGATCTGCTGGCTGACCTGCTGTTCCTGAGACTGGACAGAAAATGTCAGCAGCAACAGGAGAACCCCAAAAACAAGGGAAGCCATCAGTACAGTTCCTATGTGGCATAAACTAATTCTCTACAAGCCACTTTGCCTATTTCTACCTGTTTATATTCCTTTGGCATTTTACTTAATCCCATTGAGAATTAAGGACAAGCTATGCATTTAAACCATAGCTTCATCTGAACAATGAGTTTAACTTGCCAGATTAAAGAAAGGTTTCTTGTAAGAATCCAGGAGAATAAAGAAAAAGAATTGTTTGGCATTTTATTAAACAGACCAAGCTGCCTTTTTTTTTTTTTTTTTTTTAAGGCAATAACTTCCCTTTTTTTCCAAATACCAACTCAATTGCAGGATTCTGTAAACTTTGAACAGAACTAAAAACCTAAAGTTTCCCTTGGGAAAACTTACATTAAAAAAATTTATGTGTTGAACCAGGGAGAAACATTCCATTTGGAAGCAGTTTGGCAACACACTGAGATCAAACTCTGTGGCTTTCAGAAAACTGTGTTTTAGTTATATGACCCATCAGCTCTCACACAACAACTATATGGTGCTACATTACCTATCACACAATCTAATCTGACTGGTCCCTCATGGTGTATCACAGAGGGATTGTATCCATTATGCATCCCACCAAAATGTCCTGGCAGATGGGAGAGGGTATGTGGCAGCTGAACCACAATTTCCATGAAGCATCACAGCAATACAGGAAGTTTTTAATGTTGGACAGAGCAAAGAGGTTTTTTAAAGTTTCCCATAGGGAATGTAGAAAAAATTCCTTTTGATTAAAAGTGTTTTGATACTTATAAATTGAAAGAACTGAGCCAGACATCATCCCAACCGCCCAGGCTCAAATTTTCACTTTTGTGACAAAATGTTTGCTAAAAGTTAACTAGTGACATATTTTAAATAACTTCATCAAATAACAACTTCTTTATTAAAAATGATTCAAAGGCTGAAAATCCTAGTTCTAGGTAAGAACTCACTTCCCAAGACTCAATCTACATTTTTTTTAAAAATTAAGTTGCAATGTGTCAATATAGTTTACTGGTCAATGTGGACTAATGTTTTGGCCTCGTTAATGCTCAGTTCAGCCACTTTGAAACTGTTCTATTCTGAATTAGTGCTAAATTACAGTGCATTTGTACAGCTTCAGTAATACAAGTTTTGGCCCAGTAAGGATGTAAGTAATAGTTGTGTGGTGATTTAAAAGCCCAAAGCTATGCTCAATATGTATACCAGTGGAATGCTGACATTAAAAAATTCATAATCTCTCCCTTTAATGTCAAAAAAATGAAAAAAACCTTCATTTTCCAATTCTCATGAAGATGTGAGAATCACTGAAATTGTTTACAACCACCACACTAGCCACACCAGAAGATTTTGTTGCAACGCACCCACATGGGGTTTTTTTTAGATCTGCTGGAAAGAGAGAAAGAGATTTCTTCTTCTGCCACAGCATGTCCAGACCAGGTCTGGATTAGGCTCTCCATCAAAGGGTACTGGTCCATAGCCATAACATTCCTAATGATATGAATCTCTCCAGGGATGGAGGAGCAGCCCTTGCCTCCAGCCTCCCAAAATGTCTCTCCCCATTCAAAGAGATGAGACACATTCACGCCTCAAATGACCTCCATTCACAAGGCACCTTCAGTGGTCAAGAGAGGCCTCCTCCAATTTTTGGCAGTATGGGTTACACTGTGCATTGTTGAAATGGGGAGAGAACAACTTGAATTCTGGGTACTTTATTTCATGTCTCACTATAGCAAGCAACGTGTAAATTCCTGCAGGGGATATATGATAGGCTGAGGTGGTTGATACAGCTGCACTTCAGTTTGCTAAGTCTGAACTGGTGCTGCTTGCTGGCTTGAAATGTAATGAGAATAATTATGATTTGTAACAAGAATGACTTATGCACAGAGCCAGCCTGCCAGAAGCAGATCCTGAAGTTGATTTGGCAAAAAGGCAAAATATCAATTCTTTGAAGAAGCTCAGAAGCCCTTCTACTGGACAGAGCTGATGGGAGTTTTATGTCCTGAGCCATTTTTAGTGCAAGAGCAGCAGGTGTAGTTACAGCATTTTGATGATTCCAAAATTAAGACTTTAAATTTTATTTCAGTTTTAGTTTTATTTAATGACACCAAAATTTTTAAAAGAGGGGTTGGATGAAGGAAGCATCTCATTCCACAAACAAATCATATATATTTTTTCACTTGCCCAGCTTCATGACAATCTTTGGAGTTGACAGAGAATATTTTTTCTGTTTCTACTGCTGCATATCAGTCACAATCATAGAATGGGTAAGATTGGGAGGGCCCACAGGAAGTCACATAGTACACGCTCTCTGTGGAGTCAGGGCCATTCTAGAGATTATTACCCATGCTTGTGTTCAGATAGTTTTTGAATATCTGCAGTGAAGAAGCTTCTCTGGGAAACTCACGCTCAGAGTAAAGTTCTTCTCATTTTCAGACACGTTCCAGTTTCACAAATGCTCCAGCAAACTTAGTGCAAGATATGCATCAGTAAAAGGCATCACTAGACAAGCAGACAGGACAACTTTCTAGGGCTTGAATTTGAGTAAACTGCATTTTTTGAGTGAAAGGGGTGTCAGTGTGGCATAATAAAGTACAATGCAAAGACATTCAGGGTTGCTGTGAAGAAAGCACAAAGGGTAGAGTGAAGAAACCCTGAGCAGTTACGACTACACTGCTCCCAATCCCCAAACCAGTCCATTAAGAGCCAGCTGAGTTGTACAGAAACCCATCAGACCCATGGTGACATGAGGAGAGAATCCATGGTGATTTAAGGGATGTCAGCAAAAACACTTAAAGACAGATGTTATGTGATGAGAGTGGCAGGAAAGGAGAGACATAGCATTTCCAGAAGCCTGTGCCCAGGGATGTCTTGTGTGTAGGGACATATCGAGGCAGCAGGCAGCACAGCAGGAGCCAGGGAAGGCCCCAAGAACTTCGTTGCCTGAGAAGAAAATAAAGAGAAAGGTGCCTCTTCCGCTGTGAAGGAAGACTCAGGGGCTGAGGTAGAGTTTCAGGGGTTACAAGTTAAGACAAAAGTAAGACTAAAAGCAGAACAGAAGATGGAACCAAGATATTATTCAAGTCACGAACTGCTGTGGCAAAGAAATGGTGGTGACATCATTAATGGCAGAGCAGAGAGGAAAAGCAATATCATGAGATCTCTGTGCAGCTGGTATGACCCATCACTGTACTTTGTCCAGGGACAGGGAAACTGCTCCACCCTAACAGTCAAGGGCCAGAGGAAACATAAACTGTTCACAGTAATCTGGGCAGGAACGTGCATGCAGTCTTCTCCTAATAGCTGCCTATCAGTTAATCCTGCAATTTAGTATGGGGCCCACAAAATTGAGAAGATGCTAGTTATCTGGGTATAAAAAATGCTCTTTAAATCTATGTGAGAAAACCCTCACCTTAAAAATACATCAATTTCCATACCACTTTTTAAATCTAAAACAACAGTGGTATTTTTAAAGAGATTTAACATCCTGTAAAAGAAAGATAAAATTAGTCTTAGTATTTGCAGCCCATCACAAGGCAGTAAGAAAACAGATACACACCCTTGCCACAACTGTTGGGTGTCTGGCTATTCCGCCCAGGCCCAGAAATCCACACGCAAGTGGGTAATGCCCAGACCACATGTGTTACCCCAGTAACAAGTTACACAGAATTATTATGAAGTCCTGGAGACTTGCCATGTTGAATAGGTAAAAAGGCATATTTTCCCAAAGTTTGTATTTGCATATTTTCAAGCTTAGGTAAAAGTATGCCAGTGAGTATGTGTATGGGTTTGAGATCACCGTTTGCAGTAAGACTGAAAGTTTGCTGGGTTGGAAAATACACGTTTCTTTGTCTTTCTTCCAGCTTTTCACATCATTCTTCATCTAATAGTCTCCTTCCACCAAAATTCTGACAGAAAATTTTCCAAATATTTCATTCCAAAGTGTCTTCACAGCAGTATTTTGCACAGCTCTAGCCAAAATGCACATTTCCCAAGGAAATTCTACACCTTTTAGTTCCCTGACCAGTCACCTAAACATGAAGGAGTTAACTCTAGACTCATTTCTGTTTCTTAATTCCATTTCAGAGAAAATGTTAATCCTTTAATTATATAGCATGTTCAACTGACAAAATTACTTTCCTATTGTTGAAAAGCTCCCTGTTATACTGAAGGCTTTTGATAAAACATGGCAATTGGAAAAAAACCAGATTTTCTATTGACATGATTTTTATATAAAAATTCAAAGACACATGCAATATTTTAAGGGGATTATTATGTAGCCACAGTGGTTTCCCACTATGTATAGCTAACTTCCTCCCTTCCCAGAACCGTAAAACCTCATGGTAAGCAAGCTCTGCTATCAGAGTTAGGGATTTTCAATCAATGAAATGGGGAGTTTTCAATCAAATTGAAGGAATTTAGCCTTTTGTCCTTAGTCCACCTCTTTGAAAATTGTGCCTTTTATCATGATGGTAAGGTTATAAGAGGCTTTCAACAGAGGAGTAAGTCCCTCTGGGGATGGATTTCTGGGAAGTACATGGGAGACACCACTGCATTCAATTTGCTGAAATCATGCTCCAGGGCTTCAGGAATAGTTCATTGAGGGTTTTTTGTTTTGGTTTGGGGATTTTTTTTGTTTTGTTTGGTTTTGGTTTTTTTGGGGGGTGTCATGTTCAGGGTTTTTTGGGTTGGTTTTGATTTTTTTTGAGGGCAGTTGGGTTTTTCTTTGGTTTGGTTGTTGTTGGTTTTGGGGTTTTTTGGTTGGTGGGGTTTTGTTTGATTGGTTTTTGGGGTTTTTTAGGTTTTTTTTGTTGTTCATTACAAAGAGATATAGATAAGAATAACTGGCAACATGGAACACTGTCTCCAACAGAAACTGAAGTTACCTGCCCATCATTTCTTAATCCTGTATGCAGGGTAATCAGATCAAACCTCTCAGATCTCAGGACCTTACAGAGTCTTGTTCACTAATGTTGTCCAACCATTTGACACCCGTTTATCCTCTTAAATGAAAGCATCTAGATCTGGGTGGAGCAGCACAAAAATGTAAAGCACAAGAAATATTTTTTTGCAACTGGTCACTTTCGTGAAAAATAATAGTGAGTTTTCTACTGTGCATAAACATGTGATCAGTTTCCAGTCTCCTAGCTCTTACCCTATTTTCTAAATGGGGGAAAATTTATTAAAAATTAGCACTGGCTTAAGCTCCTCTTGTCTAATCTTATTACATAGGGCTGATTGTGTTTCACACTAATAAGCTAAGAGGTTAGGACATTAATCTACTGTAAATTCAATGCTCCAATGAAATGTGAGAGAAGAGATGGTAAAGACCTTGTTGTACAGCTGACTTGTATTGCACGCTGTGCTTGTTAGTGAAGACAAAGTTACAGATCATGTTATCTGTGCTTTAATACTGTTATTCAAGCTCCTGGGGTTTTCCTTCAAAATGTAGGGACTTATCCCTGAGAATACTAACAATGTCATTAAAAAATAACTTGCAACATCTTTTTGTTATTTACAAACTCATGACCTATCAGAGGGACGTTTTGATCAGTCACAGAGATGGACAAAGAATAAAGGTGACAGGACAGAGCAAGCTGCATGTGGTTTGGGGCATTGATTCTTGCAGCATGAATGTCTGATTGCTATCGAGTTATATATCAAACCTGAAACTGCCTTAGTCCTGAATTTACAAGTTACACACTGATGTGTATTGTGCAAACACAAGTATTGCTTTCCCCTCTGACTCAAGACCACCATCTTTTATTTTAGGCTTTTTGAGATGAATAGGTGATTGCCTCATGGGTCAAGAGTGCAGGTAAACTGAGCAGGATCATTAGCATTCAGTTCTTTGCAGACTTGAGAACAACTTAAAAACTGGGATTAGCTCATCTAGATGTTGCTTGGTACAGTGGTGCCAAAATAGTGATGGCAAAACACTTTGATCTCTTTTTATTGATGATCACGGCTGGTGCATAATATTACCATTGATCATCTGAAATTATTTTAATAACTACAAATCTCTATGATATCACTTTGAAGAATAATCATAGGATTTAAATTGGAAGTGCTAGGAAAACAGTCATTTTCTAGCTAAGCAGAACATGTAGCATTTATTGTCCTTAAGTTTCCGTGATGTTTAATTCATCAGGAAGATATTTTGTTATCAATACATAACTCACCAAAGCAACCTGTGTCACCAATAAAAATACTAATTCCTTCCTCCTTATGAATGATGCAGCTAGAGGTGTACTGGACAGAATTCAAATTGAATGAGATCACATAAGAACTTCAAATTAGAATAGTACTTCTTGTTCTTAAAAACAAAAATTCCCCATGTAGATGTTAACTATGGTCCCTAGAAATGAGCCAAAAACTAATCTCCAGATGTCACAGAAGTACATTGCATTACTTGGTCTACACCAAATATCCGGAGCCAGCCCTTCTGACATCCTCTTCATCATGCTCCAGAGAGAAAAGAGAGATTTAAGCTGATGTCCAAAGGGACTTTTCCTGCAGAAAAATATAGCAGATAAAGTGGAGTTCCTCAGCAGTGCATACTTTTCCATCATTTGCTTGTCTTAAAGGGCGGGGAGTTGTTGGGAGACCTCAGGCTGAGACCAGATGCAGACCAGCCAGGGAAGAGAGATATCCTGGGAAAGACACTCTTCTTAGTGGACATAGAACAGAGAGGGCAGAAAAAGACCCTGTGAGGACAAAGGATTTGTGTAAATTCCTGTCCAGGTGGGTTAGTGGGAGTATAAGCACAGCTTTGTCCTTCGCTCTGGCCCTAGTGGCTGAACCAGATCACACTGGTATATACTCAGTACAGTTACTTATGTACTTCAACACTCTCCAAACTAATGCTCAGGCTGTTTGAAGGACATGTCCTGGTGTTTTTCAGTAACACGAACTGAGATAATCAAAAATAAAGAATTCACAGCCAGGGAAAAAATCCAATAATAACTGATGCCTTAAAATCAAATCCACCCAAGCTCATACCAACATCCTTTTAGCATGTCAGTGGAGCAGGCACACAGATTTCAATGGTTTCAATGTGGTACTCATCATATCTGCCTGCTACTGCCTCATTTTATTACTTCAAAGGCATGTAAACCTCTTCTTGCTACATAAGTAAGCAAACCCTGGATGGCATTACCCAGGGTGATGGGAAAGGAATTACTTAGTGGCTAACCTTACCACAAAATCAAAAGCCTGTGGTAGAGAGTAAACAAGCTCCAAAGTTAGGGCCTGTCAGTCAGATAGCTGGTGGACAAGCAGCCATTAACATGTAATCCCGACCTCAGAATAACGCTCACTTGTACCCTTAAAAGTTCATAAACTCCTGCAGCCGAAGAGCTGCAGTGAGCAGTGCCCCAATAGTGGGTGGGTGTGTGCTTCCTGCCACCTAGAGGAATCCCAGAAGGTTCCCGATGGCTGGAAAATTCATGGTGCTGGAATTTCTTCCCCCCAAAGGGCACCTCAGCAGCTGGTAAAAAGAGCGGCCGCTTCTGCCACTGCCAGCCTCAGACTCCCAGGGGACTGCGAACTGCTGAGCAGAAGCTTTCCAGGCACAAAAGAATTTCTGTGACCTCAACAGCAGTGCCAGGAAATAGACTCTAATCCCAGGCAATTAAGTTTACAAGAAATACACAGCCCATGGGGAGATTTTTAAGTGTGGCCAGCAAGTATTCTATGGAGATTGGTTAATGCTCCTCCCCGCCACAGTCCCTCAGAGATTCACAATGCAAAAAGAGCTATATGCCTTCTAAATCTGGACACCAGGTTGAATGTACCTGCCCTTTTTCTGTGTCCCACCAGACTAAATTGACTGTTCACGAAATACAAGAAAAACAGAGTTGTTCTTACAAGGTACCTAGACAGGTTTCTGGGAAGGAACCCCAGATCATGGTTCATGCTTGGCAGGGGTTATACAAAAAGCTGGATAGAGGAGCTGGGGTGTAGATTTCCCATTAGTTAATAGGGCCATTAGCTTGAGGGACTCTGCAGTATTTTTCTGACTTGTACCCAGATCTGCATGTAAATCTGCCGTGGTGAAAGACATGTCAGGGCCTCCTCCCTCCTAGTTAGAAGGTGGTGACAAGAAGCATTTAAAACCATCTATCACTGCTTGCAGAAAGCAGAACCTCTACAGAAACGGTGTGCTCATCTGCAATTACAATGCCCAGCTGTAATTCATTGCTGGTTAAAATGCCAGTTGAGACCAGGGCTGTTTCAAATGAGACAACCAGGTGACACCTGGCAATAATGCTGCTAGCCAGAGTGGGAAGTGAGTGGTGTTAAGCTGTGTGGGCTGTGACAGGACACAACCATAGGCCTGAAACAGAGAGGGAAATCAGGAAGGCAATGGGGATCTGGAGCATGAGGAATTAGGGAAGCCAGTGATCTACTGGGATGGGGGCTGAACCAGGAGGCTGGGGCAGGGTTGAGATATGACAGAGGTCAATGGAAGAAGACTAAGGAAAACAGAGCAAAAAATTAACTCATGCACACTGATGGAAAGCCCTTCTCAGGGAGCCTCACTTCCCTCACCAGCTCCAACTGGCCACTCCAACTCCAGAAGACTGGAAAATTGCAGCTTCTGCTGCTGAACATCCTTTGCTGGTGAACTGGCTGGGGAGAGCATGAGCAGTGTGAAGCCACAGGGAAACTCACAGCTGGGGGAGGGAGGCATGTTTGCTTCAAACACCAAATTCTCCACATCTTCTTGTCCCATCATTCATTCCTCTTCTCTCTGCTAGATTCATCTTACTTCAGCGTGAGCTCTGCACAGAGAGAAAAATCTGCAACTGCCATCAGTTACTTCATTAGAAAAACTGGCAGTGGTTTTCCAGCACTTAGGGACATAAGTTTTTTAAACTAGAAGGAGTTTTTCAGCTTCATTACGGAGTGCCATGGTCTGCTGTTATAATTGCCCCAAATGGTAAGCATCTGATTTCTCAACACCCAAAGTACATTTCAAGTTTTGAAGCAGAAGGTGAAGCTAATTTTAAATTAGTCTTAAGTAATATAGAGGAGCTATTTCACCTAAGATGAGGACTCAGGCCTCAGCTAGCAGCTGCTGTTACATTTAGGTTTGATACCCAGTAAAGGAATTGGAAAGAAGGAATATTTTATGAAGGGAAGACTTCACTAAAACTCAAGGGTAGTTACAAAAGACGGATTGCTTAAAAGGAGTAAAACCCCAAAAGCAGTTTAGATATGAAAGATGATTACTGAGACCTAGAAAATACATGTACAACCAAATAAGAAAGGAAACCAGACAGGAAAAAATCTTCCAGCGTAATGAAAACAGTAGGGTTCTTTGAAGAGAAGAAAAGAGAAACTCTTCATGATTGAGAAATTTGACACAGATGAAGACAACAAACAAGAATAGAAATTAGAGAAGGAACTATGAAAGAAAATGGTTAAACTGGATTTTCCATGGCAAATAGCATAAAGCTTTAAAAGGAACACTAGAAGATCATTTAGGTGTACCTGACTCAGCAAACCCATGAAAGAAATGGGTGAAGTCTGATGCCTACTGATGAGGAGATGTGCAACTTCTTTCCAATAATCTTTACTGCTTCAGTAATGTCAAAGAAACATTTGCAAAGACAGAGATGTCAGAATAAAAAGTGGAATTAAATTTGTTATCTGAACAGTTCTAGATGACATACATCAGAGGTTTATGACATCAGAGGTTTATGACAGTGATCCCAAATAAAGGTAACAAAAAGGTCTGGTAACAAAAATAGCAGTTACAGTCCATTAGGCTGAAGGGTATATAAGGTATCTATATTTAGGCCATAAAAATAAAATATGCTTATCTTAGCCACAACCACTTGCATATCACTGCTAGCACAGCTAGAAACAGCTTGATTCTTTTTGTATGCATTTAGAATTCGGAGTCTAGATTCCTTCTCAATGAAAGCATGATCTTGATTTATGAGCACAATGTGATGACTTTACAGAGGTGAGAAGAACCTTCCTCAGGCTGAATGCTCCTAGAGCCTATCATCCTATTTGGGACACTGATAGAGACCCAACTTCTGAGTTCCCTTTTTTTCCTACTGAAAAAAAAAGGCATTCTACCTTAAAATTGCCAGAGAGAAAACTTGTAAAAGAGTGTCTTCTATAGCTTTGGATTCCATTACTTTTGTATTGAGTTTTTGTCTCTCACCATTCATTTTTTCTTTAAGCCCTTTATTACTTACTTGGTGGTTCATTTTAAATTTTTGATCATATTGTCTCTACTTCCCTCTTTTTGCCTTTCTTTTTCTCCCCTGCCAGCCTCTTTCCATAACTAAGAAATGTCTTTCTTTGCAAAGTCTGGTACAGTAATGAATGGATAACTGATGAAGTGTCCCACTCTTACTGTCTTTCCCTGGACTCCTGAAGTGCTCCAGCATGAACATCACTTGGGAAGTGGTCTGTGGCATCATGCTCCACCCTCCCTTGCTCTCTGCTGCATGATGCTTCCCAGGACAACACTCCAAGCTGAGTTCTCAGACTTGCAATCTCCAAATCTCACCCAGATTCCTGGCTTGTTTTCTTCTCAGCTAAACTATTACTTGTCCATCTAGCATTGCAATCTCCCTGCTGTCTCCATCTCTCAAGTCTTCCATGAAGCCTAATTCTTCTATGTGTAGTCTAATTCTGCTGTCAGTAGGGGCTTGTTCAAAACAAACCCTCCTGGACCAGCACTCCTAAGAGCTTTGGAGCCAATTTTTGTTTATGCTACAGCTCAGTGTAAGCCAGAAGTAACATGCTTTTGTGCAAGCAGTAATGCAGTTATGCGGATATAAGCTGTGCTAATGTGCTTATCTGTGTGGGCCCCACACGTCTCATGGGAGACTCAGCTGGGCAGCAGCCGGCAATGGCAGCAGCAACTGGATGCAGGCAGGGATGCAGCAGTGGGAGGGGGCTGATGTGCTTCTCCCTCTACCTTCACTTTCAGTGCAGGCAGCTAGGGGAGCCTAGGCACAATTTAATCCTTCCAGTACATATGAGGGCTTGCCCTCTCTTTCCCTGCAGTCATGTTTCTGAGGAGTTAGCCTTCTCTGGTAGCAGGCATTGAAACCCGTGACTTGGTTCTGCAGGCTTTAGGGGAATATGTCATCACACCCACATAAAATCCCAAAATGTCAGAAGAACAAAAGGACACAAACAGCAAGAGCATTCTCATGCCTCCGTTCCAAGCATGCAGTTCCCATTCACAGCTTTGGATCTGAAAGCTCCCTGGCAAGCATCCTTTTCACATTTTACACCCACGGATTATGGGTGTGGGCGTGTGTGTGTGTGTGTTACTGCAAATACCCAGTGAGAGCCCATTTTTTTTCGATGAGAGAAGCCTTCTGAACTGATATTTTGGAAGCCATCATGTGATGTTAGCCAAATGCTAACATTATTCTGCTTCGCCCACATACTGCTGGAAGCCAGAAAATGAGGCAGCTGCCTGCTGCTGCTCTAAGTTTGCCAGGCTGGCACTGCAGCACTTGTAGCCTGCTATCAGCTTCAGCCAGCTCACAGGTAGCAACATGCACACATAATTCACATTTATGTCTCAAGAACAAATTGAGCTCAGCAGTTGTGAGGCTTTCAGCAAAATTCCCATAAAGCCTTTTGTTTATTTGCTGAATTAGAAATACACTTGTTGAAAGAGCATCAACTGAGGATGAAATATGTATGTATTTCAGGATAAAAGACTCTCATTAAAACTGAAATATTACTAAGTGGGATGACCCCCCTCCTTACCAAATAAAATTTTTATGTATTTTTCTTTTCTGCTTTTAGTCGAGCCAGGTATGTTTTGGGTTGTCAAGATTACATGGGATTTAGTGCCCTTGAGACAGCCACGCTTCCAAAATGAGCAATTTACTTGGATCGTCTAGAGATTCCAGCTTTTTTATTATTATTATTCTTACCTAAAAAATGTTTGAATAACAAAGAAACTCAGCCATTTCCCCACTATTGCTGATCCATGTGGCTCACCTGGTATTTGCATTTCTGACAATATTCTATTGTTGTGTCTCTTCTTGGCAGGATATTTTCAGAAATTAGACAACAGGAAGCAATCTAGCAAGGTTTCTCCCAAGAGCTCAAAGACTGGGAACATAGCTTTTTAATGACTATGAAAAGAGAATTTCTAGATATCAATCATGCTGACAGTTCTTTCTACCAGAGAGTTTTAATAGTCCATAAGGTTCCAATTTGTCATTATTTTTTTTATCCTTCTTTAAAAAACAAACTTAGTCATTTTGGAAATAGTTGTGGGTAGAACCAAAAAACATTTCCAAGAGAACATCTTACTTAAGAAAACCAACCAAAAATGTGAACAGAAGGAGAAATCATTTCAGTCTTTAGTTCCTTAATGGAACACTTTGGAAAGCAAAAAAAGCATAAGCCCCAAACTGCTGTGACTACTGAAAGGGGTAAGAAACAGCTGAATAGTGTAGAATTTTCTGTGCTTTTTCAGCCATAGGCCAAGCTCTGAGCAGACACTGTCAACTAGATCCTCCCTTCCTATAAATCAGCCTAGTTCCACACAAATCACCAAGAATTGTCCCATGACACACAAGGAGAGGCCTGGAATCTCAGTATCTCATAAACATGTATTTCAAGTGTGAGATTTTTGTGTCCTCTGAGTTCGGAAGGAAAGGGAGGAGTATTTTGGGGGATGACAGAAGGAAGAAGTGATTATAAAATAGAATAGCAACATCTTCCAAATTCTCAGACTCAACAATCCTTCATTCAGGTTAGACTTCCACATCTTGAGTCTGTCCCATGCAACTGCAGTGAAGGTTAACATTGGCACTCCTTCCTTAGAAACCTTCTGGGGCCGCTTGACTGCCTCTGCATGATGAATTATAGAAATAGGCTAGCTGTCCCCTACAGCACTGTCCTGTAGTAACAGCAACATAAATCCACCTACTTTCAAAGAGCTACATGAGGTTTACACAGCCCTACGGTGGCAGGGAGGGAAAGATTGAATGAGGGGTTAATTTTATTTAAATTCACCGTTTTCTGTACTGAGACAGTGCTCCAGGATAAAGTATCTTCAAACATCATCAAGTTTTTCTTCATGAAGAGATGCATAGGACATGCAGGTTGGAAGCAGGAGGGAAACAAAAGAAACATCCTCCAAAGGGAAATATCCTCAGACACGTGCACACAGATCTAAACCTGTGGACTGTGTTTCTCTCCTGCACACTGCAGCCAGAAGCTGAAGGAGCACAGTGGCCTTCCAGATTTGCTCCCAGCAATTTAAAACTCAAGGTGAAACCTAGCAACTTTATTTCTTGTTGTAGGTGCCAAAACCTTTTCATTGTCTTCCTTTAGTTCTTAAGCCATTTTTACATTTTCATTTAGATATTGATCTATAGTATTCTCAAGACCTTGGAAAGATTTCTCTTGGTTTGACTAAGGGTTAGATCATGCCTTTAAAATGCATCAGTGAGAAAAAGTTCAGGAGAAAAGAAAGCAGAGACAGACAGGAAGTAATTTTGTTGAGTTTTGAATTTAAGAAAAAAAAAATCTTCAAGAGCAGATAACTTTCTAGCAGACCCAAAGAGGGCTTGGCACAAGCTTAGAGAAGGGAGCACTGGGGGATGGCAATCACTGTATTGATGCCAAAGGCCCCACACAGGTGGTACTGCATTTCAGAATCCTTCTCCAGATGACATGACACCAAAGAACACTCTTGTACTTCTTGTTTGGACAGTTATTGGTAAAAACAGGGTATTGTGACTGGACAGTCATTCATAAAGTTACGGAATTACAGAACCACCTAGACTGGAAAATACCCTTAAGATCACTGAGTCACACTGTAAACTTAACACTGGCAAGTGCATACTAAACCGTGTCCCCAGGTGCCATATCTACACATTTTAATTACCTGCAGGGATGGTGAATCAACCACTTCCCTGGACAGTCTGTTCCAATGCTTGATAACCCTTTCAGTGAAGAAATTTTCCCTAATATCTGATCTAAACCTCCCTTGGCACAATTTGAAGCTGTACATACATGTATATACAATTTTAATTCTCAGTGACAACTGAGAACTGGTAATGGTAATAGGCTGGAAGAGAGTGCTTACCTGCCACACTATTCCTACACCACTCATGTTTAATAGGGCATATTCTCCATTGATAACAAATTCAACAGAAGTTTGAAGAGGACCTGTTTTCTTTTCCCAGTATAGGCAAAATATGTAACTTTGCATATCCTTTATCCCAGACCTCAGAGCAATGGGATACTCTGGAGCAAGTAGCTGCTTGAGTTCCCCATTTTTTGGACACTGGTGCAAAGGCAGCATGGGCTTTAAGATGGATGCGAATACCACATCCAGACTTGACAAAGGAAACATGACAGGCACCCATATGGACACCAGACTCAGAGAAGCCATAGTAATTCACAGTTTACAAAACTATTTCTATTTACAGGCTGAACAAAAGGCCTGTCTTTGAGTGGTTTACTGTAAATAACACCTGTTAAATACCTGTTTGCTAGTGTAAGTAGCTAGTGTGATCCCCCCCCAAAAGAGAAGTGCCCTGGTTTTAAAAATCTGAAAAGTAGCCACATTTATACTATTTTTAGTACAAGAAATTCCATTGTGTCTTAATCCACTTAATTACCTAAGTAATATTCTTGAACTTGAAAATCCAATTCATTTTACACTTTAATAGGTAGATGCAGTGAAAATTTCAGACATAGCAGCAGACATGGCATTTGTAGCTAATTAAGGAAAACTGGATTGAGCCCAGATGTGGATTATGCAAAGTGATTACTGGTGTTCTTTAGAAGCTGATAATTTTGAAAGCATTTCCTTGTGCTTGTTCACTTTTTCCAGTAAACCAAGATAAAAAAGATTCTGAAGGGAGGAAAATAGGTTTCTACAAAGTAAAACTGTCAGTGGCAATTATTTCCATCATTTCAAATTGACATGTATGGTAGTTAACGATTGGGTCACAGCCATTCTTTCAATCAAAACTTGCTTTTTAGCTGTAATCCAAAATAAGAACTGCATATAGCTTTCAAGCATGGAGTGACATTAAATGTGGAACTCCATACAATAGTTGCCACTGGAAATGTCTCTGAAGTAGTAATATTTCATTTGTGTTGGGAAAAAACCAGGCAAGATAATAAGCACTAATTGTTAATGGTAAGACTGTACTATGTTTAATTCCAATAAGCTGCTGAAATGAGTGAAGATGTTTGTCAAATAAGAAGCCAGTCAACCTAAGGAAAAGAGACAGAAACCGAATTCCTACAAGATAGAGTGCCAGTGCTGTGCCAGGACCTTTGAGGAGGAACTACAGCATCAAGAAATACAAAAAATGTGTTTCACAAATAAGTGGCAAAATAATTATAAATCTCCTTTTGAAAGGGAATTATAAGATTTTATTATAAGATTTTCCAATGTCTTATCAAATTGCCATCAGAATATTGGGTTGGAAGCTGCAAAAAAAAATAAGCAATTTGGAAATCAATTTATGCTGATTTTGTGGTGGGAAACTTGCCTATGTGCTTGATTTTACAAAGCTGAGAAGTGGTTTGGCAGTATCCATTGTAGCTTCTGCTTTCTTTCTTTTTCTCTCTGTTTTTAAGGTCTACTGATCTTATTGTTAAATACTAGCAATTTGGCATAACTGAGCCTTAGAATTGAGTAAGAAAGTTTCCAAAGAGAAAAACTGTCACTCTGAAATGCAATCATTACAAATTAACATGATTTTAAAAACCAGTATGCCTCTTCTCTGTTTTTGTAATCATTGGTTGAATTACTCCCCTCTATTTGTTGTAGTTATGTTGACAAATATTGCAGCATAAGTATGAAATATATTTTGATTATGAAACAGATGGAATTTTCAATTTCCATTCTGCCATGATGAACTAAATTGGACTCTTACAATTTCTGTTTCTGTTCCTAAATACATTTAAGATGATTATTGTCCTATAAACAGAAGGAGTTTTTACACTCCACAACTTTCTCAGGCTATTATCCCTGGTAGCAGAACATAATTTGCAATCCTCATTCCCATCAGTCACCTGCACCCTGTTAAAGCCCCAGGACACCCCTGCAGCACTTGGTATCTTTGCCCACATTTAATCCGAGACCCTGATAAAGGATGGCATAACCAGATGTGCAGCTGGTGGGTGCCAAGTATAGAACCAGCGCCATGGGCCGGGGCAGTGTGAAGACAAGCGAGACAGTGGAGCAGACATCCATGAGCCAGTAGATGTTCCTTCACCTTCCACTGCAGTGGGAAAAGCAGCCTCTGAGTTTGCAGCCAAGGAAAGAGGTTAGAAGCAGATGCAGACAGTCTGTGAGTGCAGTGCAGCAAAAAGTCACTAGTAGTCTCAATATCCCCAAAGCTCAACTGCTGTCTCCTTCTTGGAGGAACTACAGAAAAAGATAGTTTTAAAGAGAGCAAGTCTGGTTTTGGGGGGTGTTTCCCACAAGTTCTTTTTGAACAAGAGAAGAGCATCGCGACAGAAACCACAAAGGCACTTGTTTGCCCCTTAGGGAAGTGATGAAAACCCAGTCATCTGGGGGATTTTCAGCTAGTTCTGGACAAGATGAGAGTAAGTCCAACTGGGTCTTGGGGAAGCAGGTTGGTGAATGACAGTGTCTGCTTCCTTTAGTATTCTTATTAAGAGGAACAACAGCAGGCATGAATTATAAAAAGTAGCACACTGGACATTTCTTAAGATTCAGAGCAGCACTATAGTGCATTAAAAGATTGGTTAGCAAAAGGGACTTTATCATGTTATATAAAGCCAAAACACAGACATCTGGAAAAAAAAAAAAAGTAGTAGTGATAGGGTAATAAATAATTATCTCACACAGGATTGACCTATGCTTAATCAAAGTGAGTGTGGATGGAAGAACTGGAGTTTTAACAAGCTATATTTCATTTGTGAGCATAACTATTGTCGTCACAGTGCTGGATTCACTGAACTGCACATATAAAATACCATTAGAGAAAACAGGAAAATTATACTCTATACTCATTAGTCTGATATAGAGCTCTTTCCTTATATACAGACATATGCTGTTTTTCCATGTACTCATAAACCATCTGCTCTGTTCTTTGCTTACATTTTGGCTCAGCACAAAACAGCTTTTATTTTCACAGTTAAATATTCCCATACACAGCAATATAAATGGGAGAATGCATTGGTAGCTGTGTATGGTATCTGTTTATGAGATCAAGAAATAAACTTGTCTGTATAGATAATATTACATTTTAATCATATTATTAAAACTTTGACTATAAATTTCCTAGCCTATTTTCACTTCTTGCAGGGACAGAAAATTTAAAAGTGATAGCAGGAGAGAAAGTTAAAGGTAAGGTTGATTTTAAAGCCTTACAGTTTCATTAATTTACATTAGTATTAGTATCAGATAAAGGTATCTCTAGGAATGCACAAGAAAAAATTCTGCCCTGATACCCATATCTGCAGTACTAGAATTTAGCTCATAACTTTTACCTTGATAACATCTTAGAATCTGAGGCTGCAGCATCAACTAATGATTCATTCCTCCACAGAGCTCTTTTAAAAGTGCATGGTTTCATCACAGGTACCAAGTATTTCTTCACAGTCTTTCATCTGCTTAGTCAGAGACATTTCTGTAAGTAAAATAAAGGTGTGTTTTTGATGTGGATGTTGTGATATCCACGTAAGTTCTACAAAATGCAGTGTAGTGATGAACACAGTCCCAAAGTATTTGGGGTCCCCAAATCTTTATTCTGGGAGTGAGAATATGAGAAGGCACAGCTAGGTGTCCTTTGAGGGGTGTGCATGAGATGTCCAGGATCTCCTGCCCTGGATGTGAGCCACATGACTTTCTCACAACAATGCTTGACTACATTTCACCACCTCAGAAGACCCACCAATGCTGTGTTGATTTCCTCAGCCTCAAATCCCCTGACAGTACCTTTGCCCCACTATCCTGCCTGAGACCTGTCATCCCCTCCCCTCACTTCCCACCTACAGCAAGTCCCCCTTGAAGCATCAATGAGATCAGGCCTCAAGACTTCTTCTGAGAACCTTCCAAATGCCAAATTTCAGATGGTTTCAACTCAAAATCAGGAATCTGACCAGATTTTCTTGAAAACGGGCCCAGTTTAATTCAAAATGTGTTACAGACTTCAACAAACAGAGTCTGGGTTTTGACTTTCTTGTGAAACTTGAAACCACATGTGTTCTGCATGGTTTAGGTTTTTGTTGTGAATATCTTACACAGCTCTATGGGAATAGCCTTTTCTTGTGGGCTTTTAGCATTTCCTATCCCAGCCAGAACCATAAAAAACAAAGGCTGGAAAATATGAAAACTTCAATTATGTGGAAAAAAGGGGGACTTAACTTTTTAAACCTCAGACAACGTTTGTATTCATTTAGAGTGCAGAGTGAAGTTTTGAATTAATTTATGTTTTATTTTAGCTGTTAGCCTTAATTAGGCGCATTCAGGAGAAATCACTTCCCCTCTAATATAAAATCATGGAGCTTGCGACACATGGAAATTATAAACACTTTGCGATGGGTGTTGGTTTTGCAGCAGCCGAAGAGCAAATATTTACAGTACATTATGTTTTGCTTCACTTCTAAATTATTATCTTCCCCTCTGGAATAATCAGTTTGCCAAAGACAGATTTCTACTAAAGTTAGTGAGTGCCCTCTTCATCCATTTTGTTGCAGACAATTATTTTTCCCACATTTATATATTGAAATTTCTTGCCCTAGCTCTCTGCAGAATCAAATGAAAATGGAGGAAATTCTTAATTTGTCATCTCTTTTGTCCCTGAATCACACCATGGTTTCTGACAAACTCTTCCAGTTTGGTGAGCTTGTCTTTCTTTTTTCAAAATAAAAATACAAATACTTAACTTCCCAACAGAGATATTAATTATTCACCCCCACAATAAGATATTAAAATATAAATGTATATGTAACGTTAATTAGTGGTATCATAATTACTTATTCCAAAAGCCCAAAGAAGCTGTTACTTCACAGATTACTTAAATTAGTGCTAAAATATTCCTGTCTTTGGTCTCACAGGGTTCCCTTATGGGAAGTTAACTATAAGAAAAGTAATACTATGACATAAAGGAGAAGAAATAATTACATATGCTGTTTTTATTCCCCTGATATAGCTTCTGCAGTGCACGATGTGTTATTAGGTTTTGCAATAAAAGTGCAGCAACCTGGCTTTGCGCTTACAATAGCTAAAACCATCTGCGTACGTGTAAAACCTCTGCTGGCAGGTTTCCATGTGCGGTTCATGCATTCCTTTGCCTGTGCAATTTGAAGCTGTCAAAAACTAATTAAATAATTATGTGGTTGTTACTGCAGCTGTGTGTATTCTTCATTACGTTATAAGGCTGCGGTTTGAGGCACTCTCCTGCTCTAGGTTTCAAAATATTAGTAATGGAAGGTGTGTTGTCACTGCATGTTCAGCTGCTGCCAGAAAAAGCAGAGCGGGAAGGGAACAGCCTTTCATGTCAGTCTATCATTACACTTCGTTCTATATGTTCCCTTCATACAGCACAGAGGTGAAAATACAAATTGACTTCTTGCAGTCCCTTCTTGTTGGTCAGAATTTGGCATGGCCTGTCCTGAGTAGAAGACAGAGAAAATCCCGGTGCAGTACTTCCACAGTGGATGGGTGCATATTTGAAGCCTGTGTGTTGTTCTGCAGTACCTCTCAGCCTGGTGAGGTGACCTGGGGGCTGACAACAGAAGGAGAAGAGAGAGGCTGGGGAGAAGACCACTTCATCACCTCCTTGGCCATGAGGGGCACAGCTACCAGTCATGCTCTTGACTCACTCCCTGACCCCAAGGAAATCACTCCCTGGGCCCAACTGCCCTAACAGTAAATCATGGATAACTTTGTATTACTCCTCCAAGAACACATCAGCAGAGCTTGTTAATGACAGTTATTCAACTTCATCTCAGACTGAGGGTGCTACTCAGATGCAATACAGTATAACAATATTCTGTCGTTGTCAATGATGCTAGATTACCACATCACCACTCAATAGCACTAAATTTTTAGCTGAAGAATAAGGAGCTGTCACTGCAAAAAAATAATTGCTAGTCGTTCCCCCTACCCTCCTGTTGGAAACTATTCTTGTACACAGAAAAACAGGGCTACTATTTACATTGAATAAAATAGGGTATATGGGTACCAGGAGCCAGCCCTGCCTCACATCTCCTGCCCACAGGGAGAAAGAAAAGCATAGCATGCTCAAAGCAGGCATCTGAGATCTCGTCACAGAGGAATAAATTTCTCAAGACTGCTTAATGATTCCACTGAGAAGCTAAATCCAGGTAGTGCTGCTCTTTCCACACCAATCCAGCCCATATCAAAGATGTCTTCCACTGCTACAAAAGATATGCCCTGTTTGTACATGCAGTGTACAATTTATAGTCATCTTTCAGAGGAACAGTGCGTTACTGCAGCAGCAAAGCTGCAAAATACAAAATGTCTCCAACTGATTATATTTTTGGAGCAGTTTCACTTTTGGTAAGTTTTTCCTCTAATTTATGGAGAGCTCTCATCATCTGCAGTTGTCTGCTGGGTTGAAAATATACTAATATAATACTAATACAAAATACTAATAAAGGGAAAATTCCAGATGCGAATTTTCTCAATATTATATGCGCAGTATAATACATGAGTGCAGATCCCTTCCTTTTATTGTCTTCAATTTATCACTACCAGTCTAGATGCCACGCTGCCTTCCCGAGTGCACTTGGCAGCCATGACAAAGTTGTTTAAAATCATTTGTTAGCTCTAGCAGCTTTTTTTCTAGAGCCTTTCTCAGACTTTCCTTCAGAAAGCTTATAGGTGAGTCATAGTAAAATTCCTGAAAGCTAAAATTAAAAGAAAATAAGCTACTTTTCTGAGAACTCAAGCTGGAAGCTAATGACCCTTCCAGTTTTCAAGGGATACCAGGCAGCAATGCGTGTCTTTGGGTCCCTCTCGTGGTCTGACAGCAACCAGCTGCCATCATCAACATAGTTGCAGGATCCCAAATACACAAACACACGGGGAAGACATACACGTTTCCAAACACATGGCCAGATCCAGCACAAAGGAAGGAAAAAGGTGCCAGTAATCCACGATCCATGTCCACTTCTTATCATTACCAAAACTGTTGAAATTCCAGGGAAATACTATCTACTACAGCGCTACTCAATTTTCTTGTTGAAACCTTCATAAATAATATTTACTATTTATTAAACTATTGTAGATAGTTGCAACATGCATTAAGGTTATCAGGACATGACTGTGTTCAGATAATTCCTAGATATACATCCAAGATAGTATATTTGAGATTTTAAATAAAAGTATACTGAAGATTTTGTGCATTCAGGATTTGTACATGGTATATTTCTATACTCAAGATTCTGAAGGCACTCTTCTTCTGAAGCATAGCCTTTGGGATTACTACAAAGAAAAGTTTGTTTGGGGCAATATGAATTTAGTTTTGGGGCAATATGAATTTAGTTTTGGGGCATCTTTTAAATTATTAAAATATAGAAAGTAACCTTATCCACTCTTTCTAAGCTCCAGCCTCTTGATAGGATAACAACCTCAGAAACAACTCCAGGCATCTAGGCTGTAGCTTGAAATCACAAACTTGGGAAAGACAAGAGAAAGATGGAGTGAGAAAATTTTCTTTAAAATGGGTGGCCCTGGCCAAAGCAGCAAGCTCTTTTTGGTACCTGTCTACATCCAAGCACCAAGAGGTAACCAAGCACCAAGAAAGTCATATGCCATCAGGTCCTGTGGACAAGGTGTTCTGGAGGAGCCTCAGTAGTGCTGCCTTCTCCCTTCACCTCCTCTTGCTACTATTGCAGATCCTCAGAAGGCATAAAAGCATCGAAGAGATATGAAGCAACAGCTGGGCAAAGAAACCAGTACAACACCTGAAGTCATAAAGAACAGCAGCACATGGGGTCAGAGGAACGTGTGCTAATGAAGAAGGCTCATCCCAGACAAAAAGGCACCCCTGCTTTCTCCATCATCCAGCTGCCTGCAATGGCCATATCCATGTTCAACTTTGCTAACTAATGGGAAATGTGACAACTTGACATCCTTTTCCTCCGCATCCTTTACCTCAGGACCTCAGAGGTCTCCTACTCCTCCCAGATATAAGTGTGCAGCTTTCCCCATGTTCCTAAAAAAAAATCCTGATATGACACTCATCCCTCCTTGCCTCTGAACAGCTCCCCAACAGGCCAGAGACCCTGCTGAGCCCCTTTCCCCTAACCCCCACTGATCCCTCCCAAATTTCTTCACCTATCTGTACCATCATCCCCAGCATTAGGTCTAACACTACCACAAAACCACACTTTTCTGCCCACAAAGAGTTATCTTCACCCACAGGAAGTAAAATTCAATTCTGCCTGTGCTACAGAGAAACCTTAAACTACTTGGAGTTTATTTATAATGTTGGCTCATTGTTACTTGCCACAAAGGAACAGTTAAAGGAAGAATCGATTTTCTCCAGACTAAGGGCAAATGTACTAGTACATATATCAAACATCCATTGGTGTAGCATGGAACAACTTGTATCTCTGATTTTGGCAACCAAACTCCCTACACACTTTCTTGAGAAGTATAAACAGCAATACATATCAATATGTTCAGACAAAACCTCATTGTTTCTTTCCAAATAATCCTCTAATCCCCATATCTAGTGACCCAACATTAAAAAGACAATCTTAAAGCTTTTGGCTTAAGACTGTCCACTTTCCTAGCTTCCTCATTTCAGAAATATTTACATTTTCCTACATTCCTCATATACTCAAGGGGCTTTTTAAACTTGCTTAAATACAAATAACTTGATGAATGTGAAAAGATAATAGAATATATTTCTAACACTGGACACTCTGTAACACTGGACAATGCATATTTTGAAAGGAATAAAAAAAAATAGTAGAATTAGTCTTTTATGCATTATTGTTGTCCTGCTTCCTTTTAGAGGAAAGGCAGACCTTTCCCACATAAAGATAATGTGCCTCCACTGCTTGGAAAATCACCCCATAACAATGCTAACAATTCCTTAAATGCCAGAATTATGTAGTTAAAGCTGACTGGAACTAAACCTGCATTTCCTTATGTCAACTGCCCTCTTAAGAATACATATGCTTGCAAGGGGAAACTAGTGCAAAAATGTTGCCTTATTCAGGAGTTCTCTTTATTCCTTGACCTACTGCTTGTCAAGAGAGTGAATCTTGTAAGTGAAGATTGGCAGACACCTTGGCCACAGATACCACAAAGTGATTGAGTTTAAAATCTCTGTTGACAGGACAAAAAGTGCAAGCAAACTGTCAACTCTGGACATGAGGAGAGGCTTCAGACTTCAGGCTGCTCAGGCAATTAGTAATCAGGTCCCAGGGGAAAATGTTTTTGCAAGTGTTGGCATCCATCGGTGCTGGTCACTTCTTAAACATCACCTCTTGTAAGAGCCATTCCCAACTGTCACTGGTCAAGCTGGAGAGGCAGAAAACCAGCTTGGCTGAGCAAGAATGTTCTCTTGGAAATAAGGCAAAAACAAAGGTGCATGCCCAGTGGAAGCAAGGTCAAGTGACATAGGAAGAACAGAGAGATGCTGCTTGCCACTGCAGTGAGAAAATTCATGCAGCCAAAAATCAGCTGGAGTTGATGCTGCCAGAACTGTGGGGAACAGTAAAAAGAGTTTTTTCAAATATATTAGTGGAAATAGGTGGTGTGAAATAACACCAGCCCATTACAGGATGAGTATGCTCACCTCACAAACAGGGACATGGACCATGTAGGAGTACGCATTGCATTCTTTGCCTCCAGTCTTCAACACAGGTAGACAGTTCTGGGTTAGGTTTCTCAGGGAAATTCTTCTCATTTGTTGTCAGGGAAATAGTGAATGGACAGTGTTTAACAGACAAAACAAGTAGCCAAGTGCCTTGACATACTGCTGAAATTGTTCTGGGGGAGGGAGGGAGGGAATGAGGGTTTGGCAGTTCTTTGCTGGAAGTCTTTGCCCGGCTTGGAGGGGAGATGGTTGTGGCTCTGAGTGCTCGACTGCTCCTCCTCGGGCTTGGTGCTGCTGTGGAATTCTCCTTGCTGCTTGTCAGTGAGCCCGCTGCTTGCAGGAGCTGCCAGTTGACTGGGACTTTCCAGCACCTGCCATTGCCAGTAGACCCTCACCATCTGTGTGAGTGTTTCAGGGGAAGACTGCCCCCCCCCAATTCCTCTCTCCATCCAGAGAGATAGTCCCTGCTGCTGGCTGACTGGAACGTCGGAAGCTGCCTTTGCCAGGATACCTGCACTCTACACGTGGGAATATCTGTTATTTCTTTGTTGTTGTTGTTGCTTGCTCTATCTTCTTACATACATATAGATTTTCTAGTAAAGAACTGTTATTCCTTTTCCCATATATTTGCCTTGAAGCACCATAATTTTTAAATTACAGTACTAATTTGGAAGGAGGGGATCATCTTTCCATTCCAAGAAGGTTCCTGGCAGACACCTGTCTTTTAAACCAAGACACAGACCAAGGGAGGTCTCAGTGCCCTGAGATGGAGGACCATAACTGCAAGAATTATGAACTCCCAGTCAACCCCAAAATTGTGCAGGATGTCCTGCTCCTGTTGGATCCCTACAAATCTATGGGGCCTGATGAAATTCAGCCAAAAGTCCTCAAAGAGCTGGTTGCTACAATTGCAAAACCTCTCTAGATGATTTTTGAATGGATTTGGGAATCCAGAGATGTCCCAGATGACAGGAAGCTGGCAAACACTGCCCTAATTTTCTAGAAGGGCAAGAAGGAGGACCCAGGAAATTACAGGCCTGTCAGTCTCATTTCAGTGCCTGGTAAAGTTATGGAGAAGTTTATTCTGGGGGTACTGAAAAATGCAGTCATTGGTCACAGCTAGCATGTCTTCATGAGAGGGAAGTCCTGCTTATTGTGGGGACTGACAGTGGTCAGAATATAGATTTTTAGGCTCCAGGAAGTGGCTTGAAGCCTGTGAGAAAGCTAAGTACATAACACTCTCACTCTGGCCTGGGAAATCATAAGGAGGAACCCAAAACAATCCTTGTAGATAGCCTCTTCCTGACACCTGATGTTTTCCAACTTGTTTACTGGTAAAGATGTTTACAAGGTGTTGTTCTAAATGACCAATAATATTCATTGTACTGAAACACTGTATAAAAGAGTCTTTCAAGAAACCTTTGCTCTAACACCCTCCAAAGAAGGCTTGGAATCTTGTATCATTATCCCAGCTGTCCCAAATCGTAACAATACTGCTTATTAACCTTTCATGACAAGGTAACTCGCCCAGTTGACTAAGGCAAGCCAGTAAAGTTTTTGACACTGTCTCTCACAGGATCCTTCTGGACCTAATGTCCAGCCCACAGCTGGATAAACACATCATGGGATGGGTGAGCAACTGGGTCACAGGTTGGGCACAAAGGGTTATAGAGAATGGGGTGACATCAGACTGGGAATCTGTCACTGGAGGGGTTCCACAGGGCCCCATCCTCGGCCCTCTGCTCTTCAACATCTTCATAAATGACCTGGACACAGGACTGGAGGGGATACTGAGCAGGTTTGCAGATGATACAAAACTGGGAGGAGCTGTTGACTCCCCCGATGGGAGGGAGGCCCTGCAGAGAGACCTTGACAAATCAGGAGTCTGGGCAATCACCAACTGTATGAATTTCAGCAGGGAAAAGTGATGGATTCTGCATCTGGGACAGGGCAGCTCTGGATGTATGGACAGACCAGGGAATGAGACACTGGAAAGCAGTGCCATGGAAAGGGACCTGGGGCTCCTGGCAAGTTGAACATGAGGCAGCAGTGCCCTGGCAGCCAGGAGGGCCAAGCCTGTCCTGGGGTGCATCAGGCACAGCATCACCAGCCGGGCAAGGGAGGGGATTGTCCTGCTCTGCTCTGAGCTGGGGCAGCCTCACCTCCAGCGCTGGGCATCACAACATAAGATATTAAACTATTAGAGAGTATCCAAAGGAGGGCAGCATAGATGATGAAAGGCATTGAGAGGAAGCCAAGGTCACTTGATCTGTTCAGCCTGGAGAAGAGGAGACTGAGGACAGACTTCACTGCAGTTACAACTTCCTCAGAAGGAAAGAGGAGGGGCAGGCACTGATCTCTCCTCTCTGGCAACCAGTGACAGGACACAAGAGAGTGGCCTGAAATTGTATCTGGGGAGGTTTAGGTTGGATATTAGAAAAACGGTTCTTCACCCAAAGGGTTTTTGGGCACAGGAACAGGCTTCCCAGGGAAGTGGTCACAGCACCAAGCCTGACAGAATTCAAAAAGCGTTCAGACAATGCTCTCAGCACACGGTGTGACTCTTGGGGATGGTGCTGTGCAGGTTCAGGAGCTGGACTTGATGATTCTTGTGGGCCCTTTGCAGTTCAGCTTATTCTGTGATTCTGTGGACTTGTGACCTCCAAAACAAGGTTTCTTTGATTTTCTTAGCTATGTCCTCTTGTTCAATCTGAAATCTTTTCCGGGAAGAGTTGGGGGACTTTGGATACTTACATTAAATTTTCAAGCATCCAACAGCCTCAGCAGAGAGCAGTGCTTGTTCACTGGACACCACTGAAAATCCTCCCCATTCCACTCTGGCACAAGGAGGGCATCCAGCCTCCAAGACATCTGCAGCAGAAATCCCACCTTTCCCTGTTTGTCCAGAATGGCCAGAGACAGAAGCTACAGCTGTAGGAGAACAGGGAGTATGCTGTCCCACCACAGGGGCTGAGTGTAACAGGACAAAGCACAGGTCCTTCTGTGATCCTAGGGGCACCACTTCTAACACAGCTCTGTTCACATACACCTGCTGTGCTGCTACACAAGATACAAATTATACTGTCCAGAACTCAGTAATTTTCTGGGTCTTGTCGTACTGTGTAGCTGTTATTGTCAGTGCTTCAGAAGTGACCTTTGGAGGTAAAACATGGGAAAATTCCCAAGAACAAACAATATTACAAAGCCATATTTTCTCTCTCATCTGCCTGAAGATTTTCACTTTTAACAACTTATATTACAAAAGCACAACTATAACAAGTTTACCTTAAAACTCAAGCAAACATTTTCCATTTAAATACCTAAAGATAACACATGGGTCTAAAGATAACACATAGGCAGCCTGATTTTAGAGAAACTAAGAACCATCACTGAATCTCAGAAGTACTGAATTGAAGGAAGATCAATATTTCTGACTACACAGAGTGCACAAATTTGAGTTTTACAGTGCAGTTGTTACAGGCAAGTAACTTAAGAAAATCTTGGTGTAAAAGGGACTTTGGCCCATGCCATTAACGGAACTATCGTTGTTTTCTATTTTTAAAGTCAATAGAAACACATCAGTTCAAAAGAAATGAGTATCTGACTCCTCATGTTTACATATTCATATATATACACATATATGTAAGTACATGTACATAAGCTGTATTAACTGAAAGCATTTCATTCTTTTTGCAAAGTAATGCTTCTTATAAACAGTAAATTAGAGAAGTCAATACTATCTCTATTTTTTTTTTGAAACAAGAAATTAGCAGAATCGGCAACTTGTCATGTTCTCTACCTCTAGTTTATTATAATATTCAAAAAATCCATTAACTTGAGAACGAAAAAACATGTGAGGGTTGTAAAACTATCCACTTAATAAAAGACTTACAATGTTTTTAGCTAGCTGAGGAACTGGGATTTAGGTTGATGGAAAGAATTATTGCTTAATATTTTCCGTAATGCCAGCAATCTTGTCCAAATCCCCTGGTCACTCTGAAAGTAGGAGACATCTGTTTAAAGGGGCGAGTACATATCCTGGAATGTCTGCTTTCAGACAGTGTCACAAACAGTCTTCATCATCCCTTCACATGTTGAGCCTGGTTTACACTTCACAGAGGCATGGAAAAATCACATAGTCTGCTTATGCCAGCAGAAGCTTTGCAGTCTAACAGATTACAAAGTCCCCTTGCCAGCATCATTTAACACATACAGTGAAAAATTGCAGGCCTGTACTAGCACATGAACCATTTAGCCTTTTTCACTGCACCACAGGTTTGACATGTAACTTCCATCAGGAGGATTTGCCTGTGTAGCTGTCTCTCCCATTCCAGCTTGAGGGTTGTGATCAGTGGTGCAGTTGAAGGTCATTTCCTAGTGGTGGGCCCTCTGGGTTCATACTGGAGACACTACTCTTTGATATTGTCATGAATGACTGAGGCACTGATACGCAGTGTGCCCTCACCAAGTCTGCAGACAGTACAAAACCGTGAGGAGAGGCTGATATGCCAGAAGGCCCTGGACAGCCTGGAGAAATTGGGTCATAGGACCCTCATGAAGTTCAACAAAGTGCAGAGTCTTAACCCTGGGGAGAAACAACATCAGGGGCAGGTACATGCTGGGTTCTGAACTGGCCGAAACCTAGCTCTGCAGAGAAGGGACTGGTGGTCTTATGAACATGAATTGACTATAAACCAACAATTTGAAGCAAAAAATGTAAGCAGCTTCTGGAAAGAACATTGCATGCGGGTTGAGGGACGTGATCCTTTCCCTCTACTCAGCCTTGATGAAATACATCAAGGTTCAGCCCAGTTCTGGGCTCCTCAAAACAAAAAGAAGCATGAGCAGACTACAGAAACCAGTCTTACAGAGGGACGCAAAGATGATGAAGGGACTACAATGCAGCATTTTGCATACAAGAAGAGGGTGAGAATGCTGGCCTCCTCATCTGTAGAAGACTCAAAGGTATCTCATCAGTGTAGGTAAGTATACAATGTGAGATTGCAGAGATGACAGAGCCAGGCTCTACCCAGTGATGCCCACCAACAGGACAAGTGATCATGAGCACAAATTAAAATACTACATCCCATCTGAAAATATTTTTTGCTGTGAAGGCAATTGAAGTCTGACACAGGTTGCCCAGAGAGGCCACAGCAGCTCAATCCTTTGAGATACTCAAAATCCAACTGGATGTAACTTGCTCCAGGTTACTCTGCTTGACAGAGATTTATAGACTAGGGAATCTCAAGGCATCCCCTCCAAACTCAGTCCTTCTGCAATTCTGTGACAGTAGTATTGACAGATCTTTGGAAGTACACTGAGGTTTACAGATCCATGTCCCTGGACAGACACATTTTCCAACTCCATCTACACCAACAGAAGGTGTTGCCCTTTCAATTTATGAGATTTTTCATCATGATTTTTATTTCTCAAATTCTTAATTTTGTAACAGATATTAGGCATGTTTTCTGTCTGATGGAACTGATTCAGTTATAAGGAAAAGATCAGATATAGATGTCTACTAGAGCTTTTTAACATCATGGTAGTTAGCTAAATATGTTTCACCTGCCTGTTTTATACAGTCTCTGTGCTTCAGGGTAAAGAAATTATTCAGGTGAAACACCATCAGAATAAGAAGGTCTTTCACAGAATAGAGATGTATTCTAATAAATTCTCTTAGATTTTACTGACACAGAGCTCTTGGATGTGGCACAGGAAAGCCACTGTAGCTGTAATCTAGCAATCCAGAGGAATGGCAGAAATCTCAGCTTGGGAGGGCAGGCAAAGCAGATATTGTATAGAAATTGTGGCAAAATACTCTACATAGTGGACTAGTCTGAAGTCTGTGCTCCCAATTACTCCCAACCATGCATTGTCCTTATCCAGACCAGCTAAGTTTTTAATCATGTTTTATTATTGCACTTGTATTTCACTGCAAAAACATGTCTTTACATTATGTATTCATGGGTGGCTTGACCTGTAATTTTCCAGCTATGTTTTTGAATCTGCTGCCATCTAGTGAGCAGATATCAATCAAATGTGTGGGTTTTGCAGACAGCAGTGGTTTTAGCTATTAAGACATGCAGGATTTTGTTCTGCTCTCCCTCCATATTAAGGTGTAGTTTGACCAACCTGATCTCCTTCTATGAAGAGGTGATGCACTTAGGGTGAGGGAAGAGCTGTGGCTGTCTGTGGACTTTAGTAAAGACTTTAACACCATTTCCCAAAGCATTCTGGCTGTCTTAGGTGCGCTATTCACTGCATTAAAAACTGGCTGGGCCCACAAAGTGTTAGTGAGTACAGTCATATCCAGCTGGCATCCTGTTACATTGGGCTCCCCAAGGCTCAGTCAGGGCCAGTCACAGCCCCTCCTCAGTCAGGGCCAGTCCTATTTAATGTCTTACTCAATTATTTGGATGAGGAGATTAAGTGCACCCTCAGTCAGTCCCCAGATGACACCAAGCTGGGTGGGACAGTTGATCTGGTGAAGGGCTGGAAGGCTCTACAGAAGGATCTGGACAGGCTGGATCATCGGCTGAGCTCAACTGTATGAGGTTCAATAATGTAAAGTGCGGGGTCCTGCCCTTGGCTCACAACAACTATACTCACTGCTACAGGCTTGGGGCAGAAAGGCTGGAAAACTGCCTGGTGGAAAAGAATCTGGGACTTTTGGTCAAGAGCTGGCTAAACATGAGCCAGCCCATGCTCAAGTGGCCAAAAAGGCCAGTGGCATCATGGGTTGTATCAGAAATGGTGAGGCCAGCATGACCAAAGCAGTGACTGTCCCTCTGTACTGACACTGGTGGTGTTGCGCCTAGAGTACTGTGCCCAGTTTTGGGCTCCTCACCACAAAAAAGACATTGTGGTGCTGGAGCTTGTCCAGAGAAGGGCAAAGGAGCTGGTGAAGCGTCTGGAGCACAAGTCCTATAAGAAGCAGCTGAGGGACCTGAGGGTCCTTAATCTGGAGAAAAGGAGGGTCAGGGTGGACCTTATGACCTTTCTACAACTGCATGAAAGGAGGGTGTAGCCAGATGAAGGTCAGTCTCTTTTCCCAGGTAACAATGGGATAGGACAAGAGGGAATGGCCTCAAGTTGCAGCAGGAGAGGTTTAGATTGGATAGCAGGAAAAATTGCTTCATTGAAAGAGTGGTCAAGCATTGGAATGGGCTTCCCAAGGAAGTGGTGGAGTCACCATCCCCAGAAGTATCTAAAATACATGTTGATGTGACATGATTTAGTGGTGAACACAGTGGTATAGGATTAACAATTAGACTTGATGATCTGAAAGGTCTTTTCCAAGTACAAGGATTCTGTAGATTCTGAGATTCTTTTATTGTTCAAGGAAGAGGGTATCAGTATACCCACACTATCACACAAAGCACGCAACCCTGTAGCTCTTCCTGCATGATAAGAGGGGAGATGTGTAAGTGGGACACTAAACTTGCTTGGAGACTAGGGGTACTGGAAGGAAAAGCAACAACCAAAAGGCACTCAACCATGGACAATCACTGTCCCTGTGTCTGTTGAGCCAAGTAGAAGGGTTGATTGTACTCTGGACCCTGATTAAGGGACTTCTGTATTGCAGTTACAAAAATCAAGCAGGAATAAAGGGGCCTTGCCTTCAGCCAGGCAGAGGACAACTGGTTTTGCTGCACTGTATGCATTTGATGGCCTGCAACATCAGCCCCACAGGAGTCTAAACTCTACTGGACACCAGTACACCAGTATACCAAAATCACCTGATTACAAAGAGGCAGAATCTGTCTCTGGTTCTGGAGTGATACAAGGATTCCGAGAACTGTCCATGTGGGAGACTGAGGTAAGCTTATCTTACCAGCAGCAATTGTGACCAGCCCAGAGATCTTGACATAGAATACCTCAGAAGAGAGTATTTCAAGGACCCAAAACAGTACTGGTGAGCTTTTGGTAGAGCTTCCTTGAGTAGAGAGAAGATTAAACAGCTGTCTAGCTTGCCTGGTCATTCAGAGCATCCTTCCATTGTGGGGTTGCTGCAGGTTAGAGAACAGCAGGTGTTAATGCATCAGCTACAGTACTGAACCAATAGAGACTCTGTGGTTCCCATATATAACCTGATACACCGACTGGAGAGTCAAGGAATCATCAGTAAGACTCATTCACCTTTTAATAAGTCCCTCCAGGTCAGAGCAAAAATGTAATAGAAAGTGGAGCCTAACAGTGGACTGCCACGTCTTGAATGATGTCACACTGCCACTGCATGGTGCCCTATCAGACATACTAGAACTCCAGTGGGAACTGGGGTCAAAGACAGATAAATGGTACACAACCACTGATATCACTAATCCATTTTTCTTGATCCCTTTGACAGTAGAGTTCAGGCCACAGTTTTTTTTCACACAGAAGGGTATCCAGTACATCTGGAATCAACTGCTCCAAGGGTAGAATCATAGGCCTACCAGTTGTTATGGATAGATCCAGCCTGGACTCAAAGAAAGTGAGGGTCCTGAAGACTTGCAATATATTAATGACATCATTGTGTCAACACAGACAAGGAAATGTATGAAAAGAGGAGAACATTAATGCCAATTCTCTTGAAAGCAGGTTTTGTTATGAAACAAAGTAAGGTCAAAGTACTTGCACAGGAAATCCAGTGCAGATGAAATCCAGTGAAATTTATTTGCAGGAATAAAATGGCAAGACGGGCATCATCATGTCTCAATGAATCTAATCAATAACATAACAGCTATGATTTCACCAAGTAACAAAAAAGAAACACAAACTCTTGGGTGTCATGGGTTTCTGGAGAATGCATATTCTGGGTTACAGTCTGATTACAAGCCCTCTCTATCACGTGACCCACAAGAAAAACTTTGAATGGGCCCTGAGTAGCAGTAAGCCTTTGAACAGATCCAGTAGGAGATTATGCATTAGCACTTGCGCCAGTCTGAAGAGGACAAGATGATAAAAATGTGCTTTATATCTCAGCCATGGTTAATGGCCCTACATGGAGGCTCTGGCAGAAAGCTCTCAGAGAGATTCACAGTTGACCCCTAGGGTTTTGAAGCTAGGGATTTCAAGGATCTGAAGGCCATTGCAGTCCAGCTGAAAAATAAATACTAGCAGTCTATAAAGCAATTTGAGCCACCAATTGGTAATGAAGCACAGGAACTTCTGGCATAATTTTGATTGCCCATGCTGTTCTGAATGTTCAAAAGGAGACTCATCTCTACACATCATGCAACTGATGTGACATCACTGAGTCACACAGATAACCCAATGGGTTCTCATGGGAATCCTTAATCATCCAGGAGTCCTGGAATTGATCATGGACTGGACAGAGGGCCAAAATTTTGGAGTGTCACTAGAGGAGGTGACTCATGCTTAAGAGACCCCACTGCATAATAAGTTACCAGAAAATGAATCAATATGCCTTGTTTACAAAGAGAACCTGTCATGTTATGGGAAAATATTAAAGGTGGAAAGCTGCTGTGCTATGTACTAAGTTGCAGATGGACAAGGTAAACTGAGTCACTCTGTAGAAGAGAAAGCACTCCAGCTGGCTTTAGACACTGCTGAAAGAGAAAGTGACCAGTACTTTATCTCTGCACTGACTCATGGATTGTGGCAAATGCTCCAGGGGTGGCTACAGCAATGAAAGCAGAACAAGTGACAGAGCAGAATTAAATCCATCTGGGCTGTTGAATTGCTGCTCATTGCTGCTGGGCTGTGAGATATTGCTGCTCATGTGGTGAACTTGGTTGTAAAAGTACATCACATAAATGTTCACATAGGAAAGAGTCTGCCACTGAAGAAAATCAAAACAACGAGCAGGTGAATCAGGCTGCTAAAATGGAAGTGACTCAGATGGATCTGGACTGGGAATATAAGGGTGAATTATCATACATTATGTGATAGATCAGAACATGTAGAAAGAGAAGAAACATACAAATGGGCATGGTGACTTTATCACTGATGCCATTGCACAGGTTGTCCATGAGTGCACCATAATTAAATGGCCAAGAGCTAAAGCCTTTTTGGTATTGAACATGATGGCTGAAATATCAGTACAGGGAAGCCTGGCAGACTGATTATATCAGACTGCCATGAACTTGCCATGGCAAGCACCATCTCCTTACAGTGACGGAAGTGACTTCTGAATGGTTAGAAACATAGCCTGTGACCCATGCCACTGCCTGGATTATTGTTTTGGGCCTTAAAGAACAAGTTTGGTGGTGACTGAAAGACTCATTCCTGAAGCAAACTTGTAGCCTCACCTAGGGGCACAACATCAACCAGGTGATCACATTCCCTCTTATACACCAACCTCCAGGAAAGCTGAATGGCTACACTGAGTAATAGGTGTTGGGACATTTGGCTGGCTTGAAAGTAAAGCAGTAGGAGAAATGAAGTCCACCCAATTACGTTAAGAGAGATTTCAGGTCAGAATTACAATTTAATAGAAAGATTACAATAATGCAATAATACACATTACACAATACACAATAATACACTGGCTTGGACCCATAAAGTCAGACTACAACCTGGCATCCTGTTGATCAAGGTGATGGTCGCAGTCCTAGCAAGTGGTGATTGCAGTCCTGTTGAAGTGATGGTTGCAGTCAAAAGTGGTAGTCCCTTCTGGATCCATCCAGAGGTAGTGGGAGGCCCAAGTCCCCAAACACCAAGATGATACACAGTCAGGTTCAGGTGGGAATGCTCAGTACCTCCCCCAGGGCAGATATGATGACCCTCTCAGGATTGGTGGGACTGTGCTGGTGCTTCCCCAGAAGGAGCTGGCACTGCAGAGTCACTTGTGAAGAAAAAGCAACACTCCCCTCCTCACAGGGTTTGGCTCTTCTCCCTTATCTCATTTAACACCCAGCTTGGAGCCTGAGGTGCCAGGTGTGCACTGGGCATCATCTACTGCAAATGATGAATCATTAATAGAAATGAGGGCAGTAGAATACTCAGTTTGGTAACATCCACATAGTGGTGAGCTGGCATTCTTGTCCTGTAACCAGGACATGCATTCAAGCATTGTGAAACACATTTAGCAGAAGCCGCTTGGCTAGTTAACATTAAAGCCTCTGCCACTTGATCTGGCCCTGTCAAATCAAGATCTCTGTGCACTGTGGAAGAAAAGATCTAAACAGTACATAGGAGAAACTGACTAAAAGAAACTGCTATTCCTTCTTCAGGAAAGGGTAAACCTATTCATGGGATGGTTTTTGCTCAAGGACCTGGTTGGACTTGGAAAACACAAAAAGATGGGCAAGTGCAATGTGTACCTTAAGGTGATTTAATCCTGAGTGAAAATAATTCACTATTTGAATTGTAAGGTAGCAGTGTTACTCAACACTGTATATCACCACTGCTATGGCTGCCACCTATTGAAGGTATTATAGCAATGTTGCTAGTATACTTGCTGCTAGTAAAGCTAGAGACAAGAGCAGGAATTCACTGTCATGTTAAAATTTACAGCCTAGTCCAAAGGGACGAGGGCTGGACAATGTAATGGATGTACTTTTAAATTGTTGTAAAACATGATTTGAGCTGGGTGTTACAGAAAGCTCTACAGCAGAAACTACCTGAATCAATGAAGGATGAACATCATAAGAAGGGGTTGACTGGAGAATGTCCGGTAATGTCTTTACAAACAATTTGATGGCTGAGGGACATGGTTGCTAATGTCTTTGAAATGGGTCTTAATGTCTCTGCTAACCTCAAGGGCAGGTTTGTTACACATCCCAGAGAGACTGACTCTTGAAAGTAGATGCCCAGTGCACACCTGGCATCTCAGGATACAAGCTGGGTGTTAAATGAGGTAAGGGAGAAGAGCCAAACCCAAATGAGTCTGGACCAAGTGTACTGCAAAACCCAGAAGGCCTGAACTTCTGACTTCTGGCGGAAAATGACGGGTCCAAGGGGAGGAGTATGTGGTAAGCAGTTCAGGAAGCCTGTACCTTCCTTGTTCCTCAGCCAACAGGAATAGGAAGAGGGCAACATGCGGCTGGGAGTTTAGGATAAAAGGAGGCTGCATTCTCCAAAACCTCCAGAGAGAAACCTGATGAGAGAAACTCTTTCTTTTTATTCAAATAAAGTTGCAGGACTCCTCTGTCTCCTTTGTGGACACTGGCTTTCCACAATGTGATTTTCCACACACAGTGTGAGCACAGCAGGGACCTGACCAGAGCTGCCTTCAGTGCCAAATGACTCCATGAAACACTACTTCTCCCATCCTGAGTGACCACCATAACAGATGGAGCACAAAGTCATACACCAAATAAACACAGTGAGCAGTTTGTGGATAATTATGGACATTTCACAAACATTTGAAAGGGGAGCAGGTATTTGATAAGGTGGGATCTTAACATGACTTAAATGATATGGAATAATTGCTGGAAAATGTTCTAGTTTGGGCTGGGATTGACCTAGATTTCTTCATGGTAGCTGGTATGGGGACAATGTTTTGGATGTATGCTAGAAAAAGTTTTGGTAATACAGAGATATTTTAGTGACTGCTGAGTAGCACTTAGCATCAAGGCCTTTTCTGCTCCTCATATTACCCCAACTACCCCACAGCAGGTAGTGTGGAGATGCACAAGAAGTTGGAGGAGACCATATTTGGTCAAGTTCTTTTTGGGTGTAAATGACCAGATCCACTGTCTCTCAGAAAATCTCAACATAAAATATCTAGCAGACAGGTTTACCCATTTATCTGCAAATGATGCAGTCTTTCACTGAAGAAGAAAAACACCAACATTTTCAGTGCTTCTAGTAGCTTAGTAGCTTTTTAAGATGGAGAGTGTCCATCTTGAGGTGACAAAGCAGGTATGGGGTGAGGCTCCAAGAGCTGCCTGAATCACAGTCAAAACAGGAGTCTACCTCTGCTTCCTACCACTTCTGTGCCTGTGCAATCTTATCTCCATTAGCACAAGGATGGCACAAGTATAATCAATCCCAAACTGGCTCAGTTTGTCTCCAAACAAAACCACAGAAAAATGCAATCCGTTATTCCTTGGTGAACAAGATTTCATAAAGGAACACAGTATCTTTTCTACAACAGTAAAACAAAACAGAAGCTATTTAAAAGACATATAAAATACTTGTTTGCTCAAACTGTAGAACAAAATGTCTGCAGCAGATTCAAGATCAATACTCAAAAAATTCCAGAGACTATATTTCTTCAAAAATAAAATAGGGTTTTGTGATGCCCAATAACTGTGTTTGTTCTTTAAGCTTAGTCTTATCATTTATATGCATCTGACTTATCTTACTTGATTTAGTGAGTTGTACTCTTTTACTATTTCTTGATTTCTCTTTCTTATTTTATTACTGATAAATTCAGCCAGATCTGCTAGTTATCTTTCCCATTTCAGTATATTTGTATTGCGCATGCTAAGTTTACTTTTTCAGACTAATTGCATCTTCATGCTACCTACTTAGGAAAAATCTCAGATGATAAAAATTTAGGCTTTCCATGCAAGCAGCACGTGCGTTTAGGACAAATGACACTTTTAGCTAATTTTCTCTTATTTTTGTCTGATCACAGAAAATGCTAGTATTTGAGTATACAGTTATCCATCTAATTGAAATTAAAATGCAAATCACTGACTTTTATAAAAACGACTGGAATTTTAGTTTCATAAAAATGACAGAAACTTTAGACACTCTTGCACAGCTGCACTAGTGAGAAGCTTTCATCAGACCAAAGATTGTTTTACCCACTACAGTCAATATGACCTGAAACACGCTGAGCCTGCAGCCACTCAACAGTTTTATGGAAGAAGGTGGCAAGACAGGGTTCAGAAACATTTTCATGTTTGGTACCCCAGCCACACCTGCTTACAGCAATTGTTTTGGTAAGATATGCTATCCTTCCATGCCAGCCCCTTTCCAGAAATCATCTTATCAGAAAAGGGTAATAGAGGGGAAGTCAAAAGTATCTTCCAACTGTTAATGAGAAGCACTAGGCTGTAAGTTTCTGTCTTGGAAAGATACCATGAATTATTCTGGGAAGTCTCTGTTATCTACCTATCTTCAAAACCTATATACTTCTACACATTCTCCTCAGGAAATCTGAAATGGAGTGGGAAGGTGAATTCTTATTAGGACCACATCATAAGGTTTATTAAGAGTCCCTCTTTTCTGTAAGTATGAATGCAAAAGCATGGTAGAAAGAGACCCTTCTCAACAAGCCAGTAAATTAGGTACTTATTTTCTGGGAGATGACTGCAATGTAGATGATTCACCTCTTCAATGACCAAGAAGATCCAATGACCTGGCCTGTATCAGCAGTAGTATGATCAGCAGGACCAGGGCAGTGGTTGTCTCCCTGTACCGAGCACTGGTGAGGCTGCCCCTCAAATCTTGTGTTCATATTTGGGCTCCTCACTGCAAGGGCATTGAGGTGCTGGACTACGTCCAGAGAAGGGCAATGGAGCTGGGCTAGGGTCTGGAGCACAAGTCCTTGTAAGGAGCGACTGAGGGAGCTGAGGGTGTCTAGCCAGGAGCAGGCTCAGCGGAGACCTTTTTGTTCCCCACAACTGCCTGAAAGGAGGGTGGAGTCAGGTGGGGGTCGGCCTCTTTTCAAGGGCACCAGGTAACAGGACAAGAGGGCAGAGCCTCAAGATGCGGTTGTACATCAACCTCAAGGGGAGGTTGTACATCAGGAGTAATTTCTTCACAGAAAAGGTGATTAGAAGTGGCAACGGCCTCCTCAGGGAGGTGGTGGAGTCACCGTGACAGGAAGTTTAAGCAAAGACGGTACGCGGCAGTTACCACCATGGTCTACTCGACACGTCGGTGTTCGGCCAGGTATGCTTTCCGAGCCGTCTCAGAACCGAACCGTCACCACCCTCGCGCCCGGCCTGTCCCGCCCCGCCCCGCCGGGCACGGAGGGCGGACCCACGCTGCCGGAAGACTCGCGCGGATCGGGCGCGCCGAGGGACCAGCGCCGCTTCCGTCGCGCCACAATGGCGAGCCCTGGGCGGCTGGTGGGCCGGCGGTAGCGGGCGGTGAGTGCCCTTCTCTCGGCGGCCGGCGGCAGGGCGAGGCCTTTCCCGGCGGCGGGCGGTGTCCATCGGCGTCCTGTCCCCCTCGCCCGCCCCTCTGCCTCCCTCTCCCCCTCTCTACAGCTCTCACTCCCTGCCTGGCCCTGCCGCGCCCCTCTGCTCGCGGGCTGTGTCCGGCTGAGGCGGCAGGTTTGGGTTATGCTGCGCCACAGTCCCTCCGCCGGGGTCGGGGGTCGACAGGAGGGGGCTGGGGCCCTTCGTTAGCCTGTGGGAAGGCGAGGCGGAGCGAGCCGGGAGCTGCGGCGTGGGCGCAAGGGAGCTGTGGCCCACGTAGTGTGTTTTCTGCGCCGGCATCGTAGCACCTGCGCCTGGGTCCCGCTGGCAACTTGGCCGGCGCTGCCTGGTGCTGCTGGCCCCGCAGGCAACCATGTCCGGCCCGTCTGCGCTGTCGCTGACCCCCAGGACAGCCCCCTGCCCACGCCAGGCTCGCACCCCCAGTCGTGGTTAGGAGCCGGAGGCGAATGTAAACTTTGACTTTTCTGCTTCCTTCCAGTGCAGGGAGGTGTCGTCATCCAGCCTGGCGGCAGGGTGTGGGCGTTGCTTCTTGGGATAAGTCTAAAACAGGCTGGGTTTAAGTCACTCTGAAATTCGGGTTTGACAGCGTTTCTTGCCTAAAATAGGAAGCAAGTGCACTTTGTGCACTTGAAACTTTTCTTTCCTCTTAGCTGTTAGCTGGAGCAGCTGCATTTCCAGAGATGTACGTAACTGGGTAAGAATTCTGGTCTTTAGGACAGGAATCCTATTTGTTGTGTTGCTTGTGTGGGACCAAAAAACTGTCTTCATCTTAAGAGGGGCATAAACACTAAAAGCCTCAGGCCTATAAAACACAGACACTGAGATGCTTAAGAGTGCCTTTGTGACCTGCAGAACTTAAAAAAAAAACATCAGGTACCCTACTCCCGTATTAATGGCAACAGAGGAGCATTTTGTGATGTTTAGGTGCTTGAAAACACTCTTTACATCTCTTTACAGCTTTATCTGCATCCTTAAGCACCTACATGTATTTTGAAAGAGAAAATCTTGTTTGTTTGTTTGTGTGAGTCTGTATTTAAATATAGAATATTCAGTGTTGATGAGACCACTGCCACTTAACATGTTTTACACAGTCTCTTCCTGTAGTTCCCCTTTCCCAATCCACATGGCTTATTGGCAACATTGGAGATAGAACTCTGGAAGTGTTTTGCAGTAAGAGCATGGAGGTAACCAGGGAAAGGAGGGTGGGTATGCAAGCAATTCAGTAGTCCAGATGTTTCAGACAATGCTAAAATAATATAAAATAGGAGTGCTTAATACTGAGTAATGTGAGACCTCACACTGCTGGTCTGACTAAAATGTGCAGCATGTACATTGTTTCTAAGTCATTATATCATACTTGCCTGATAGCTAGATTGCAACTAGCTTCTGCATCTCTGTGTCCTCTGATGATCGTGAATTTCATTGTTAACAAGGTGAACATGCCTACTGTGGACAAAGAGGGATATTCTGATATGTAGAATAGCCTTGTGGCCATCCTCATTTTTGCCTCCTTCAACCATTCATTCAAAGCTTTCCTGTGCTGAGCTGAGACTGATGTAGACTCTTAAAATTTTCTCTGTCCTAAAGGCATCTAGGCCTTAGTGCCTGGAAAAGCCATAGGCCACCTCTGCATTTTACGAACCACCCATAGGTGTTGAGACATACTAAGAGAAGAGACCTAACTGTGTTTTAGACTCAGTTTTGGTTCAAGCCAGGGCTTTGATTGTTGAGATTTCCAAAGCAATTAATACCCAGTGTTAATTCCTTGATTGATTTTAAAATACAGCTTTTAACTTTTCGATTTCTAGGTGGGAATCACTAAATTGACCTGCAATAACCATGGGAGATGCTGCAAAACCTTGCTTTGTCAAACAAAATAAGGAACAGGAAATTTTGCGTCAAGAGGAATTAAAAGAAAGTCGCTTACAGAAAGACTGCCGAGTCATGGATGAATATGGAAGTGGCTACAGCAATAAAATAGATACCAGCCTGCAAAAGAAAAAGGGTCGTTATGGAAGCAGTCCCAGGCGAGGGCCACAAAGTGTTTTGAGTAGCCCAAATTCACTTAAAAATACAACTTACAGTCAAGGGTCAAAGTTAAGTGATATCCAAAGAGACCAAATAAAGAAGTGGATATCTGATGACTACCATGGTACTTCTGACACCTGGAGAGAGTACCGTTCTGCTGCCTGGATTCCTAGGCATGGCAGGACAAGAAAGGACTCTTTTCACGAGGTAGAAGGTGCTGGAAACAGAAATGTAAGACGACAACTTCAGGAAGATTTAATGAGCAAGGATGTGCCAGACATGCAGAAAGGAAGTTCTGGTAATCACGTTTCTTTGTTTTTACATAGTTAAGTAGCTTCCTACGTGTGTTACTAAAAAGCAAAGTTTCAAGATTCACTATTAAAGCAAAAAAGTTGTTTTGTTCTCTCATGTATTACAAACTGTTGTCTGCCCTGTACTTGTAGCACTTCAGACAAATTGTTACAGGAAGTAATACAGAACTTGTTTTATAGAACTTTGTAGTTAAGCCTGTGAGTGGTAGGAATAAGTAGATTGGATCATCTGTGTAGTGTCCCTGTTTGTTGTTTTCCCTGTACAATTAGATGGAATCTGTCAAGGCTGATAAGAGATCTTTCAATTACAGAGATAACAGGGTAAGATTTTTTGAGCTACCAGTGAGGTTTTCAATGATGTGTCTTAATGAAGATTGAAAGCAACACCATGTCAGTATTGTGAGAACTCAGTACAGCAATAACACAAGTCTCGTTCCTCATACATATTTAAGTTCCCTGTGGGCAGTTGTTACTAATAATCAGAGTACAAACCAAATCATTGAAATGTCAGGAAGGACAGCCTAAGGGAGAGTGAAGGAATCGATATCGTAATATTTTCATTGAATGCAAGTAAAGCAGAAAAAGGAAGCTTCAATACATAGAGAATATAACTTGTGTGTGGTGCTGCTAACGTGGAATGCCAGTTGATAAGAAACCTGTCTTATTTTATTTAAGAGTAGGAGCCAAGGACAGTAGTGATCAGACCCTCTGCTGAGAAGAGCTGTTGCTGGTTGATACCAAGAAGTCCAGGAATTAAATGTCCTTTCCCTTGATACTAGCTGTCACTAAAAAGATAAACTGTGAACAGGTGCTCAGTGTGTCTCATTGTTAGAAGTAAGCTGCACACAACCCAACCTCACACGAGGAGAGAGCAGAGTGTTTTCACAAGTTTTTTCTTCAGTTTACTGGATGTAATGAACTTTTTTCTGTGAAACTTCAGGAACTCTCTGAAATAGATTTTTGGAACCACTGGCAATCATACTTGAGAACTTAAGGGAAGTGAGCTACTGATTTCAGGAAAGGGCAAATGTCTCTTAAAAGAGGAATTAAAATAATTGGTGTGCAGCTTAAATCTTGGGAGTCAGTTTTGGAACAAATAATATACTGTAAGTATTTGAAAGGTAACAAAGATAAGTAGTAAGTAGGCATTTATTAAGGAAAAGGTATGCTAAGCCCTAATTTATTTATTTTAAATAGTCATCAGTCCCCTATGGACATGGAAAAGGCAGTTGATAGGTATCACTTGTACTAGTACTGTACTACTTTAGATATTCTTACATGACAGTTCTGTAACTAAACTAGGGGAAAATTGTGTGGATTAAATTAATGTAAAAGACGTGCAGAGCTAATTAGGTAACTATACTCAGAAACTACCAAAGATTTTGTCAGTTAAAGAAAGTAGTGAGCAGATGTCTAGTGAGCGAGGATTCTATTCCATTCAATGTTTGTTATACTACTCTAATGAAGAATGAAGACAGCAGACCTATTAATTGTGTTCTCTGAAAATTGAATATGCTGTGGAGTTGGTAGGAATGGAATGCAGAAAAGCAGGAAGGTCAATTAAAATAACTTTGCACAATTGGAGAAATGACCTACATATAGGATGAAATACAAAGGATGTGTAAATGTCCTTGTTTAAGTAGGAGTATCAACTGTGCAAATAAAGGAGGAGAAGTAACTATAAAGTAAAATTTTCAGGGAAGGAGTTGAAATGATAGTGAGTCAGAAAATAATAATGAGTAGTTATTATCATGGGATTGTGAGGCATGAAGAAAGACTCGCACTCTGAAGTACCCCTTTTTCTGAGTCTTCTGTAAACTCAGTTGCAGTACTCTGTCCAATTTTGGCACCCCACTTGTGTGAATAAAATGGAAGCTGTGCAAAGAAAATCAAGAAGGTTGTCAAGTCATGTAGGAAACAGAAGCTGTTCAAACTGTGAACAATGTCCAATCTTTCTGCAAAATGAAAAAGGGTAGGGAGGCATAGTAACACTCTTCCTCTGTCTAGGAAGGCAAAAAGTAAAAAGCTTGTATAGTAAACTTTATTATTTCTTTCCAGTAGATGGGACACAAAGCAAGGGTCAATTACACATGGGTGTAAAATTGAGCAAGAAAAGTTCAGATGAGGAATAAAGGGCAAGGTCTTTGTCTAAAGGTGAAGCTAGGGAAGTTCTGGAGAGGTTGTCTGGGCAGCTCATGGAAAAGGTAACTGAAGGCCTTTAAGAACAGGTTAGCTGAGCATTGCTCAGATTTGACAGTTTGTTTCATCCTGCAGTGAAGCACAGGCGTGGCGTAGCTCACCTCTTGAGGTTCCTTCGGAAGTTCTGTGTCAAGTAGCAAAATTACTAAAAATGTTTCTTCTTGCATTTACTTGAAATATTTTGTAAAGTTTTCCTGTTCATTACCTTCATGTCTTTTTTATTGTAGCTCATAAGGAAGTTTACCAAATCTCTGAGACACTGTTCTTTAGTACTTTACTTAATCATTAACTTATAATTAGATTGTGACTACAGTAACTGCTAACTATTAGAAGTATTTATTTAATTTGTAAATCTTTTAAGTTACTTGTTGGCTACAGAAATAATTGATAAGTAGGTAGTTGTCACAGGCTTTTTTGTGAAAACATGATTACTCCTTCAGGTTTTATCTACACTGATTAGTTAAAAATGTAGTCAAACAGATGTGTCACATCTTAGTAATTTGAACAGAAGTGTTAGTGCAAAAATGGAGGATATAGAGAAGGTTCAATAGCTCAGACTTCTGTTTCTGCTCCCTGGATACTCCTTTGGAGTACTGCTCCTACAACTTATTAGGCCCAAATTCTCTTTATTGCAGCTTAAACCTGTGCTGCTGCTGAAAGAAAGAAATCGTATTACCATTTTTGTCCTGGTACTGTTTACACCACTAACATATGCATGCTGCTTAGTGAACTGAATCAAATAACTGGTCACAAATACACAACTCTGTTGTTTCCCTTTTGCTAGTTATTAGAGACAAAAATTGTGGTCACAGGAAAGAAATTTTATAAATGTATTTGTAAGAGCAGTTTATCTGGGGAGTTTTTGGCCTTTTTTAATTATTACAAATTAAAGCCTCATGCTATGGTAAAAGTTTGGGAGTCTAAGGAAGTTGCATAAACTTTCTTAGAGGGGGACTTTAGAAATTTCAGGCATCAGGACATCCTGTATAGCTGTACAAATGAAAGGCAAGGTGTGAAAATCTCATGTGTATATTTATTCCTGAGATGATTTTTGCAGGTATTGGCTTTAGGCCAATAGCAGCTTCTCCTTCAAAATGATGATAAATTTGCTTAAAAGTAGAAGTGGTATTTACCACTTTATCCAGAGCTTTTGATGTAAACCCAACGAGCTTTTTAAGCATTAGTATTATGACAGTTTTACGGCTTTATTAAGTAATGTGCACATACTTAGCAAGTCCATTGTTTAGTCCATGTAGCCAGCAGTGGTGCTTATTTTTTGTTCTTGCTTATTTAATATTGCGAAGGTAGTACTGATCCATCCACTGGTTTAACTGAAAGGCAAATTATCAGAGTGCTCCTAGGTCTTACAAATCATTCAGATTGGCCTACACTTTTTAATTTTCTCATACTTGTAGTCTAGCTTATTTGTCTACCAAAGCCTAACCAGGCATCCTGAAATGTTTGGATATATTCTGTCTTTTCAGTATAATAGCATACAGGTATATCTGTTGCATTTAGTTCTATTTTTTTTTTTTTTTTGCCAGTTTTAACAAAGGTATCTAAATAAGGTCATTTTCTTCAGTGGGACAAATAAATTGATTTATTTTAGTGTGGGACAAAGACACTATAGGCTATGATAGCAATATTCACTTACTATTATCAGACTTGTACAGGACAAATTGTGAGACCATACCAGGTAGGTGCCTTCTTTGACTCTCATATAAGTAGAATGTTAATTAAGGAAAAGGTTTTTTTAAATGCTGTGTGGCACTCTGCAGTTATTTGATGTGTTTGTTCTCCTAACTCTTTACAAGAAATGAAGAAGCTTAGAAAACCAAGAAGATCAAGAAGAACTAGAAAAGATGAGTATGATCATGATGAAGTGGAAGGTCCAGTCATAGATGAATCTGTGCTGTCAGCAAAAGAACTTCTGGGGCTGCAGCAAGCTGAAGAACGATTGAAGCGAGACTACATTTACAGACTGAAGAAGGTGCTGTTGCCTTTACTTGTATAGATAGACTTCTTCTATTTTTTGTGCATATAAATACATTGTAAAGGGTACACTTTGAGCAATATCTCTGATTGTAGCTAGAAAGTTTAGTTACAGAATTTAAGTAGTGATATTGCTGTTAATGAATTGTAAAAACAAGAGGGTTTATATTTTGGGTTTTTTTTGCTACAACATTGATAACAGTTCAGGCTCAAAAATGGCTTCTCCTTTAGTTCATGTAATGACATCTTAATTGAAACGCTGGAGTAGTTGTTTTTTCAATTAATATATTCTTCCATGAGCATTGGGTATTTTCTCCTGTAAAAGATAAGATGTTGGGTGTGATTGACATGGTATCATTCTTCTGACATTATATTTGATGTGAAAACTTTTTGATGGCAGATACAGAGGGAAGGAAGCTAAAGTGAGTGGGTGTAGATTTCAGAGTTAGTCCATTGAATTTAGCAAGCATGAAGTGAAAGTAATAAGTTTATATATTTTAGGGTTTTTTTACTGTCGTTATTTTAGCAACCTCGAAGCTACCCATCAGCAAAATACACCTGCAAATTGTGTGATGTTTTGATTGAGTCGGTGGCTTTTGCTCATAAGCATATTAAAGAAAAAAGACACAAGAAAAGCTTAAAGGTGAGTTAAGCACAAGAAAAAGTATAAACTAGTTTAATATAACTTTCCTAGCCCCACTAATGGTGATGAAACTGCACTGCTTTAAAAACCATTCCACATTTAGTTTTTACCATGTTTCAATCTTTTTAAAAACTGTTACATAGTGATACTGGTGAAAACGGTAAGCTTGGGACCTGGACTTTGCAATGAGGAGTAGGAATTAGGAAATACAGTTGGTATGAGAGAATTAGAAATTATAACCTATATGTCAAAATGAATATTTCAATTCAGAAATACTGTAAAAATTAAGGCACTTGTGGAGTATTACTGACTTGTTTATATGTAGAGGAAATAGGTTTGTTTTGAGCATAAGAATCAAAGTAACTTCCAGCATAACATCAATTTTGCCTTTTTTTAAAATATCTTCTACTTTCTTTGCTTGAAGTGGACAAAAATATGTCTTATGCAGATTTTCTGGTTCTTCCTCTTTAGCTCCTTACCTTTTCACACTTCATAGGTGATGAAAGGATTGGTGATCTTTTTAAACATGCCAAATACATGTATATATATCTCTGAAGGTTACTGAAGCCTCCTGGAGTATCAGATTCTTTATTGCTTCCAATTACCTACATTTCCTTGAAAATTTGTGGTGGTGGTGTTACTTCAGATGAGTTGTTCATATTCATTTTAGCATGTTAAGGAACTTAATAAAACATTGGTCTTTTTATCCTGGAAGGAGAAGCAAGAAGAACAACTGCTGGCTGCCCTTCCTCCTCCAACACCTTCCCAGATACAAGCTATTGGTGTTGCTATTGAAAATGTTGTGCAGGAGTTTGGCTTAAATAATGAAGATCTAGAAGAAAGGCTTAACATTAAAACAACGATGGAAAACTTGCTGCGTCAAAAATTGCCAGGTATTATTTGCATTTTGAATGTTAGATCTGCCAACTTATTAAAATAACAACAGCAAAAACTGAACAAACGAAAAAAGAAATGAACCAAAAGAAATCCCCAACAGCTTATAAATGAAAAGTGAATTAAAAACCTTGGCTCTCTAAATTCTAAAACAGCACATTTGGTTACTAGTCTGTTGAACAACCTGATGTACCAATATAAACCTTTTTTGGAATTAAATTACAATGGTGTTCATGACCCAAATAGGCCTGTAGTAAAAAGTGAAGATGAAAAGGATGTGGGAAGGATTTGGCCTTCATGATTAGCCTTTTACCAACAACAGCATGGAAGGCAGGATTTAGTAACAGTTCTGGGCTGTTGAAGACCCTTCTTCTTTTCCTGTGCTTATCAAAACCAGGTGTAGGTTTAAGACCTATTAACAATGCTGTAAGTAGCTACAGATTTAGAGTTAGGCACAGTATAAATGAAGTGTAATTCTTTTTGTTGCAGAGTGTTCATTAAGATTGTATGGCTCCTCCTATAGCAGATTTGGTTTCAAAACTTCAGACATAAACATAGATACACAGTTTCCTGCTAATGTAAGTAAGGCCATTTTATTAAGTATGTATTAGTGGATTTGAATGTTTGCATCTTCATGTAGACTATATTTTAAATATATTTTATAGTGTGGTAGTAAAACTTTTTCTAAGAACCCATTGGGTAAAATAGAGCTGGTCTGGTCTTAAAATAACATTCCTTTCTTCATAGAACTGTAGTCATCAGTCAGTGTAATACACCTTTGTGTTTTATTGAAACTTCTTCTGAAAACTCTTAAAACATCTGTACTCTAGCAGTCCTATGAGACAGATGATTATTTATGTTTTCTAACAGGTGGATTAAATGACACATCTGTGATCTTGTTTTGGTACTGATCCTGGTTTTGTATTGATATATTCACATATGCACATTTTGACTACTAGGTTATATTTGAGCTATGAAAACATATTATGTTATTTTTATGTGGAGTAATTTAAAGTCTTTATTTGTCATGTTAATTGTTTTTATGCATCTTTGTGCTTGAACATCGAAAAGGAATTGCTGACTTGATTCCATACTTAAACTTACTCTGTAATTGATTTGGCAGTCCCATTGTTAGAATTTAACATTTCCTTTAGGAAACAAAGAATGGTCTAAGTTCATAAAATGCATATAATTTTTAAAAGCTATAATTCCAGTCTTTAACATTATGTAAGTCCACTGTGTCAGAGTGCAGTCATACTTAAGCACTTAAGTGCACTTGTGCACTTACTCTATTGGTGGGGGTTTTCTTACTATAACCAAGTCTTTTATAGAGATAAAAATAACTTCAGTAACAATTACTCTAGGATTATTTTTTTTTCTTGCAAAGCAAGTAGAGCTCCTGTTCCTTTTGAAACCACTTAATAATAGTGAAGTACACATAGAGGTGGTTTTAACTTTAAGTTGTAAAAAATCACCTTTTTGACAGGTTGACAGGCTGATACAAAACCGGTTTTATTCCTTTTGTTGACAGATGACTCAACCAGATGTTCTCTTACTTGTGCAAGAAAGTCTCCAGAACAGTGGTAAGAAAAAATTGCTGCCTTCTCAATTTCCTTAAACTATTACTGCTTAGTATTGTTGAATTCCATCTCTGCTGAACAGGTATGATAGTATAGGGTTAAATTTTAGTAGCATAGGGATAAAATGTTTCTAAAATCATGGGAATAGATTGGAGGGGGGGGCGGGGAAGAAAGGTTGGGCTGGGGGAGGCCTGGGAAAGGGAGCTAGGCCTCGGGAACAAGTGTTTCATTTTGTTTGTACTAGATCATGTACAAAAGCACCTGCATAATCATCATATGATAAATTATATGATCGTTAGATGTAGTAATTGTTGGTAATTGAATATGATTATTGTTTAATCGCAATAAGAATCATGAGAAACAATGTTTGGGGGCCAGTTGAAAACTACAAGAATTCATGCTTGGATAAGATCAATGTGTACAGTAGAACAATATGGGTTTAATAATTAATATATAGTTATATAACAGAAAGGGTATAAAACATTTTCATCTCAAATCCAATGTCGGAGTCAGATTTGGGTCTGTACCACTGATTCCCAGAGCTCTTCAATAAAAGCACCTGCATATAATCATTCTGTGATTATGTGTTTCAACGCTAACAAGTACACCACGTGTTACTCTTTTTTTAGAAAGATAGGAGACTGAATAATACTGCAGAAAATAATACATTAACAGAACTACTTTTGGTTTGGCATTTAGTGTTTTGAGGGCTGAATTTCTCCTATTTCTGATGATGTGAGAAATTCCTAGTGGGAGACTTTCTTCTGCATTGTAAGTGAAGATGTCATTACGTGTGAGGTAGACTCTGCTGCCCTCCCCAGCCTGCTCTATTAGCCATTAGCCACAGAAAGCAGCCTAAGTTCTTCAACATGTAACAGAAACCCAGTCATGTACTTTCAAACTGGTCTCTTTTCCCGTAATCACCTACACGTGTCTGTCAGTGTAGGTGATGGCTGTGTACGGATGACTGCGTACAGACCCATGGGGTTTTTTCAGGTAATGAATGTAACTGAGCATTAATACAGGGAAGTAATGTCTAAGATCCTTTAAAAAATGCACTTACTCAAACCAAATCAAGCATACGCAGGCAAGAAAAAGAATTAATATATTGGGCAGGGGGCATGAAAATTCTTTTCTTTTTAAATGCAGATTGCAAAAAGTAGCTTCACTGCTTTCTTGCCTTGTTTTATGCCCACAGTTCGGGAACCAGACTATATGGTTCAAAACATGTATATTTACTGACCTAGATTTTCTCAGTGGCACCCCCAACCATCATTGTATGTGCATTTTATTGTCTGGACCATTATGGTCTTTGAGAATGGGGTTATTTTTAAGTTAGATTAGAGGAAGAGGACCCAGATCTTGTAAGAGGTTAGGATCGCTATTGTATCACAAAAGCAAGTAATATTTGCATTAACATGTGCCAAGTCTTCTCTGTGAGTGAGAAGATAAGAGGGATAGAGCATGAGGTGTTAGAGGTACCCTAGTGGCAAAAGCAAGATAATTTTCAGTGAAATTAGGTGCCCAGTTGTCTAAGTAACATAACAAAAATCTTATAATTTCAGAACTTTTGAGTTTAATATCTAAAATTGTTTGATAGTTTCCTCCCTGCCTGGCCCAGTGAAACTGTGAGGTATCAGAAAATAAGTCCAGTTTGGATCAATCAACACCAGTAAGAGAAAGGACTAGGGTGGCTGGCAGCTGAATCATATTTGGAAAATTATATAAAGAATAATAAGAAAAAAAAATAGAAAAAGCATAGCAAAAGGACATTACATCTAGGCAAGCCTGTTCTACATTTACATAAAAGACTTTTTTTTCACACTGATATTGTTCCATAGATATTGTAGGTCTTTCTGCATGCATGAATTACTGAAGCCAGCTCTTAACCAAAACATACCTCCTTAATTATACTTACTGTGTATATATGAATTTTGAAAAGTTTTGGTTTTCTCGGTATTTTCCTAACAGTGCTTATTGTATAGACCATATTTTTCCCATCACATGTGAAACACTTAAATCACACGTACTTCATTTTTCTCAATATCAGTCATTGTCTTAGAAGCTGAAATTCTACCTGTACTCCTCTAGTTGCATCCAGTTCAATGTATTTTTGTCAACACCATGCTTAATGTGGCTTCTTCTTTTTCTTTTTCCCACTTAGACTCTTTTACGGAAGTTGATGCAGATTTCCATGCTAGAGTACCAGTGGTGGTGTGCAGAGAAAAGCAAAGGTCTCGGTTGTCACTTTGTGTGTTCTAATAGTATATAGCAATGTAAATTTTATAACCGCCTGATAAATGATGTTTCTGTACTAAATTATTACAGTTCCATGGATCTTGAAACACAAACTAACACTCATGGGCAAGTCATTCCTAGCCTAGAATAAGAGGGTAAGGGTTGTTCTGTCCTCAGCTGTGTATTTCCCCACCCCTTCAACCATTATGGCTTCCAGCATGTACCCTTACCCTTCCATTTGGGATTATTGCTTAAGCAGAAGCTTTCCTTTCTTATAGGCAGTGTAAATACCATATTAAATTACAGATTTCTATAAGGATAAAAACAGTTTGCTCAGCTTTGCTAGTATTTTGAGAGCAAGTGAAAAATATTTTATTTTGCCCATTTGATGAATATCAATTAAGATTCATGAAACATTCTATAAACAACTACTGATAAAAATATTACCAGTTATTTGCTGCTACCTTGATTTTTTTCAGTGTTTAAAAATATTTTATGTTGTGTGAAAACAGCATAGAAAATGTTTGATGGTGGATGTGGTGTGGGAAGACATTTTTGTTTCATGAAGGAAATTAATATTATAACCTTTTAATTCAGTAAATTAATATTAGAAAAAATACTTAAATTTGAATTGTATCTTAAAATACTTGTGCAGAAAATTATAATGCATATATTCTCAACCTAACCATAAATCAAATTAGTATTGCATGCTACTTTTAATGCAGAGATGCTGTCTTTGAGAGGCTGTCAAGTCTTTCCTTACAGCCTTCTGCTACACTATTCTGTGAGGTGTTATCTGACTGTTGGTATTCTTACAAAACCTTCAAGATCTTTCATCTCTTTTTGGATTTTAGTGGCCTTATTTGTAAAGTGAGTGCAGGGAATGAGAATGCCTGTCTGACAACAAACCATTTGACTACGCTTGGAAAGCTGGAACCTACTATCGTACCTTTAGTGATTGCCTTCAGGTACTGGGCAAAGGTGAGAGTCATTTGTATTCCCTTATCTGTGAATAAATATTGAATGAACTTAATATTATGCCTGTAGTTATGGCTTATAAAATGGTTGTTGAAACAGTCCGTGGAAAAAGAGTTGAAGTAAAGACATAAGTTTTTATAAATTGTAAATTTTATAAATTATATAATTATTATTTGTGTGTGATAATGTTCCACTAAATTTCAGAAGTGGAGTGCATGCAGATTGTAAGCATCCTGCTCTGTTACCAAACTAGACAGAGGAATGTATATAAAAAGAAATTGCTAGTTTCTCAATAAACTTAATCCATCATGAAAAAAAAAAATGAAAGAACTGTTTGTCTCTATTGTAGATGAAAACAATCTTGAGAATTAACATAACTTGTTGTAAAATTTGTGTGTCTACAATTAAAATATTAATTTAAAAAATTGAAAGACTTCTGACTTGTACTGTATCTATGGAAAAAGAGCTATCATTTTTACAAATGTGCTGTATGCTCCCTCTTCTGCCAGTCTGTGTCCTATGGCTCTTACACTGAAAACGTTATGGTAGTAACTGCAGTAAGTATGCAGGCCTTAAATATGAGAACAAGTTGCATCTGGTAAGAGCTTAAAGATATCTGAGTTTCTGTAGTATTCAATGTGACTGTCTTCTGAACAGTAATTAAAATATTTTTCATAGTATCACTTGAAGCTTTAATGACGGCACAATTTGTTTTTACAGTTATGCTGTGTTGATCGTCCTGAAGAGGGAGGCTTGTCACCTTATGTGTTTGCTTTAATGGTTATTTTCTTTCTGCAACAGAGGAGAGAGCCTTTTCTGCCTGTTTATTTGGGATCATGGGTATGTATATTAATACACTGAATAATATAAATGAAAGGACCAGTTACTTGAGGTGGTATATAATCTGTCAGCTTTATGCTACTCTGAGTAAGCCATAAGCAAGCCATTTCTGCAGGAATTAAGGACGTGAATTCATTAACATTCAATGACTATACGTAAGTTTAGTATGCCTAGCTGTAAGGTTGCATTTCACAATCCTAGTTATTGAAGTAAGTGCTCTGTTGCCCCTTCTGTGAATAAGGAGAGCTGGGCATTGAATAATGCATTTTGCAACTATTTACTTCCTCATTTTTTTTCAGTCTTTCCTTTCTTGAGAACTCAATCCACATAGCTACATCCCAAAACAGTATCTTGGAATTTGCCATATAATTCTGCAAAACATGGACCATGGTTGGGGAACACACTGGTGCGATACTGTCTGAAGGGATCACATTAGGAGTTCAGAGCATGTATTTCTTTGGTTTAAAAACTGAAATGAATCTTGATGTCAGGAGTTGTATTATGGATGCCAATCCAGAATCCAGTTCTCCAGGACACCATTTATGGATTATATTCATGGCACCCATTTTTGTACTTACAGTCTCTTGTTATGTTTAGTACACGTCTTCCAGTTCATGTAACTAACTACATGAACCTTGCAGTTAACAATTTTTCTCTACTATGTTCCTGATTCATTTGGAAGCATATGCACTTTCTGAATTGGATGAGAAAAATGTCCTGTTGTATATGGCCATGTAATTAAAAGATACATATTTATCCTTGTCTAGTGTGCAAAGAAAAGGTTGCATGACACAGAATTACAGAATTTTCTGGGCAGTCAGTTCCAGTATTCGGTCACCCACACAGTACACCCACACAAGTTCTTCTTCATATTCATGTGGAACTGCTTGGCACCACCTGGATCCATCCTCTTGACATCCTCCCTTCAGATACTCAGAGGTCCTTGATGAGGTCCTATCTCAGTTGCCTCTTCTCAAGGCTGAACAAGCCCAGCTCCCTCAGCCTTTCCTCATAAGTGACATGCTCCAGTCCTTTAATTATCTTTGTAGCCCTTTTCTGGACCCACTTCTGGGCTCCATGTCTCTCTTGTCCTGAGGGAGGCCAGAACTGGACACAGCACCCCAGATGTGCCTCACTAGGGCTGATTAGAAGAACAGGATCACCCCCCTTTTGCCTGCTTGCAGTGCTTTCCTAATTCACCTCAGGACAACATTCTAGGCTACCAGAAAACACTGCTGGCTCATGGACAGCTTGTTGTCCACCAGGATCCCCAGGTCCTTCACAGAGATGCTTTCCAGCAGATCATACCCCAGCCTGTGCTGGTGCCTGGGGTTATTCCTCCACAGTGGAATGCAGGATCCTGCTTTTGCCTTTGTTGAATTTCAGGCAGTTCTTCTTTGCTCATCTCTCCATCCTGTCCAGGCTGTACTCTGGGGTATTGGCCACTGCTCCCAGCCTTGTGTTATCAGTGACCTGCTGAGGAGGCATCTGTCTCTGTCTCAGCTGAGGAGGCGTCTGTCTCTTTGTCTCAGTCACTGCTGAACAAATTAAACAACACTGGGCCCAGTATTGACCCTTGGGAGACACCACTTGTGATGAGCCCAAGTTTAGATCCTGTGCCACTGTTTACAACCCTCTGGGATCTGCCATTCATCCAGTTTTCAGTCCACCTCACTGTCCATATTTCCTGAGTGTGAACACCAGCACGCCATTCCAAGAGCATTGAGCTCTTAGGAGTTTTTGTAGAGAAGTAGAGGGAGAAGAGATAAAAAGGCTGGGGCATATTCTAGACCTGGAACAGCTGTTATTAAACTTTGTTCTACTGTGATGTGGGAACTAAAATTAAAAGTTGATGTGATGTTTAGCTCTGTGTTTCTTTTTTCATTTCCTCTAGATTGGAGGATTCTCATTAAACAAATTAACTAATTTTCATCTGAGAGAAGTCCAGAACGATGCCGTGGTTTGGGAGCATAACCCCACTGATGATTCTGATTTGCCACAAGAAACTTCCCCTAGAAGGGGCAAGGTCTGAACTTTTGTTTCTGTAGTAGTCTAGCAGACATTGCTGTTCTCAAAACAGAGCAGTCTTCTAATTCAGTTTTGTGTTTATGTTTCAAAACTGTGAGCTAAGATTGCATGACTGCTTGCTTCAAGGTCTGTTGTGCTTGGCTCTTGGTGCTAAGGAGCTGGCAGGAAAATAGATATGATCTCAAACTCTTTGATAAGACCCTGAATTTTAATCTGTTGGGGAGAATATAGTTCACAGAGCTGAAGCAGTTTTATCTTGGAATTAGATAAAGTATGTGAAAAATATTTCATCTTTGCTTTGAACTGTTCTTACAAATTACTTCTATTATAATGACTTCATAAGGAACAGTATCACTATGTGATTGCATTTTGTGAGAGTTAACAATTCCACCTAGATTTGGCTGAAAATTAGGCTGTATAATCTATTCTGTCCTATGGAATACGCTTCTCTCTTTGAAATTTATGAATTAAGGCAGAAACACTTTAAGACGCAATTGTTATTAATCATTGGCGCTACTCTTTACTGTTGCTGCATTCTTTCATTTCAGAGTTTTATACAGTATCTTCCAGCTTTTTAATTGCAGTTTTCATTGCAATTGCAGGAGTCAAGAACCAATGATAAATTGTGCCATACTAGATTACAGATGAAATAAAGGAAATGTAACAGTAAAATGCCTGCACAGTAAATATTATTTAAGGTTTTCTTCTGTAATTGACAGGTTCCCTTAGTATTTGACTTAGGTCAGCAGTGTTCAGCACCCATTGGTCAGCTCTGGCTTGAACTGCTTCGTTTCTATGCCCTGGAGTTCAATATGGCTGATCTGGTTATTAGCATACGACTCAAGGAACCAGTGTCTCGTGAATTAAAGGACTGGCCTAAAAAGCGCATTGCTGTGGAAGGTATATAAATATCTCTCAACAAACTTCAAGTAACTGTAAATTTAATTTTTATAAGGTCCTGACTTGGCTGTTGATGTTGTGTATTACAACTTAGAAAATTTTTCATATTGGACTGATTATAGTAAAATATTTTTTCCAAAAAAAATCAACTTAATATTTCTATTAGGTGGTATTTTAAACATTATCAGAAATAATTAAGCCAACTTAAAAATTGTCTTCAGCACAATTCGTAGATCTTGTGTCCTTACGCAATGTTTAAGAGTTACGAGCAATTCAGTCTCTGTAAACATGTAAGTGTATTCTTTTTTTAAGAAGTAAACTCTTTCACTGCTGGCTCACTTCTTCTTTTTACTAGACCCATATTCAGTCAAAAGGAATGTGGCAAGAACTCTGAACAGCCAGCTAGTGTATGAGTATATTCTTCACTGTCTGAGAGCAACTTATAAGTATTTTGCCTTGCCTCACAAAAAAAGTGCAAAATGGAGCAAAATACCATCTTCAAATGCAAGTGAGGAGAAATCCCAAATGCTGGACCATGGAAAAGATGCTATAAAGCATGAAGATTCTGACTTGCAAAACTTGGATGGTAGAACAAACACAGTCATAGTAGAAAATTGCGTAACAGGGAATACATGTATGCCCAAGGAACATAAAATTGGTCCTTCAAAACTGTGTGATGGCTCAGAAAGTTTCACAGAAGAAGAACTGGCTGATGATATAAGTCATTTGGGAATTACCCATGAAGACTCAGACTGTGTAATTGAGGAAATTATTTCTGGAGATAATGAGGATTTTAAACCTAGTTGTGAAGAGACAGAGAGTGAAAATGAAGATGAAGAAGAGGAGGAAGAGGAAGAACATGAACAACAAAAAAGACAATGGAATAATGTTTTGGCTGCTGAGCAGACAATCGATGAAGACAGTGACAGTGGAGAACACTCTGTTATGGTGAATGAGCACAATGAAGAGACATGTAATACTTCAGACTTAGAAGGTTTTCAACACACTGCACTTACAGAGAGTGATGAATTTGGCTTGGAGTGCAGTGGTATAATAGATGACAAGATTGACATTTATGAGGATAGTAGCACTGAAGGCACTGATGAACTGGATGAATCCCCACAAAAATTCTTGTGTTCACCACAGAGTCAGATATCCCAAATGATTAACTCCGATGATGAAGAGGAGGAAGAGGAAGCACCAAGTCTTCTAAATCAGAGAGAATGCAGTGTTACAATGAGAGCTGGAAGTGAACTAGGTAACACATATGCTGGATATGGAGATGATGATGCACTGTCAGAGGAAGATGATGATTTTTCCATCACCAGTAAATATGAAAACAGACATGTCAAAGAAAATGTAGACAGACCTCTGAGGATCAATTTGAGTCAAGAATATCTGACTGAGAAGAGAAACCATTCTGAAGAGACCACAGCAGTAGAACAGTGCTCAGAATCTGAACTTTTTTATCAATTTAGTAAACAAGCATTTACAAAAGGCAAGGTAAGCAAGCTGTATCAGAACATAAACATATTGCTTATGTTCTGTTAGAAGTTATATGAAAATGTTGATCAAATTAATTAAAGTACTATAGTTTTTAAAACCGGTCTTGCTTTTTGTTCATGCAGTCTCCAACAGTAGTATGTAGCTTGTGCAAACGGGAAGGTCATTTAAAGAACGATTGTCCAGAAGACTTCAAGAAAATTGAGCTTGACCCACTGCCACCACTGCCACCCAAGTTTTCAGTTATTCTAGATCAAGTTTGTGTCCAGTGTTACCGTAAGTTTTTTCCTTTGAATATTGTTGTGCCATAGAAAAAGAATTGGGAAAAAATGTAACACCCACAGACTAATAGTGTTAAAAGGTGACAATTTATTTGCTACATTGCCTCCAACTCTTAGATACAATTCTACCCTTTGGCATAATGGTAATAGCTCTAATAGAACTGATGAGTAGATTGTATCTAGAGAACAAGAAGGTGTTTAGATCTGTCTTCCAGCTGGTTGGTTGATTACTCATACAGAAAAATACATTTTCTTAGAGTCTAATTTTGGGTGGAGTTTTTGACTGATGCTTTTATATTTGTCTGATTTGAATTATGTTAACTGTTCCTTAACTTGTGGTTTTCATAAAAAAAGACTTCAGCGTTCTAGCAAAAATAGTGTCAAAATATAATTTTGTAACATTTCTCCACTTTTGTTCTTTTCAGAGTGACCCAACTTTCCTCCTTTCTCTCTCGCCATTTCTGACCAGACAAAATGCATTATTTGTCTAATTTATGTTTTTCTTTGAACAGGTATTTCTCTTCTACTTCATCCTTGCTTTCTTTCCTTCACGTGTGAATTTTCTTTCTTCTTCTCTTTCCCTTCCCCTGCCCCACTGTAAACCCTTCTCTATTTTCACTTGAACCTTTGCTATTTGCTCTTTTTAAAGTACAGTTGCCTAAATTGTTGTCTTTTTTCCTTCTTTTTTTTAAAGATGATTTTGCTCCAAATATAGTAGAGGATCAGGCTCGGGAACATATAAGACAAACCTTGGAAATCTTCATTAGACAGGATTTCCCAGGTAATTAGGCCATTCTAACTTCATATTTATACTTTTGATTGTTCATACTTGAGTGTTTTCCAAGAAAACATCATTTTAGTATAATAAAGTATAATAAGCTTTAGTTTTGAATATTTAACCCATATTGTTGCTCAGCATTGCAATACTTCATTACATTAATTTTTGTTCTAAGTCTTTTAAGGCTTTTTTAAATTTGGGAATTTTTATTTATTCATATATAGCACACATTAATAGGAAGGAACAATGGCAAGTTAAGGAAGAAACAGTCAAAGCAGAAGTGGAATAGTTTTACTTTTATTATTTTTAATTTTATTTATTAACCGAACTTATTTTTGTAACCACTCTTACAAACAAAACTTTTTTTGTAGTACTTCGTACTGAAACTTACTAGGCTTGGAATATTTTAAAATATAGGCACAACATCTGGCCTATTCACAGAACATAGGCATTTGATGGTTTTTTTCCTTTGTTTGTTTCTGGAGCTCTTACCGGTACTTCAGACCTGGACTTCAGTTCATGGTCTTTTAAAATTAGAAAAAGATATTTTTGTCTGGAGCAAGGTATATCCCTTACCCTAAAAATCTCTGTACAAAGCCTTTTTCAGTCACATATCAGGTTGAGCCTACATGCTGATGATTTAATTACTGGAAAATTTAACTTGTTTCCAGATTTGTCAGACTGCCTATTTGAATCAGTAATAGAGATTCCTTTCTCGTAAGCAAAGTTGATCAGAAAGTTTTCCTGTACCACAGAAATACAGTAATGTTTTCATGCCTGTATTGGAAGACAGTAGCTGGTTTGCAGCTACACACAATTTGAGATTCTGTGTTATATATAATTTGATTTTTTTTGTTGACATATGGCTATAATACAACACATGCCTTACAGGAACCAAGCTGGATTTGTTTGGCTCCTCAAAAAATGGCTTTGGCTTCAAACAAAGTGATCTTGATATCTGTATGACAATAGATGGTCTGGAAACCGCTGAGGTAGGTTGAGAAAATTTTGGTTTTATGGTTAAATAAATGCAAAATTTTCTTCTATTTTGTATCTTTTGTAACAGACTCATTATTTTATAAAAGATTTTAATATTAGAAGAAAATACTAAAGTACTACTAAGGCAGATTATTATGGGGATGTTTGCTGTTGCCCTAGGCATCAAGTCTAAGAATTAAGTAGCCAGTTTTCTCCTGAATTCTGCATTTCTAGCTTTATTTGTGCAGATAAGTAACATTCTTTATTGTTTAAATAACTAGGAATGGGAAACAATGGGAAAAGCACATCAGTCTCCTTTCATGCTTAATATCAGCTTTTAAAATGTTTCCATTATTATATTATCAACTATTGATTTTACATATGCTATTTTGAAACAATTTCTTGTATTCATATAATTCTGTATAACATGAAATATTTGATTATACAGCTTTAAGCTTAATGGCACATAATAAAATGTTTGCCTAAAATACTTGCAGCAGATACATCTTTTAGCTTTTTTTCTTAATGTCTTAGGGACTTGATTGCATCAGAATCATTGAAGATTTAGCAAAAGTTCTCAAGAAACAGTCAGGTAACTTTCTGGAAAATTAAAATAAGTGATTCTGGTTTTGTTATTTCATATGCTGTAGTGACAATGTTCTGGGGCATTGTAAATGAAAATCATTAATATACAACTAACAAAAGAGCTTATGTTAGTAAGAGTGAGGTTCAGTATTGTGAACGTTTGGATTTATTTTTGTTTGTATGTATAGGTACTCAAGGTGATAATGTTATTGGACCACATCTGATCTGGACAGATAGTATGTTTATAACTTACATGCATAAGAACAATGATTTAAGACTTGAGGTTTCAGTTTAATAATTATGTACTTGTATGTTCAGTGCATAGGAAGTCAATAGTATTCTGATCCAAGTCTGCAATGGGAATCCTGTTTTTTCTACAAGAAATCATTAATTTTATAGTGCTCGTTTTGGTGTATCTACAATGAGTTGTAATGAACTATCATCTCTTAAGCTTATTTCTCTAAAAAGAAATTTTATTTAGACTGCTCTTTATTTTTTGAGGGGGCTAAACATAAATTTATATTAATTATATTTAGCAGATTGATCATGTTTGACAAATTTCTAAAATCAATGTTAAAACATAACTGAAATACAAATTTGGTGTCAACTAAGATTGTATTTTGTAGCCTTTTGGCTACAGTTGGAAGTTATTTGATACTGTGTAGGACTGTATTGTAGCTATTCAGTAATATGACATTTCATCCTAGGTTTAAGAAATGTCTTGCCTATAACGACTGCTAAAGTCCCAATTGTCAAATTTTTCCATGTCAGAAGTGGTCTTGAAGTAGACATCAGTTTATATAATACTCTGGTAAGGTTATTTCCTTTTTTATTTTAAGTTTTGTAACAAAAAACTGGGGATCTGTTTCTTGAGACTGAAGTGATTGTTTGGATGAGGTTCAATAATCAGTTGTTTCCAATTACCTGTTTCAGCTTTATATTTCAAAGAAACCTTTTTGGCTTTGTTTGTTTGATTATGAGTGGAGTCAGCTGCACAGTTGTGACTTTAGAGTTGTCACTTTCCTAAGAAAATATATTAGGTCTTCAGTAATAGTAAGAAACAGTGGTTTAAGTATTGTAAGTTTTTCTTAAATGAGAGACAAAATAAAATAACTTCAGCTTTTATGGTTTCTACTTAGCATCATGGCTTTTGCCTAGCCTTGAGACCTGAAATAGTGATTTTTGAACTCAGCTTGCCTGAACTATTACATATTAGAATGTAAAAAAACCCAACCAACCAAACAAAAAATACCCCAAAACAAACAACCACACAAAGACAAAAACAATCCATATGTTCTTGGCCAAAAATTTTAAAAACAGATGAGTTTATTTCCATGTCTCTAAATTTCAAGTGCCCTTTCCTTGAAACAACAAAGGAAAGTTAAGTCTTAGTGACAATTTTTAAAATTTCTGAAGGTTTTTTATGAGTTCAAGGGAAGTCTTGAGGAAGATACCTCAACCACTAAGTGGGAAAGTTTTCTCCTTGAAATTATGCATTCATATGTGTCCATTGGTAGCTCTTACAGATCCGGACTGCAATCTCTGGGTTCAAGTAGTTACCTTCTACCAAATATTTTGAAACTGTAGTAGGAGATTAATGGTTCTTGTTTTGAAATATTATTCTGTGAATACTGCTTTGTACCACTTCCACACAGTTTAAGGAAGTTGATTGGCTTTTAAAAGAGCAGGTGATAACCTCATTGTTGAATGCTTCCTTTCTCAATATATGTTCCTACTATGCAGGGCAGGGCTTCACATATGCATTTCTTGAGGACACAACTTAGAGTTTTTGTTTTTCATGTTTTCGATTTACTTCCTTCATGACTTCAGAGCTTCTTTATTTTCTGTATGACTTCCTTTTTTTTCTAGGCCTTGCATAACACCAGACTTCTGTCATCATATGCAGCTATTGATCCTAGAGTAAAACATCTGTGTTACACAATGAAAGTCTTTACAAAGGTAAATGCATTTCAGACATTTCTAGAAGCAGTTGTTCCTGCAGCAAGAGATGACACCATGAAAGATAAAAATCATGTTTCTTTTTCTAGATATGTGACATTGGAGATGCATCTCGAGGTAGCCTGTCATCTTACGCATATACTCTTATGGTGCTTTATTTTCTTCAACAGAGAAATCCACCAGTCATCCCTGTTCTTCAAGAGGTATGGTATACTGTAAACATATGAGTAACTGTACACAGTATTGATCAGAAGAATGTCAGTGCTGAATATGAAAGGCTCTTCTAACGAGTTTTAATATTATTCTTTCAGATATACAAAGAACCAAAAAAGCCTGAAATTTTGGTTGATGGCTGGAATGTATATTTCTTTGATAAGATAGAGGAGTTGGTGAGTAAATCAGGCTAATTGGAAATGTTACCTGTAGCTTGGCAAATGAATAGAAATTCCTTTCTAAAGACATTGTTCCCAAATATAGAGGTTGAATATTGTGGTTTTAACCCCAGCTGGCAGTTAAACACGTCACAGCCACTCTCTCATTTCCCCCGGCCCCTCCCTGGTGGCCATTCCGTTAAGTAATTTCTTTTATACAGACTCCTACTGAATTAATAAATTCTTTTCTTAAGAGGCAAAACCTAGTGCCAGAAATTCTATTAATTGTCCACTTTGATGTTAATAGATTTAAAAATATGGCATTTAAACCAATATTGGATTATCAATATAAATTATGAAAGGAAGTATTCTAGTGTAACTCCATTGCTTTTCTGTATAAAATAAATGATGAAAACATATTATGGAAATCATGAAAATGCTTAATGTAAGTATTGCATGTAACAATATTTTTGTCATTTTAGTCAGTTGTTTGGCCAGACTATGGGAAAAACACTGAATCTGTTGGGCAGCTGTGGCTGGGACTTCTCCGATTCTACACAGAAGAATTTGATTTTAAAGAGCATGTCATCTGCATCAGGAGAAAAAATCTACTTACAACTTTCAAGAAGCAGTGGACCTCCAAATATATTGTAATTGAAGGTAAAAGAATATGAAATACAGGAATATACAGAACTTCTTTCACATGAAAATTTTGCTTTTTCACAAGTCTTATTTATTTTTCTATTACTAGATTATAAATTGTTTTGAAACTATCACAAAATTGCCATTGAGTTTCGGTAGTGCTAAACATTATTCTTAAGGGTTTTTTTGGCTACTGAAAAGAAGTTGCAAAGCAAACTTCACACTTTTTGTTATGAAGGAAATGGCAGAAAAATAGATTTAATGAAATCGTTTGGCAAAGAAATCAGCTACAATGCAATTGAGGTCTTCTCAAAAATGCTAGGTTTAGCTGAGCCCATATTTACTTAAATGATTCAACTCTGTGTTTGATTAGGATGTTTATTATCACTGTGATCTCTGACAGAGAAAATGCAGTGAATGCAGTGACATATTTTAGAAATAATTTGTAAATTGTTTTCTGGCCCATTTCATTTTCATGGAAAGAATTTCTACTCTTTTTTCTGCACATTGAGGAATGCCTGTCATGTTTTTTTCTACAGATCCCTTTGACTTGAACCACAATCTTGGAGCTGGATTGTCAAGAAAAAGTAAGTCTTCTGTCAACAATTTCAGTTTCAAAGAAGATCTTATCTTGGATATTATTTTACATTCTAGTTTGATATTTAAATTACGATTTCAGTTTGGTTGTTTTTTGGTTTTTTTTCCACAGTGACAAATTTTATAATGAAGGCTTTTATCAATGGCAGAAGAGTATTTGGTACCCCTATAAAAATATTTCCTAAAGAGTACCCATCAAAAATGGTAAGTTCCTTCTCAGAGAAGTATGTGTGTGCGTTTTGGTGTATAACTTAGCCTTTGCAGGACTGTGGTTACACTCACTGTAAGCTCTTTCTCTTAAATTTCCACACTATTCTAAAAATCTTTATGGGAGTTACTGCTGAGTACTGTTTTAATGTTACTTGCATGTAAAATATTTTGCAAAAATACTAGTGAAGTCAAGAGTTTCATTTTACCAATATATGTATTTTAATCCAAATCAAAACCAGCCTAGTATTTCTTAAAACTGCAGATTTATAACAGTGTGCAGACCTGGTGGTGAGTAGGCTGCCTGTCAAAGAAGAGGTCAGTAGACAGTTATGTGATTAGGTCTTTCAGGGTTCAGCTACAGACTCCAGACTTTTCTTTTCTGTAACACTTACTGCTGTTTTAACACTTTTGTATCTGTCTTGATATCCAAGTGTTTGGATTTTCATTTTAAATATATGATTTCTTCTACAGGAGTACTTTTTTGATCCTGAGGTACTAACAGAAGGAGAATTGGCACCAAATGATAGATGCTGCAGAACTTGTGGTAAAATTGGCCATTTCATGAAAGATTGTCCCATGAGACGAAAGTGAGTATAGTATTGGCATATGCGTGTAATTTTTTTCCTTAGGTTTGTGTAGGAAAGATTAGGATAGTAATGCTAAAGAAAAACTTGTACCTGCTGCAGATTATTTCCTTGACCTGAATTAAACTTAAAATGCATCAATACCTCTTTTGGCAGTGGTGGATAGTGGTGCTGCAGAACTGTTAAAGTATGGATGCTGATTCACCACTGCCATATACAGGAAAGGAGTAGTCAGAGAGAATCTAAATATTCAGCAGACCTGAATAACTGCTGTGAAAAGCACTCATGGATACCTTTTATATTTTTATTTAATATCTTCTGCTACCAGAATTTTGCTGCCCCTAGCAAGACACAGTTTTGTCAAGTTCACAGAATCATGCAATTCCTGTCAAAAGCAAGGCAAGAATTTTACAGCATTATTTTTCATAAGCACACATGTATGAGAACAATGTCCTGTTTTACATCCAAGAGAATGCCTCCTGTCCCTGAGTAGCTATGTCCAATGTTCAATGACTCTCTTCTGGCAACAAATGAATGGCTAAAATACTTTTGCTGCTCTTTCTTTTATGAAATGTCTAAACTTAAAACTCACCTTTTAATTTTGATTTTAGTTAAGACAAAGCTCTTTAAAGACTTCATGTCTAAAAAACAGTGAAATCTTGAAAATGTTTATGCTCACTTGTAAATTTAACCATCATTTAGAATCTATTAATGTTAAAAGCTATCATTAAAAATCATTTGCACTTTCCTGTAACTAAATAATAAAGAAGGCTACTAACATCATGTTGGATGAAGTGGTTGTCCTACTACATATTAGAGATTTGTGAATTTACGCTGTTGATTCTGTTAGTTTAGAAATTTACTCAACTTTAGCAATTGCAAGCACAGTAGCTGATGATAGTTTGAAATTAAAGAATGCTGAAGGTGGCGTGAAAGTCTCTACAATGTCCAAACTGTCTTACATGTATGGATTTTTAATCTTGCATTCTGAAGTGAAACACCAGTTCAATGCACATACTCAGCTAGGTTTTATACAACATTAGAGGAAAAGTAAATGGGATTGTGCATCTAAGAACAGAAATGCCCTGTGAGGTAAAACCACTGATACATTAGAGTCTTCTGTTCAGCCATTTATTGCTAAATGGGGTGCTATGAAGGGCAGACTAGTTGTTTTCTGTAGTCTGTTCTCCTGCATTCCCTTAGCATTGCTGTATAAGAGATGTTAGAATCCATACCTGCCCTGCTCTGGTAATGCACATTTGTGGACTGGACTTGTTTATGATTTTGTCCTTTTAGTTGTTTGTTTGTTTTGTTTGTTTTTTACCTGAGCCTAATTCTCCTGGTTTTCTTAGCAGTTTCCTTCTATGGCAACCAGTTCCATAAGTGTTCTGACTGATATGTAAAACGGTACTTTCCTGTATCTGTTTAGAGCTAATCTTAGTCATCCAGTAACTTTCTGGGTGTGCACTGAATCTATTTGCCTTTGTCCCTAGCAAGGATGTTAAATAATATTGGTCCCAATACAGACTCCTGAAGAACACCACTTATCACTGGTGTTCACACAGACATCAAGACATTGACCGTAATGCTTGAAGTGCAACTATCCAGCCAATTCCTTATCCACTGAATGGTACACCTATCAAATCCATGTCTTTCCATTTTAGAGAAAAATATGTTGTGTAAGACAGTGTCAGATGCTTTGCAGAAATCCAGGTACATGATGTCGGTCACTCCTTCCTTACCTGTCATTTCTGTAAACCATTTTTATTGAAAGCTACCAGATTTGTCAGGCATGATTTGCTTAGTGAGGGCATGTTGGCTGTCACCAGTTGCCTTTCTTGTTTTCCATGCGCATAGTTTTCAGGAGGATCTGCACCATAATCTTACCAGGCAGAGGTGACTGACCAGCCTATAGTTCCCCAGGTCTTCCTTTTACGCCTTAAAAAAAAAAAAAAATAAGCTCACCTTGAAGCTCATGCCATTCTTTTGCTCTTTATTCAGTTTTGTGAAGTATTAGACCTTTAAGTCATATAGAATGTTAGAAACTTCTCTCAACAGAAGAGACTTTTAGAGAGAATATGCACAGTTTCAGAAGGAAAGAACTGAGTTCTGGTTGAATTGCACAAATAGAAAAAAACCCCACAGCTATAGCCCTATGTTTTTGTACTTTGTTAGCATTTTGCTTGGTGTTTCTTCTCTTCCATTGTCTGTAACATGAACAGCCCGATTTTCAGTTGCTCTTATATTTTTTGAGTTACAATTATTAGGATTTAGGACTGTATTATCATCTAATTTTAAAGTTAAATTATTAAATATGTGTTATATCAGTGGACCACTGGTGGGACCATTTGGTGGGAGAGTCAAAGGAAAAGTATGGCAATTCACTTTATTTATCTCACTGAAGAATTATTTTGTCTAAGGACAGCACATGTGGTTTTGGTTTGGTTTTTTTATTGACTCTGTGTGTGAATGTAAGGCCTCTGAATTCTACAGCATTTTTCTGTTCCTGCAGACTAAGACGGCGTCGTGATTACGAAGGTACACAAAGATATGGAGAAATCAAGGAGAAAAGAAGCAAAGAGGACAAAGAAGTGCAGAATAAACCAACAGAAAGGGAGAACTTAATCAAGGAGGGAAAGTCGCACCTCTGTACACCTCAGAAGAGGAAACTAGCAAGGGTAATAGTGGAAACTGGAAGAGAGAAGACTCCCAGGCAATCAGCAGAGAAATGGAAGCACCTGGAAGACAGAGATGTAAGAGAAAAACGTTGTTTTATCTGTGGAAGAGAAGGACATATTAAAAAGGAATGCCCACAATATAAAGGAGCTACAGGTATGAAACTGATCAAGCTGAGTAGTTTAAATAGCACTTTTGGGTTTGTTTGGTTTTTTTTATTTTTAACATGATTGACTAACAGATAAGGTTTTTGCATCATGTAAATGTGGGGGTTTTTTAATGTAGTCACATTTAATCATTCTCCCTTCATCCTTACCTTCCTTTCAGAAATATGTTGTATCCTGGGAGATTTGGCATGGTTTCTCTTAGCAGATAAATTTTTTGTTATAAAAAGGGTATAACTATCAAGTATGTTGAAATTGCTTCCATTGTTGTCACATATGAGCTTGCCAAAATTTCAAACTACAGCTTCTCTTCCAGTTCATCATAATTGCAACAGAGGCTGGCGTTACAGCGCTTCACATTATCTAAGCCAGAACGATTCTATACAACCCTGAAGTCAATATGAAAAGTGTACAGATTTGCTCAGATTGAAGTTTGTGAATAAAATAATGTTTCAACTCAGCAGTTGAAGGAATACAGAAGTTAATCTTATCCTGACTGACAGACCTGAATGAAATACTGCTAAGCAAAAGTATTTCATTATCTAAGTCATCTTTCAAATAAGATGGATTGCTGATCATTTGTGTTATAAAAGAATATCTTTCTAAGGTAAAACTAAGACTTAAGACAGTAGCTGGTACTTGTAATTAGCTTCCAAAGGAATAACATATCACTGTTTCCCTGTAGGTAAACCTGGGTGCATTTAAATTCAGGCTGGAAAAAATTTGTTTTGCAAATTACTCATGACTTGATCTCTTAAAGGAACAGATTGGAGTCTTTTATATAAACATATTTTTCAAACCAGCTTTTCTCTACTTGCAAAAATATCCTGTCTGCCTTAGATCAGGAAGCTCTTCATAATCAGATGCATTTAGTGGAAGAACCCTCTTCCACAAGACTGTGTTAAAATACTGTAAGAGGGAGGAAAATGGTGCAAGTATATTCAGAATTGTGAATATATGTAGAAGTATTCTTACTTCGATAGATCACTAGAAGTACTGGATGGACAGAAAAGTTGATTAAAAATTGAAGCCGTGCTTCATTCAGCTTCTGACCTTTTAAAAGGTGTATGTCAAGTCTAATTTTAACTTTTGAGTTTATCTTTGACCTTTTCTCACGGAACTTCTCTTCCAGCCATTCTGTTTGCCACAATACTGAGACTGCTAAAGTGGAGGGGAATATGCCTAGCTGTTTCATAGTCAATCATTTTTAGCATTCATCGTATGAAAACTTAGGCTGTATATATATATACAGTATATATGTCTAAAATAATAAGTTTTGCAATAGGTGTTTTTATCTATTATCTGTATTTTGGGAATTAATATTTTTGAATTTGAAAGAATTGCTGTAGGTTGGGCTTTGTCTTTTATTGCTTGTTTAGTGCCTGAAGAGTTCTTTCTAGTTGAATAAAATACTATGAACAAATGGATCAAAGAGTTCAGACTTCGCTCTTTGCATTGCTGCATTTTGTGAGACTATGGACACTTCACTTACCACTGTATCTTCATTCAATCTAAGCTCCCTGTCTCCTGCTGATTCTGGAGGAGGATACAAAGCTTAATTTATTGTAGGTTCATAACTTAAATGTATGTCACCACATTATGCTAGTTTTCCATGTTATAAAACTGAGGAAAATAACAGTGTCCTACATTTTACATTTTCTGATTCTAGATAGAAAATATCTTTATATTTTTCTGTGATTGATAATTGAATATCAATAATTATAATTGAAGCTAATTTTCAATTAGCAACTCCTTTTTATGATTTTTCCAGATGGCTCAAAACAAGAAGTGTTGTGTGGGTCCCCTTCTTTACCCACTGCTGTCAAACATGCTGGTAAATTAAATCAGGTAAACAAACACCAAGTGTTTCATCTTTTACTTTTATATGTTTTTAAGTCCATATAAATTAATTAAGAAAAGCTTTACCTAAGATTTCAAGGAAAACCTTTTATGTTGTGAAATTAAATACTTCTGTTTTGTTGGTTCATTGATGTGTGTGTGTTTTTATAGGGAGTGCTTATGCATGAAGAAAAAAAGAAACAGAAAGGAAGAGTATTTTTGAGTCCCCAGTCAGGTTTGTATATCTTCAGTTCAATTCAGAAACTATGTGTAAAAGCCTGGCCAGCAGGGTGAGGGAGGGGGTTCTGCCCCTCTGCTCTGCTCTGGTGAGACCAAACCTCGAACTCTGCATCCAGCCCTGGGGTCCCAGCACAGGAAGGACATGGAACTGTTGGAGCCAGTCCAGAGGAGGGTCACCAAGATGATTAGAGGGATGGAGCACCTCTCCTAGGGAGAGACTGAGAGGGTTGGGGTTGTTCAGCCTAGAGAAAAGAAGCCTTCAAGGAAGACTATTGTGGCTTTTCAGTTCTAAAAAGGGGCCTGTAAGAAAGGTGGGAACAAAGTCTTTAGAAAGGACTGCTGCAATAGTAAGGGGTAATGGTTTAAAACTGAAAGAGGGTCAATTGACATTAAAGAAAGTTTTTCACAATGAGGATGGTAAAACACAGGCACAGGTTGCTGAGACAGGTGGTGGCTGCCTCATCCCTGAAAACATCCAAGGTCAGGTTGGATGGGGCTCTGAGCAACCTGATCTAGTTGAAGATGTCCCTGCCCACAGCAGGAGGGTTGGACTCAATGACCTTTAACCCAAATTGTTCTATAATTGTATGAGTCCTCATCAATCCTTATAGGAACTCTAGCTAATTTGCTGAACTCAGTGGCAGCTTGAACAGGTTGAAGCCATCTGTTTTTTTAATCTGGAAAAGCGTACAAATTTTGCATTTTGCTTTGGAAGCAAAACTTGGGCATAACAATACTGTGCCTTTATATCATTGACTCTGGTAGATTTATTTTGCAGCACGGTATGGTGGAGTTGTATCAATCTCTCCAGTTTCAGCTTATATGGGGTTCTCTGATTCTTCAGGGACAAAACATGGAATGCTTTCTTAGGAGAGTTTCTTGTAGTAGTTGTCTATAATTATACATGATTAACTTAGGAGAGATTATCAAACCACATCCTTGGTCTGAGCTGCAAAAATGCAAAGAAGTTAAAATTTCATTTAGAAGTACCAGTGAGATTGTATTATAAAGGCCTTTATGTACTCTTTCTGAATCAGAGATGTTTTGCTTTAAATGTGTGATTAACAATGTAGCTTCCTTACAGTAATTTCACACACTTATTATCAAGTACAATGAAGATTTTAAGAACTGTTGTTTTTGTTCTAGTTAGAATTTCTAGTACAACTCTGCAAACCTTTCAGCAGCATAGGTATATAATGCATTAACCTCTCTGCAGTTGGAGGGGGACCTAATTAGTTTTCTGAAGTTTGTAATGACTTGACAGCAATTAAGTATCTCAATCAAATTATCAGTTTTGTTGGGAAGACACATTGGATTTTTTTGTCTTCACTAGAAGGCTTTTTCAAATCTAACTTTGGGGATTTTGTAGCACTAAGTGGTTTGTCTTTAGGTGTTTAGTTCCAAGAAAATGCTGGTTTTTTCAATTTTGTATTTTATTATTTCCTACTGTGCTTCAGCAGGTAACAATTGTAAGTTGATCTGTATGTCCTTTCATTATAGTTTGATGTGACAGTAATTTTCTCCTGTCTTTTTGTTTCAGTTGGTTTATGTTTGGTTTGGGTGGGGTTTTTTGTTTGTTTGTTTTTTAAAGGCAAATAATACCTTTAAAACATGATGTTTTCTTCCTCCCAATTTAGGCAGCCTTTCCAATAAATACATGACTCAGGGAAAAGCCTCACAGAAGAGGACCCAGCAAGAATCATGAGGGATATTAAGCACTGATAAATAGAAACACATCATTTACTTAAATGTCTTTGGCTAAAGCATTCACAGGACAGCAGCATACACAACCTTCAGCTTAAGTTCAATGAAAATATGAGTGTTTTCTTTTAAATTGCTAGTACAAGCAACTGTGGATTTTAATACAGACCCCTGCTCTTTAATAGATTGTTTGAGCATTTTAATAGAAAGCCATGATGTTTTGTATTTGTTTACTAGGTAATGCATTTAGAAAAGGGCAGGTACTAAAAATGAACTGTTTTCAGGGTTTTGTTGTTCCACCTGACCATTTTAAACTGCACTAAAACTATGTGCTAGCCAAATAAATTATATTTTCTTCAAAAATGAATCTTTTGAAGAAGCAAATGATCTTTATTAATGTTGATTGTTTACTGAATCCTTGTGTAAGTGTTTGAGATGTTTGTAGACTGCTACATCCTTTTTTATTTCTCCAGAGAAGTAAAAACATAGACACTAGTCATCATACGTAAAACAATCTCTGGACAAGCAGTGCCACTGAGATTTCATAGGGTTGTTTTCTGTTCTGTGATTTTATGGGAGTTCATTTGCTGCTGTGCTCGTGTTTAAGAAGAAAGAAAGAAAGAAAGACTAGGTAACAGGTCAGTCCTGTTTTGTTGCTGCTAAGAATCTTTTTCAAGGCCTTGGGGATACAGACAAAAAAATGCTTTAAGAAATAGAGGTATTATATTTGGCTACTGGGGAAAAATACATGTCCATTTTCATGGAATGTAAAGAGTATCCTTGTTCCAGTCAAGAATTTACATTCATTAGAAGTGGGAACTTGAGCTTTACTTGAAGTCCTTCCAGAGGTGGTAATGTACCATCTTACCTTGTTCAGAAAAGACTTAGTTATGTGTTAAAATTGAAACCACTGTTAATTTATGAATCTGAAATAAATTTTAAAAAAAAGTGAAAATCAGACTTCAGTTTCTCTATTTTTTCTGAGGTTGTAGTTTTCAATATTCCTGACATAAATGTGTAATTAATGATAACTTACTATAATTATCTGGATTTAGAATCATCATGTCTTATTTGTTTTTTTCCCTATCAATCTATTTTTATGGAAGTTGAAAGCTAGAATTGCCAAAGGGGTCTTAGAGAAGTAGCATTCCTAAGACTTGTTTTGGTTTTCACCCATCTGAAGCCAACTGTCTGTGAACTTTTAGATGTGTTGCTTTCACAAATTATTTCTTCTGGATTCTTACCTAAACATATTTTCAAACATACTATCTTTGTGCTTTATGTAGCTTTCAGTTCAGACTTACATCCAATTTTCCTGGTGGGAGTGAAGTATATAAACCTCTTCTGAACCAGGTGCATACTCTGTCCTTCTTGAATGGTATTCGGGAACATGCAGTTGTTTATTTATGCTGCTTTTTTTATTAGAAAAAAATGCTGTCATCATATTTCACATGCTTTTGATGTCCGAGTTCGCAAAGCTGGATTATGTATTATGCTGTGAATAATAGGTTATCAGTGCTGAGAAATTGAGAAAGATGAAGGTTTTTCAGGTTTACAACACAGTTAACTGTCTTAAACAGGTAAGTCAATGTCATTTAGCTATTTAACTACATCACACACATCAATTTTCCCTAATATAGTTGTTCTGGTGAGGTTTGTTTCATAGCTATATTTAAAATTGTTTTCCCATCTGTTACAGTTTTACTTATTTATTACACATCACATAAACATTCATCACATTTTTATAAGAACTACAGAAGCCACATAAAAAATTATATTCATTAGTGAGTTTCCAGGGTTTGAAATAGCTGCTTAGAATGGGAATTTTCTAGCATGGAAAGTTATTGGCTTTTTCTTCCATACGATAACTTAACAATATTTCCTGTTACTCACTTGAACTAGTTAGATTTTAAAACTGATTTTCGCATTTATCTTCGAGAGAAGGCTATTTTTGTAGCCCATGCTCAGTCTTCCATGCAGAGATTTATTCAGCAGACAGGGGACTAAGGAATTATGATTGGAAGCATCCTGAGGAAAGTAAAGCTCTTCATGCCTGCATGATAGAGTGTGAATGATGGAGGGTATTAGCTGCATTCGTACACCAGTTCCCCCCTTCAAGTGTACTGACTTCACCTTTCAGCCCAGTAGTGCATTAAACACCCCCTGCCCCTAAGTAGGAGTAGTTTAGTTGAGATACATGCTCAAGATGCATGAATTATATGTGAAAAGACACACTTTTGTAGCTAAAGAAAATGCAACCGTCTTTATACGTCTGCTATCTTTATATTCAAGGTAGTAGTACTGTGCCTCAGTAAAGAGCAGTGGTGTAATTATGTATGTAAAAAACACGTAACATATCTTACATACTACCAAGCTCTTCAGAACTACTAAGCCCAGAATTGGGGAGGTGAGGTGATGAGACCCAAATGTGTTTCTTGTGCTTGGACTTCATAAACAGGGACTTAAAGTCTTATCTAGCATATTTAAGGATGCTGGAATATGGAAATGAAAAAGGAGTACTTGTTTATCTTCTGGTGTAGCCAGTTCAACTTAAAGTAATGGCATAAGTGTCCCTGTACCAAGGCTACTGGGGTTTCTTCCAAGTGAGGTTGCTGCAGCCACCAGGAGTTGGGGAATGGCAGCTCAGTTTATCCAGCAGCTTTCAAGCTCTCCCCCCACAATGCCTCTGCACCAGGCAGGGATCAAGAAGAGCAGTGGGCCCTGACCTCTGCATGGCCATCCTCTCCCTCGGCCCCAGACCGGCTTGAACCCAGAGGAAAGGACAGGATCCTGGTCAGTAGGAGGGCAGACAAAATGCATTGTCTATGATGGATCATAGCAGTCACTGGTTCCAGGTCCTGTGCACTTCACTCAGGGATTTGTCCAAAATGGATCGCTCTACACATGGGTTTTGCCTGCTGAGCCAAATCTTGCTATCAAATAGCCATATGCATTGTTATTTTAAAATGCTTGCTAGTGTGATGGTCAATAAATATTCACATTCTGTGCCTGCATTTTGTAGGTGGGAGACTATGTGGACTCATGGGCCTCCATTGTTCCCTGCTGTGGGAAAATGCTTGGAGGTAAAACAATAACAGTATGGAAATTATAGAGGAAAATAGGATGGAATACTCTCTGGATGGAATGTGGCTAGCTAACCTGACCTCTCCCTCGCTATACATGCTAAAGGTGGGTGGAGTAGAGTATATGGTAGCCAGGCTCTTACAGAGGATTGAACTTTGTGGTCTTTTCTGGCTGATAAGCTGCACAGCAGCTGAAAACCAGGGGAGATAAAGGAAGACGTCCTGTTGTCAAATCAGCAACTGTGGTGAAATCACTCTCCTTAGGCTGACACATTAAGTATTCTTAGATACCCACCCCTCGCTGGGTAAGCTATATGGCTACAGCCACTTAAGCTCCATCTAAACATAAGAAAACAGTACAAAAGTGAATTCAGAAGGGTGAGAAGTTTGGAAAGGCTCTACTGTAACTTCTGGAATGAGTTGACAGGTTCAACCTCTCTGCCCCTACAGGGACAACTATGGGGTAAGAACAGTGTTATATGAGTGGTAAATGATTGCCTTGAGCTCACTTTTATTAGGGATTAGAGCTTTTTAGTACATTGCTTTGAATTAATACATTGCTTTGAATATGTCTTTGCAGTCAGCTACTATCACCAGCAATCCTTGAACCTTAACAGGTCAAAATTCTAGGCTTCATCCAAAGCAGCAGGATTAGGGAAGGGATTCTGCCCCTTTGCTTGCCTCTTGTGAGACACCACTTGGAACACTGCATCCAGCTCTGGGGCCTCCAACTTAAGAAGGATATGGAACTGTTCAAGTGTGTGGCCTCCTCTGCACTCAGCTGATAAAAGGACTGAGGCCACCTCCCTTACAAAGACAGTTTGAGAAGGTTGGGGCTGTTCAGCTTTAAGAGAAGGTTGTCTGGAGACCTCATGGCACCCTTCCACTATCTGCAGGGGGCCTACAGGGAAGCTGGAGCCTTCATCAGAACTGTAGTGATAAGACAAAGGAGAAATTTAGATGAGATATTAGGAAGAAATTCGTTACTGTGAGGGAGGTAAGGCGCTGGAATAGGTTGCCCAGAGAAGTTCTGAATAAGGCCTTGTGCAACACAGTCTAGTGGGACGTGTCCCTGCCCACGGCAAAAGGGTTGTGAGTAGATGATCTTTAAGCTCCATTCCACTCCCCTAACATTCTAAATTAATGAAGATTGTTATTCCGTAACCTGTTAACTTGAACTTTCAAGGGCGCTGACAGACTAATCAGTCATTAAAGTGTCTCAGAAACACCTCCCCTCTCCACGTGACACCTGGGCGGCTGTTTTGCCGCGGCCTCCACTGGGGCAACTGAAGGGCACACCGTCTTTGCCGCTTATCTCGGCGCGCAGCCCCGCTGCCTGCGGAGTCCCGCCCGCCCTCAGTGGGGCGGGGGTCGGAGCCGGACCGGGACCGGGCGCCGGTCCCGGGGGTGGAGCCGCCGCCGCCCGCCACGCCCGCGGCCCGTGCGCGGTGGCGTCACGGCGTGCGGCCGGCACTGCCCGGGGCCGAGGGCGTCGGGCCATGGCCTCGTCCGTGGTGCGCGCCACGGTGCGCGCCGTCAGCAAGCGTAGGATCCAGGCGACCCGCGCCGCCCTCACGCTGGTCAGTGTCGCGGGGGGACCCGGGGACCGCGGCACCTCGCGGGTGCGGGAGCTGCGTCACGGGCCCCTCCGGCCCGGGCGGTGAGGCGGCCCCTGGCGACAGCGGGGCGGGCGTAGGGACGGGGACGGGCCGGCCCGCCGGGCTGTGCCCGCTCGGCCCGGGATCGGCCGGCATCGGTAACCCCAGCGGGGCGGCTGCGGCGGGCGGGCTGCAGGGGGCTCTTCTTCCCCCTGCCGAGTTGAGAGGCGGTAGCTCCCACTCCTCGCCAGTCCCGCTGAAGGGAGGCGCCGCGCTCCGCCGCCGCGTCTGCGGAACCGCAGAGTTCCGGCGCAGCACCGCCCCTGCGAGCGCGGGGCCTTGTCGCATAGACACCCCAAAAAAGAGTACTCGATTAAATTCTTTTGAAAAAGGTTAATGCATAACCTACCGAGCTGACGCGTAGGTTCTTTCCAAGAAGGCTTTACATGCTGTTGTTAATATAAAAATCCGTGCATTCTGTACTAGCGGCCGTGCTGGAGAGGCCAAACTTGAAAACATGATGTTTGGTCATAGGTCGATGATCTCAGAGGTCTTTTCCAGCCTCTGATTCTGAGGGAGATCCTCAGAGAAAAGTACAGTCAGTTCTTCGCAGGAGCGGGGGCAGATCGAGTGCACACAGTTCAGACGTTTGTCAGAGCAGGTAATTCCTGCTCAGTAGTGGGTCTCTAGCAAGAGTGTTAGCGGTAATTAGAAGGGATTTTCTACTGCAAGTCTACTTGCCATTTGCTTTGTGTGTTTAATTTGGCTCATAGTAAGAACTTCACATCACTAATGCTTTTCTCAGTGTCTTAGAAACTTATGGGGATGTAATGTAAATTTTGACTTTTGCGTTGTGTTCTTGCATTTCTGCATCAACTAGATCTGCATGAATGGTGAATTTTATCTGAATTTAAGTCACAGGTTCCCTTAAGGTTAATGGGAAGAGAGAAGTAGACCATAAGCCCTCTATATCTAAGTGATTTTTGTCTGTAATGGATATGTGACAGATTCTTTACAAGAACAGAGCTACTTGATTGAATTACGGTAGTGATTTTGGACAAAAAATCCCTGAAAAACAACACGGATCTTGACAAGCTTGAGAGGTGGTACAACTGATACAAACTTCATGAAGTTCAGCAAAGTGAAATACAAGGTCCTGCACCTGGGTCAGGCCAATCCCAGTCACACCAACAGTTTAGGTGGGGAATGAATTCAAGAAGGACTTGAGTCTGATGGTTGAGGAGAGACTGGACATGACCTAGCAATGTATTACGTGCAGCCCAGAAAGCCAGTTTTATCCTGGGCTGCATCCAAAGCAGTGTGGGCAGCCAGGGAGGGGATTCTGCCCCTCAGCTCTGCTCTGGTGAGACCCCATCTGGAACCCTGCATCCAGCTCTGGGGCCACCAACATCGAGCAAGTCCACAGGAGGCCACAAAGTTGGTAAGAGGACTGCAGCCACCTCCCTTGTGAAGACAGGTTGAGAAGGTTGGGGTTGTCCAGCTTGAAGAAGAGAAGGTTGTCTGGAGAACTCATGGCACCCTTCCAGTATTTGCGGGGGGCCTACAGGGAAGCTGGAGAGGGACTCTTGGTCAGGAAATGTAGTGATAAGACAAGGGGGAGATTTAGGTGAGATATTTGGAAGAAATTCATTACTGTGCAGAGGTGAGGCACTGAAATGGATTGCCCAGTGTAATTCTGAATGTGTTAAAGGCCAGTTTGGATAAGGTCTTGACCAACCTGGCTTACTGTCCCTGCCCTTGACAGGGGTGTTAGAACTAGATTATTTTTCAGGTTCTCTTCTGTCCCAAGCCATTCTGATATTCTAACAGCCAAAACCCCCACTGTTAAGGATTAAGGATTGAATTCTTGAGGTATCAAGAGGTAACAATTCTTGTTGGCAGTGCGTGTGATGAGAGGAGTGAAGAGGTGGTATGCTCTGTGTCAAGTGGGTTGAGCAGATATCTGTTTTACAGCAGTGTGTATCTTACAGGCCTCTACTTCAATACATGCAAGCACCCACTGCAGATAAACAAGCAAAATCAAATTTGTATGTATGCTTTTGTCTTTCAGACCCCTTCTGCTGTCCAGAAGATAAAAGAGCTCCTGAAAGATAAACCTGACCATGTAAGTGTTGACAGGGTCACTCTGCAGGGTATGCTAAGGTATTAGCACAGCTCATGATTGCAAAGCATTTCTGGCCAACTTAGAAGTTTGATCTGGACACTGAAGTGTTTGTTAGAGATGTTGACATCTTTTTTTGGTGGGGAATGCATAAGCTTATTTATATATCCAGCTTTATTTTGTTATAAAATGAAATACAGCTGACTGTAATGACATTCACTGTACAGTTACTGTTGAGAGTAATAAAGCTGGAAAAACTTTAAGCTTCAGATATTTTGAGCTACATTTTAGTGAAACACTTTAGTATGGCATAGTAGTGACTTCTTAGAGAGCTCTTCAGCTGTTACTATTTAAGTTCTTTTAGGAGTGCTCATTGTGAAGTGTGCAATAGTAAAGTTATATTCATATGAGGACAGTAGGGGAAAATCTAATTCTTAGGAAACTTGCCAGACAGTGTGATTTTTTAAGTAGCCAGTGTTTCACCAGATAATGAGTTTGTCATCTTTTCTTCTTGAGGGAAAGACACACGGGCTTCTTTTATAACCATTGTAAAAGCAAGCATTAGCTTTTTTTAACGGTAGGTATTGTTTCACAAAGAATATTTCTTTTATTAACCAGGACCACTGTTTATTTTGCTTCCTGCATGTCTGCAACTAACTAGACTTACTTGTAATGTTTTAAACCATCCTAAGGAAGCCCTGGGCCTACAATTTACATGGTCAGTCATTCCTTGCTGTAAATGGTGTTTGCATTTTCCAGCCTATTATTTGTAGCAGTTCCTGTAGAGAAAGGTATTTAGTGTGAAAGGATCAGATGCAGTTTCTCTCGAGAGCCCATTTGATGAGAAGTGTTAGATTTTGATACATTTTTATCCCAACATATGGACATAGATAATAAAATTTGCCTCTTCAGTTATGAAGCACTGGTATGTAGAAGGTGATATAGATTCTTCTTAAAGATTCTTATACACAAATAGTTTTATACTTGTTAAAACTTCATCTTGATTTTTTTTTTTAACACAGATGCTCTTTTTGTTAGACCTCATGAAAGTTGTGAATGTTACAAGTGTTGACTAAGTTGGCTTTTAGGGCCAGTTAAAACAGCATACATATACATATACTTGATTTAGGGAGGGGTTTGCTTTTTAAGTGAGACTGGCAACAGAGGTAATGAAAAATCAAAATATATTTTCAGAACTTTTGTTTGAAGTAAGTTTCCTGATGGTGTCATTACAAGAGTTCTGTGATAATCTGGTAACTGCCCTTGTTTTGGCCACACAGCTTCATAATTATGTTACTGTCTCTAATCTTGTCATAGTACCTGAATTGGCATCTGAGTAAACTCAGATTACAAAAGTAATTTGAAGTCACAAAAATACCTGTCTTTGAAATTTGACTGTCTTTTTGAGACCTGGTTCCTACAGGACTGCCAATGGTTCGTTACTTCAAAAATTTAACTTACTGTAGGGCATGATTCACTCCAGCAAGCGTCAGATTTTTTTTTTTTACCTTAGCAGTCAAATTTATAAAAGAAAAAATAAAAAGTTACCTCTTATCTGTTACAGTAATTCGCTTTTGCATTTAGGCCGTGGAGAAAAATGTCAGCATTTTATTGTTCTGCATACTTTTTAACTTGGTGTTCTGAATAGGTTTTAAAAAGGAAGTCGTGCATGTGGTGGTGTTTTTTATTGTTTCTTTTTCTTTAGGTAGGTGTGAAAGTAGGTGTTCGTACTAGGGGATGCAATGGACTTTCTTACACATTAGAATATACAAAATCTAAAGGAGACTCTGATGAAGAAGTAGTTCAAGATGGTGAGTTTCTGGTACAGCAGCACAAGCTTCTGTGGTGGGGAGGATGAAACCTGGTCATTTTGAGAGAAGAAATCTGTGTTGTCAAAGTTTTGTGCATCTTGTTGGATTCACAGACTTTAAGAAGGGTATGAAATGGGTTACTCTCTGTAATGTATGGGAATTGTGTAGGCAAGGTGAGATTCATTGCCCTGTTATGCAGCTTATTTCCCTTGGCATCATTTTTTCTGTCCTGTCAAAAAAAAGACATTCATGTGCACCCATAAGTAACAGTTCCAGACTTCTGCCAGACTCCTATAGGTAGTATGAAAACAGTGATGAAAGTACCCCGCATTAGGCCCAGTAAACCAAGATGTAGTCTTGGTAGTCTTTATACTTAGTTCCCTCTTTTTTTATTACTGGTCAAAAGAGAATTTCAAAGTGAATGATGGTTTTGTTGTATGTAATTTCTGGTTTTCTCTTCTTTTCAAGGGGTTAGAGTGTTTATTGAAAAGAAGGCACAGCTGACACTTCTAGGAACTGAAATGGACTATGTAGAAGACAAACTGTCCAGTGAATTTGTCTTCAATAATCCAAACATCAAAGGAACATGTGGCTGTGGAGAAAGCTTTAACATCTGAAATCTCAGGACTACTTTTTTGAGCAGCCCGAAACACTATTATGACTTTCAGAAGCAAATGCATTTTCTTCAGGTTTGTAGGCTGCGTAAACTGGGGATACTATTAAGAAAAATAAACTTCAATATTTGAAAATATAAGCTGTTTGTTAAATTCCACCACTGATGTAGTTATGCTGTAATTTGTGATGAGTTGGGATCCAGAAGGTAAGAACAGTAATTGCTGCAGTAACATCTCTGTACTTCACTTGCCAAGGAAATAAAATTTCACTTTTCTTTTCTTCTATTATTTTCTTTGTCAATCCTACTCGTACTTCCCCATTCAAAACCCGTTTTGAAGAATACATTGTGTTCTGCTTTGATTTGGGGAAAACAAACTAATGACAAAAAATCGCAACCATTTCTATGTGAGTATTTATGAAGATTTATATATACAAGCACACAATCATGGCTTACTTTGTAGTTTTCCAATGCTTTCATCTTTTTACAAGTGCATTTTCTGGTGGTTTATTTTCCCTTAAGTTCAGGGAAATAAAAATGTTGTTCATGTATTGATATAGTGGTAGGCTATGGTAGCACCTGTAGTAGCTAAACTCTTTGAAGAGAGTTAGGCTAATTTTAATTCTTTTCCTTTCTTCGTTGATGACACAGTCTCTACTGTACTTGGTCTTTTTCAAAGCATGAAGTATCTGGGCACTGGAGGGCTAAAAAGTGATACACAGGTCTTGTTTTTCACATTTCAGGTTTTTATCTTGCCTCAATTAATTTGCAAAGGTGGTAAAACTGCTTCTGCGTTCTCATTCCCCATGTTCACAGTGTGCTGTGTTGGTACCAAAATCTATGAAAATTTTTATTGAGACAAATCTCAGATTTGTCATTACTTTTTTTTTGTAATCATGTATGCTACTAATTTTGTTAGAGTTTGAACTAGTTTTCATAACTCTTTAGGTAACAGAATTTTTTCACCAAAGTTTATGGTCCCCTCTGCTTAACTCATGTCTTGAGGTTAACTTGGTAACAGGAGAAAAAGCATTTTTAATTAGAAAAAAACCCCTTAGTATTTCATATTACTTTTAAATTAATCTAGGCAGTAATTAAAATACTGTAAGAGGCCATTTTTTCTTTAGAATTTATTTAATCAGAATTTTAATTTTGTAAAAAAGTGTCTTTGAAGCTTATATAGTCTTCAGCAGTTCTTCACTGGTGCTGAGATAGAAGTAAATGTCTCTCCAGACCTTCCCAAAACCTGGTATGAGAGAGGAGTTGTTCCACCGTTTTATCCCGATTGTCATCCAGAGATTACATTTTGCAGCTCAGGTGCTCATTTGTGCAGAAAAGAAGGTAATGTCTGCTTGAGCAACAGATTTAAACAGCTGGTGAAAGTGGTGCAAATAAAAAGTAGGGGGACAGCAGGAGTCTTGCAGATGTTGAGTTGGGAGTGTTCTGAGGGCATTAAGGCTGTGTGTTCAATATCCAGAGGTCATCTTGATGTGGACAGTTGTACCCCATGCCTGTCACCAACTGCTGTAGATGTAGGATTGCACCTACATTTTGGTTCTTCCCTCTGCACCTTTTCTAGGGCAAAGGGAATAATAATAAAAATAAATCATCTGCTTTATGTAGTGCACAGGAACAGGTCGGAATTACAGTAGATACTTGAATTTTGGTTGTATATCACCTTTTGATGTAAAGACACTTACTTCCTTCAGCAGTCAACTGTTGCATACAGTTACTTTATATAGTGATTCAGGAATTAGTGGTAATACACTGGTGAAGTGCTTCTATAGTGATGTAACTCTTTCACTCTTGCCAAACAAAAACATGGAGTTCATGGGACATAGTTGCATTACATCTAAAACTCCAAGCTAAGGGCATTTCTTCAGATTGCATTTCTCTGCTTCTTGCTAGAGATAAGACTTTGAATGTGGTAACACTGGTGGTTACTAAGAATGCTGGTACCTACTCATTTAACTTGTTTTGGGGTGGAGAGGATTGGTTTGAGTTTTATTTTAGACCTGTGGCATGTATAGCAATCCTTTTTGTGTGTTGTGTATGCCTTGAATGAAAGTTTGCACTTTTGTATTCCCATGAAGTAATCATCTTAAGTTGTCACCTTACTAAGACAACTAATGCACAATGTGTTAAACTTCTGCTAAAGTGCTATTTACAGTTGCATACAAACTATAGTTTTGTTGTGTGGTCCATGATAATTTTGTGCAACAATGTATGTAGAGTCTTCAATTATAATAATAAATATAGCCTGTTGGTAACCATGAAATGTTCCTATCTTGAATGATTTTTTTTAAGTAATAAGCACTAGGGGAAAGATCAGGTTTATGTGCTGGGATTACAAAGTAGATGCAATGCTATTGTTACGTGACTTAATATTCCCCCAAAACATTAAACATTTCCAGATATTAACTGCGTTGAAATGGCATAGAAACATAGGGTAATAAAAATTAGTTAACTGTGTACAACAGGTGTTTATGCATACTGGGATAGTCTGCTGTTAATGTATAGCCTTCCATCGAAATTCATGACATACTATTCTCAGGGTAAAAATTCTAGCAGGCAAGATGAATGTATTTTGAAGGCTTTCACCATACCAAAAATCATTTTGGGTATGTTTCAATGCAGCATAATGATTTTGATCAAAGTAACTACATTCTTCACCATTCCACTTCAGTGCTGTATCACGGCACTCATATTCTGCAGTTTACCGTGTCCGGGACACCTTTGGGGTTTTCTCTTAGATACACCTTTTGCTGTTAGGTGAAGACTGTGAACAGCAGAAGGTGAAGTAATGAATTCTGGGAAAATGTGAGAGGTGGTTGATACAATTGCATATTCATGATGCTAGAGAGAGGGAGAGAAATCCTTCATACTGAAGTCAGGAGCCTGGAAAAGCTTTCTGTTGGGAGTTCTTACAGATCTTGTAAAAAGCCACTTGCTTGCTCAACCAGGTTGGTATCCCTGTTCAACCAAGTTTTATAGCTCTGTTTAAATGGCTCAGGAAGGAAATTTTGTTTGGGAAAAAAATGAGTAGCAAGTCAGTTGAACATCAGGTGGTGGAACAAAATGAACAGGAGCTACAAAATAAAAAAGATTCAGGGACTGACGTTTTCATGCAAAATAAACTTTCTCTTTTTTTAACTTAATTCCTTTATGCTGTATTTTGCTTCTATTGGTTTTGTTGAGGTTTTTTTGTTTGTTTTTGGTAATTATAATTATTATTACCCCTGTTTCTTTAAATCAGCACCAGTGGAAAAAATCTCCACCTGCATCACTGTTGTGCTTAACACTGGCTGCCTGGCTGTTCATGATAGATATTTTTTATGGTGCTAAAATTTTGCAGTTTTTTCTTACAGAAGAATTCCATAGTTGTCTGATGTGGCAGAGTGTGCGCCTGTGTCTTCATCCCAAAATCACCCTCAAAAGAGTACTTAGTTTTTAAAATAAAAGAATATTTTGAAATTACTTTTTCTCATGACAAATTCAGCTTTTTGTTTGTGATCTGCCAGAGAGTGAGCAGTAAGGGCTGCCGTGCACATTTACTGCCACTTTTGACACCTAAGAGATGTCCTGCTTTAACATGGTGAGGAAAATGTACATACTTAGTGCGATTCACATGCATTTGTTCTTGAACAGCATTTGAATAGCAAAATTTGTATGCAATGTCTGGCATTTTTCTTAAAGAGAGCAACAGGAAGGAAAGATTAATCACTCAGTTTTGGCGGGGTCTTCACCCTCATCTTTTATGCTCCCTTTCAGTGGTCTATGCCTCAGCCTTAGCTGCTGCTGTGCACCCCAAGCTCCTCACATAAGAATCCACGGGTCCCAGACCCTGTCTGTCTAGGGACAGGGTGGCAGGCCCATACAGACTGAATTCCAAGGGCTACTTCATGGGAACAGATACCTACGGACACTGGATGGCAGCAAGTTTCCAGTCTACACGTTTCAAAAGGCAAATCGCCTCTTTACTGATATCCATGTTCCAAGTTTCCTATTGGATTTCCCGAATACCAGAGTAATCTTGTCTATACAGGTGAAAAGCATTGCTCAGCTCTGCTGTTTGTCTTTCTTGCATTCTATTCTTTGTTTTTTATCTGTTCTGGCACCTGGCAAATGATTGCAGAAATCCAAATTGCCAAACCATTTCCAAGACGGAAGGAGAGCAGAGGAGCTTTCTGACCAGCTTTAGCTTTTGAGGCATTGGGTTTTTTCACCACTCCTCCTCATTTTTACAACTTGCTACTAAGAGATAGGCTGGCATTTGGCTGATGTCGGGTTCTGGACATAAGCTCAACGGAGATACACACTGTTACAACTTCCTTAAGTTCACTTTCTTCTTCTTAGTGATCTGTTTATACATGTACCGTAACACAGTGTTTCAGACAAACTACATTTTTAAACTTTTGCATTTGGACATAATTTTGCATTTTGGACATAATGCAAAAATTAGAGACTTTTTTTCACAGAGCAGTTGACATCTGCAGTCTATTACAAGCATTTTAAGATACACATATTACGTGCGAGTTCAAAGGAAATCTTGTCATTATTGTGGACTGTTTGAGAACATGGATTTTTGTCTCTTCTGTGGTCATGCTTTTATTTTCATACCCAGTCTGTGATTATTTTTTATACTCTGTTTAGATTTTAAGGGGTTTTTTCCAAAGATTATTTGCTTGCATTGTATGATGATCAGTTACTACCAAACTGCAACTTCCATCAAAACTTCTAGTCTTCAAAAAATTTAAGCAACAACAGAAAAATTCAGTGTCACCAGGTAATACATTTTTATAGTCCTGCACTATCAATGTGAAGATTTTCCATCATGTTTTTCAGAATTGTTGTCATCCCTCACAAATACTAAAAATCAGGAGCAAGATACCCATGCTTTCCGGAGCAAGCGCACATCTCTCTTCCATACTATGCGGTTAGCAGTAAGATCTAACAATTGGAATGCTACAGCATGTAAAAAAACAGCTTGCTTTCTAATGACCCTATTATTAGCAATTGTTCACAAATAGATGCTGAAAAGCAAAATGCAGTATCAATAAAAACAGGAATGAGAATCCCACACAGTTCCATACCTGAGGATGTCAATCAGTTCTCTAAATCAAAGTGAAAATACCTACTGCTGGAAAAAGTTAGTCTGTGAGCCTTTGCAAAAATTTATGCTTCCTTATGTGTTAGTGCCAGTTTCTTTGATCCGAGGCAAGTATTTCAAGGGGAGAGAGGGGAAAGAAATGTTGTCCAAAATAAAACACTTTAGGAAAGAGAAAAGACTCCAGTCAACATTAAAGACTTCCTCCATGTCTACATTACACAATGCTGATGACGAGCAGTCTATAACTGATAATCATTTATGGATGTTTCAGAGTACTACAAATTGAATTATTCAGAAACCACAGAATAAAAATTAAAAGAAGGAAAAGTCTGCATTCCAAGAGCCAGCTTGTGGATATAGGAATTCAGATATTAGTCTCTGAAACAATTTGTAAGTGATAGAAGCATGACTATACAGGACATGAAAAAAGATCTTTGTCAAAGCAGAAGTAAGCAAACAATCTGCTACATTTATTTACACAAAACAAGATTTTTTTCCACAAAATTATGACAAATATTAAAAATATATACAAGCCCTACAGGCATTTGGGAGCACTTTCAGATCCATGCGCATCTAGGTAGTTGATCCCTACAAGCTTGTTAGTTGCTCCTGATGTTGAATTCAGTGGGAAACTTGTATTTTGGTAGGATCTGGATTAACATGTAGATTCTTTTCCTTTTAAAATCATGACACAGTACACCTGCTCTGAAATGTATAAACAGGCTGTTTTTATGAATCTGCTATAGCTAATGGCTTGCATATACTGTGACCGTTTTGAGCAGAGGTTACCATATCAGTGCATCTTTAGTTCCACTTGAACAGCAAAGGGAGAATCTGTGCCAAAGTAATATTTTCCATATTTCTTCCCTCCTCCCCACCTTCATTACTACAAAGAACTTCAGGGTTGCATATGAATTTTTCATCTGTTACCCTCTGTGTGTGTGTATGCATGTGTGCATGCACATCTAAGCAAAACACCATGGCTCTGAGTGGCCTCCTGCAAAGCTTGGGGAAAATGAAACTAATAGTTTTAGCTCTTGGCTTCTCAGATATAGCATCAAATCTTCAAGGAATGATTTGGTGGAGGCCATATATTTTCCACTGTTGCAATACGTTTGGGTAGGTGAGTCATCACCTGAAGACTGCAATAGCATCCACTTCCTTACATCCCCCAAGGAGCTGACAACTGTTCAGGCAGCTGGTTTCAGTTGGTTCTCACACTGCCTCTGCCTAGACATTCCTCAGAGGCCAACAAAATCAATACCTAGATGACAAAGAAGGCTTTAACATGGGGACAGACTTAAACAAGCTGAAATAAGATCCGTTTTTTCTTCAAGTAGCAGATGCAACACAGGCAGCAGCAGTTCAAACCTATCTTCTTGGACCTGCCAGCAACCCACTCTTGTAAGTGTACAGTTGTCAAGTGCTGACAGCTAGCCATTGGCTTTGTGACTGGCAAGATAGGTGCCAGACAGTGATTATGTATGAATTATTTTACCTCATGATTTTATAACCAGTGAAAATCACTCTTTCAGCCCATGAAAACAAAAGTAGGACTACTTTTCCTTTTTTTCTGCTTTGTTTTTTTTTCCTTTGTTTTTTTTTTTTTTCCTTCTGAGAAATAACAACAATAAACAATGTAGCCATTTATCAAGTGTAGATATCTCACTGAAAGTGTTGGGTCCTGAGCGTTGGTTTAAATTACAACATACAGAGCTCAGTGTTCTGCCTTGTTACAGTGTACTCCCACTTACTCTAGAGAAAATGTTGTATTATATATGTATGTATTAAAAAAATACCTTTTTTTTTTTGCCAGTGTCAGAAATACCTATGTGATCTTCCACAGTCTAAGGAAATTGCAATGGAAAATTTGACAACACAGTGAAGATAAAAGAGACTTTCAAAAAAATTTTGAAAGAAGCAACTTACAGACTTTTCTAGATACTAGAAGGAACAACTCAGAAGGCATGCTATGTTGTCCCTTTGATTTTTGAGTATTCAATATTTTTTCTGTTTGTCCTTCATATCTTGTTCTGCATCACAAATTTAAATGGAAAACACTGCAGTTCAGCAGAGAAAGCAAATGAAGTTGAAGTGCTGTAGACAATTTAAAAAGTTACCATTATTTTAAATTATTCTTCAGGCTATAGTAGTAGCTGGAGATTGAGTGGGAAGCATGACCTTCTCATGCTGTACAAACACAGCAGAACAATACGACTCTCCCAAGTGTTTTAGTGTTCCTCAGATGTGGAGCAGCTGGAGGGAAACATAAGCCTTCAGAAAAACAATATACTTACATTTCTTTGTCTCTGCTGGAATATAGTATAAATAAAACATAGTATGTATTTTCTGTTCAATGTAATTCCTAGTCAAGAGAGACTAGCTCAGTTAACTGCTGTCTGAGATATCCCTGGATCAGATGTGGTCCTGAGAGTGGGCATGTTCTACAATAATCATCCCACTTAACTAACCAGGTTGTGTCCTGCCCGGATTAAGGAACTCAAGTCTGCTCTTCCTCTTCTCTTGTCTTTTCATTTCTCTCTCTTCTTATTTTTGTATATTCAGCTCTATCTATCTATTTATCCATGCCCTTCTACCCTCTTTACAGACAACGCCTTAGTCTTTCTTTGATCATTTTTCCTCTCAGTCTACTCGTACTGGTCATGAGGAAGTCCTTGCATTCAATGCCCAGGGAGCAGTCCTTTTCTGTTTTTTCAGGAATACATATCCCAGTTGTATTCCTCCTTTCTCTTCAATTCTCCTTTAACTTATCAGACTCTCCTGTTTTATGACAGAATACTCTCAGTCCTGATTGAAAAGGAGATTTCTCTGCCTAATCCACAATATGTCTCCAAGTGTTAGGAACACCTTTGGTTTTCCTGGCTAACCGATTTTTACAGTGGTATTTGCCTCAGCAGAGACTCTCTTCTTGCTAGGTACCCAGAAACAACTTCAGGCTACTGGGAGGTTCATCCATTCCAGGTAAATGTGCTCTCTATCTCTCTACCTCTCATGCAAAAAAATTATTCCTTGGAGACATACATGATTGTTCAGCACAGTGATGAAAACTGTTATTTCATCAGGCATGGTCCTGCTGCACAGGATGGTGTTTAAGGAGATACCTGAGAAAAGAATGATGAGCTGCCTTAGCTGCCATCACTAGCTGCTCTCTCAGAAATTCCACTGGGTGAGAGCTGTGTAGGAATTTCTCCAGAGAATTACTCTAAAGCTATAAAGCATTCTTCTCAGATGTATAAGTGGTGTGGTATAAAGCAGAGTGAAAACTTCAGCTGGTTTCTACTTTGCTCAACTTTAATTGTATCCCCACACAGAGGCTGGCAGCTAGGCAGCTAGGTGGTGAACTTGCTTAGTGATTCTTTTGGTTTGGGTTTTGTTGGTTTTATTTTTAATGATCAGATCTGAAACCTCTCAAAGTTAATGAAAGCCCCCACTTCAGTGAACTTTTCTATTAGGATCATGAAGTGTGAAATGGACTCCTTCTGACCTAAGAAAGATAACTAATCAATATTCTGGCTATTTTCTGATAATAGCTGTCCCTGCTTTTGAATTATAGTTTGAAAGGATACATAGCTTGATTTCCCAGACAAGTGTGATCCCCGGACATGAGAAGGGACTTCCTGCAAAAAAAAAAACAAACAAACAAAACAAAAGTACAAAAGATTTCTAGCTGCAAGACAATTATGTACATTTGCTGTAGAAATTATATTTTAAAGAAGGAAGTGTTTTACTGCTGCCCAAAGGCAAGGCTCTGCCTTAGCTCCTGCAGACTCGTGTCTCTCCCTGATATTGCTGTAACACTGGGGAGTCCTTCCCCTGCAAAGTGGGGAAATGATTCCCCTTTATGATTCCCTTGCAAAGTGAATCAAAGCAAAAACCTCTGATTCCTTCCATACATGAATCCACACTTAAAACATGAGTCTTACATCTCTTTAGATGGATTCATACTGCTGGAGTGAAATATGTAACACAAATTAAAGCTTCTGTAGATCTTAGAGCAAGTGCTTATAAAGCAAAACAAAACCAGTGCTTGTGTTTCAGTGATAGCACCCTCATTCTTTTCCACAGTCTGTAATTTGTAGGGAAGAGTTCCTAGTATAAAACAGAGATTGTGTACTTCCAGGAGATCAGCTTAAGCTGTCTTTATTAATTATTATTAAAATTCACAAACAAGCTCAACCAAATAATGTTGTTCAAAAGCCTTTGGAGAAGTTCCTGGAGGGAAAACAAATGAGAATTAGGAATGCACTCTAACCCGTGTTTTGTATGGATGTTTTCATTCATGTAGTAGTTCTTATAGTAAATAATTTAATACAAATTATTCTAACACCTTTGTTGAAACTGAGTAACTAAAAGTTTTGTAGGAGAAATATAGTCTATATTCTCAAATTTTCAGTATCTACTACACTCATTGAGGAACAATTGGAACTATTACTCCTCACCTGTAGCTACCTTTGTTAACAGGTGTGACACTAACTTTCAGTGATGGTTGTGACGTTCAATGTTTAATTCTGAAGTGCTTTATTCTGAACAGTGTGCTGGAGCTGGCTGAATGCACTCTGCCTGTTCACTGCAGGGGAAACATTGCTCTCTAATATGAGTCTAAGTTCTCCTACGCAGCAAGATGATTAAAAGTTATATCTTAAACCACTCCCCTCTGTTCCCTCTCCTCCCCCAAATAGCTCTCCTCAGGTTTTCTTTAGCTCCCTGACATTTCAGACTTACAAGTGTGGATTCTCATGAAACAAATAGAATCCATAAAAAAGAGGAGGAGGCTTCTGTCCTTTTATGGCTGCCACTCTCTTTGATCCAACAATGCAGTCACACCAGTTTTATTTGCTCTGTGATTGGTACTGTAACAGCTTGAGTTACTAGAAATTGCTGGTTTTCAGTGGGTTGTTTATTCTCTCATCTGAAGCATAGATTCACTGTGCGATTACCATGGAGTGAACAGAAGGCCAGGCTCTTTTGTGAATTATTTATAAAACACAAAGGACCAGGGACATTTCTTACATTGGAAAGAAGTGGTCCATCCCCACCAGGACTTTATAATCATCACTGATGTCTTTCTTTATCATTATGTTTTAAGAGTAAGGTGCAGCAGTGGTGTGATACAGCTGGAGTTTCACCCTGCCCAGAGCAGAGCAGTGAAGCTGGTAAAGGCAGCACCAGTCTGATGAGGAGCAGATGAGGGAGCTATGGTTATATAGCCTGGAAAAAAGAAGGCTCAGGGGTGACTTTATGACTTTTTACAGCCACCTGTAAGGAGGGTGTAGCCAAGTGGGGATTGGCCTCTTCTCCCAAGCAGCAAGTGACAGGAATTGAAGAAATAGCCTCAAGCTGCACCAGAAGAGGTTCAGGCTGGAAATCAGGAGGAATTTCTTGATAAATTAGATTGTTAAACATTGGAATGGGCTGCTCAGGGAGGTGGCGGAGTCACCATCCCTGGAGATGCACAAGAAATGACTGGACATGGCACTTAGTGTGCATGGCACCTGGTCTAGTTGACGAGGTGCTGATCAGTCAAAGGTTGGGTGTGATGATCTCAGAGGCCTTTTCCAACTTAAAAGATTCTATGATTTCTGTGATTTTTATGGGGTAATTATTTGCCAAGTACAGATTTGCTACAAAGTCTATCAAGTTACGATATTCAAGAGAAAACAAATTTCTACTGTTTGTAAGTTTGTGTGCCTGGTTCTCAGATAAGGCTTGGCTGTGGCAGTGCCTGACAGTGTTTCCGTACATTCAGGCATGGATTTAGAAATCTGAATGGGGGGTTGTCCCCATCTGGCTGTCCCCAAGCTCTTGAAAACAGACACTTGATGACTCAAGCTGTGATCATGAAAAGGGCAGACTAAGAGAAAGTTTCAAAAACTTTTACAAGGTAATACTGTTTTGTTGTTGTTGTTGCTGTTGTTATTTTCCCACTGTGCAAGTCAATATTCCTGTCCTGTTAGTTTAAGCCTGTAAATCTGTGTTTTCTTCTATGATGTAGCTTGATGTTTCTGTTGTGTTATATGTTTGGTGCACATACACATTGGACAACTACCAGCTACAGAGCCAGTGTAAGGAACAAATATATGCAAGGAAGCTCAAATATAGATACTGCTCTCCCAAGGTCACACAGATGAAGTAACACAGCTGGAAATAACATTCAAGAGCTATCGCCTTTAGTCTCATTTGTGCCTTGCAAATCATGCATAGTTCCAAAGCAAATATGAATTTTCCTTCTCTTGCATTCTTGATTGTGAAGTCCCTGTGCATTGCCAAAGTAGCATGAGCAGAACTACATGTAAATGACTGTCAGAATTCACAGTTGTAAATTCTGTGTAATGCAGGTGCAAGACCTTGACTGTGGTTTCCCAAGGCACCACAGAGAATAGACTCAGAGGCTGCAGCCAGTTAAAAATGCATGAAGCAAAAGTCAAGAGTTGGAGATGTGGCATAAACCACAGCAGATACACTGAGATGTGAGAAAGTAGAATTGCTAGGTCATGCTTCAAATTGCTTCATGGGGTTTATCTAGAGGGGAATGACTAAATGTGAGTCAAAACACCTCAAGACAGTCTGGATTTTCCTTCTCACATCAAATGGCAATCTCTCAGAAAGCTGACGTAGAAAAGTGTTACAGGTCTGCCTAGGAAATCCCTCTTTTCTTTAAAGTTTGGAAGATTTTTTTTTTTTCCTAACAAGGTGGTTTTGTTATAAGGGAAGATTGTGAAAATTTCCTTCTTCCTGTGATGATAGTGTAATATTAACAGCATGAATAGCACACAGATCACACTCAGCAGTAAGACTGCAGGCTTGGACTACTGCTCAGCAGCCGTTGTGGAGAGAAAAAAAAGTGAGAACCTGTTTGTGCATACCCTTTGTCCTGGAGAATACTGGAACAGGCAAAATTCTGTTGGCAGCAACAGCTTGGGAAATGGTTCTCAAGTCTATAATTGCTGGTACATGTAGCTGATACCAGGGTCTTAAAAGTCAAATTCACACAATTAAGGAAGAGAAACAATCAAGGCAATTAGTTCCTGCTTACTGCTCCTCGAGCAGCAGTAAGGAACGGTCTGTACTGAGCTATGCTCCAGTGGGTTGTCACAGTCTTAGTTGAACTGTATTATTTCAAACACATTATTTTTAGACCCTTCAAGTCTGTAAAGGCCTACAGATATTGTCTCAGAGCCAAGTCTGACTGTGCTTCTAAAAGTGGTATCCACAAAGAGCTATTCAGGGTAGTGCAGTGGGTGACATGCAGATCTGATGCAGCTCTAGTCTATTTTGGGCCAGCTGTGCTTTTCTGTGCTGCAGAGCTGCTAGCTCATGAAAGATACTTGTTTATTGCTGGACCTAAGGCAGTCCATGGCTGTGCACGGCTGAATTTACTTCAAGGATTAGCTTTGTCATGCCATAAACAGGCAAAAGGTAACAGATCCTGTACACATAGTTATGTTTCAAAGGTTGCACAGATTCCTCTTCCAAGATACAGCAGCAGGATTACATCACTGTGCCATGGGTGATAAATTTATCACTGATGCTCCTAATAGTCTTTTTCTGTCTGTTTCCTATACAAATTCAATAATGGGATTAGCACTGCTAGCATTGCACTTTCCACTACTGCTACTGTCCGTATTATTAGTCCCCATGAAATTATTTAATTTTCTAGAGACATGATGGAGCATAATACTAATCAGTACCTCTTCTCAAGGAAAACTGCAGCCACTGGTGAAGAGGACAGTGTAGATACATGTTAACTTGTCATCACAAGGAAGGTGGTAGAAGCAAGAGCAAGGGATTATCTATAATAAAATCTACATCTTTCCAGCTGTCAGAAAACAACAAAGCAATCCAGACAGAACATTATTTAATGTAGAGGCTTTGATGGGATCTTGTCGTGGTGGATGCATACTTGCCCAATAGCTCTGTTGGCTGCCTCTAGAGTATCAAGGGAGGAGGTACAAAAAAGAGATCCAAAAAAGCATGAAAACCAAAAAGAACTTGGAGACAGTCAATTTGCAACAATTTATCCATATATATAGAAGCCCAAACTGTTATTTTCACTTGTTTTAAAAGCAAAGGATCCCAAATTATATAAATTATATCTCATGGTTCTGATACAAAATTTTTTAGAAGCCTGAGACACCTGGAAAGCAAAATAGCATTAACATTCTTTGTGCAGAGATGGCAATAACATTGTGAGGCCTCCAAAAGCTGTCATCCTCTTTCTTGTCAATATCTCAGTTCTTGAATCAGAGTTCTACAAACAAAATAGCAGTAATTTTGTGGTGGTGACGACATAGATTTGAGTGCTGGCTTTTGGGTTGAGTTGGGGTTTTCTTGTTTGTTTTGGTTTTTGTTGGTTTGGGTTTTGTTGGTTTTTTTGTTTTGTTGTTTTGTTTTGGGTTTTTTTTGCTTTGGCTTGCTTGTGTGTTTGTTCATTCCCAGCTGGTGGTAATAACCCTTGCAGATGTAAGCTTTGGCACTTCACCTAGAAACAAAGGGCAAAGGAAGCTCCCAAAAGGCCTGATGCACTCTCCCTTATACGTATGCTCAGCTTTAGAAAGCCTTGTTTCCTGAATGTTATGTTGTTTCAATGCCTAGGGAGATTGTGACCACGACTGTATCATGCAGTCCCTGTAGCTCTGTGAATCAGGGTCAGCAGAAATGTAATGAACTACCATTTTTGATTAGGAAAATTATATATTTTATTACATTTTAAAAGGGTACATTTTTATATTTGTCTAGAACAGTCTAGAGCCCAGGGTCTCACTGCTGCTTTGGTGAACAGATGGTATTAGCAAAGAGTCATGTTTGAAGATCCTGAAAAGGCTTTTTTCACTGTGCATTTTTCGCTTCTTTATGCATAATCTTTATGCGGAAGCTGTCAGAAAGTTTAGTAAGCATTGGAGTCTTCTTGACTTTAGACTGAGGATAAAATTTGACAATTCAGCAACCAGTTGTCTGAAGACTACTGTCAAGAATTTTGCTGAATTTTGCAATCATCTTAATTTTGTCTCACCTGTTTGTCAGAAGGAACATGCAGGATATGTTCTGCTAACAGTAGCAAAGTAACCATGAAGGATATGACTCAATGGTGGGTTTTGACGTAGAAAATTTTGAGTGGCTGCTCAAAATTTTCTTAGTATTTTTATAGATCAGCTTGTTGAGCTCACATATTTAAACATGTACCTGAGTTTTCTCCCAAGAAATCTGGTATAATCGAGAAAATCTGACAGACATCTATACTACGTGTCTGCTGCTACCATCTGGTGGCTATCTCCACACACTGTATTTTTGTTTGCTAATTATTTCTGTCTCTTCAGGTAACAGTGGTGCAAAATTTATTTTTAATTTTCCATTTGTATGGTAATACTTGTAGGTTTGCAGATGCAAAAGACTGTCACAGAGGCTGTGTTTAATCTGAAACTTCAGGATTTGCTATGGTACCCATGTTTTTGGGGTGCGAAAGGTGCAAATGCTGTTGATGTGATGTATTTCAAAGGTGATGCATTCTTATTACTGCTGCAATGTTGGAAGTGCAGAAACACCATTTTTTCAATTGCAGTGGCATCCTGTACACACCATCTTTGAACTGCTGACAAAAGGAGATTTGACACAGATAGCCAGGGAGTTAATGCTGGCAGCAGTCTTCCCAAGAGCAGATGATTAGCTAGCAGCCCTAGTGGAAATACTTTGCTTTTTCTTGATGCTAAATCAATGATAAATCTGTCACTCTGCACTAGCTCCCTGTTGTGACCCATAAGGTGACAAATCTTTTTCACACACAGATACCCGTGCCTCTCAGGCACCAGTTCCAGAAAACAAAACATTACCTTCACATAAACAAATAACACTTTATGAAACTTATGCTTTGAGCCTCTGTAAATTCAACAGAATATACTTTTTCCTTTGTCTTATTACTAATGAATTTATAGGTAGACTGCCTTGCTGGATACTTCTCAGTTTCCCACCTGCATTTCCAAAGTACTTCTAGCAATTCCCACATAACCTTTATAATTCGTTTCCTTTTTGCCCTCTACCTGCATATGTAGCATATGTATTGTGTGCAAGGTAGTCAAGGTAGTGCATAATTCATGTAAAGATGTGTAAATTAGCCTGTGCTTTATAGATACCTCTGGTGGTACATTCCCCCTCTCCCCCCTTCCAGGCTGCACTGTGATCTAAGAAATGCTCATTAGGCCCCAGCCTTGGAAATAGCACCTGCACCCAGCTCTTCCTAAACTTATCAGAAACATGGTCTGCTCCCAGGAGCTGTTGTCTAAGGAACTCCTGTTTTCCTTATGAACAGCCTTGGAAAGTATTTTTCTTGCCTCAATGGCACAACATTCCTGTTCTCACACATTCAAAGAAAGACCCAATTCAAACTGTGGCCAGGATGAAACATTATGACTAAGGCCCATTGTCTTGAGACCCTGTAAACAGTGGTCCAAATGAGACCCTTTGAGCTCTCCTGGACATCACTGGGCTGTGACCAGCAGTCTCCCTCTGAGAGGGACGCCTCTCTGAGCCAGTGAACTCTCAAGTTTGCTATATTTGGAGGATCACTGAACAGTGTTAAGTCTTGGGTTGATAATCTCACTCCTCCAGGCCTGACCCTTCACCTGTCAGGAAATGCAAAAGCATTTCACTGAGCTCCAAGAGGAATTTTTCACAGGTACCTTGCTTGCACTGACTCTTTGTGTATGTATTGCATGAACGTGCAGATATGCTGTAGCAAATCTGAGAGAAATCTGCTTTCTTAGATACTTAAGTACCTTGGAATTTAGGCTTGTAAGTAAGCTTGTGACTTATGACATAACCTTACTTAAATGCTACTTAGTGTTGTTCTTTTGCTAGGTTGCTAAGTGTAACTTCAAAGTTACAAATCAGGTTAAATGCTGCTAAGAGCTATTCCTCTGTTAAACTGTTAAGATTATGTTACAAATTAAGTTAAAGGTATCGTTTAAGTTGGGTATAAGTTACGTGTTGTTTCTTTGTTAAATTATTAGGTTTAGGGTATAAGTTAAAGTACTGGTAAGTTTGAGTGCTGTTAAGGTTTTAGGCTGTGTTCCTTTTTATCCTTGCCTTCACTGTCCTTTGTCACACAGACCTAAACACACCCACACACCCCCTGCCCACATAGACAGTGCCAACTGCCAACTACTCTCCTTAGGTAGTTCTCCATTTGTTTCTCTTTTGGACTTGGTTTTGTTGTTGCTTGTTTTTCCCTGCTGTGCCTTAACTGTCATGTAAGTAGTAGAGTGAATCTTGCCGATGAACTTTGTGATGTCACTTAATATTAAATCTGGCTTTTGCTGATACTCTCACCCATAATTTTTTAAGTCATCTCAAACATTCGCTCGTAACAACACTGGAGCCCTGTACCAAGGTTCATCACTGGATCTAGAATACTGTGTCTCTCAGGTAATTTCACGTACAGTCTCTCATTACATTACCATATCCTTTTATGTAATGTGAACTCTGCACTAAGAAGTGAAAAAATGATCCTTATATGTTTTATCTTCCTATAAGCTAAGTGAGGCAAGTTAGCCAAAACTGCATTCAGTTACCATGTCAGTTAACATTGCCCTTTGTTAAAGAATTGCATTTTTATATCACTGACAGTTTTTCTAGAAAATATCACCGCTTCCTGGGTAGACATTCAAGATCCAGAGAGAATTTTTCAACCTTTTAAACCCTGTTTTATGTACTGGACTAGCCATGTGCTATTCCTAATAAGTTAAGCCTCTCAGTGCCCTCATTAAGTGAAAACAGCATTATTGTTCTGACTCACTGAACAATAGAAAAGACTGATTTGCTTTGCAATTGCACAGCAGAGGTCAGGCTATATCCTTCACTTTATGAATTCCAGTCAAATAGTTTTAAGTTTTACAAATATCAGACCATGTTCTTGGAGAACCAGGTTTAGTCTGTAACCTGTGAATGGGACTGTACAAACATGCACAAGGTTGTAGCAAATGCTTACAAATCTGGCATCCTTCATTGCACATGCAACTGATATCACACAAAGCTATCCATCAATATAACAACCAGAGAAAATAATGTGTCCCTTTCCTCTTACTGGCTTACATATGTGGAAGCCAAAGGAGGTTGAAGATAAGGGTTTGAGTCTTTTATTTATCATTTTTGGAGTGAAAACAATTACTTAATTCTGACTTCATAGGCATCCAAGATGAACCATCAAGAGTGAATACAGCCATTGCCTACAGGTAATACTTTTCCTAAGAAAATGGCATCAACCAATACAGAAGATTAACATCAATCAATAAACCTCCCAAAGCATCATTTAGAGGAATCCCCTGAATGAAAAACTTATTTCCCAGAATAAGACAAGTTAGCTGCCAAAATACCAATGACACAGAGGTAACATGAAGAAAAAAAAGTCAATCCCTGAAGCTGACAATTCATCTGGTAAAGATCCAGCTCTCCAAGTCATCATGTTCTTTTCTAAGGTGGCATTTGACTGCCCTTACAGTAGATGTTGATTTGTACTAGCAAGACCAGCCTGCTTAACTGTAATTCCTACAGCTGGTCTGGGATTTCCCATGAAGCTCTTTGTTCGCATATCAGAACACACTGGGCATTTTTTAAGAATGAGGCAGTGCAATTAAGCAAGAGAACTAACACTTTGAGGCAACTTCTGCAGACCTGAAGAAGACAGAAAAATGTTGCTATTTGCAGAAGTTAAGCCCAGGGACAACACTCACAATTGCTCAGAGAGAGCACACAAAATCTGTGAAAAGAAAAGAAAACCCCTTATCATTGTCTGTGCTTCAGTAGAACAAGAGTGCAGTAAGATTCCATTTGACGGTTCTTCTGAGTATCTTGTAGATACAAACAAATTGTACCCTGTTTCCTACTTCTTTCTTTTTTTTTTTTTTTTTTTTTTTTTTTTTTTTTTGCTTGTAAATGGCTTGTTTTGATGTAACATGACAAAATGATTACCTAAGTAAGAACTTTCTAGGTCCGCAAATGCACAGATCAGTTGGAACCCAGATAAAACTCTCAGGTCTTCTTTTAAAATGGAAGTAGAAAATGCTACCTAATATTTTTTCATATATAGGCAAATACTTCCTCCAGTTTCCAATTAGCAATAAAATTACATCTCAAAACAAACCACAGTACATAAATCAAGTCCTAAAGAGTAAGAGCATTAAAACTTGTACAATACTAGGCATGCTGCTTGACCTAGTGAATAGTCATGTCAATTTTTGCAATATATATACTTGAATTTTCTTATTTCATAAGTGCATTTCAAAGCTTATGTAGATTTATTGGTTTGTGAAAGAGTTTGTTTTTATTCAGTGTTTCAGCCTGCACTCATTTTACTTCAAGGTTTTTTGGATATGTATTTTCAAGGCAAATGACATTACTAAGGTATACGTCCTGAAAAATGTAGGCCATAATTTGACATCCAATAGGTGGGTGGCCTGTAAAGTTGTTTTTTGGGTTTTTTTGATGATTTGCACTTCTGAATGTGCACAGAAGTCACCACATTCTTACTAAAAATATGTATGCACACATATGTATGTGCTTGTTTAGCACGAAAGGGATTTTTTCAAGAATTTATAGAAAAAAACCCAGTTAGCGAGTGGCTTTCTATGGGCAGCTGAAAGTAACCTCATGATCACAGACCCTGGTTCTCTGGGGGACTTCAATTACCTTGATATTTTTTGGATAGACAACACAACCCAGCACACGGAGTCCAGGAAACTCCTGCAGGTCACTGATGATAACATTTTGATGCAAGTGGTAGAGGAGCTGATGAGAAAGGGTGTGTTGCTCTATCTTCTACTAACAAACCAGGAGGAACTGGTTGAACACATGAAGGTTGGAGGCAGCCTTGGCTGCAGTAACCATGAGACGGTGGAATTCAGGATCCCATGTGAAGGAAGGAAAGCAATAAGCAGGACAAGAATTTGGGATTTCTGGAGAGCTAACTTTGGCCTCTTCAAAGACCTACTTAAAAGAATTCCATGTGATAAAGCTCTAGAAGATAAGGAGGTCCAAGAGAGCTGGTCAGTACTCAAACATCACTGCCTCCAAGCTCAAGACCAGTGTAGCCCTATGAGCAGGAAATCAGGCAAAGATGACAGTAGATCTGCATGGATGAGCAGAGAGTTTCTAAAAAACACATTTCTGGGATCTGAAAAAAGAGCCAGGCCCTGTGGGAGCACTAAAGCAACATCATCAGAGTATGCAAGGATGATACGAGGAAGACTAAGGCCCATTTGGCACTGAATCTGGTGAGGGCAACTGAAAGGGCTTCTACAAGTACATCAGCAGCAAAAGGAAGATTGGGGAAAATGTGGGGCCACTGCTGAATCAGATGGGTGTCCTGGTGATGGAAGACACAGAGAAGGCAGAATTACTGAATGCCTTCTTTGTCTCAGTCTTTACTGGTGAGGCCAGCCCTGAGGAGTCCCAGACCTCAGAGGCAAGAGAGGAAGGCTGGAGAAAGTAAGACTTCACCCTGGTCACAGAGGACTGGGTTAGAGATCAGCTAGAGAGACTTAAATCCAGGGGCTCTGATGGAAGCTGGCAGATGCTGCTAAGCCAACCTCCATTATCTGTGCAAAATGCTGGAGAACAGGATGAACAGGAGAACAGCCTGATGACTGTCAGGAAAGTCAGCATTACTGCCATCTCCAAAAAGGACAAGAAGGAGGACCTGGGAAGGTATGTTCTGTCAGCCTCACCTCCATACTTGAAAAGGGAATGGAACTGCTCCTTCTGGAGGTCGTGCCCAGAGGACATGTAGAGGACAATAAGGTCCTTGGATGTAGTCACCATGGATTCACCGAGGGGAACTCGTGCTTGACTGATCTGATAAACTTCTGTGGTGGCACGGCAGGATGGGTCAGTGAGGGGAGAGAAGTGGATGTTGTCTGCCCTGACTTCAGCAAGGCTTTTGACACTGTCTCCCATAACATCCTCACAGGGAAGCTCAGGAAATGTGGGTTAGAGGACTGGATGGTGAGGTGGATCAGAACTGGCTGAATGGCAGAGCTCAGAGGGTCATGATCAGCAGAGCAGAATCCACCTGGAGACCAACACTCAGTGGCATTCTCCAGGGATCAGTACTGGAACCAGTCTTGTTCAATTTATCAATGACCCAGAAGAAGGGATAGAATGCACCCTCAGCAAGTTTGCTGATGGCACTAAACTGAGGGAGTGGCTGATCCACCTGAAGGTTCTGCTGCCATTCCATGGGACCTTGATAGGCTGGAGAGTTGGGCAGAGAGAAACTTAATGAGTTCAACAAGGGCAGGTGTTGGGTCTTGCACCTGGGGAGGAACAAGTCCAAGTGTCAGTACGGGTCAGGGGTTGCTCCTACAGAGCAGCTCTGTGGAGAAGGTGCTGGCACTCTTGGTGGATCACAAGCTGTCCATGAGTTGGCAGTGCCCTCGTGGCCAGAAGGGCCTGGGGTGCATTGGGAAGAGTATTAAGCCAGCAGGTTAAGATATATGATCCTACCCCTCTACTTGGCCCTGGTAAGGCCACATCTGGAGTGCTGTGTCCAATTTTGGGCTCGCCAGTTAAAAGAGTTACTGAAGAGGATCCAGTGGAAGGCCACAAGGATGATCAGGGATCTGTATCATTTCTCTGCTGAAGAAACCTGAGCCGGTTTAGTCTGCAGAAAAGAGAGAGGATCTCGTTAATGCATACAAATGTCTTAAAGGTGAGTGCCCAAGAGGATGGTGCCAGACTCTTCAGTGATGCTCAGAGACAGGAGTGGAAGCAATGGCCAAAAGCTAAAACACAGGAAGTTCCACGTCAACACGAGGAACAACTTCTTTTACATTGAGTGTGGCAGAGCACTGAAACGGCTGCCCAGGGATGTTATGGATTCTCCCTCTCTGGAGATACTCAAAACCCACCTGGATGAATTCCTTTGTAACCTGCTCTGGGTGATCCTGCCTTGTGCAGAGTTTGGATTGAGCTGGATGATCTCCAGAGCTCCCATGATTCTGTGGTTCTGTGAACTGGTTTGACAATCATATTCTCCCAGAAAGATGTCAGTAGTTCTGAAGGAAAAAAAAAAAGATGTACTGGATTTTCTGGCTAGATATGCTTTTCAATGAAAGAGTAACAAGAACTGGATTTGTTTAGCTTACCATTTAGCAAAGAAAAAAAAAAAAAAAAGCATGCTATTAAATAAAAAATAGTTCAAGGTAATATATTTTTTCCACAAAATTTTGAGAGTTGCCTTTTCTCTTTCAGATACAAATTATTCAGGCAATACACCTCCAGAAGACTTCTGCAAATTGCTTTACTTCTAGACTTTTCAGGCACAGTAGTAAATTGTTTCTAGTACTGGTCCCAAGATATCATGCTAAGATCCTTAATTTTTCTGCAGTGTAACATATGCAGATGTGCCCTTGTGTTTTTGTTAGTTCTTTGTTAAAATACATGACTAATTATTTTTAAAAATAACTATACCTTTTTTTATTAACATTGCAGATCCCACTTGGAAATCAATTAATTCCATAACGAGTGGGATGTGATCCAACCTGTACTGGTATGAAAATATTCTGGTTCTGGTCTAGAGAAGCTATTGCATGTGTTGTTCTAAAAAATAAATATATAATATATATATTTATATATTATATATATATTATATATATATAATATATAATAACAAATATATGTTCTCTCCCGTGAAAAAGTTAAAGTGCAGGTGTTACACTGATCAAACTTTAAACAGTCTTCAAAGACGGGAAGAAAGCCTCATATTTGGCATTACGTTCTGACAGGTAGAATGTCACTTTTGTTAAGTTTGTGGTTTTTGTTCAGTTAGAAATTTACATATATATATGTAAAGAAATTATTTTGTTTTTTCCAGAGCCTACAATTGCTGCTTCACTAGTTTTTCTGTTCCGCTTTCATTCTGTTTTTTAAACTTCCACTTGCAAAAGCTAAAATGCATAAAAAACATTCAGATTGGGTTGAGAAAGTTGGGGTTGTTCAGCCTGGAAAAGAAAAGATTGTGTGGACATCATAGCAGACTTTCAGTATCTGAAGAAGGCATTACAGGGAAGCTGGAGGACTCTTCATTAGAAACTCTATTGATGTAACAAAGAGGAATGGCTTCAAACTGAAGTAGGAGAAATTTAGAAAGGAAGTCCTTACAAATTATAAAATTATGAAAGAAATTATTTACAGTGAGAGTGGTGAGGCACTGGAACAGGCTGCCAAAATAAGCTGTGGATGCCCCACCCCTGTCAGTGTTCAAGGTTGGTTTGGAACAGGACTTCACACAATCTGGCCTAGTGGAAGATGTCCCCGGCCCATGGCGTAGAACAGATCGTCTTTAAGGTTCCTTCCAAACAAAACAATTCTATGATTCTATCTGGATGGTGGAAAGTGTCCAGCTGAGTTAGTGACAACCATGGAATAAACAGGTTGACTAACTTTTCTTCTTTTAAAATGAAGGAAATACCAGCATCATCCATTCGGCTGTCAAAAACAGGTATTGAAATAGCCTTCCTGAGTTTTCCGTCGCTCCGTCTGTGATTTCGGACACTCAGCTTCGCCTACGTGCCGCGTTCCAGAAACTGAAGCGCCAGCGCCCAAGACAGGAAATCTGGAAGTCAGCAGAAGGAAGGGCTGCCGGAGCCGCTCGGGCGGAGGGTGCAGGAGGGTGCAGGGCGGTGCAGGGCGGCGCGGGGCAGGGCGGTAGGTGCTGCCGCAGCCGCTGTCCCGCGGTTTTCTGGCGGGCGGGCGCACACGCACGGCTCTCCTCAGCCCGGGGCTCTTCTCGGCGGAGGCGCCAGCGGGACGGGGCGGGGCTGGGTGGGGAGGGGCTGGGCGAGGCGGGAGCTTCCCCGCGCCCCGCCCGCCTCCTGCTGCCGCTCTCTGCCGCGGGCGACGGGGGCAGCGGGAGGCGACCGACCGGCCCTCGCCCTTCTGCTCGGCGGAGTCGCAGCCGGCAGCACGGCGAGGTGAGGCCGCCGGACGGGCCGCGTGGGTGGCGGGGCGCCAGCTCTGCCGGCTGTGCCCCGCCGGGCTCGGCTCGGCCGGCGGCTGTGGGGGGCGAGCGGCGGCCCCGGCGCGGGGCGTGCGCGGCGGCGGCGGTGGCGGCAGCCGGCCGTGAGGGTGGTGAGGCCGGTGTGAGGGGCGGCCCCGCCCGGGCTCCGTCCCGCGGGCACTTGCCGCTCGCCGCCGGCAGTGCTCGCAGAGGTACCGGGCCGGCTTGACAGGGCTTGACTGGCGTGCTTACCGGACCATGAGAGCATTTTCTTGTTTTTTCAGCTAGCCTTCCCTCCTAAGGATCTTGAGCCGGAAACATCTTTGAATATTCGCAGCGGAGGTAGAAATAGTAATGCTAAAAATCAATGCGGGTGTGAAATACCTCCTCCCTGCTAGCCTTCCCTGGAAGGGTCGGACTAGGTGGCCTTCCGTGGTCTGTCGTAGCCCGGGCGGTGACCTGAGACTGTTCATCACCCTTCTCCTCCTTCCGAGCCAGCCCTGCAGGAGCCTGCTCCCTCCTTTCCCTCTCCTTGGGCAGAGCTGCGGGGCATTGCCCTGCTCAGGGGACTGATGCCTTTTCAGAAGTTTGTGACTCCTGAGGCCTTCCCGCCTCTGTTTGGAAAAGTGTTTCCCCCAGTTCTTCAGAAATTTTGGTTCGGCTCTTGGGTACACAGTGGGCACTGTGTTTATTGCCTGCACGCAGGAGGTTTGCCTTGTTTTACCTCACTGGATTCCCTTGTCAGCATGAGGATAGGAGCTGGTCAAGCGTTTAGAAAATCTTGAATTGACTTTTTTTGATTGGCCTTTCATCTTACATCTTAACAGCACTTTGCTCTTAAAGAACTATTTATAATGAATGTTGAAATTTTTTTTCTCCTAGTGGGAGGTCTGCATGTTTTACAGTCAAACCATATGTGTAGTTTTGCAGTGGTGGGGAAATGGTAGCAATTTACTGGGTTTCTCATCACATATCTAAGCTTACTGTACCCTGTTTCATAATCTTCATTTAAGATAAGTGGGTGTCCTATTAACTGCGATCTTAACAAGCTAGTTCATGCTGTATGGGAAAAAAATATCAGCAACAAAATATAGTCATAAAAATAAGTGAGCAGTCTAACTAACTCTCAAGATAGTTCAGGTGTATAAGTTTACTTCTTTAATTTTGTTTTCATACACAGTATTTTCAGTGGTAATACTATTATCTAAAAGTACACCTAGGCAACGTGTCCAGGTATCCTAGAACATTTTATCAAGTTATTTTTGGTTAGCCGACTTCTGTCATTGGGATAGATACCTACCTTAAACCTTTAGCTTCTGTTTTGCCACATACCTGTTTAGGAATTTTCTTTAATCAGATAAAGGGCATTGAGGATGTTTGGTTATTAGCTTCTTGTAAAGTAGTCATTTGAAAGAAGATAGACTTCTTGAGCTGAAACATGATTTTAGTGGATAAGTGGTAACAGTGACCCTGTCCTTGGACAGATAGTGCATTTTTAGGGTTTTCATAGTCTTCTGATCTGTTACTTCTATTTTAAAATGCATTAAAAAAGGAAGACCTGAGACCTGAATTGACTGCCAAATGTTTTTTCCTGAGCAGGATGAGAGTGAAGTTGCTGAATGTGCTGTGGTGAAAATGCCCTTCCCTTCCTGTAAAAAGTGTAACTTGATAATTTGGGTAAATAGTGACTCTGTGTCATTCATCCAAAGTATAGACGTTTGAGCAGCAGCTGTTGCTTAATGTTTCAGGGTGTTTTTCCTTTTCTGTTTTTCCTGCAGTTTATAAATCCCTCTGAAAGGCATATAGAAAGTTTGTGGTTGGCAATCTTGAGTTCAGTGCACAAACTTTAAATCTCCATTGGAAAAATGTTTGTTTGACTTTTTTTACTTGCAAATTTGAAAAGAAAAACCACCCTCAGACAGTGTTGCTGCAGAGGTTGTTAAGAAATCTGTATGCTCTGTTTTGTGACAGTGTACAGTTCCTTTACCCCTGTGTGCAGTCTGTGCAACTTTGAAAGCAGAAAGGTTGCTGCTGGCTATAGCTGTTTCTCACCATGGGGCTGTGAATAGTGGTACTTGTAAGATCCTGCTGAAAGAACTAACTGGATTTATATTTCAAAGACAATCACGACTCTGTATTAACCATTTATAAAATGAAAGTCGAAAGGTTTTGATTCATTTTTTCCTGCCCTCCATTTCCACCCATCCAAAAAATGGTCCTCTTTTTTTGGAAGACTTGGCATACAAATGTTTGCTCTCTGATTCACTTTTTAAAGAATTACTTATTTTTCCAATTTCATTTAATTGTTGCTTTTTTTTTTTTTTAAACAAACCCCAAGTTTTAGTACCTTTTAGTCTGATTTAGTTGTATCTGGGTGTAACTAACTTGTCAATGGAAGAAGATTAACTTGCTTGGTTAATCCAGTATGCTTTAATTCAAGCAGTCACACACAGGAATTTCGTGACAATATCTGAAATAAAATAAAAAAAAAAAAAGGTGATTTCTTCCATTAATTCACTGGGAGGTTGGAAAAGAGTCTGCAATAGGTGGGGATAGCACCACTGTCTGTCTGAGAGGCTCCCTTGATGGGAAGAGGTTTCCTCATTCTGGTCCAGTCTGGTTGGAATGGGATTCTGTGACCTCTGTGCTGTGCATTAGCCCTTATGTCCTTGTTGGGGCTTTTTTTTTTTTTTTTTTTTTTAAATCTCTTGTCTCTGGTAGCTCTACTTTTTACAGGGTATTTAGTAAGGCTTTGTCCTTACTCAGAGTTGAAAGTACTCAGACGTCCAAGAAGCTGTGTCTTCACTTTTCAGTGGCTGTGTTGTCTGTGGTCAGTCTTTAGATGCTGCTCTGGCTTATACTGACTTTGTACTCACCATGCAGTGGCTGGGTGATAGAGGAGGTGGTTGGTAAGAGGGTATGCTGGTGGGGGATAAGGGAACATTTTTGCTTCTCTGAATTCTGTTAAATTTTTTATCTTTTTTAGATGTTTTTGCTCAGTAGGTCATAATGAAGTGCACAGAACTGAACCTTGTGAGCAGAGAGACATGGCTTTCCTTCTGGGACTCTGAAATGCACCATTTTGTTTTGTCTTTACCCCTAGTACAGTGTTGGTCTTGAGGCTTGGTTGACAACATTATTGCTCACCTGTAGTGGAAGATTGCTGGATATCAGATACTCTCCTTCAGCTGAGTAAAAGAAAGAATTTTACTTCCTCATGGTGGGAAGTAAAAATATGCTGTATGTTAATTTGCTTGAATATCTCAGAGTCTAAAACATCTCCCTCTTAATGAAGCACCACTAGGCTGGCAAAACCGAAGGATGAAATCTGCTGTTCAGAAGTCAGGAATTTTACAAATATGCTTACTTTTACATCTGCCATGGCCATTGTTGAATTTCATCTTCAGTAAAACTACTTTCTTACTCATAAAACCAGACATGTATTTTAAATTCAGCTCAAATAACTGTGCCAGATCAGATGTTTTCTGGAAAACAGCATGTGCAAACAGATTTTCATGTAAATGTGCTTATTTGAGCTGATCTGCTTACCTCTCCTCCAAAATATGTGAGTGTGTGTATCCGTGGCAGAAAGTTTTTATTTTATAAACTGATGAGAGAGGGAATATCAATATTGCAACTGAGATAAAATTTTGGGTTTGCAGTATGTGAATGGAAGATCCTGCTGTGTCTTTCATGCCTTTCCTCTTCCTTTTGCTTTTCCTTCTGTTCAGTATAGAAATATGTTCCTAATTAATATAAATTACTTAAGGACAAACAACACTGGCTTTTCTAGAAAGAGCAGTGTATTGAAGTCAAACATGCTTAAGTGAAATCAGTGCTTACCCTTCTCTTTGTTTTCAACAGCTGAAAATAGCAGAAAAGATGCTGATGCTGTCTGATTTGTCTACTATCTAGGTGTATTGGCATTTTTAAACTTGGTTTTGTGCCTGTGCTTTAAGCTGCATGGTGAACTAATCATTTGTTCTTTGAACAATATAGTTTCTTTACCTCTGAAAATTTTTGAGCTAAACAGCTAGTCCCATATATTTTTCTAGTAGATAAATTACAGTGCAAGCTGTTACTGCTGATAATGTGAACTATTTTCTCTATTTCTGACAGCTATGAGGAAAATACCAGGTTTTTTATTCAAGTCACACTTGGAATGAATCACTGCATCTTGCACTGCTGATTGTAGTTTTTCCATATGTCACGTGTACCTACTAATACTCTTACAGCAAAGAACAGGGTGCAGATGACTTCATGACAGATTCTTACAGGCCTTTTTTGAAGTACAGTATTTTATTTTGGTACACAGAAGTCAATCAATTCTTTTGTTCTTTCCTGAGATGGCAGGGCTAATCATGCTCTTTGTGCTCTCATTTTTGCTACTCTGGTGATCTGGAGTTCCTAGTTTTCAGGAATCATGTGTAAGACATGGTAGCTCTTACTTCTCAGGTGCTCCTTTTGGGATGACACTGTAAGAAAATTGTCTGTGCAAGATGTATGTGTTTCTGCAATTCATAGCTTTCTACTGGAAATTTGTGCATGTCTCTGTGTGTGTGTTTTAATCTACTGCATCTTCATTTTTTGCTTTACACGAAAAAAAAAAAAAAGCATCGTTCCTTTCCATGCCCTTGCTTTTTAGTGTTGAACTTACCTCATCTGTGGCCCTGTGGGTGTCCATTGGAGCTGGACACCCTGTGAGTGTCCACTGTGCTGCATGTATCCCTTTGCTGCTTAGCTGAGGTTTCTTTTAGGCAAGAAACTCAAGTCTCAGATGGTGTACTTTTTTGCATACTTTCTTGGATTGTTTTGTGGGGTGTGTGTGTTTATGAAGAGACAACGTTTTCAGGAAGCTACGTTTTATATCCTCTGGACGTTCCACCTACATACGAATTAGAAAACTTTTCAAATGAATGCACAGATTTGAAACCTTTGTGAATCTGACAGTATTGTGCACTGTCTGCTGAGAAAAGAGCAGATAGATTATATCTTGACTGCAAAGAGGGAATTTTGCAGAGAATGCCCATGGACACTGGGGTGTAGGTGAGCTGTTGCCTGGATGTACAGTAAAATCTGAATTTCATGTGTGTGCAAAGTGCTGGCATCACATTCTTCCCCTGTATTTACAGTGTATGTTCACCAGTAAATCCTTTGAGAGTTGCTACCATTTATTAACTTTTAAAACATTGCCACCTGTGCATTGCAACAGTAGGGAAGAGGTTGCTTTGCTTAAGAACATGTACTTCGAGAGCTTGTACAATATATCACTAGTAAATGTACCCCTTTTAGATTTAACTAGTGACTTGTGATGCATATATATTTGCTGTCTGCCTGGCCTTCTGTGCTTATTTTTGCTGTCTTTTGTCTGCAGGACTGCAGAAAGAAAAAAAGTTAATCTCAGTTTACATGGGAGCAATCTTCTACAAACTGCTGACAAGATTCCCAGTGGAGTCTAAGGATTCATAAAGCTAGGTGCCATTAGTCTTATTGAGACCAGATTTTACCATGTCATAAAATCAATGTAGCCTATTTCAAAGAGAATTGCAACTACCCTTTGCCCCTGCCTATCTTTTAAGATGGCCTATTTCACAGAAATAACACAACTCTCAAAGACAACCAGTAGTATCCCTGGTACTGCTAATTCATTATTTATGTTCTGTAGGAGCAGAGAAAGCAGCTGAGGATCAAAATGGAGAACACTTGATGCAATGTAGCATTGAAATCAATGAAGTGTCTGCTCATATTTATGTTGTGTTATTTTTAGATTCTCCTTTAAATAATTTGGTTCAATCTGATAAATATATCTTTATTTACAAGCTTGGGAACAAGAAGTTAGAGTAGTAGTATCTGATGGAATAAGTTGAAACTGTCCAATTTTAGAAATCAAAGTGTGAATTACTCTTCAAACAGCGAGACTAAATTAATTTTCTGAGTCAATTAGGTAAAAAGCAATCTGTCCTCTAGCCTAGTGTTGTCTAGGTAGATTTTTGGGTAGATATATGATAAAAGGATGGCTGGTTCTGTTTATTGCAGATTTGCATTATATTGTTAGGAGTATTCAAGACATCCCCCTTAAGACCATGTGAAGCTTTATGTGCAAGCTAATAGTCTGCGATGACCTTTCTTTGTCTTTCAGATAGAAATATCTAGACAGCTCAACACTAGTACATTTGCCTTCCTTGCTGGGTGTAAGCCTGTCAGCTGACAGCTGTTGCATTATTGCAAAGAAACTTATATTGTGAGTATAAGATAGCTGTAGATGGAGATGCAATGTAATGTGCCCTTTTTAATTTGCAGGTTTCCATACTCGCTGTGGTTTTTCGGATTTGCTCTTTTCTTGAAATGGTAGGACTAGGAAACAGCTGTCGTGGGATGAAGTCTCCACCACTCCTCATGGCTGCGCTTGTGGCATGCATAATTGTTTTGGGTTTCAATTACTGGATTGCAAGTTCTCGCAGCATGGATCTGCAGGTGAGGGTCCCTTTACTCTGCATGTCACTTTGTACAAGTACTTTGTGCAAGTCATAAACACAGTTCACAAGAAGAATGATTCTCCTTCATGTGGCCAGTCAGGAACTCCAGCTTGTTGTAGGAACTTTCACAAATTTTACAGTTGTTACTTATAAGTAGTGGGAGAATGGGAGGAATGCCTATTTGTACATGAGAGGAACCCAAAACTTGAACATGCCTGCATGTGTGATACTTGTTACTTCTGCTCTCACAAAACATTCAGCTGTCTTGTGCTGCTTCACATTAAAGATGTGACAAATGCCATCCTCTGTTTTTTGTCCCCTCTCAACCTCCCAAGCACCCCCAACTTCCTTGCCATTGTTGCAGCAGGCAAAGTAGAAAAGGCCTTGGCTTTTGCCAATGCTGTTCAGCAATAACAAAACCATCTTTATATTATCAACCCTGTGTTAATCACAAATCCAAAACAGAGTCCCATACTAGTCACGGTGAAGAAAATTAACTCTACACCAATCAATACTAGCACACTCATATCCCTGGATTTGTCTTGGTAAATGACCCATAATATTGTAGGCATATTCAGTACAAGGGAATTTCTGTTGTTCAGAAGCAATCTGAATTTGTTTTTCTTAGTGATCTTTCTGAAAAAGGACATGCATGTCACATGTAATAATTACCTTGTCTGATGATAACTATATTTTTTGTGGCAGTTGAGCTTGGGTTTTAATCCTTTCTGGAGCATTTGTTCTGATATATGGTATGTGAGTCAAGATTGTGGTTTGTGACAATCTCTGCAGGACAGTTTTTCCCTTTCCCCCCCCCCCCCTTTCCCCGCCCCCCTCCTCTCCCCTTTATTGCTTTCTGTGCAGGGTAGGTGGGTCATGATATATGCTACATACTGTGGTATGAGAAGATTTGATACATTTTCTTTGAGTCTTGGAACGTGCACAGTTTTTATTATATGTAATTTTTAATCCACCTGGAAACACCAGGTCTTTCTTCATATGGGTAGATTCTGTTGATATCCCCACGCCCCTGCATGTTTTTGTATTCCTGGTTGCTGCTGAAGAACCCTTTTAATCCAAAATGTTTAGAAACAAGGTCCTGCAAAACTAAATTGGTACTTACAAAAAAGAAGGTGGAGGGAGGAGGAAGAATGTGAAAGCATCAGGCTTGATTCCTTAGCTTATGTCTCTGTCTTTGTATGTAGAGGATGTGATGGTGTTGAATTTTCTTCTGACTGTAGCTGCTCTTTGAGCATTTAAGAAGAATGATGATTTTCTGTTTATGAATGAACTTTTCTCATATATATCTTTGTGTAATAGCCATATGTGAATTGTTCATGTAAAAGTTGGACAGTGTTGTCCTCCCTCTACTCTTTTCTAGCTCTTCCAGGAAATGAGATTGATTTGAGAGCTGAGCTTTCACACTGAGTTAGTTTAGGGTCAGAACTGAGAAGTGTTGAGCTGTCAGAATTGTATGGGCTAAATTTAAAAAATGGTTTGACCTTGTACTTCAGAAAGATTGTAGACTCTAATCTTTTTTATGTTTATGTTTTGGGTTTTTTTTAAGACCAAGTACTGAGCTTTTCATTTTTCTTACCTTTAACTGAAATTTTGACAGTCTCTACAAAATACACACTCCTGTTAATATACGTAAAACTAGGGAGGTGTGTGTGTGACTAGTATCCCTGGCTGACACAGGACTTTCATGATATCAGCATTGTTACAGCAGTGAAATTTGCTATTCCTTTAATATATTGAATATTCCGGCAAGGGGGGAGTATTACTGTTTGCTTTGGCTAATCTGCTCTTTCTCAGGGTCGAGTCACGGATCTGGAAGGCAAAGTCCGCAGGGCAGCAGCAGAGAGGGGTGCTGTGGAGCAAAAAAAGAATGAATTCCAAGGGGAACTAGAGAAGCAGCGACAGCAGATTGACAAAATCCAGTCCTTGCACAGCTTTCAGATGGAAAATGCCAACAGAGTACATCAGGAAGAGAAGGTAGGGCTTTTCCTAGCCACAGTTTTCTGTGAGGCGGTGATTTACCAAGGTACACTCTACAACAGAAAGTGATGCTCATGTGTTGCAGTTTACAGTCCATGTTGGTGTGGCAGAATGTTTTATGATTATATGATATTGAGAAAATGGACCTTGAATGGAAGTTTTAGCGTTTGTTGTATAATTTCGAAATACTAGAAGCTGCAAGTAACAGCAGTTCTGAGTAAAACTCTTATCCTCTCTATAAATAATTACTATGTTTGGATTGTCCCTTTGCTTTCTTTCCTAAATACTAATGTTTTAGAATCTAAGAAAAAGAGGAAGATGCACCAAGAGATATATTCCTAAATATATATGTAAGCATAAATAGTTGACATTTATTTCTAAATGCATTACAAATTTTGTGGCATCTTGGCTTTCTGCCTCCAAAACTCAATAGTATTGGGAAGATATGAGAAGGTAAGACTTCCACAGCAGTGCTCCTGACAGTTCAACTTTGTCAGGGGGATGGTATTCCTTTGTGAAGAATGTGAACAAAGCTACTTAAATAGCAGTGTGTATGATTCCTACTGTAGTATCTTGCAAACTGGTTTGCTGTGTATTTTCCTTGTGTTGCTAATACCACTTTGATTGCAGTTGTTAGTCAGTAATATCACTTTTCTCCCTATTAGAAGAAGTATTTAGTTGAGAGTATTCAATTGCTTCTCCCATAGAGTCTCTTCACTGAAGTTTATACATCATTTTTCCAGGACTATTAAGTTTGCAGGCTGAACAGACACATCTCGTGATGGTAATAGGTATTCTTCAGACAGAAGGTTCACTGTGAGGGAATAGTTTATTCCTGAGAATGTGCTGCCTGAGCAAACTATCACCAGATTAATCTTTGAAGAACTTAGAGGAATGAATATTGAGTAAAAATAAAAGGTAGAATGTTCACATCAATGTCAGATATCATTAATTTATTTTGAAATAATCTTTACCCCAAGTCTTCAAGGAAATAATAAACCAATTCTTTTTACGTCTTTTGAGACAAATAATTTCCTTGATAATTTCTCTCTTCTCTTTGTGTGTGATCTTTGCATATACTTTAAAAAAGGTGAGGTATAGTTTGTCTGTATATTTTTTAAATGTTTACATTTTTAAAAAAAGATATCTCAGAATATTCAGACAGGATTCAAGTGAGTAATCAATCTTGTCACTTCTGCCTCCTGTTATTGGGTGTTGCTACTGAACCGTGTGGCATTTTCTTGTATTCTGCTTTGGTCCTGCAGAGAGTGAAAACACATGCATGAGTGAAAAAAAATTGAAGGTAAGAAAAGGGCAAATGTAATGGAGTATTATGCTTCCTTTTCATAAATAGATATCACCAGAGTTACTAAAAGGCATTAAACTGTAAGGGCTGGCCAGAGAGCTTACAGCACAGGCTATGAAGATGGGCTGATGTTGAGAGATGGTGAGAGGACCTCATCCAGGAGTTTTAAGGAAGTTTAGTGAGTGAAATGTTGCTTCTGCCAAGCATGATGTGCCTTTTTTTTAACCTTTTTGCTTCAAATTTCTGGCATTGCATGAATGGTAGGTGGCACCACACAATACACTTTCCTTGTGGTGTTTTTGAGTCTAGAGGACATATAGGAACTGTTCATAAAATGTGTCATCCATCCAGGAGAAGCAGTGAAAAGTATTTTAGAGTTACTTCACAGAAATAACACAAGACTTATTTATTGGACATAGGGTGGAATGTGGTGTCTGGAGAAGAGTCAAAGTGGCTTCTAGAAAAGAAAATCTTTCTTCTGAAGTATCTTGGGGTTTTCCTCTGAAAGAGTTGGAGATAAAGGTGAGGGAAACAAGTGAACACATTCACACCTGGAGGTTGCAATGGCTTGTAGAGGTATTATGCAGCCATGTGGTAAGACAGCAGTGTTGCAAGGGTGAATGACGGCAAAAGTTACAAAGCAGCTTAGAAATACACTGGGTTAATTGTTATACTGTGGGGAGGTCACCAGTGGTCTTTCAGAGTGCTGTGGAAGGCACAGAGAGGAGAGCAAAGGTCACCAAAGCTGTGCAGTAATTTTTCTACAGGAATTCACAGTGTGGTTTACAGGCTGGACAAAAGTCAGCAGAGGAGAGCCATCACAGTCATCTCCAGGATTCCAAATTTCCAGGTACAGAAAATGTGTGTGGCTGGGAGGGACATGGCAGGGTTGTCTCACTGATGTGCTTCCAATGCCATCATCAAGTTGTGGTTCAGACTGAGCAGAAGATAGTGCTCTTCATGTAATAGGTGATGAAGCTGCAAGTGCGTGGCATCCATAATACCTAGTTACAGTGGGTCTGTGTAGGTTAAAAAGCAACTGAATGACCTTGGACAAAGACCTAACCCACCAGTACCAAGGTGCTTGTTCTGTCTCCAAGTGTTCCTCAGACAGAAGAAGCTGCTGCTTGGAAAACACTGTGCTTTATGGCTGCGTTGGTTCAGTGTTAGAGGTGGGATGCTGGGAAAGGTGGATTTTGAGGCCGATCTAGTAGCAATTCCTTCCTCCTAAGTGCTTTTCCCTCTATCACCCTAAAATGCCGTTGTTCAGTAAAAGAATAATCTATGAAGCTTGCTTTTTTGAAACCCCAGGAAGTGATACCCTAGGAAAGTGGTGCATTGGACTAATTTCCTGTCTTCTGCATTTTTTGACTGGAGAAGAGCATGTGTCTCACTCAGGAGTCTGAAATGGTAGGGTGAGCATGTATATGCCTTTGCACCATTTTGCATCAAATTCAAATTTTGCTTTTCTTGTGACACACAAACAAATATCCTGCAGAGATGGTGTTGACTTTCCAACTCTGATTTAAGGTTAGGGGAGAGCTGTGTTGCTGGAAAGCTGTGCATTTGTCAAAAGAAGACATCAGACAAGTTGGCATGGATTCATCCACTGTAATTCAGGAATGCCTCTGATGCGGTGGCAAGAAAGAGAGGGAAAGCTTAATTCTCCTCACTAATGAGGAGAATTTTATTGGAAGAAGCTGTCTAGCATCAGAGGTTATTCTACAGAGGTATGTGGATATAAGAAAAGACAGTTTCTGAGTGCTTTTTTGTTTGTGTGCATCTATTTCCATGTATAAATGTGTTTTGCATGTTCATATCTTGTATACACACACATATCCTTGGTTTTTGGCTCCATGGATTGTAGTCGAATCTGGGATTCCTGGAGGGCAAGTAATGAATTCACCCTTTCTAGTTATGGGAGTCTTCCTCCTTGAACTGAACTTTACTGTGTGGGGATTAGTAGCTAGTATTTACCTAGTCAGGAAGAATGAATGCAAATCCAAATCCCGAGACTCTCAATTTGTTTTACAAGCATTTTGCAGACTCTATAACTAACTAGAGATCTTCAAGTAAATGGCATTTTGCTTAATTCTTGCTGTTCTTGAAAATTAAAATACTTTCAGCAGTTGTGTAAGAATAATTGGTCCATCTCAAACCTACCACTTTTTCAGGAAGAAATTATGGTTCTTCTGGCTGTAGAAGAAACTTACATATGAGGCATACTTACACAATCTGGACTTCTAAGCAAAAGCAACTTACAATATTTGAAACCCATCATAATTGCAGTTCATATCTACTCACTGTGTCTTATTACTCTGCTGATAAAATACAGAATAATTATAGTACTGATTTACTTTCATACCAAACCAAAACACCAATAAGGTTTTTGCCCAGTTAAAGTCATTGTCACTACCAGTGCAGTAATCACTTTGAGTTAAATCTGCCTTCTTTTGTAGTACAACTCTGCTACTTGAAGGATGGGGGCATAGAAGGTAGCTAGTCTGAGCCTGTTATTCTGTGTGGGTTCGCCATTCACTGGGGCAGTGTAGTTCTCAAAAATTGCTCTTGTAATTATTTTCTTAGGTCTGAGTATGTATAAGACACTACTGTCACCAGTCTACTTTTAAAAAAACTGCTTGAATTTTTAAGGATTAATGTGGATTTAGGAAATGGCTTCTGGAAATCCACAGAGAAATAGAATGGCGAGATCACGTAATCTTACGTGAACACTTGATAGAAACAGTTCAGGAGTGCAAAAGGGCTGTTTCTAATCTGTAAGCAATTTTGTAAAGAACAATATTCTCTGTGGTTGTTATTCAGGACTTGTAGCTTCTGGAATGTACAGAGCCTCATGAGTCCCTTTGAAGAGCATAACAGGACAACAATATGTTTAATATCTCTTAACTGTATGAATATGATTTTGTAGTTGGTAATTTTCTTCAGATTTACATAAATCATCTCCAACCCAAATCTTATTTTACTGAGAAGGGCCAAGATTTGTACAATCTATGTGAAGCATGTCACTGTCCTGTTGCTCAATACCTTTTTAACACTAGCCACAGCTGCTCTCTGGTCCCCTCTCTCTGGGAAAATTTCAATTCCCAGCACATTCTTCTGACACAAAGTACCTATTGGTATGCAGGGAGTCGACTCCACTCAGAAGGAATTACAGTAGTCTATAGGAGAGAGTAGAAAGGTACCTTTTCCCTTTCTCTGAAGGCTATATGTATTTTGTTTTTTTTGGTTTGTTTTTTTTCAACCCAAACAGTGTTGAGTCATCTAATTTTGGAAAAGCTTTGAGGTAAGGAAGCACTTGCCTCATGTCCCATATTTGCCATAGCACAATATTACTAATTTAGCAAGAGAAATCAATATGCTTCTTCAAAACTGGTACAGCAGAAATCTAGAAGATCACTTCTGTTCAAAATGCATCTTCACACTGTGGGAAGAAAAAAAAGGATGGTCTGAGGCTAGCTGAACTAGACAGAAGAAATTTAGAGTATATGTCATTTAAAGTTAATTATTGGAATGTTGCTATCTCTTCACAGTTAAATGAATGGACAAAAAGTCAGAAGGTGCATTAGATATAACTGTGGAAGTTTTATATTAATATTCTCATATAATATGATTTAGCTTTGCTTACATTGCCTACTGTTGGGGTTTTAGTTAAACATAACAGTAAAGTAAAAGTACTGTAGCTTCATGGGGCTTTTTTCCTCCAATCTACTTGCTGTTGCCCAGTACCTGTAAAAGTAATTTTGTATTCATATGTGTCAAATACTACCCTCTTGTACTGAAACTTTAAGAAACTAACTTTACAATTTTGGTGGTTTTGAAGGCAGAACTGGTGTACATGCCCTCACGACATGGTGTCCAGCCTCTATGACAAAACAGAATCTAGATTGCATTTAGCACAGGCTGTGAAACAAGGTTGTTGAGTCTCAGATCTTTGGCAGAACCACTCTAGAAACAGAGGTGGTTGTTTTGAGTTTGGGTTTTGTTGGGTGTGTGGGTTGTTCATTTGTTTGTTTAGTTCTTTTTTGTCTGGGTTCTTTTGTTGATTGGGTGGGGTTTTTATGTTTATTGAGGAAAAGTGCAATTCCTGAATGGAATTCAGTTTATTGAGAAATAGATTTAAGGGAACAATATCTCCATTTTGAGGTTGAAATTTGTTGTAAGGCCTAGTTCAATTGATGTGCCTCCACTGAAGTATGCACCACAATGACTAACCTTAAAGAGGAATATTTCCTTAAAAATCTTATTTATGAAATTTCCCCCCAGACACTAATATGTAGTTTAGCTGTTACTCTCTTGTCCTGGAACCAGAAAGCGTTTTGGTGGCTAGCTGTCATCTTCTAACACCAGCTGGCAACTAAGTACCATGCAGCCACTTACTCCCCACATCTCCCTCTAGATTTTTGAAGAAAACTCTGTTGAGATCAGAACAGTTTGATAACTGAGAGGAATAAAACCCAAGAGAAACAAGACATACACAATCCAGTTTCTCAGCACCTGCTGAATGATGTCCAACTTGTCCCGCAGCAGCTATCACTGCCTCCTAGCCAGCTCCCCTACTTTATGTCTCAATGTTCTGTGGTACAGAATGCTCCTTTGGCCAATTTGGGACAACTGAAAGAGCTTCCTCATGATTTCTTGTGCAACTGCTGGCTGGGAGAGGATGGGAAAACCCTTGCCTTAGTGTAAGCAGTACTGAGCAGTAACTAAAACATCAGCATGTTGCCAGCATTATTCTCATGCTAATACCTGCAAAGTGGTGGGGAGTTGTGGGAGCGTGCAAGACAGAACCTATCTTTTTCTTTGCTGGAAGGACTTAAATCAGTTTGAATTAATCATGAAATAAGTGCCCTGCTTTTCCCTGATTAATTATAAATGGCTGTTTCTGCATGTATAAATCTTATCTTCCTGTCTTGCTTTATTTGCAGTTGGTTTTGTTCTTACCAGCTGAGTTACTGATCCTGTGGCTTATCTTTGTCTTCTTTGTGCTATATTTGTGAATGCAAAGCCCAGTTTTTCTTAAGTTTTAGTGTTTATGCTTATCAAACTATTTCCTTTCTTTATTCTGTTGCAGTATCTCATTATGCTTTTACATACATCACATACAGTCAGTGTTAGAGAGCACCTATGTCAGTTCAGTGTGCTTGGGTTAGCTTAATTCTTGATAGTAGCAAACGCTGGAGGAGTTATTGTAGTAATTCCTCCAAGGAATATGTGTATGGAGAATACTGTTTGACATTATTCAGATCAAATGCATTTATATAGTTTGAAGTATGTGCTCAAAACAAAGACTTCAAATAATTTATCTCAAAGCTTCCTCATGCATATTTCCGGGTTATGTTTTATTATTTTTAAACAGTAACTTTAACTTTGTGTTTCTTAAGTGGAATAAGACCTCAGTAGACATGTTCTGCGGCGAATAATAAATAAGTCTTTGGCAGCTGTCATTAAAAATTTTTTTTGTACAGCTGGAGCAAGTTGTTTCCCACACTGCTGGTGGAAGTGTGACTTTTGAGTTTTGGTGTTTGAAGCCCTGCTGTCCACAGCATTGTCTTCAATCAAAAGACTGGGTTTCTTCCTCTTTGATAGTCATAAGGACTTCTGTGCAAACATGTTTACAAATAGAATAAGCTGGTTCTATATTACAGAGTTCCTGTGTCACAGAATTATCACATTTTGATGTAGTGATAGGGTGATTTTCCAAAAGCTGGATTTTTTGCTCCTGGAGATTATAGCTGTTGTTTTATGGGCTGGATGAAGTTTAAAATGTGAGTTTCTTTCTAGAACTGAGTATTGGCATGTATCTGCTGAATGCTTCCCAGCAATTTTCATTTTCTGCATAAAACCCCAAAAGTAAGTAATGTTTGCTTAATTTATGGCCATAAGGTGAAAATCAAATTGCTTGAATGATAGGAGGAAGAATGGAAGGCCTGATGCTATTGACTTAGTCAGATTGGAAGCTGGCAGTTGCAGTACTGTGCTGTAAATTATTAAACAGTATTTCCTGCTCAAGTTAAATAGCTAACTAGAATTTAACAGGTTTTTGCCTGGATTTTTGCTCACACATTCAAGGAGATATGTGTGGCATTGCTAAAAGGAAGTTTTATATGCAATCCAGAAAGACCAAAGCAGACTTCTTTTTTTCCCTGATGTGATTCAAGGAGACTTTTTTAACATGAAAGTAATTTTTTTCACTTCAGCTAATCACAGTTATCATTGTCCTAATGTACAAAACATGTAACGCTTGTATGTTTGACTGTCATATAAGTGATCCTGGCATTTAGGAGTTTCATTTTAAAGAACAAGCCATCCCCCACCCCCCCATTCCCTCCCACTCCTTCCCCCCTCCCTCCCAAGAAAAAGAACCAAAACCAACAAAGACCCACAAAAAACTGTAAGAATATAAAATTATAAAATTGCTCCATCATACTGATTTTTCTAGTCCACTGACAGTTTCTGGTAATGCCCAATGCTGTATTATCCTGAAGGTGATAATCATGGGACAACCTGACTACATTGTCCGCACGTTAGCAAAATTTGGCATTTCCACTGAAAATTAACTTCATTTCCCCAATAAACCAAAAAACCAATTTGTGAAAACAAATTAATTTTTTATTTACCTGTCTTATGAGAAAGAAGTGGGAGAGGTACTAATCAATCCTACATATAGGATTACTAGTTGTTACTAGTTTTTGAGTTTCTTTTGCTTTTTAATAAAGGAGCGTGATGTTTTTTCTTGAGGTTTCGCAATGGTGTTCACAGAATAGCTGTGCATATAGAATGGTGTAGAAATACTTAGCAACAGCTGAATGACCACCTCTGTGAGGTGGGACTCTTTAAAGGATCATCCAAAGACAAATCTACTACTCTGCTGGGTGCTAACCCACTCAGATTTATTGAATGCTGTGCTTCTCAATTCGCTCTTATTACTGTAGCCTTCGGGAAGAGGGGCACTGACAATGCTGTCAGTGTTTCAGGGTGGCTTGGGTAGACAGAGTGGATGCTGTTACTTGTTTTCGGGTCTGGACATACATACACATCAATACTAGAGCAGAAACTTCGGTGAACGGGGGAGTTGATTTTCTGGGATCCTTGAAGAACCTTGAAGTTTCCCACGACAAGGCTAGTAGGGGAACTGAACAATGAAGCCTGAGAAATACCTTCCTAAGCCTGGACTGGATTGTTTCTGAAGAGTCAGTGGATCTCTTTTTTGTGTTCTTAAGAACTCTTCTGCATCAGACTTGATAAATGTTGAATATGGATCTGAGTTATCCTGACATCTGTCTCACATCTGGCTAATTTCAGTTAGCCATGACTTGATTCAGTTTTCAGGTGTTTAGGAGTATGTGTGTATGTGAAATGGTAGATAGTGATTGATTAAAGAGTAGACAAAACATGTTCCTTTGTTGTCTACTTCTTCAGAATGAGAGGGAAAACAAAGGGAGTGGAAGAAGGCCACTCCAACAAGAAAGCAATCAAGAAGGTACGTAGAAGAGGAATACAATGCAAGGACTTCACATTGCTTTCATGGAGTTGCTTTATGCTGAATGATTAATGCTTTCATAGCATATCTTTGCATGCCTGAATGCAGGTGTACTGATTCCTGAGTGAGAGGGTAATTGATAGTGAGCTGTGATGTTGTATTCTTCCTTCAAGAGATAAATACAATAAGTCTGACTGTGATTCCAGTTGTGAGATTAAATTAGAATAAAGTGACAAGCAATTTTCTATCTTTACATTCCTTTAAATTCTTCCTCTTTTCATTTGCGCAGTAATACCTTCCCCCACTCCCCTTTACCGGAAAATCTGGGTTAAAATGAATGATTGTTGTTTCCAACAGGAGATCTCAAAAGCATCTAAAGGTTTGGTTCAACTGTGATACTGTCACAATTGTGACACACAAAAAGTGTATCTTGTTACAAGTGCTTTGATAGGTGTTGTTTATGAAGGTAATACAGGTTCTTCACAATTAAAACACTGGGTTTTGTCCCGCTTCTTTCAGGCAATGCTGATGAGTAACATCACAGTAAATGATCGATTGATTCAGAGTCTACGAGGTATGTTATAGTACCCCTGTGAATCTCAAATTGATTTTTAGGCCCCCTGTTTTTAAGACTTGCATTTTTCAGTGGTCCTTTGAGAATGCTGCCTTTCTTCAAGTCATGGGGGTGGTACAGGAACTGCCATGACTTAGATACTTCATCTGCGTAGCTCCAGTTAAATATCAGACTAATCTGCCTCAATAGGAGGATTTGTCCGTTTAGTGCTTGATGTAGTACTCCTGACTCTTATGATATAATATGGAATAGAATTAAGTTGGTACATTTTTTTTCTTCATTTTACCTGGCAACATATTCTTGCATTCTTCTTCCCTGAGGTGTGGGGTCATGCATTTTAGCACCAGATGAATTCACAAATCCTATATTAAATAAGAAAAGTCAGTCTAATTCATTTCTATTCATGGTAATGCTTCAAAATTGCTGTTCGTAATGTATTCCTCTGGAGGTTCTTGGGAATAAATCCTATAAAGAAGTAAGTATGTTGTGGTATTGTCTTCTGGTGCCCTCTCACAAAGGTTTCTATCAGCTAGAAAACTCTAAATCATAGATATCTCTGTTGCTAAGGAGTGTGACTGTAAATTTCATATTGTTCAGGGAAGCATTGCAAGCTTGTCTGTATATGACTGATAAATGTGAATGCTGTTTCGTATTGTGTTCTGATTATGATTTCATAGACTTAAGGATTTTCCAGACTGCAACTTAGCAAGGTTTGCAAATCAGTTCTGTGTATTCCTTAAGAGGAGAAGTAGGTAAAAATACGCACTATACTGTTTGCTAATATATTGTGCTGAAAGGTTATTCTTACCAGATCCTGTGCACCCTTGTTGAATAAATTCAACAATTATCTATGCATTTGTGTATGAAATGTAGTTTGCATGACAGATGAATTAATTTGGCATTCTTATTATAGGTTTGTTTCTTGATGTGTATTTTAATGTGTATTTTAATCCTGCTTTGACCAGAACACTTGAAAGACTTACAGGCAGAATATGGAAAGCTGCAGCTGGATGTTTACTGGTTTCAGAAGAACCAGACTAACCTTCAGAAGAAATTCTCATATGACCTGTAAGTATGTTCTTTAGGAAAGATGACTTCCCAAATTATAGGTGACCTGGTTATAACCCAGAGTACTCTTGTGTTAGCTACAGCTCTGTAGTAAATACAAGTTTTTAAGGAGAAGGCAACATCTGACACATCTTCTAAAGTTTTTCACTATTGATCTTGGAGAAGAGCATAAACTCTCCAGTGTCTTTCATCTCTGTGCTCAGACACTTCTTGATGTTCCTTCTATTGTAGGAGGATAAAGGTAGCAATATTATCACTTAAGGATTGTGGGGGAAAATTGAAACATGAAGAGGCTAAACCGTGAAGAACTTTGAATTAAGATAGAGGAATACCTGATGAGAAGCTGTACCTTATGGAGCTGACAAAGGTCTTGGGAATTTCTGGTACCTTCATATGCTCTGCTTTACATGGCATACTTGGTCATGGCTTTTTCTTGAGATTTCCCAATGAATTGTAAAGTGTGGATAACTGAACAAAAGTACTTACCAGTATCCTTACACTAAATACACATTTTTGGTATTTCTAAGAATTTCTCCTCAGTTCTTTCTGTTCAATAATATTCTTGTTTCTTCTACCTGCCTTCACAACCTGTAGTATCATCCCCCTTGTGCATAGATATGAAAAAGCAGTAGAATTTGCTGTTTGCGTATTCTCATACTGATGTTCCATCAAGAATGCAAGTGTTATAGTGATAGGTATTTTTTTCAGCAGCCATTGTTTAGCCAGGTTTTGTAGGAATTATGACTAAAAGTGGATCATGACACTCAAAGAACTTGAATTCTACAGGCTGAACTTGAAGTAAGTATTTTCTTCTTTTTGTTTTTCCCTCATTTTAGAATTAAGGATTAATATTAGTGCTTCTGTGATATTAATTACCAGTAGGTTGTGACCTTTTTTGGATTATGACTCATGTGATAAAGATGACCTAGATGGATTATATTAGTGGAGCTGTAATTTAAGACTTCTAACGGAAAAATAGAAGGAAGTTGGAAACTTCAGTTTGTTGTACCTGCCTTTCAACAAGCTGTGTTGCTTATGTGTCTGTTAAGGGGCCTTTTCCTCCTCTGTGTTGTTGTGTACCATGGTTGTTAAACACTGTTTGTTTGTTGTTTAGTTAAATGACAGACCTGAGACTTGTGGACTTCTGTTGATAGTTCTGTGAATCTGTTTGCCAGTGTCTTTCTTTTCAGTCTGAGATCAGCAGGAACAAATAGATCTGTATATAGCACAAATATATCTATTTGCTGGACAGTCATGCTCCACATGAGAGGTACACTTGTGAAGCACTGGATTGATATACACATGCAGGGAAGTGATACAAGGCAAATGTAGTTAGTCTGGCCTAGCAAAACTTGGACGTTTATCACCCATGTCTGGTGAAGTGTTTACAAGCATGGCACTGTTGAGGAAATCACTGACAGAGCACCTCTGCTTGTGGTAGTGTACCATAAAGAATCCCTTTTCATTTAACAGAAGAAAGGTGTATTTAGACAGCATAGCTCCAAGGTCTGGGCTGGCTCAAGGTTAAAAGTGAAGCATGATCCAGTGGTAAAGATGAGGGTACTTTTATGAGGGTAAGTGTAGAGGCAGGTGTGATAAATCAGCCATGTGGTAGCTGAACAGGGACTCAGCTAGCTGATTTGCTTCTGGTTGGTCTTGAGGCAGGTGCACCATTTGCTGCAGAGACTCCATGGGAGTCCATAAAGGCAGTTATTTCAGCCAAGGAGCTATGTTGTCTTCACTGGCTTTGCTGCATAATACTTAAATGTTCATTTTCTATTTCTAGATTTTTTTTCGTAAGATTAGAAGTGAGGAAAACAAACTTTGGACTTGAACTTTCATAAAATAATTTACAGCTTCAGTACTGTGCAGCATTCACACAGTACTGGCAGGAACATTTATTTTTAAAACATTGCTTGTTTTGCATCTTTAGGGAGGATATTGGAATGTTAATATTTCTGTTATAATAATTTACACAACTAACTTTACATTGTGTTTAGATAATTGCAGAAGTGGATATTTGATGGTGCTTGGCTACATATGTTCCTCTTTGCTATATGCTTACTTAATATTTTCCCTTAAAATGCTTACAAACAACCTTTTCCCAAAGTGATTGTGGGCTTAGAAAAATAAGAGTTATTACAAAGACTCCAAATGTTATTTTTAATCTTCCTTTCTCCCCTCCACATTAGGAATAAACCACTGTGTTGCCTCCCTGTTCTTCTGCCTTGCCAGGAAGGGGCACTAGACCTGATAATGTGTCTCTTCCTCTTACCTGGATTTGCATGGATGAAGGTTTTGCAGCTTATGTAGCAAGTACAGCCAGTGCAAAAACAGAGACACCCTGCTATTTGGATAATTGAAAATGTTATAAAGGGATGATGGAAGTCAAATGTCTTTTTTAAAGGCACATGTTGTAAATCACTCTTTTTAAACATTCAGTTACTGTTCTGTAGAAGACAGAAGTGGTAAAAACAGCTGTGCATATGGAATGCTTAAGAACAAAATCTGTGAACTTAGAAGAAAAAAAAAAGAAACAAGTAAAAAAAAAAAACCAACAAAAAACTCGTACCCAAGTCTTGAATTTTCATCTTAGCATTTTTTGGAGCAAGCTTAGTGTTTTCCATGTAGAAGTCAGCAGACGCTATCTGGCCGTACCAGTGTTGTGTGCAAAAGGAGTATGCATTCCTCAGCAGTTGACTTCACAACGTACCCTTGGTATACACTGTGCCCAGAGCTGTCTGGTTGTGGCTAGAGCTCCTCCAGCAAAGGCTAAATGGTACACTGACCCCTCTCTCCTGCAGCAGCCAGAGTGGAACAGATGCCTTTGGACTCATCTTTTGAAATCATTATTGAATGATTTCAAAATTATTCATTTTATGTATTGTAATGCTGTAATGCATTCAATAATGCATTATTGAATGCATTACAGCATTCCAACGCCTTTTTGTTCCTATGAGCTTTGTTCGTTACATAAATGCATCTCTAAAAATCTCATTATGTGTAAAAAATTAGATAATTAGTGTGATATTTGCAGACCTGACAAGTGCAAGAGTGTGAGTGCAGGATTAATCTTTTTTGGTAGGGTTGAAAGGAGAAGATGGTAGATGCTCCTGGAGAATAAAGGTGTCGCTATTGTATTAGGGATGGCGATAATAACGACACAAGAGTCTCTGGCTTAGAAGCAAAATGAGAGCAATCTTTACTCTTCAAGATCCTCTTTTATAGACAATTTCGAGAGAACAAAGTTTCATTGGGCAGCAAACCAACACATCACCATCATTGGACAGTTAGGAACAATACCTTTGGCCGTGTCTTCAGGGAGACAAACAACATCTGCAAAGGCTGTTTTCCTTCTCCCAGGACCGTTTGAATTCCTCCTCACAATTTCTCAGGCCACAGTTTCTCAGGCCAGTGTGAGAAAGTTATGTGACTTTAGTTTCACACAGACACTGCACTGCTGCTGCCTGATCTCTCACATTCAGCATCTACATAAAGATTCTCTGTTTCTCTTTATAGGGATAGGCAAATCCAGCAGCCCAGTAGGGGACAGGCTGCACATCTGTTCCTGTGCATGCAGAGCGTATCTGTACATGGCCAGGTACGCAGAACACATGAAGCATGAGTGCACACAGCAGCAGTGGCCTCTTCCCTCTCTCCTGAGAGTGTGTGTCTGCTAGTGCAAAACATGCTGGGGAGGTGGTCTAGATGGGCTGTCCCTCCTTCTGAGTTTGTAGTTTGAGCTCTTCTCCACCTTTATGCCTCTGTGCACCTTTATGCTCATGGAGATGATCCTTGGATGGGCTGGTGTCTTCTTTGATGGGCCTGGGAGCAGCTGGGGAGGGTATTACTTGAGCTCCTTTGTGTGTGTGCAGGTGAGCTCTGTGTCACAGAATTAACTGTGTAGTGAAGGAGAAAACATGCCACAGAGACTGAATTTAGGAACATTAGTTTTGCACATTTGAAATGTCATGGTGATGGGATGAGGTGGAGAAGCTAAGGCTGTCCCTGTGCTCTAGAAGTTGTAAGCATGAGTAGAGTATTCAAATTTTCTTTAAAAGAAGGGATTTCTGTTACAGATAATAAGCTTTAAATGGTGAGAGTTTGTCACAGATGTTAATGAACTTTATTTTCATGTACAATGTGGGATCAATGTGCAACCTTTCACAAATGCTGTATCTCTGACTTAAGGTTTTCTGTGTACGGCATCTTTTTTCAAACTTACAAACTGTTATGCAATTAATGTGTCCTTTTATTTCTTCGAAAATAGTGAGTGTGAGCATAACTCAAGCCTATGCTGTTTTACTGTCTCTGATGTTCACCAGTTTGAAGCATGGCTTATTTTGGTGACTCTTCCATGTATTAGCATTGTCAAATCAGACTTTAGACTGGTCTACAAGAAATCATAATAAAGGTAGTTAGTCAGGTAGCGTATCTGTCTGCTACTCTTCTTCCTTTCTAGGTGTGAACTACAGAAGGGATTTTTTGCTTTTGAGAAGCAGGGCTGGAGAAGGGTATAAGTAAAAGTGCAATAAAAATGAGTCACTTGCTGTGGTAGAGTACACATAGCCCAAAAACTCCTTTGGATTACACAGTAGTTTATTTGCAGCTTGAGAAACTGCAGCATGCCTATCTGAAACAGCTGCTGTTGCACAGAGGTATTAACACTCAGGATAATACTGGTCAGAGCCAGAATCAGGAGAAATTCACCTCCCTTCTTAGTCTTAGGAGGAGGAAAAACTTGCAATATGTTGACCATGCTTTGTACAAAGGTTGCTGGAAAAGATTTTGAATTCAGAAAGATGTTGGCAAGGTCTGTAGCTGATGGTATACGTAAAAACTGGAAGTTGCCTTTGAGTGGAAAAAAGGAGAGAGAGAAAGGAGGAAAGATTTAAAAATCTCATCAAACTTCTTTGCTGCTAGACGAGCATAGAAAAGAAAGTGTGGTCCCCATCCAAGAGCCTGCTCTTCCTTGGGCAGGCTCTCCAGGGCAGTGGGTACTGACACTGATTTTTCACCACATTTTCCCCTAGTGTGATGCGCTTGCCATTGGGAGCCACTCAAACAAACTACTGTTCCTATTCTTAGTGGGGTCAGAACATACTTGAGGTCATATGGTGACTAGTTTCTAAGACTTCAGTGTGTGTATTATGGGGTAATGCTTGTTTTGGTTTGTTATTCACTAGGTCTTGTTCTTCCTCTGATATAAACTGAATGCTATAAAACAATTTTGACAAAACTCCTGGGCTTTGCACAGGGTCCACAGAACATCCACAGATGGAGAGAACACTGCCCTGGCAGCTTTAGGAAAAACACTGCTGCCAACAGCAGACCTTACCCTAGGAGTTAGGGAGCTGTGAGGGAAAGGCATAGATGCAGATAGAAGACTGCTGTCACAAAGGTTAAGCTGCCAATGGTGCTGTGTAACTATTGAAAGTATGTAAAAGATATACAGTGGTCGCATCTTTAGGATATATCCTAAAGATGCAAGATATATCCTAAAGGATATATTTTTAGGATATATTCCTTCTGGAACTTATAGTAGCTACTAATGAACTCCATTTCTGTAACATATGTTTTGCTACATCTTGCAGCACTGCACAATTTGAAATATTGAGGAAGTGTATTCAGTTCGCTAACAGATTACATCTGTTTTCTGTTTCCACTGGTACTTTTCTGTTTCTTCTTTCTGGCTAAAATCAAAATACGAATATCTGTAATCACACTAGAAATGCTTCAAGGATCAGAATTGATTATAACTTAACTCAGCTGGTTAGCAAAGACACAAAGAAAAAATTGTAGCTTGTTGAGCTGGTCAAACAAAAGTAGTTTAAATTAATATCTTCCAATGGAACTTGTCTCCACTATGAATTTTTCCTTAGAACTTAGGTCAGTGCCTCATTTTTTCCTAGTGACTTCTCAAATGTAAGACCAGGTAGTAGAATTAAAGAAATAATAAAACATAAAGAAAAAACAGATATAAGAAAAAAATTAGATAATTTTAGAGAAGTACATTATAGAAGAGTCTAGATGAGAGAGAGAGAGTTAATTGCCTTGTTCATGTGTTTTTCAGGTCACAGTGTATCAACCAGATGAAAGAATTAAAAGAACAATGTGAAGAAAGGATAGATGAGCTTACAAAAAAGAGTAATGGTGTACCACAAATCAAAGAACACAAAGACTTCACAGAAGATAGCCAGGTATGGCTTGGATAATTTCTTGAAAATACTGTCTTTGTAATTCTTAAGTGTTTCTTCACCTTTCTGCTATCTCCTATTAGCATTACCCCATCTCATTGAATTTTTCACTACTTCAGCGTTTGTTGAATGTTTCTGATTTATGTGAAATTGGGTGATTTCAAGGACAGAACAAGATGTCCTGTAGGATGCTCCAAATCACTGTGTCTCTGAGATGGGCAGAATTTGAGAGGTGATGCTGTGGAAGTGCTGTGGGGTCCATTAAGGAATATTTACACAACTGAACTTCAGTTAACAATGCATTTTGACTTTGTTAAAGTACTTAGTTGCTTTATGTGTTAAGGATGAGCATAAATTTTTAATCACTTCAGAGCAGCAAACTCTGAATATTGTAGTCCAAGGTTCATCAGCTATGAATTTTCACAGAAGTTCTTTATGTCAGCATTTTACTGTAGGAATAAAGGGATAATCAAATGTCTTAGCTGTTTGCTGTTGGATAATCGGAGGCAAAGAACCACAAATTCATCACTGAACCTGTTGAAGACTCACTATGGTAGGGCAAACTTGGCAAATATGTTGTCTGTGTGTCAGCTGGCTTTTTCTCCTGAGGTGCAGAGGGTGGAAGAAAATCCCAAGAAAAGGAAATTTCAGTTTGTCCTGTTGTCTTGGTGTGTGATTTATTGATGCTTCTTCATTGATGCAGGATTTGGTCAGGGATAGGATTTGATTGGTTTAGCCTGATAGGGATGGCCCTGGAAAGAGGAATCAAGCTCTTTCTTCTGGGGAGAAGGCACCCAGTTTATTTCTGTACCAAAATAGACCTTTCTTCAGGATTACTGAAGAAACAGAGGTTTCAGAAGTTAGACTTTTTACATGTGACTGCAGAGGGGCCTTTCCCTCTACCTAGGTAGCCTACTCTCATTACAAAGGGGGTTGGGTGGAATATACCCTTTTCTCTTTGGCTAGGAAAAGGCTAAATTTGATGACTTCAGAGGTGGAAAGGGTAAGGCAATGAGGAATGAATCTTGGTTTTACAAAGAGATGAAAAAGCGTGTGAGACAATAGCTAAAACATCTGCCCAGAAATTCCCATAGGTAATGGTTTCAGTCTGTGTCCAGTCCTTTATGTAAAATGGGGGAGACAGAAGCACTGAAGTGTGTGACCATTCATTCTGGGAACCTGCACTATGTGAGAGCTGCAACATGAAGGAAGCATTGGGGACAGGGAGTACTATCCAGTTATACCTTAAAATTAAAGTTACAGCCCTTGTCCGTAGTTTTTAACAACAGTATCCAATAAATAGATAAAAAGTAAATAATATATCATTGTAGGTAAATAGAACCTGCATCATTTGGAGGTGATACGTTAGTTTGTCAAATGTATCTTGTTTAAGAAGGTTGATCTAGGGAAGATCCTAATATAGAGGTGGTCAACATAATTTTTAGTGTGGCTTTGCAACAGATTTTAATTACAATTACTTCCACTAGATTCCTTTTCTCTGATTATTTGTTTGTATGTGTTTGTTTATTGCATTTTTGGGGTTTTTTAACTTCCATTTCCAGTTTGGAAGATAAATCATCTTAGAAGGAACCTGAAGAGTTTGACTGAAGCCCCTCTGCAGGACAATTTCAGTCTCCTGCACGAAGGTGCATAGTTAGAGGCAATTTTTACTCAGAGCAGATTATCTGTAAGGCAGGGCAGGTTATCTCTTATCCTTTTTATATGTAAATGGGGTGGTCTTAGATGAGCTAACTGATAATATAGCTACTGCCTAAATAATTTCTGTCTATGTTCCCTAGTATCTGTGGCAGTGTTTCTTTGGCCAAGCTGTGAATTTCTCTGTTGTTTGCTTGCCCAAGAATTTCAGCCTTTGCTTTTATATAAGCATACTTAGTTATAGTTAGTGCAAGATGACTCTGACGAAGTCTATGTATGTTTTTGTCCAGTGTTTTAAGCTGGAATAATTCCTATTTTTAAGATGTATGTGCTTATGTAATAGAAAAGTCTGTCTTAAACCAGAAAGAAAACAGAGTGTTGGTTGGTTAATAACTAAACAGCTTTATTTAGAGCTCTGTCATTTGAAGAATAATGTATACTTCTTGGCTGAAGAAAATACAACATGTTCAATTACTATCTTTTTGTCCAACTACTTCAACTTTTAAAAAATCAGCATAGGCCCTTTGAATCTATTTGACATTAAGAATTATTTAGATAGAAATTTAAGATAAGTAAAGGGATTTTGCATGTGTAATTAAGAGGTAACTTCTTACTATTACGTCCAGGCTCAGTACTTTTGCAGAAGAATTCATGCCCAACAAAAAGTGAAAAATTGTCTTGTGTTCAGTTTCTGATGATTTCTACTGTAGAGAGTGATCTTAAGGAGCTGAATTATTCATGAAACAGAACCATGTTTAAATACAGCATTTTTGTTTTACTGATTGAAGGAAGATGGAATTCTTCCGAATATCTTTACTGCAATAACCAAATATTCTGCAGTAACATTTGCTTATCAAGCATTGGTAAGAGTTAATGCTAGATTAGTTACTGATACTGGACTTCATGTTGTTGACACAAAAAGATCTTGTTCTGCCTGGCTTTGATGAAAATTAAATACTTTTCAAAACAGCCAAGTAGTCATGCTACAACTCTGGCTTCTTGGTGACTTAGCTACTTCTTTCTGTGGTCATTTTTCCAAATGACTGAATGAACATTTGACAACACAGTGTTTTACCACCCTCCTTAGATAAATGGGAAGCTACAGTCTTGAGAGTACCAATGACAACTGGTAACAAAACAATTCTGTTAACTATGAGACTTCCTACACCATAAGATTGCCCATTCCCATACCATAAGACTGCAGTATGGTACCAGACACAAAGAGATTTATGTCTCTAAATGTGCATATGCTTGTGCTTTCTCTGCATATTTGGTGCTTTTTTTTTTTTTTTTTTTTTTTGGTAAATGAAACAAAAATAAAAATGTAACAAAAAAATCCTCATAGAACAAATAAATGATTTTGTAATACCCTGAGGTTTTTTCACCACACTGGTACAGAGCAAAATGGGCTTTGTGTTATTTCACGCTCAATGTTTGTGTGAATTGAATTGACATAGCTCTCTGCCAATCATAATATCATGAAGGTCAGAAAAGATCTCTAAGATCCTCCTCTAAGTCCAACCATTAACCCAGCATTGCTGGGTGCCAAATTTTTGTGGCACACCTTTTGAAAACTTCCAGGAATGGTGGTTCCTCTGCTTGGACAACGTGTTCCAATGCTTGACCACCCTTCTAGTGAAGAAAGTTTTCCTAATATCCAAATTAAACTTCTTCTGGTGCAACTTGGGGCCATTTCCCATTGTCCTGTCTCTTGTTACCTGGGAGAATCTGACCTCCACCTTGATAAAACTACTTCCTTTGCGTTGTTTCTGGAGAGCAATGATGGTAATGCAGCGAGTTGATGATGACTGGGAGAACATTCCAGTTTCCAATGACCATGGAAGTAAGCAGACATTTGTTTGGAGCCATCAACTGTAGCTTCTTTGTCCCACTGAAGTCACTGATGCAGGGTTGCCAGGCAGATAATTCCATACCTGAGCTTATCTTTTTGTTTTCTTTTCCTTTTCTTCTCAAGTCATTCTCTTCAATCATTCTCATAAATTCATCTGCAAACAGCTCAGCTCTGCTCTTTCCCTGCTGGCCCTGACTTTGCACCCTCATTTAGTGTTTCTAAAATGACAGTGTTGAAAGAGTAACTCCATATATCAGGGCGAGCAGGGTTTTGACTGCTTGAGCAATGACCATAAAGAGAAGAGCCTGGGTACTATAAGGGGTACCATACATAGAGCTACATTAGGGCAAGCATGGACACCCCATCTTTTCAAGCCTGTTGAACCTCCACTCAACTCCAGAAACATGCTGTAGCTGGAGAATCACCATTCTCCACATGCAGCTCCAAATTCCTTTCCTAGAGGATCGGTGTTCTTAATTTCACCTGTGTGAAAGCCCCCCAGTACCATCTTCCATTTTCACTTGGAACTAATAGTGAATCTTGAGTCCGGTGTCTCTCAAGAGGTCTAGTACAAACCTAGACCCCCAAATACTTAATTTGTATAGTCTGAGAGTCATTTACGGAGAGGTGGTGACATGGGATTCCTGAGTTCCCTGTTCCCCATGCTATAGATGAAGGGATTCACTGACAGGAACAGCACCAAACACAGGACTGCCAGCCACTAAATCCAGAGATAGGGAGGAGATGGAAGGGGGCCTCAGGTAGACAACATGCCAATATATGGCACACGGGAAGACCATACATAGAATTTTCATTGCCCAGTTGGAAGATCTTCAAGATGGTGTATGTCTTAGGCTTAATATCTAAGTGGGTCAGATGCTTATAGCAGTCTAGCATCAGAATTTAATACATTCTTAAGCAAGCTCCATCATGTTAAACAGGTATTATTTTCTTGTTGGTTAATTTACACTTTTCTTTTCTTAACCCTGCATTTAACATAGTTACAGACCAGTTCTATACAAGTGTTACTCAGCTGAAGCCTAATGATGACCCAAGTCGGTTTTCCTGCCCTGTAGACTATTAACAGTAAATGGCATCTGTTCATTTGCTCTGCTGACCCTGACACAGTAGCAGAACAACAGTGGATAAATTTGTGGTGTTACTGTTCTGTAACACTCCCGAGAATAACCAAGGACAGTAATCTCATTATTAGCTGCAGTTAAGTAAGGTATGTTAAAATTCTCCTGATGTGTTATGCTGTTACATAGAAACATTACTGCATATTCAGAACTGTATGGTACTTCTATCACCAATAAAAATTTCAGTCCAAATATTTCCGAGTGTGAAGGGCTTTTTCCCCTGCAGATTTCTTATCTAAATTCTACTTCCCGTTCAAATCCAGGTGCAGTTACATAGATGAGTGTTTATCTGCCTACATTTACTTCATAGGTTGATACTCCACTGCCAGCCTTGAAACAAACAGGGTTCAAGCAGGCTAACTTGGAACAGCAGAAAAACAGTGAAGATGTTCCTAAAGCAGTACCTACAGTAAGAAAGACAGACCTGGAGCAGGCTAAAGGTGAGATGGAAATCCTTGTCTCAGTAACAACTGGTTAAGAATGGTTTAATTCAACTGAACATTTAGAAACACTTTTATACACTAGATTAAGATGAAAAAAATGACACCAACAGTCTGATCATCAATCAGGTTTCCAGCTGAAGGAAAGCTTGCTAGGATTTCTGTTGGTTCAGTTTTGTTGTAGTAGGTGTGTTGCACATAAAGAAATATAGAAATATTTACAATTCTTGAGTCATGTTCCTCCTTTAATAAATATGGAGAAAATACCCAACTTTTGGAAGGAATAATTTTCAAGCATACTCAAAATTTGCTGTCTTAGTAAGTTTGACATACTCAGCCTAGTACCCCATCTCTCTGTGAAACAGCTGAAAGTTAGGCTTACAACAAACACACATCTATACTTTCCATGTGTTGTCATTGAGCAAAATGCAAGAGAAATGATACACATGGGCTTTGGTTAGTTAGCCTAATGGTTCCTTTTGGCATTGAACTTCAGAAACTATTGATTTGAATGGATGTATCCTTATTTGTCTGTTTTGCATAGTAGTGTGTGTGATATAAATTCAATTCCTAAATTTAATTATTCTTACATACTATCTTAAATTACAATCTTGTGAGCATGCAGCTCTCATTTTAGAGAGCTAGCAATTGAAGACAATGTCTACATATAGTTTGAGAAAATTTTATGTGGTTTTTTAAATTAAAAATGCAGATACACGAGAAAAAAGATATATGCTAATATCAACTAAAAATTACAGCACTCCTGTACTTCCCTCTTCATGTTTAAAAATAACAACAGACTTGAATACTTGCAAATCTGCCTATGTGATGCTTTGTCCTGAGCTACTTTTGAACACCAAATCAATTTTATTGTTGGTAATAAGATGTAACACACAGAAACCTGATGCTTATATAGGACACCACAATTTTTATTTAAATTGCTCTGTTTCACTTTCCCAATTTATTAACCACACGTACCAAAATTTTAAGCATGTTAGAAGCATGAATCTGTCAACAGTAAATGAAGTTCCCTTTTCTAGCTGTTCCCAGTAGGAAAAAAGTGAGTTGTCTTCCTCTTATCTCTGGAACTGATGTGATTGGAAAATATTCTTTCAGAGGAAAACCAATAATTTAGTGAAAAATATAAAGCATTATTTATTAAAGGCTTTTAACTTGTGCCACACTGGAAGGCATTATTTTTTTTACTCAGAATCATTTTTGTTATTTTCAGAAAGAACAGACAGCCTAACTGACATCAGAAAACAGGAGCCTAAGGCAGAAGAGGAGCAGCTTTCTAGTCGGTTGGAAAAAGCTCAGGAGTCACTCAAAGCTGCTGCAGGTCCCAAGGAGATGCTGCCTGAGTCGGAGAAGGAGCCAAATCCACTTGAGGATGAGAAACATGTAGCTGGGCAGGATACCTTGGAGACAGCAGCAGAGCCGGCTGCCAGTGAGGAAATTGAGAGGGAACAGTTCCTAAATTACGATGATAAGCAGGATGACTTGCTCCCTGGAAGGGCTGGTTTGTAGCATGTCATGTATTGTTAAAAACAGTAACAAACTGAAAATTCCAAAGTGTGGAATAGGGCATGATTTCTACAACAGTGGTGGAAGCTGGCCAGACTTAGAACATGTTTTCATAAAGGTCAGTGTGATGTGGAAGGTGTCAGTCAGAGCAATCACCTGCAGTCAGCGAGTTAAGATAGAGGCTTCTGACTGTGCAACATGAAGCTGCCAGGCTAAGTTCCTCTGCATCACTGTAACAGCCCTACTGTCTCTCCACTGGCTCTACAAAGTGTTTAGCGAAATTCACCCCGAAACTTTTTGGTATTGGAGCTTTAAAAGAATATGATGCATCTGAAAAGGATGAGAGATTAATCATCCAAAGCACTGATGAGTAGAGGGTTACTTACGCATGGATGTTTTCCAGTTAGTCTTTTTACAATGTCCCTGTGTGAATACTAGCTATTCCTATTTCAAAATAAGCATCAGTAAAACTGGTAACTCAGACTTCAGGTATCTGAAGTTTATTGTGAGTCTTCAAAACATGGATCAGATATTGTAAAGGTGCCAGTTTCTGGCATCTATCAAGTGACCCTGAACTACACATTTCAACAGCACTGAACAGCAGAGTATTGATGCTGTGTCTAAATCTGACCAATGTCTAGACATTGCTCTGTCTTGAGGGATTTGGTCTCAGTAGCCCAAAGTAATCAGAAGGAAGCCATATGGCAGTCAGAGCAGGAATTGATGCTCACCAAAAATGCTGTTTACACTTTTCTAGTAAACACCTCCTTAGAATTATAAGTATCAGTGTTAACAATGTTGCAAGTTGGCAGGGATAAATAATATCACCTGCATTGCTAAAGCAGTATTTTTCCAACTGATTCAAAAAGATACTGGCCAGAGCAGGCTATACCCAAAAGAGATGTAATTACAAATTATCTAAACTGCTTTCATTTTAGTGGAAATAAATAGCAGAAAGACTAGATTAAAAAAAATCATCCAACAATGAGTGCAAGGAAAAAAATCTCTGCCATGCAGCCCATGAAAGCTCAGTTTCAAAGGTCTGCATTTCTGTGAGCTAAAAAGGCTAGAAGGATGTTCTTCAGGCTTTACTGTTCAACGTTAGTGCTCAGTTTCCTTGTAGCCAAAGGAGCTTAAGGTAGAAAGACTTCTTCAGTAATCTATGGGCATCCTCTTTCAAGAAGAGCTGCTTCTGAAATTTTCAGACCTTTAGGTCTATTACTGTAAAAATCTATTTGATGTAGTGGTCTGAACATGAATGACATAAAGCTTACAATTTTCAAGCCTCTTTTTTAGCCACTTACTAACTGGAAGGCTTGTTTTAAGAACGTTTAGAATAGAGGCTGTGATCCATCTTAAGTGAGGTTTGCTTACACCTCTCTGCTGTTACCGTTTTTTCTGGTTGATTATTTGAAAAATGAGAATAGTAGTTTGGCAATCAGAAATGTTTCCATTTACGTCTGAGTCCTCTATCTAAAGAAATCATACAATAGTCAATAAATGTTGCTTGAGAGAAGTTAATGACTGGGTGAAGAAAATCTCTTCTAGGAGAAAAGTACTTTTGTGATAACGTAGCACATCATAAAACACTTTACGCTATGGTTACAGCATTCTGCTTGCTGGACAAGCTAAAACAGAAGGGGTTTTCAGCAACGGCTTCAGGTTTTGCCCTTCCATATGCTGTTGTTTAATGTATTCTGAAATTGTGTAATGCTCTTTTTTTATGTTCATCAGAGTGCTAGCTGATTTTGCTATGCTCTCCAAATCCCGAAAGATTGTCTTCCATCTAGTTCTTTTGACAGGATTTACAGCAAATGTTGCTTTAAAAATTAACACTTCAAAGGAAAAATAATATAAAAACCTACTCAGAATGGCAATTCATTGAGCAGCCAAGTAATTCTGTGGAAGATGTTTACAGTCACTCTTCTTGTGTGCACATGACCTTACGGTATAGCATAAAACTACTTAACTACTTAATCTTCTTCCAGACAAACAGGAACATGAAACAGTGAACCAGGACAAGGATGTTGATTACAATTTAGATGTGAATGAAGCTGAATCAGAAACAGACAAGCAAGCAGCACTTGCAGGGATTGAAAATGGTAAAAAGAAAAAAAACCTAGTTTTAATCTAAATATCACATGCTGAAAATGTTAAGATCATATTTTGCATGGTATCCTGTAGCAAGCTATACCTAGCTAATTTCTGTTGGCTTTTTGATCTTTCCGTCATGTTTACAGTGTGACCTGTTTTCCGTATAGCACCACTGAACCTACTCTTTAGTGTGGGGTGTGGTATCTATAACTTTACTACACAGTATTTAACAGTCCTTACAAAATTTATTGTTGTTTTCTAGATAAAAGTTTCTATATGAAGAACTTCTGCCTCTTAAAGAAATTTGTTTTTTCTTTTTTTCCCTCATTAGTTCAGAACCCTGAAGATACGAAGAACCACTTACCTGACCAAGGTGAAGGACGACAGAAGTTGTGAACAAAGGAAGTTCATGATGCAACTGAGTCACCTCTTCATCCAAATGCAGCAATGATCCAAGCAAACTGATCTTAGAAGGTTTTGATTATCTTCTAAAAGTCTGACTAAGGGCCCAAACAAAGTAGTATTTTCTTGTGAAGTTTTAGTACTGTTGCAGTGGGGAAAAGAGGTAAATCTCTGGAGGCTTGTTTCAAAGCAGTTTGGCCTGTGCAATGACTTTCTCCTTCCTATCAATTACAAAATTGCAATCAGATAGCAATAAAGGTAGTAACTTTGAAGTTGGCTACCTTGTATAGCCATACTACAGTAAGCTGTATGCGGATTGGTGGTAGATGATAAGCAGACTTCTGCCAAAGATGGATCTCTCCCCTGAGCAATGCACAGTAGAGAAATCCCCAGCCTAGTTTTAAGAATTTAAGAAGGAGCTGTGTAACTTGTAACAAAACTCAGGAAGGATGAAAACCAGTCCATGCTGCAATCTATCCTTGTGCCCGTTCTGGCACCTTTTTACTGCAACTGTAGCCCTCGGATACTATGCAGAATGCTAGATGTACCCGGGCCTCTAAATTGAATTCCTAGATTACAACACTGTCGAGATATGTTCTTAGCTTCAAAGTTAAAAAAAAAACAAACCCAAAACAAAACAAACCAAAACCACAAAGGATTCTGGCAATAGCAGCTTCTTATTAAGAGATTAGACAGGAAGATTTTTCTGAAAGCTATGTTGGATTCCACAAGGTCAATACTAACAGTTTGGTTTGGTTACCACTACCTTGCACAAGTTTAGTGTAAAAATTCAAACTCATGAACTTTCCATGACAGAAGCCCTCTGAAATGGTGTACTACAACTACCCTTTTACTGTACCCAACCACTATCTTCTGCAAAAATAGAAAAATGCAAATGTTTGCCTTGTACAACAGAAATCTCAGCTCTTCAATGTGACTAATCTTCTGTGCTGGACTTCTGATGGAGGTAACCAGACTATGGATTTAGAAGACATGGCAGTGTTTCCCACAGGTGAAGCTTGAGTTGTGAAGTCATATATTAATCACAATGTATCATTTTGATAATGTTCTGCAGTCTTTTTCTTTTCTTTAACTTGTTAAATGTAAACTAAAAACTAGTTTACATGCAGTAAGCTAGAAATACCCTCTACTTTCCACTAAGGCACCCTTAACTGCAGTCCAACCACCATGTATAGACAGCTGGTTTGAAGAAATTTTTATATTTGTGTATACCTGTGTTTGGAGCACTTTGTGAGTATGAACAAACCTCTGTCAAGACAGCACAGCAGCAGACAGCTGTAACTAACTTGCCAACCAGCATTCCATTTAAGAAAACACAAATTTGTCTTTGCTTTCCGTTAAAGCACTTCAGTTTGTAACTCCTTTTCTGGTGTGTCATTTTTCAGTGTACTAGTTTATAGCTGCTGTACCTTAAGATATCTAAATATGCATGTGAAAGGCTGACTCTTTTGTGTATGACAAGAGTATTACTTGTCATCAAGTGAAGAGCTTAAGTTAAATTGTCTATTAAGTCAAAATGCCTATTGAACCTAAACACAGAAACAGTTCACCGACAGTTTTTCACCCTTTAAGTGTGACCTAACTGGTCTGGGTTGCTACAGTCAACGCAGCAGGAAAAACAAATGCTTGTAAAGCATCTGTTCTGACAAGTATTGGGAAACTCGGGTTTGGGGATTTTTTTTTTGCAAATAATGACATGTTTTAATATCAGAGTGTTTACCCATTATCTGGATAAAAATATTTACCCATCATCTGAGCATTTCCTAGGACTTAATCTATAAACAATTATGCAGCTGAGATTTAAGTCAATCAGGAATTTAATACTGATTGTTAAAAAGCATATATTCTAACAGTAAAAAATAGACAATGAAACACTACATTCAAGTTGAATGAATAGCTTTACCAGTATCAAGTTAAAAATTCAAAAGAATCAAACACTTTAGGATAACTAATATATTGCCAGAGAATTATTTTAAAACTAATTGTTTTGGCTATGCTTCTGTACATTTTTGGGCTTCTCCTAACCAACTGGATGTTGTCCTCCATATATACGGCCACCTCTGTACAAAGCACACTTGTAAACCTCTGAGGGCAAAGGGTCTGAATATCTGCATGAGAGCAATGTTCAAAAGCATGAAGGACTACAGTTTTATTCACAATGACTTCAAGGGCTTCAGTCTAACTTGGGTGGTAAATTTCTTGTAGGCAAGAGGCCTGTATGTGTACTGTATAGAATTTTAGAATTAAAGGACCTTTAGTTGAACAAGAGATTAATTTGGAACTGTGGTGTACATAGTGTTGTCTCTCACTCAAGTTTTTAGTTGTGTGAAGCATTACTACTCTTCTCTAATCATCTTGGTGTTATATTAGCACTCTCGTTTGGTTTTCTTTACAACTAAACCTGATGCATTTTAGTTAAGTATTTAAAAGTAATCTTCTCTAGTGTATTAAGGTTATTCTGTACAATTCATCCAGTTTCATGCAATGAAAAGGGGAACTAATATTATTGCTATTTTCTTGTTTCTGCATATCACATGTAATTTGCTTTCTCTTTTACTTGTGGCTTTTTTTAATACCGTTATTTGGAGAAATAATAAAGGCTGTCCTTGAGCTACTGTCATGTAGTTCAGCATTTTTAAGATGGGAACCATTTTGTGACTATTTACAAGAAGCCAGAGGAATGCTCTGTGCCGTTTTACATCTCTATATTCCAGGCTTTTTATTCCTTTGGCAGCTATATGAAAGCATTCAAGTGTATTAATCATGATTATAAGCAAACATGTAATGTGATACGCTGTCTCCTTAGCAAAGAATTTGGAAAGAACATGTCTTCAGGACAGTACTTCTGCTTATTTCAGGAAGCTGCAAATTGCTGGAAGACAAGTGGGTGTTCCACTTCAGAGGTTACTCATTGTTTTCAAGCTCGGCAGTGCTGCTGCTTAGGGGATGAAGCTGAAGTGATATTAATCCACACTAAAATTAGCTGATAGGATTAACACCAAAAAATATCTTGTATGGTCAATATGGAGTTACAAGCCCATCCCTACAGTGGAAGTCATTGTACACCAAAATGACGAATTGTCCTGTCCAACAAAGGATTTGCTTGTATGGCCTAGGTATGACTTAGCCAGGGCCACATCCGCTTTTTGAACTTTTTTTCCTTGCTTGTAGCAAAAGGTTGCTCTTCTGCTACAACACAATGACTTACCTCTATTATTTCACATTTGAAAGTTTGGGAGGCAGAACAATTCTAGGAAGGCAAGGATAGATTTGGGACTTCTCTTGTTTTGGATATCTACTGGTAAATTACTACAGAACACAGTAGGATCCAGCAGCCCCACTGCAGTCAAAAATGGAGAATAAATAAAGATCATGCTAGTGTAGCAATCCCTGGTTTACATGAGCAAATACTAGGATTGTAACAAAGTTGCAGAGTTGGTAAAATAGAATCCTCAGTGTCTGATGCTACTGCTAGTGACTACTGCAGTGTCTGCAGTTCAGATTCTCCAGGACTTTGAGAACAAAGACGAACAAATTCCAACTAGGAATTTGCTCACTCAATAGCCAAATGACTTAATTTTCATCTGCTCTTGATCTCTATAAAGATCTTTATAGATCCTCTTTAACTTGGAAGATGTGCTGAGGAAAAAACCCCAACATTTCTCTACTTGCAAAGTGAGCAATTCTGATACAATTAAGGAAAAATACAGAAACTCAAAATCTCTCCAAGTGACTTTGTTAAATGCAGAATTGCAGTAGCTCAGCTGTGCACATCAGACATGAGGCTCTATTGTATGATTTTTATTTAGTTTCTAACCCACCACTTTGTCAGAATGCAGTAATAAAAGTTTTTTATGATCAAAATCTGTAATAATATCAACTAAGATATGTTCTTTAATAATACAAAATTAAAATCAAAATTAAAATCAGCCTCACGCATAAAATCCAATAAACTTTGTACAAACCACTTTAAAACAGCAGTTGTCATTCAAATCACATAAAAGCAGCAGACTACAGATATTCCACGTAACAGTACTTTTATCCTGGATGTCCCTCGTAGTCTGAGTGCAGCACTAGTTATTTCCTCTCCTAGAGCTCATATCTGCTACACAGATATTCTTCAGGTATCTTAACAAAAATCTCGTCCTTCAAACAAGCTTCACAACTGGAAAGTATTTATGAGGAGAGAAGTCGAATTCTGGAGGAACCTATAAAGAAAAGATTTAAAACATTAGACAGCAGTACTACTGCATTTAATACTCATACTGAGAACCTGCAGACAGAAAAAAAAATTCAACAGCAACAGATTGAAAAAAAATATTCCTTATGGCAGCCAGCTCTCACATGACTTCATTCACACAAGCTGCTGTTACACTTGCTTGTTCCTGCTTTTGAAGAATACCCTTATTAGTCTATGTTGTCCCACATGCATTTCCCAATTTTTTTTCTCAAAACATTTATAGGTTAGAATTTTCCATATTTAGATAACTACAGCAAACTATTTCCAGGAGAAAAATAAATTAAATTACGCTCCTTGTTCTGAAGAGTAACTACGGCTTGAAAGTGCTCATTTGTCTCTTAAGAGATCTTTGGTGGCTTTAAATAGAATTTGATGGACCATTCATGTTGGGAAATCTCCAGATCATTGAATCCATCCTTAATATTACTACATTTTATGTTCAATTGAGCTGGCATTTCCTTTACCTTAGAGTCTTTCTTGTGGCCTCCTGCCAGCAGCTTCATGACCACAATATTGGGTTTTGCAACTTTAAGAATTCGATTGACCTAAACACAAAACAGAAAGAAGTCTTCAAGTCAAAGCATTTGTCTTCACAATTATTTCAAAAATGATACTGTACTGTTGAGGTATTATTAGCAATACAGCAATTCTCTTACAGGATCAGTTTAACAGGGATCAGACTGTTCTGGATTTGCTTTTAAGTACAGCAGCTGAATTAATAAAATTTAATGAAGGGTGCATTTATTTTAATAGTCACTTTTTTTTTAAATTCAACAGACAACAGACACCACAGCTATAACAGTTCTTGAACAAAAACATGGGAACTATGGCAAGTTCTGTGGCACTCATGCAAATAAAGGTATAAATAGACTCTAGGCATCTAATCTTCAACATTGCAACACAATGGTAAGAGGAACTCACGTATGAAACCGGTGGCCTTTTGCTCTGGATGTTGTCAAAACTACCTCTTAACTATTTTGGCCTCAAATAGGTAGCTCATGTGTGAGTACCACCAGGATCCAGAGAGGAGAAAATGATTGCTAAATTCTCAGGAGGACCTAATCATGTAACTATTCTTAACCTGTTTAGATGTGACAGAAAAAGCATCCTCCTTGCTCCAAAATACCATCACAGACACTTAAGGTTTTAGGCTATGGACAAAGAGGGAGATATTCCTACCCATGTTTACAGGTCACTGCTGCGAAAACTGCTCCAGGGAACAACTGCCAGACTCAATCTTGTTTCTTCCTAATGATATTCAAACCTATTTTCCCCACCTCTCAGGAGTCCACCTGAATTACTAGATGCCAACTAAGTGCAGCAGGCATGCTAACACTGTCTGGTTTAAAGTGCTGCGTTTTTAGAAAGGGGCTAGAAGGCAGTGTGCAAGGAAGTAAGCTGCTGTGCAGAATCTCAACTCCTCAGCAGAGAGAGCTTCATTTTAACAGTGAGCACAACTTTATGCTAGCTGATGTACTGAAACAGACCGGTGTGCAAGGTGCCACCACTCTCCCCTAGTCTACTCCTTAATCAAAGCACTCAGCTTTGCTCAGCATTTTGATGAACTATATTTTGGATCTCAAGGAGATCCAGCTGAAAACAAACACTGTATTTCAAGCAAATACTCCTCTTCCTAGTATTTCAGTCTTACCTCATTGTCCGGATTTGGAATATTCTCAAGAATCATTTTAGCTTGCTGATAGTGCTTGCTAGCTGCCATGTAGAGATCTGATGACTGAGGAGGTGGGCTATACTTATTTAAATCAGACATTTCCTGTGATACAGGAATACATAAATACATGTTAAAATACATAAAATTGAAATTAAAAATTGCCAGGAGATTGTTTTTATCACATTACTATATTCAAGAGAAGAGTTATGTCAATTAAAAGCTATTTCAAAAATCAAAATTGAAAAGCATTTATTTAAAATGGCAAGAGCCAAGCAACAACACAGTGCTCAAATATTACAGTGCCACAAAACATAATGAAATTCTCATAATCTTTACAAAACAGTCTCTCTTTTGAACATATTGCTCTTCATTTGCTTTAGTACTGGCACGCAACAGGGTATGAAATTATAGGAAAAAAATAGGAGAAAAAAGTAAGTATATTGTTTACTCAAAGGTACAGCAAGTCAGATGCTGAAACTGCACAAAACTTCATTTTATATAATTTGATTCTTCCAACTTTCATTTTGTTCTTGATTAGGGATTAAAAAATAACCCTTTAATGACAAGGAGGAAAACCATGATGATTTCTTAATTTCCACTACAACAGTTGATAACATTAAGCTGGGGAGAGTAACTGGAATAGAAAATAGCACTGTTTCAGTTCAGACTAACCCCACAAGTTGGACTGATAACCAGATGGGTGAGCAACCAGGGGCACTGCAAACACCTAGCTGAATATGAGCCAACAAGGTGCTCGTACTATGAATCAGACAAGCCTCATATGGGAGTATACAAGCAGGAGTATGGTCAGCATATCAAGGAAGGTTATCATCCTAAACTCAGTATTTGTGTTCTGTTATCTGAAATATTGCATCCAGGGCTGAAACCACTCAGTTCAAGAAATGGTGAGATGTGGAGATGGTTGGGGGCCTAGAGCATATAAGCCACAAGGAGAGGTCAGTGGAGCTGGACATTTTCTGTTAGATAGGAAGGATGCTAATGGGTAATTTTAATAGCAGCCTACAACAACTTGTAGTTGTAGAAAGGCAGTTACAAAGCTGTCAGAAGATGAAGATTCCTTGTTCATAATGGCAAACAATATAGCATTAGAGGCCACAGGTTGTGGCTTGGTAATTCAGACTGTGCATTAGGAACAAAAGAGTAGTGCAGCCCTCAATCAGTTATCCTATGACTTAAAGGAACAGAAAAAAGTAACTGTATCAGGTTTAACCAAAGAGTTAGGAAAATCTCCAACCTTGATTTTTTTCAGATTTGGCTAGACAAAGATGCAGGTAATGTGATTTATAATGATACTTCAAGGAGGAGACTGGACAGGACAAGCTTTCACTGGTCCCTTCTAAACACCACTCTAACTTTATTTTTCCATTTGCTTGCTGCGCTAATAAAAACATGCTGCTATAATTAACCACAGCCAAGAAGTCTGTTAACAGACTTGCAAAAGATTTTATTTTTATGCAAATCAACAGAAGCACCTTAAACTGCCATATCAGACCAATTTCTAAACATCTAAGCATCTAAGTTTATAAATACTTCAATGCAATATATCTTCCTCGCACAAAAGTAAAGCTAGAAGTCCTTGCCATTGTGATGTAGCTTCAATGTGAACTTTGAGGCTCTTTTTACTATGACAATGATATCAAAAGCAAGTAAGTAAATGACTTCTAGAAAAGCATGGGCAGCACCACATTTGAAGATTACTCACTTTAAATTGCAAGTAATGCACTGGAGGTGGTGTTATAACACTGTTGAATGGAGCAAATCTGTGCTCATATCGAACTTGTTCACTGTCCAGTTCAAATTTAGGTTTTCTTACTTTTCCATCCATGTCAAATGCAATCATTGTCTAAAAGAAAAAGGATAAATATAAGAAAAGGATAAATAAGAAAAGGATAAATAGTGAAAAGTACTACTTTATGTCACGTGCTGTGAGGAAGATCAGAGCTGTGATTTAGCTATAACTGGCAGGTTAGAAAAAGAGAGAATTTACCATAGAAAACTGTAAGTTCCATCTTAATTTCCAGCACTACTATAAAGAAAGAAGGCACACAATGTATGCAGGATCCCTATTACAAAAAAATTGAAACAAATAAAACACAAATTAATTACCTTGTACATCCCAGCACACATATTTTGGTATGCTTGACTCATGGTGATCTCTCTGCTGAGAGGGCGAACTGCAAATTTTACATAAAAATACATTTTTTTAATTCAGTGTAAGTACACGTATTAATTTCAGAACAAAGGAGTTCTTCCAAATTTCCATGAAGTCACATAACTCTCAATTATATTTTAAAATAACTGAAGTATACAAAGCCTACACATGCATTTCTGCTCATCTGGCTTCTGGTTACATGAAATACCTCAGGACACACTCACCAGTCACATGAACACAATTCTGCTCTCAATGGAATAAACTGGTCTGTGGTATTCCCATGATATTATAAAACACTGAACAACAACCTCAAACTTACAGTCTGTACACAAGAGGCCTAGTTCAGGGATGTTTTTGACTTCTAGGGCTAAAAAGCTAAAGCACTTTTTATCCTAATAATCCTGACAACATTCTTTTAAGATTTCCTTTAGTTTCCTTTAGTGTTTAATTAGTGCCAAACTGCCCAACACTTGGCACCTTAAGTACATTAGTAATTTTCTGAACGTCTAGAGACAAGGGAATTTAGTTGATATGATCCTAAGCTGTTCATATCCAATTGTTTGTTACCCTTGAAAAGGTGGCAAGGAAAAGAAAGGGAAACTCACCATTGTAAAATTAAGAAACATGCTTTAAGAACTTCTAAAGCCAAATAGAAATTACAGAAATATGCTGAAAGTCTAGTGTTTGAATCTAGTTACAGTCACTAAAAGCATAATTCTGCAGGAATTATAAGCTCTGAGAGGGTCCAACACATAACACAACTGATGAAACTGAATACAAACGAGTTTGTGTTTTTCTGAAAGATCTGTTTGAAAGTGAAAAGCTAACTAAATAAATAGGAATTTCTTAAAAACTTTTACACATTCAGCCTTCATAAAGATTAGGATATTTTTCCTACCCATATCTGTGTTGGCTCTTTAAATTTTGAACTTTAATTCTACATGGCTGCGTGAAAGGGAAAAAAAAGAAGACTTGAGTTAACACTACACCTAGGTACCTTTCTTCTTTTTCTTTGTTTTCTTACTACTACGGCCTTTTTGTTGCTCCTCCATTATCCTCTCCTCTGCCATTTGAGAGCTGTCGGCACGGCTCAGCGTTGACATCAGCCAGGCATAGAGAAACTCAGAGAGATACCTGCACAGAAGGACGAAGCTGTGACAGCCTGCAGTGCACCGCACACTCGTGACACGTCCCAGCAAAGGACAATGTGTATGAGCCATGAAAACTCTTTGTTTTGCATGGCTGGAATCAACACATCATTTTGTGTTTGTGTTCCGGTGCAGAATCAACCACAAGCAGCTCAAAGTATGTAAGCTTCTTACACATTTACTAAGTGAAGTCTAAGCTTCTTATTTCAAAACTCCTATAAGATCAAAATTTTCTAGAAATCTTCTCCCAGCAAATGAAGTGTGTTTTTTAAAGATACTATGTTAACACCTTTTCTATTTTTGTTGACTTGTTATTCTGAGAAACAAGATAACTACTGGCTTTTTCAAGCATTAAAAAACTGTGAATAATTACATAAAGGGGCCAAGCCCACAGACACATAACATCCACATGCAGTTCTTTCAACATTAAAGAGACAACTTTAAGAAGAACAATTTTTAGGAAGTGGAAGTGAGTCCAATTCATACCCTAACTGACTTCAAATCAAAAGAAACGGGAAAAATAAAAAAGAAATTACAGATTTGGAGCACAATAAAAATGTAGTAATAGTTACAAAAAGTAATCAGAACAAAAATTACAGAAGTTAGACTTTCATTTGCACATTACCTCTCAGAAACTGCTTCCCCTTTTTTTTCTTCACTTAAGTAAGAAAGCAGTTGATGTGACAATTCCAACTAAGAGTGGTTTTATTAAAATGGTGGAGGGAAATATGAGCAGGTATAAAAACTACTATCTCATACAACACTTGATATTGCTTATTGAGTTTCTACTTGAAGAATATTGCCATGTTCTGATAATTTCTGGAATGTTAATTTTCTCACTTAATACTTAATCCACTGTTGAAACAACATAGAAATGCAGTGCATTGAGGTTTGTGTCATTGGAACTGTTTTAAATCTTTCAGTAAGAAGGCTTATGGCTTACACAGGAATCTCGTTAATAGTTTAAAAAAAGTATCTTTTGGCACAAGCCATTAGCTATAATTAATAATTAATAATTAATGTGGATGAAAGTGGAAAAATGGAAGTATGCTCTCCAAATAATGTGAACATTTTCACTAAAGGTGGAAGATGTCTCTTCAAATATACCCCAGATAATTAGTTAATATTAGCTAGTCAACTTTCAGATTACAGTTATTAAGGAACTTAAAACTACAACTTTTCCAGAATAGTAGAGCTCAATAAGACTAATGATTCTGATACTATGAAGGAAGAAAAGAATAAAGGAAATTATTTTTCTCCTGCATGCTCTTGTCCACCAAAATCAGCATACTTTTCATTAATTGTCAATAGAAGACCCTATGCCGAAATGCTAAACAGAGTGAGAATTACTATTTCAGGAAAAAAAAAGTAGACATTTAGTAAGTCTAAAAAAATAGACACCAATGGATTTTTTTCTCGACTTGTAATATAAATAGGTAAACCAGCGTGTTGATCAAGCTTGAGATCATAAAATCTTATTTGAGGCCCTCCTTCAAGCATGTGTAATTTTAGCTCTCTGGGAGCATCCCTCCTTGAAGAGCTGTCAATAAAGCATCTTCTTACCAATAGACGTAGTAATATTCATGCATACTGTAAAGTTCTAACTCGAAGCCACTGAGAAGATACTGTATCATAATACGGAGGTTATGATATAGGACCCAGGTGCCCAAGCAAGCCAAATGTTGCCTTTGTGGTTCCTGCTTCAGTAACATGCTATGAAGCGCTGCATCTACTTTCTCTGCCTGTTGAGAGAAAAAAAAAAAAAATAAGACCTCAAAGACAGAAGAGGAAAAATATGACTGAAATAGCATCCCAAGCCAGAAATAAAATCTTAATCACATCTTAATAAATTGGCTGGGTAAATTTATGCTCCAGATTACAAGATGGAAGTAAGTCTAGAACTTCCAGTCAGAAAACTGGAAGATATGTAAGTAAATTCTGCTGCACAGAATAAAAATATCCTATACAGTAATATAGCAAGAACATTAGATAGGTAAAATTTGTAATTTTTAAATGTATTTGTATATAGATCATTAGCAGTCACATGAGCACAAACTCAGAACTCATTACATGCTGTTGTTTGTTGTTCTGTATTGGCAATAATTCTCTTTTTTAAAAAAAAACCTATGAGCTTTATATGCAAAAAAACACAGTGTTCCACAATAATAACTAAAATATTGCTAAGACAAATTTTGTCTTAAGAAGTAAGTTGTATGAAAGACAAAGTCTCTCACAGTTGGAATATCATCAGTAATCCTAAACAGAACAATTCATATATCCTGCTACAAAATGAAAAAAACCAGTGCCTCAGCTACGATACTGCAATAAACTCAAACCATCTTGTAAAAAGCTGGAGCATGCAAAATCTCCCTCCAACTCCAAGTTCCTCAATTGTTCTCCTTGCCATATACATCTTGGGAAATATATTTTTATTACATGACTCTCACTGCTGAAGAAATGTATTTCCAGCAAGAGAAATATGTCTTTTCTTCTCATCTCTCCCCATTCTTGAGAGATGTTCAAAATCAGTTGCACATATTTTGAAGAGCTATTTTTTTACTTTAATTATTATAAAATTTTGCAATTTACATCTAATGTAGGTATAAGGCTGAATTTTCAAAGGTGTCTTGTAAGCATGCTTTGTCTATCTCCCCCAGTTACCTCCTGCAGACTGACAATCACAAGTACAATAGAGACAAAAGCTGTGCAGTTAGTACTAAATTACATTGCAATAAGTTTTCCTGAAGTCTAGTTACTGGACAAAGTTAATCTTAAAAAATGTAATATGTGTTTGTTCAACACATCATAGCACAAAATGTCTGGATGCATCCTAACGATTTCTTGTTCTAAAATTTAGGAATCCTTGTCTTAAGGATTTTGCATCATTCATTTGGAATTTAGTACCATGCTTCACTGGCAGCAATACACCTGGAAAGAAACTTTGCTGGCCTGCTGCTTAGGACATTACCTCATCCTGTAGTGTGGCAAATTCCTCAAGGATGTGACCCAGTTTATCTCTCTGACGAGCTCTGTTGTGTCCATGGATTTGAATCAGACTACAGAATGGCTGAAAGAAGCAAAATTTTAAATTATTAATGCAACTTTGAAACTATAGGAGAAATAAATACTATGATGTCTATTTAGGCACTTGGTTTTTACACCTGTATTAGGAAGTGGGTTCCTTAAGACTCCCTACAAAGTGCAAATCAGTGGGAAAGCAAACTCTGGAGTGATGCAAGAAGCAATTTCTCCGTACACAAGCAGATGTGAGATTGAGTCAGCATCCTTTAGGAAGGTCACCAGAGCAAAACACTTGAGGCAAAAGAGAGAAAATGCTTAGGGCATTTAATGCCTAAATCCATGTGCCCAGGTGGCTAAGGTGGCCAGTGGCACCCTGGCCTGTATCAGAAATACTGTGTCCAGCAGGACCAGGGCAGTGGCTGTTCCTCTGTATTCAGTACTGGTGAGGCCTTGCCTCAAATCTCATGTTCATTTCTGGGCCTCTCACAAGGCAGACATTGAGGTGCTGGAGTATGCCCACAGCAGAGCGATGGAGCTGGGGAAGTGTGGGGGTGGGCGGAGCCCCGGTAACTCTGCCTTGGAGGGAAGGAGAATTTCACAACATCACACAGACTCTGAAGTGACAAAGCAACTCCCTGCTCACAGCGACTTTCCTGGAAGACTCACAAGCACCCTCGGGACCTTATGTAGATCTGTTGTAACCGATTGGTTTTTGTACCCTTCCCCCTCCCACTGGTTTCCCTATAAAACCCCCTGAAAATCACCCTAAGAGCCAGGGTCCTCGGCCTTTGGCTCCCTTCACTGATGTCTCTACAATAAAGCTGCTTCTGCGGAACCACTGAAACGAGACCCTCTCTCTCTCACACCCGAGGCCAGCCACCGGGAAAAGCGAACCTCGCAGGGGGCAGGAGCTGGAATCACTGAGCTGAATCACTAAGAGCTGAACTACTGCCCTCTTGCTGAGCTCGCTTCCCACCAGCTGAGAGGAGTGCTTTCGACCCCCTAGGGAGTGTCTTTGAGGAGATACTTTCTGGAGTGGCTCGGCCTCCTTAGGGGTCCAGAGCTACGGACCCCCCTCACCAGCTGGGATAATAGGAAGGGTCTGGAGCACAAGTCCTTTGAGGAGCTGGGGTATTTAGCCTGGAGGAAAGGAGGCTTGGGGGAGACCTTATCACTTTCTACAATGACTTGAAAGGAAGGTGCAGCCAGGTGGGGGTCATCTCTTCTGTCAAGTGACAGGACAAGAGGAAACGGCCTCAAGTTGTGCCAGGGGAGGTTTCTACTGAATATTAAGAAAAATTTCTTCACAAAGAAGTTTGTCAAGCATTGGAACCAGGAAAAGTGGAAAGGAAAGTGGTTGAGTCGGCATCTCTGGAAGTATTTAAAAGATGTGTAGTCATGGCACTTAGGGGCGTTAGTGATGGACTTGGCAGTGCTGGTTTGGACTCAATGAGCTTGTAAGTCTTTTCCAACCTAAATAATTATGATTTTCTTATGATTTTCACTGTGTCACATTCAACAAGAGAATCTTTTAAAACGATTTTTAAAAAACTGAAACTGGACAGAATGTAAAAATAATTTTGTTTTTATTAGTACTATGCATTTGTGACATGAAATTACTCTGTAAAGAGGTAGTAAATGCAGATTTCTTATAAAGTGAAATGCTAAATAAAAATCTGGAAGCAAGAGAAAACCAGCAATAATTACACCAGCTTTTTAAAAGGTATTACTAATTTAAGATGGCCAATTTTAATTTTGCCTTCACATCAGGTGTGTAAAATAACTGGTCTCATTTTCAAATGTATGTAAATCTGCCAAGTGCTCACACACATATATGCTGTAATTGGAATGAACACTTACCCGAACACAATGTGTGACAAAGGAGTCAATGTAGTCTTTTGCCTGGTGGTTATTATAAAGACAACACCTAAAAAGGAAATATCCATGTACAAACATATTTTTTACGAATGGCATCAGTCTATACAGCACAAAATAAAAAAAGAAACATGAGTGCAGCAACAGCAACTGACTTCTTCATACATAAGCACTAAGTACAAAATGTATGCTTTTTGCACATTTCTCATTGCTTTTTTAAGCAGAAGTATTATTTCATAGACATGTAAACACATAAAAGTACACTCAAGATCCACTTACTTTGGAGAAAGTACTGGAGGACTGACGAAAGACCTTAAGGCATCTTTTACCATGTCTTGCATAAGGTGAGTGCCAAACACCTTCTTGTTATCTACTAGGAAAGTTGTCTAAAAGTAAAGATGTGTTTTTAGAAACATGTTTTAAGTTAAAAGTAATGCTCGAGAATTACTAATAAAAAGCTCTGTCAGTACCTTTTATATAAGAAACTTGTAAGATAACTTTAAGAATTAAAACGGTTCAACTAGGTCCAAGGTTAAAAGACTGAGAAATATTGAGATGTGACACCTTTGTGGTATTCCCAGGACACCAAATACTCTATTACTTGCATAATAGAGTGCATGCAAAATTGTTTTATTTCTTGAACTTTGAAGATGATAAATCAGACATTTCTGAAGATTAGTGTAAAGTATGTGCCTTCTGTGAAGGCAGATAAGGGTGTATCTCTGGACTACTGCTGACATTTTTCAATCCCTCTGGATGCTACTGCTTACATCAGTCATGTCTGATGCTCATTTAACTTCCCTCCATGAATGCTGTGTCTCTTTCTCACATGGTTCTTCAGCAGCTGAAGAAAAAACTCTACTGTCAGGCACCCAGGGATTACACAAACACATGTAGTGGAAGATGAGAACACACACACCATGAACAAATTTTACTTGCCCATAGTTACAGTCCATTGGCTCTATATATGGTTTAATAGGGATCAAATGTAAAGAAGTTCTGGCATCTAGGGGCACCTTATTAAAATCAAAAACTCCTAGAAGGAATTATACATTCAGAATTAAGGAATGTATAATGCACTTTCAAGGTAAGAGAAGCAGTGAGAAGAAATAGCCTGTTCTGCACCAACCATCAGTTTTACTGTTGTAGCAATAGAAGCAGACTATACATTAAGTTCTGTCCAAACAGAGAGGTGAATACAAATACCAGCCCCAAAATGGCACAGCACATGGTGAACACCATAAAAATGTGTGTACAGGCACAGCTTTATGGTGGAGGAAAAAAAATTAAACGCTTTCTGTTTTAATTAGCATGTTCTAAAATTATCAAAGCAACAGTATTCAAAAATTATTTTAAAAATTAGATCAGAACATAAGCCTCCATATATAGAATCACAGAATGGTTTGCAGTTGAACAAACATTAAAAATTATCTAGTTCCAAAGCCCCTACGTGGGCAGGGACACCTTCCTGGCCTTGAGCACTTGATAGAGCATCCACAACTTCCCTGAGCAACCTGTTCCAATCCCTCATCACCCTCATAGCAAAGCACTTCTTCCATAATACTTAAATATCACCAGAATATTTTTTACTACTTAAATATTATTAACTTATATGCAAATTATTGAAATACTTAATAACAGAAATTTATAATAAATACAGAAGTGTTTTATTAATAGACATAATTACAACTTGCCTGTAACAGGGATCTTGAAAGAACACACGGTGATTGCTCACTAAACTCACAGAAGAAGTCCTAACGTATATGTACGAAAAGAAAAGAAAAGAAATCATGTTGATATGCCAATTTAGATATGTATAAATACACACCAAATCATTTTTACACACACACTCTTGCATCTTTCCTGAACAAATATATACAACTGTGTAAATACACCTGTATTTTGTTTAAAAGCATATACAAACATAGTATAGCTTATACAACTTGTAAGAAACAGACCACTAATAGCTTGAACAGAACAGAATATTTTATGAAGATTGTCTGCAATTACTCATTACTTAACAAAAAAGGTTTCTGAACTTTCAAATGCAACTAGAAAGAGGATAGTACCGAAAAAAATACTATGAGATTAAGATCATGATGTACATCAGGTATTGAACAAAACTGAAAACTGATTTTAAAAAACTGATTGAAACCCAAGTAAGGTTTAACTGTGCCAGATGCTTCATGCAAACAGGAAATAGGAAGACAAGAGGTTTGATGTAACTGTATCTCTTATCAGAATTAATGGATACCAAAAATATTTCAAGCATTTAAATGTCTTCTAATAAATCTAGGCACTAACTAAGAGTAACATTAGTTATTCAGGAAAGAATATAAGCAGGTGCTTAACTTTATGCCTATTTAGGGAACTGCATGCCTAAACAACTATTTAGTGCTCTCCTGTGTTATAGGCACATGTGCAGAATACTGCTTAAGGAATTTGGAAAAAAATCAGGCATATAGCAAAGAAATACATTCTAATGCTGCAGACACAGCTCTCCAACCAAAGAAACTTGCTTGGTCTTTGCCACTAAGATGCATAATTATTTAATTAATCATGGGAAAAGTGAGAGGTTTGACAAGAGGAAAGGTCCTTTGTCAAAAGAAGAAATGTAGTAATTATCAGGAAGGACAGTAAACTTTGAAATTGTACCTAACAGTGAAAAACACCTAATACATACTAGTTCTCAGTCTTCTCTCCAGTGAGCAACAGCATGCATATATGGAATGATTTTTTTTGCAAGTCACATTTTCAGATTTTATTTTTGGCAATAAATAAGAAATATTCATGCTTACCAGTATACAGTGCAAGTTAGTTAAGTTGACTACTTCACATACAGTTTTTATTCGGTCTATTAGTTTGGAAAAATAATTGACCATTTCTTCCCTTTTAATAATTTTTGCATATCGAGGGAAAGTTGGTGGCAGCAATCTCTGATTAACAAGTGGCTCAAACCCCATCATTATAGGATGATCTAAAGAAGGAGGAAGTGAGAGAAGAGAAAAGCTGCATATAAGTTGTGTTTTCAGAACCCTCTTCAATAATACAAATTATTCTATTAGCCAAAATTAATTCTTTAAGTGACAGTTAACTTCCTGAGACTCCAACAACCCAACTAAGACAATGATTACTCTTTAAAAACCTGAGTCGTCCACACCTCAACATATACGTGTACAAACAGTGAAGTACTGTTCCCTATTTTAAAATGGCATATACAATGATTCTAAGTGCAGTGCAGCTAATCAAAAGTTCACATTATTTCTGACTTTGAAATGACAATATTTCTTTCAGGAGAACCACCACCTGGTAAAATAAAATTAAAATCAAACAATGCAAATTTGTGATGATTTGCATAACAAGTATTTTATTTCAAAGCAAATAGTGATTTCAACTTTTCTTTAAACACACAAAGATATTTATGTTTATGAAGGGATCATATCTGGGAAAGGCAAAAATGGCATCATTTGACACATACCTCCTTTAGTGGTATCATTCTGTGCCTGCATACCATGATGCAGTGAATTGTGTATAGCAGAGAGCAAATCAGCTGCCTGAGTCATTAGTTTCTGAGCTTCTGCAACTGCACTCGTCTGAAAGGCAGGAAACAATTATAAACATTACAAACCAATATATTTTGACTATCTAATTTATGTTAGTATAAAAAAAAGAAGGGCATTAGGATTCTGGTATTCTTACACAACCAGTTCTAAAAAAACACCTAACAACCAAACATTTTGGTGTGGTAGCATTCTTTGTATTTATGTATCTGTACATAAATTCAGTGCTGTACATTTTTGCTATGTAAAACTTCATGGTAGTTACAACTGAAAATCTTGTATACAATACATAAGAGTCTGCTTGAGGGGGCACTTCTAACCCTTTGCCTTAAAACATGAAGTTCCTTCCCCTCTTAGCAATTAGGAAATCTTATATTCAAAGAACATGCAAATTGTATGGAATGCTATTAAATTCCTCTTCTCAGACCAAAAATGTCTAGATATAAATCCAGTATCACATGGAAGGAAAAGCTAACAGTTCTTTTGATACAGACAAAATGCTGCCCAAAGTCAGGTAACTCCACAGGAGGGGACTGAACTCAAGATGTTTTGCTCACGTGTGTGAATAGAGTAATCAGAAGTCCATCAATATTTTTAAATGTTTTGTAATGAATACTCTGTCTTTCTGCAAGACCATAATGCCAGTTACTAGCCTTCCCTGTGTTTTCCACTTTGAACAAAAACTGAGTATTTGCCACTGTAAGGCTTTATTCAAAGCTTAACCTGCATCCACATCAATTCAAATCTCCTGAATCTACACAGTAATTGCCTGATCTTAAAGAACGAAAAATGGGCATTTCACAGGATCCCAATGCAAACACAGACACCAAATGAACGTACCTCTTTTTTTGTAAATGCTATTAGGACAGTCAGTAAGATGCGGGTAAACTTGACTCTGCTGAAGACAGCTAAACATTGTTGATGCTGTAACAAAATTATACTGCTAATTATGAAGCAAGAGGTATCAGATCATAGACTCATAGAATTTCCTGTGTTGGAAGGGAGCCAGAAGGAACAACCAGCCCAATTCCTGGCCTTGCACAGGACCACCCCAAGTGTCACACCATTTGCTTGAGTGTTGTCCACATTTTCCTGGACTCAAGAGAGTTTTGGTGCTGTGACCACCTCCTTGGGTAGTCTAATCCAGTTCCCAGCCATTCTCTGAGTAAAGCTCTTTTTCTAATATCCAACCTAAACCTCCCTGACACAACTTTAGGCCTTTTCCCTCAAGTCTTGTTACTGGTCACCACCAAAGAAGAGATCAGTGCCTGCCCCTCCTCTTCCTCTCACAAGGAAGTTGTAACTGCAATGAGATCTCCCCTCAGTCTCCTTATCTCCAGGCTGAACAGACCAAGTGACCTCAGCTGCTCCTCATACAGCTTCCCCTCAAGGCCATCCATCATCTTCACGACCCTTCTTTTGACACTCTCTAACACCTTAATGGCTTTCTTGTATTGTGATGCCCGGAACTCCCACAGGACTCCTGCCCTTCCTGCCCAAACTGCCACACAAAATGCCCTAACTGCATGTCCTGCTGTTTGCCAGCTCTTCCCCATGCACCTGGGTGGTTACACTTCCTGGCGCCTTCTTATATGGGTGTAGTTACACCATATTTAAATCTCCCATTTACACCCACAAAATCCAGGAAAAAAGCCAACAGTTCATTACCTCAAGTTCAACTTCCGGATCTCTCTCTTCTCCTTGACGACTTCGAGTGCTCTGCAAGGTGAAGAAATGTCAAATAATTTACCAAAAATTGCAAAGGGAAGCTATTGATAAAATCCCTTTGCCATCTCTAAAACATCCACCTGTTAAATAACCCAAAAATTTTTCAAATTCAAAATTTCCTAATATATAATGCAGGTACTTGAATGACTCTCCTATAGTAGTAAGATCTACCTCAGTAAATTCCACAAATAAGCAAAGCGTTAACACTTTACATTTTAAGCTGTGGAAAGGAAAATTAAAAAAAAAATTAAACTACAATTAAGTAACTACTTTAAAATTAGAGAGTACCTCTGCCTGAAACCTGGAAGTTATATACCTACTTTCTGTGTCCTAGCCCAGTGTTATCTTCTACATCATGATTCCAGCTACTACGACCAGTGAAGCAACTACTAAAGAGTTTATAAATAAAGTCTGAAGATTTAGCTAGAAGGCAAACTAAAAGCATGTTACAGAAACCATTACGGCAGTTCTTCAAAAAACCCACCATAATGACACAAACCTTCATTCCTCATAATCCAACTCCCTTCCACAAGCCTATGTTAAGTACACCTAAAATATAAGTGACCAGACAAACATGAAAACAATACCTTCACTCGTCTTTGCATGTCATCTTCTACATCTTTCAGCATACCTGGAAAAAATCACAGCACTATTAAAAGCTGAGAAGCATTCCCAGGCACACCTACTTCACCCAGGGGAAAAGAAGTTCTGAGGGGAAAATCAAACTTAAAAGTGCTTTACATATCCATTAGCCAAAGACTAGACAAAAAAATAGTCTTTTGAGGAATGGTGGGGATGCCTTGGAACAATGAAAAATCAGAATATAGACCAACTGATGCAAAGCTAAAGTGTGCGCAAACTTTTCAAAAATAAATCAATGGAAAGCTCAAATACACATAAAAATTGTGCATCGAAAGATTAACATACGTACTTTTGTATGTACCTAATAGCATATGTATTCATAGCTGTAGAACTACTAGATTGCTTTTTTCTAAAGCAGCCTGTTTAGAGGACAACAAATTGTGAGGTAAGAAAGCAGAACTCAAGCAATGCATTTTGCAGTGGTCTGTATCTATACCACAACGAGCTCATGCCTAGCCATTTTGTTGGCACATCTAAAAGCACTTCTTCTGTTTCTCGGGCACTTAACAAGACAACTGAACCGTTTCTTCAAGGAAAAATAATTTGATCTCTCTTTTTACTAAGTCAGCAATTTCCACAAGACAAACAAAAAACTTAACAGCTGAGACTTCTAGCAGTTAATCAGATGTGTCTGAAAGTAATCATACGCTCGAAAGATAAAGAGGCTGCTGGACAGATACAAAGAAAGAACAAACTGTACCTGTAACTCTAAGATCTGTCACACTGTTCGCCATTTTAAATCCGTAAGTCATTGACTGAAAATCTTCCTAAAAAAAATAAACAAAAACAAGAAAACAATATGCAGTGAAATATAAAAGCTGTAGTTACATTTTCAGATTGGGGTTTGAGGCTTTCTTTTTGATCTGGTTTTTTTGGCAGTTGTTTTCTTAAAAGATTTTGGGTCTTTTTCCTGTTTCTTCTGTTTTGGAAGAGTGGTTAGGGGTGTGCATGGGATGTGTTTTTGTTTAATTCCATCAAGTATAAAAGTCCAGATTCATCCTACACAGCTGAATACACTCAGAATGAACACACTGAATGACTTCCCCACCCAAATCCAGGTTGAGATAATTATTTATTGCATAAATCCTTAATACCGATACGCCCTTCATATTTCATCAAGTGACACCCTAACAAAATGTTACAAGAACTATAGCTGCAAATATTTGATCCATTCTAGATGTGGTCAGCAAGACTGACTTGTCCAAGCTCAGAGGAAATTGCTCTGAGATTGCTCTGAGCACAGAAAACATGACTCTGAGCCCATTGCTGGATGGATGTTTCAGACAAAAGACAATCATGACTATCTAACATGGAAAAATAAAAAAATTAAACTGGAAGAAAACCACAACTCAAATGGATTTTAAAAGGTTAACCACAAGACTTGCACTTCTTCTTGAGTAAAATATTTATATGGCTCCAGTATTCAAGGAAAATACAGAAAGGAAAATGGAACACCTTCATTGGGGAAAACTGCATTTTAAAGGTATCCCGTCTAATACTTTAGGATGATGAACTGCTATTCCTACTGTATTCTCAAATCAAAACTAAGAAGTGCCACTAATATATTGTTTTACTTGCATTATGGTATAATGTATATTTAACCCTACAGGAGATGGGAAACACATACCTCTTCAAAAACAGCTGCTTTGTTAACCTTTTCTCTGGCAATATCACAGATTTTTAGGATTCCAAGAGCAAAAGCCTTCATAGCAGGATCTTCTATGAAGTCTGGATTATGAATATAAAGGCAAGTGAATACTGTCTGTGCCAAGGAATGTCCTTCTAACCATGTTATCTAGAGAAAAGGAAATTAAATATTTTACTCATTACAGCCAAGTCCTCAGTTTTATACATCCATTCTTCCTCCGTTTTACTGTGCTTCAAATACTCATTAAGAAACTCCTTATCAAGGCAACCTTCCAAGTACCAAAAAAGGGCAAGTGAAGGTCCAACTCCACGATTAGGACATGACATTACGTTAAGAGACCTTCACATTTATAAACTTTCTCTGCATAAACAGAGAATGGAAAGTGCAAATGACTATGAGAGAAGCCACTAATGTTCTTCATGTTCTCTCTCTTTTATAACGTAGAGCTACTTGTCACAATCGCTTCTCTCTACCACTTTCATGTTTCTTTAAGCTACAGGAAAAGATCCAGTAACTTTAATTTCTATCTTGAAATAGCAAAAAATAAAGTAGAACCATATTTTTAATATCACCACTGTCCCTTTTGGGGACCAAGAGTAGAATAAACAAATGATGTTACACTGTATCAGATGTACTATGATCTTTACATCTTTCTGAGTAAACTGATTGGAAATGTTTTAAAAATATATATATTATTGGTGTAATTTTAAAAAAGTAACTGAAAAGAATGAGTATCATTTACTGAGGAAATTAAAGCATATACACAAAAAATTGCAATTAATAAGTAACTGATATTCAACTTTTTTTTTTTCTAAATGTACTTATTTTCTTTCTTCAAAATGCTTCTGTATGCTCAGTCAATTCTGGCTGTACAGAAAAGAGCAACAGAGTGCTACCAGTTACTGCACCCTTAGCTTCCAACACAGTCAAACATCAATACAGAGCAGGTAATCAGATAACATACATTTATAAACCCAGAAACTATAAAACCTTTTAAAGGCTTTAAGGTGCTACCAGCAATCTTCCATATTTCTCATAGCAAAAAAATTAAAAATTAGGCTTTTCATAATAGACTATGCAAATAACTAAATGGCAATTAAAATATATGTATGTATTTTCTGTTTGGTCAATCTTTTTTGAGTTCTGCTGGTTTATTTCCTTTTTTTTTTTTTTTTTTAAGATGGATTAAAGGATTATATTTTGAAAGAAAAACCATCTAAGCTAAAGAACAGAAAAATGCTTACCAAACAACAAAAACACGTGTCCATTATTCCTACCAGCTCAGGCGAAGTGAGATCCTTTATTTTAATGGTGCCATCCTTAGAAAAGAAACAAACAAACAAACAAAACAACTAACCAAAACCCTAAGTACTATGGAAGCACACTTGCAAAATACAGCTTATTTGTACCAAAGCCAAAAAGGAAATTAAAGTTTGTTTAAGACTTCAGAGTAATGTACACCACTAGCTTTACTGACCAGCTTCACATCTCAATTCTTAAAAACTTAACATTCCCATCAGTTAACACTCAACAAACATAAAACTACCCAAAGTGAATGCTAAAGTAACAATTCTTATTTATTACTCGCCAAAAAAAGTTTAAAACCAGTTAACTGCTATCACTAAAATCACAAAATAGTATAATCATAATAAAGATTGAACAAGGAATAATATGCAGGACCAATTCTTTGAAGACTGAAGCTTTTTAAACGGAAATACTTGTAGTGTTTTACTGCATAAGGGTCAACACCCAAAAGGCTACAACTTTGATCATTTAATTTGCCCAATGTATGCAATCCTGCATATATTCTACATGACTTAGCCAGTATTTTACAGAGTTCTCTGACTCTATTCCAAATGCTGACTGTAAAAAAAAAAACCAAAACTTTTCTCTCTAAGTGCATTATTTTTTTTCAAAATAACAGCAAGTCTTTCAACCTTTGTCCTCCAATTTACCTTGATCATAAATCAAAGGTTAATCACTACTGTCAATGTTGGTAAGTTATCCAGCTTCTGTTTAATGCTGATAAACTCAAAGAATGATAAAGTGTTAATTTCCAGGTTTTTTCAGGAAGTTGGTTTCCATTCAGGTTAAACAGAAGCTAACCAATACACCTTCATATAAAAGACATGTTTTGAGCAAGCATGGAGTGACTGGCAAAACTATGTTGGAAATATATTTACTTGAGGTATCAATACCCAATAATTACACAGTACTTTTCAGTGGAAGAGTGATAATGCACATCATTGTGATAATGCAGGTAACAAGAAAGGTAAATATCACAAACTATTTTTTACTTAATTATCCAAAAGAAAAAAAGAAAAACATAAATTTCAAGAGAAGATTGAAAACATTAATTATGCTGTATTGTGCTTAAGTGCAATTTAACAGAAAACTGTGCATTTTTACAGACTGTATAGGCAAAACTCAGGAAAGTCACACAAACCTTTATAGCTTGCTCGAAGTTAAGAACCTTTCTGTTAACTTGATTTCCAATCATACCAGCATCCATCTTGGGATCCATCATTTCAATGGCAGACATGGCTTCAAAAAGACCAAAACTAAGAAGAACACAAATAAAAAAATGTACTGAATGTAATTATTTTATACAAAACAGTCTTCACAAACTAATGAAAAAGAACATAGGAAGACAAACCAAGTACACTGTATTCTGACCACAGACAATAAGGTATGTAAACATTAGTACTGATCTTCAGGGATCAGTAAGTTAAGGATCCCTCAACAAGGCCATAGGAAAAGAGATGGCTAAAAGTGAAAGAAAATTATTAGCTATTCTCTAAGGATGAAGAACACTCCTGAGTGAAATATCCCACTACTATCTCTTTGCACATTTGTTTCTATAAACTTCACAGCATCTTCTTAAACATCATGTAAAATCATAAATTGATATTAACTGAACAAGCTGTTCTTTATTACATCACACCCAAAAAATCAAGTATATGTCCCCCACACACTAACGACAATATACGTGACATGGACTAATATATATTGAATGTACCAGCTTTGTTTAAAATGGACATGTTAAGCAAAATTATACAAAAAATAAAAACCCTCAGCATATGACAACATATCACTTGTAGTCACAGCATAAAAGCTTGCAGAGGAGCCACATCAAAAGAAGATTTGCCTACATATGAAGAAATATAGTGCTTCACTTTATTATGACATTCACCAGAACTCCTGCATCAGTCTTTATAACACAAAAAGTTCATTGCACGTAGCACATTTAAATTCTGGAAAGTGTATTTGCTGTATATGCTCTGAAATGCTCTTATGTATGAAACTACACCTGAAAATGTGCTTTGATTAAACTAAATAACTAGCTGGTGACATCCCTGCACACACTTTTATGCAGGTTTTCATTTAATAGTGTGCTCCTGTTTTCTGAGCTATTAGTTTCAAGTATAACTTTTTTCTTTACTCAAGTGAACACCTTCACTAAGAAGAATTTAATCTTTAAAATATTTATTTAAATTCATCATTATTTAATAAATTCAGCAAGTCTTTACCACATGCTTCTCTTTGAAATATTCTTCCAATGTGCAAAGTTCTCACTTTCTGCTTTAAGATGTTATTTAAGTTGCATTAAAGCATACGGATTGTTTATCAAGCACTTGATAATGACATTTGAGACAACCAAGTTTAAAATCTTTCTGGCCTTTTTTCATAAAAGCATGTCCCATAAAATAGTGCAGCAGTGTAATCACCACAGATCATAAGATGTGCTATGAAGTTCTGAAATACAATTTCAATCACATTGAAAAATGTAATGTTATACTTAGAGCATCAGATATGTTCAGCACTCATACAGGTGCAGCATATACACACTGCTAAGCACGTATGATATTCTATATACTTCAAATACTTTATTTAAAGTAAAAGTCTAAAAAAGCTTAGTTATTAGGTAACATTAACATGTTTGCAGCAATCTTATTTGAAAGCCAGAATCATCCCACAGACGTACTTACAGCTTGTCATGAAGCAGCTCTCCTAACTTCAGCTCTACAAAGGAACAGGACAAAACAAAGAATTACAATCATCCTACTAGCACAACTTTTCCAGCGTAGTCATGTCATGCACTGAACTGCCTTATGCCAAGAGAGAACAAGCTGCAGGAGTAGATCAGGTGTTTCCACTTGCATTGCATTTGCATGCCCTGGGTTTGGTAGCTTGTGGGGGGGTGGCTACCAGGGATGGCTTTTGTGAGAAGCTGCCAGAAGCTTCTTCCATGTCCAGCAGAGCCAATCCTTGATGGCTCCAGAGATGGACGTGCCGCTGGGCCAATTAGAAACAGTGATACATCTGTGGTAACATATTTAGGAAGAAAAAACAAACAAAAAAAGTTGCACAGTTTTAATTGCAGATGGAGAAGAGCCGAGTGAGAACATGGAAGAAGAAGAGCCCTGCAGACATGAAGGTCAGTGCAGAAGGTGGGGGAAGATGCTACAGGTGCCGGAGCTGAGATTCCCCTGCAGCCTGTGGTGTAGTCTATGGTGAGGCAGCTGTGCCCCTGCGGCCCATGAAGGACCACAGGGATGCTGAGATGCACCTGAAGCCCACGGAGAAGACCCCCACCAGAGCAGGGGGACGCCTGAGGAGGGGTTGTGAACCTATGGGAGGATCTAGGGAGAGAGTGGCCCTGCTCCTATGCTGGAGCAGCCTGTCCTTGGAGGACTGCACCCCATGGAAGAGTGACCCAGGATGCAGCAGTTTTGGGAGGACTGCTGCCCGTGGGATGGACTCACACTGCAGCAGGTCACTGAGAGCTGCTGCTGCTCATGAGATGGACTCACATTGAGAAATTCATGGAGAACTGTCTCCCGTGGGAGGGACCATGGTGCAGCAGGGAAACACCCCCTTCCCTGAGCAGTGGGAGAAGCGACCACTGCTTGGGTGATGAAGTGACCACAACCCCAGCTGCTGTCTCCCTGTGCTGCTGGGGTAGGCAGCAGAGCTGGAAGGAGGGAGAGGTGGCAGGAAGCTGTTTTACAAGGGTTATTTTACTTCTCATTATCCTGCTGTGATTTTGTCAGTAATAAATTCATTTCATATCTCTAAGCTGAGCCAGATTTCCCATGACAGTGTTTGGTGAGTGATCTCTCCCACTCCTTATTGCAACCCATAAAACCTCATTAAGTTTTCTCTCCTCTGTCCACCTGCAGAAGAAGGGGAGTGAGCAGCTTTGCTGGGTGCCTGGCATCTGGCCCAAGTCAACCCATGACACTACTGCTTTTACTTACAGAGCATTTTCAAGGCTGAAAGACGAAAAAAACCCAGTGATTCACAGTGTGCCCTCATCCCTCTGTTATTCTAGTAGTTAAGGAAGTTTTAGAATTACTAGGCACACAGTGCACTCACAGGCCAAAAAGCTGATATCCTGGGCTGCATCTGAAGCACTGTGGGCAGCAGGTGAAGGGAGGGGATTCTGCCCCTCTGCTCTGCTGAGACCCCACCTGGAACCCTGCATCCAGCTCTGGAGTCCCAGCACAGGAAGGACATGGATCTGTTGGTGCAAGTTCAAAAGAGGCCAACAAAAATCAATGGAAAAATTCTAATTCTAAATTAGAATTCTAAAATTCTAAATCTCTTCCTTCCTATGAGGACAGGCTGATAGTGGGGGCTGTTCAGCCTGGAGAAAAAAAGGGTCTATGAGACCCTTCTAGCAATCCTTCCAGTTCATAAAGGAAGGCTAGAAAAGAGCTGGAGAGGGACTTCTTACAAGGGCATGTTCAGTACATGGGAACTAAAAGAGAGATTTAGATTAGATATTGCGAAGAAATTCTTAACTGTGAGGGTGGTGAATCACTGGAATGGGTTGCCCAGAGAAGTTGTGGATCCCCCAGTGCCAGGATCCTCCAATCCCAGCACTGTTCAAGGCCAGGCTGGATGGGGCTTTGAATAACATAATCTGGTGAAAGGGGTCCCTGTCCATGGCAGGGGAGTTGGAATGAGATGGTTTTTAAGGTCCCTTCCAACCCAAACTATTCCGTGATGATTATTCTGTGAAATAGTAGCATCTGAACAGCATGGAAAACAGCTGTTTCCTCTGCTCCTTTATTCAGGTGCCTTAGTCTTTTCCAGGGGAGACTAATGAAAGGCTTGCTTTTCCTTATAGCTTTTAAAGAAGTCTTTAGATATATCTGATTGGTATATACAGATATAAGTAATACAGAGAAATAACTACGTATAAGTAATTTAGAATAATATAGAGAAATAATATACAGAAATTGTGTTCATCATTATATAATATTCTATGTGTTAAGATGCAGTTTTTATATTTATTTTTCCCTAGTGTCATCATAAAATCAGTTGAAAAACCTGTAAACTAGCAGTAGCACCTAACAATAACAAAGGCACTGTCTAAATGGAAGCAACGTCCCATTACTGAGACATGTTGCATCAGTTCAAAATCTCAGACTTGTTTCAAAGATGAAAAATGATGCAGTGATGAATTAATTATTGGACCCTGGAAATCCAAAAATATACAAGAAAGAAATAGAGTGTTGACTCTACATGCAGGAATGACATTTCCACTTGGCAGAAGAGATAGGAAGAAATCTTTGCAAAGAAAAAAAAGAAGATGCGAAAATGCATAAGATGAAAAAACTTTAATTAAAGAGGTATTTATGTAATCTGGAAGAGGAAGCAAAGCGAGGTAATTCATGATAATTCCAACCTCAGAGTTAACAAAGAATCAATGGAACTCATTCATCTGAAGCTTGAACCTGGGTCAAACTGTTGCTCAAAAGAGCTCCAAGAACTATGCTTAAGCCTCCAAAGGATTCCAAATTTTCTCAGAATGAAAGGACTACAACTCACCTCTACAAGCTTCTTCAAAATCCTGGGTTATATCTATCCAGCTGGTATTACTCTTTTCCATCTTGTCAGGCATACCAAGTTCCCATCCTGAATCATCATCTTCTACTGTAGCTTTCATAACCATGATGCTGCACCTTTAAATTCCTGTCAGACAGACCATATATTTGCATAAATTAGAGAAAGTGCTTCATGGGAATATTTTTTTTTCTTTTCAAGAATCAGGTGAGAATGGGAAATGAACTGACATTTCATTTAAATATCTACTGGTACATAGGACCAACGGAAAAAAACCCTTACTAATAAAAACTCCTTAAGAAAACGAGTGCATTTTCTTATGCATCATTTCTTTACAAGTAGCTTGTAGGCTGTGAAACCTCGAAAACTAAGGACACCAAAACATCAGCTGTACAAACCCATACTAAAGCATCTACTGTCAAATCAGAAATAAAATCAGAAGCATAACAACAGATGCAGACATCACAATTTTCTTTTTGTTCTTTTATACTATTATACGTCCTCCTACTGCTCTGCAACATAAAAAGAGGGCACCGTAAAACTGAAAAAAAAGCTTATTTCCTCCCATTTCTTCAGCAGAAAGCAGTATCAAGATTGCAGCACCAAAGTTAAGCAAGTTCAGACTGGAATGTAAGTTTTAAACTCCACCGACCAGTTATTTCGAACTGGTTTTGTTCTTCTGCAACCTCCCGACACGCGGGCAGCCCTGCGGACTTGCGCGCTCTCCCCCCGTCAGCCTGCCTGCGAGGTATGAGCAATGCTGGACTCCCCCGACACTGACGGAGCTCTCGCAAGAGACAGACAGCTGCGAGCTCGGCAAGCTCTGAGCAGCTTAGCCACAGCCGCCACGGAAGCTTCAAATAAAGGCCCCACTGGCAGAAGACCTCCCGGGCACCGGGAATTGCCAAAAACAAAAGGGAGGACCAAAACGCTTTTGAACAGCAGCCCTGGGGTCCCCTCGTCCCAGCCAGGCTCGGTCCCTGTCGGGGCCGTCAGGGTGTCAGCAGTTCTCAAGCGACCGCAGGGACTGCCAGGCTCAGCGGGCTGGAATGAGGAAATACGTGGGAAACCCTCTGAAATCAATTAAATTCCCCCTTGCATTTTGGGACAATCAGTCCCCCCGGGCTCTCCACTTCCCACACGTCACCCCAACGCCGGCGCTGCCAGAGCCGCGGCCGCCGCGCGGCTCTGCGGGCCTCGCGCAGCCCCCCGGCGGCGCCGGCGCCCGCCCGCACAGCTCCTCCGCCCCACCGCAGAGGAGGGGCCGGCGCGCCGCCCGCCCCGCTGCGGGGCAGCGCACCGCCGCCGCGGGCTCCCCCTGCTTCCATCCCTCCCTCGGTGCCCCTGAGGGCTCTGCCTGCGCCCCTCGCCCCGCACCTCGGGCCTCACCCGCTACGTCCCACGCCGCCGCTCGCCCGCCCGCCGCTCCAGGCTGGGCCGCCGCTGCACACGCGCAGACCCACCGCTGCTGCTGCCGCCGCCGCCACCAGCCCGCAGCCCCGGCCTGAGCGCCCCGGCGCAGCCGCACACAGGACGCTCGGCCGCCCCACCCCGTCCCCGGCCGCCCCTGCGCGGCAGCCGCTTACCGTGAGCGGCGAGGCGGAGCGAGAGCAGCCCGGGCGACAGGCTCGGCACCCGCTGCGCCCGCGAGGAACGCAGGGCGGGGCTGCGGCGGCTCCGCCCAGCGCGGTGCGGAGTCGGGCGCCATGAGGCCCCCGGGCGTGGTGTGGTAGGAGGGGCTGGGGGCAGTGCGGGGGCCGCGGGCGGTGCGGCTATGCCGCACAGCGGGAACAGAGTCTGGCTCCAGGTGTGTTGCGAAGGCTGTGTAAATATCTGAGAGGCGTGTGCCAACAGGACGGAGCCAGGTTTTTCTCAGCGGTGCCGAGCAATAGGACAAAAGGCAACGGGCACAAACTGATCCACAGGAAGTTCTACCTGAACACGAGGAGGAGCTTCCTTATTGTGCAGGTGACCGAGCACTGGAACAGATTGCCCAGAGAGGCTGTGGAGTCTCCCTCACGGAGATACTCAAGAACTGTCTAGCCACAAGCCTGTGCCACGTGCTCCTGGATGATTCTGCTTGAGCAGGCAGGTTGGACCAAATGACCTCGTGTCTTGTAGTCTGACCCATTCCGTGACTCTGAATCGCTGCCAGCGGGGTCCCAGAGCGGCTCTTGGGTGCCCAGCCCAGCCCGCACGCCGGTGCTGCCGCTGCCCGCCCGGAGCACGGTGCAGGTGCGGCGCTGGAGCCATGGGTTAAGTGGGCGGCGGCTGAACTGAAAGCAACTCGAAGCGGGCGTGTTGTGGTTTTGTGGGGTTTTTGTTGTTTTTGTTGTTGTTGTTAGGTTGTGTCTTTTTTTCTTTTCTTGTTGTTGTTGTTGTTGTTGTTGTTGTTGTTTTTCTGTCAGAAGTTTTCTCCCCTTCCTTTTGCACTCCGTTTTAATGAACGTCATGAACCTAGGTTATGTAACTCTGTGTTCTGGACAGGGTCTACGGGGATGTGCTGATTATCTCTGATGAAAGGGAAGCCAGGTGACGTGAGATGATGTCTTAGGGAACTACGGTTTTAGAGCACAGACGGAATACTTGCAGGCCAATATCACCAATGTAAAAGAGAGCTGCTAATGTGCTTTACTGACCTGGTAGAGGCTATCTTAAATAGATTTTGTCTCCAAGGTTTTGGGAAACAAGTTAGACATTAAAATAAAAGCTCTAACTTTATCCATCATCCTTTCTATTCAACATGCAAGGTACAGAGCATTTGTGCTTAGTGGGAAGCAAGAAGAGAAATTTCAGTGAAAGCTCCTGTTAAACCAGTGACAGCAACCTACTTTACCTGAAAGAATAAGTTAACTTTAGTTTAATGGCTGTTGAAATGTCTGTTGGCTCACAGCTGCACTGTACTTATATGGAATTCCAGGGGTGACATACAACAATACAGCAGATATCTTGTAATGATCCAAATGCTGTGGTAGAAAGATCAGATCATTATTATTGAACCTGATGGTGGTTGAAACATCTGTATGGGAAACCTAGCTGTCTTCAATACAGTGATAGATCGACAAGCACTCTCTTCTGTAGTTGATTTTCAGGTTAAGACAGAAGGACTGTAGTCCATATAATAATAATTTCACGATTTTTTTTTAAAGGCACAATATTTAACAAAATTCACATTCTGAAAAGGTTCAAAGTTTGTCACAGAGTGTTTCATTAGCAAAAACCAGTTTGTCAGTCTGTGTAGACTTTATGGTTGCAATTACAATTTGACTGCCGTGAAGTAATCATGGCGATGGACTCATCCTAAATAAATGTAGGCAATTATCAGTTCCCTTGGCAAAAATACCAGGCATCAAAAATGAAGGTTATGTGTGTGTGAAATGACCATAGCAGTTAAAAAATAGATGTTCACTGCAGTAACCACTAAGGCGAGATGCTTTGCTTTGAGAAAGTCAAAGTACTTCAACCTGAAATGATACAATGAAGTGCCTTGACAAAATGCTATGAAGGACTGATCTAACTTCTGGTACATGTGATATGCACATGGGAAAATCCAGAGAAATAAAATCGGTTTTTATTTATTTTTAGATTACACATACAATTATTATTTTTTGTGGGGATAGTTTACAAAGATCTAGTATTTAAAATGCCTTGGAGTTTATTACAAAAGTATCCCTTGTTTCCTTAGTCTAGTATACCACAAAGTAGTCCTTAATGTTAAGCAAGACAGAAGAAAAAAGCAACGTTCATATAATACTTGCTGGTTATGTCCAGTGCATGCTTTGTGCTTCTGTCTTGGTGAAGTGGGAGTAGATCCCACTAAATAGTGGGAAGGCTTATAAGGAACTTCCTTCAGTATTAATTATGGTGTACCTTTGTTCCTGTAATACAGTTAGAACATGTCATCATACACTTGACTTAAATAGGCTGCTTTGTTTAAGAAAACTTCAGCTAACCATGTGACAGTTTAGGGTTTAGTCATTTGACTGACTGCTATTTTTGTCTTTTCAAAATGGTGTTACATTAATTTTGAAAGTACTGATGTATTTTGTATGAGTTTGTAATACAGGATGTCTATTTTTACACTGCAGAAACTCATACTAAAGCATTATGAATTTTTTAGGGATACTTTAGAGGAGAAGAGAGCAAACGTGTTGTCTTTTTGGCTTAAAAAAAAATCCTGTAAAAGAAATTTTGACTGGCATAAACAAAAAGGCATCTCCAGTCTTTCAAGTACTGTGTGAAATAAAAATCAGATTTAAAAGATAAGTCTGTTTTGTTTGCTCTAAAGAATTTGAAGTGTGTAGAATTACTTATTGACCTGTTTGTACAAAATTACAATTGTTTATCGTTTTCTAAATAACAGAGATCTGTCCTCTTGCTCGAAATCTATCCTAAGTCCATTGTGGAAATGGTCATCTGCTGCAGGATATCTTCATAGCCCCAAGAAGGAGGTATCTCATATTTGTTTCTGAAGATTATTCTTTACCTTTTGCCTTGCTTAAAGTACTGCTGATTTTTCAGGAACTTACCATTGCTTTGGATATCCTTCTTAATGGAAGTAATTGGTGCAAGGAGAAAAGGGAAAGTGAAGGATCTCAAAGTATGCAAATACTTTCATAAATAGAAAGAAGGTGACCTTCAGGTAGATTTGTTGTTTTTTTTTTTTTCACTGTGGGTATGGAGTTTCTTGTTAGACTGAAACAGATGAGATTCACTCTTGGTTTTGATTGGGGCATGGATGGGGGGTTTATGTTAATACCTGTATGTATAAATTAAATATGATATTCAGTAGGCATATGGAAAAAAGTGGCTGACTTGGTATGTCAGACTTTGTGAAACAGTGCATCACTTTAGAAACTTGTCTTCTTCCTGCTCTGAAAAAGTGCCCACTCCTTCCCACCCCCAGTCCCCAGAAACTTAGATGAAAATATCCATCAGATTTCTACATTCTGATTTCTCTGTGAAGAATAATGATGTTTTATTGCATTTGTAGTATTACAAATAATAAATAAATAATTAAGCTACTTTAGCCTTTCAAAGTAGCTTAATGAAGCACAGATGTGAAGTTGAACTAAAGTGCTTTTTTATGCACTGAAATACATGCATAACAGAGCACAAGAGATCATGTCAAAGGTGAGAAAGAGGAGAGGCAACATTGGTAAAGTACCAAGTACTCTGACTGATAAGATACATTAGAGATAAAGAGTCAAAAACAAATTATCCAATGTGCATGTAGGCAAGTGTTGGCTTCCAAATGAAGGAGTGATTGTTTTTGAGAGTGATGGAGAACTGTAAGCTTCATTATCTGGAACTGTTCATTATCTGGAACTGACTGGATCTGTTCAGTAGTAGAGTACAGCAGGCAGATTTAAGTAGTAGAGGTTGTTTTAATAGGAAATAATGATTATCTAGTTGATAACTACAGAGAACAGGATAGGATCTAGAGATGCTTACACGTGACTACCCACTAGGTTATTTTGAAGAGCTTTTTCTTATTTTCCTTGTTTTTTTCATAGAATCAGAGAATTTTTAAGGTTGGGAAAGTCCTTCAAGTCCAGCCATCAACTCAGCACCACCACCATGTTCACCATTACACCACATCCTCAAGTGCCATATCCACACACTTTTACGAACACTTCCAGAGACGGTGACTCCAACACTTTCTTGGGCAGTCTGTTTTAATGCTTTACAACCCTTTCCTGCTTCTAGAGCAGCTTACCCTTATCTTTTAATTTTTTTTGTGATTATTTTAGCTGTGCAGTCTTATCCTGGAAGTCAAGCTGTACAGCTTACTTAGCAGTAAATACTGTTTTAGTAGCTTGTAAAAATGCAGGGCTGAGGAGCCTGTCTTTGACTGAAGACTTGTGTCTCTGCATAAATGTCAATAATCTGTGACTCAATTCATTGCTTGTATTGCCTTGTCAACAATACTAAATGAACACAACATGATATATGTAAACTTTTAAGCTGCTTTATTTAACTTACGACACCTCTGATGTCCTTGCCTTTCCACACAGTGTGTAGATTGGTATATATTTGTTACCTTCTCTAAGTCCATGGATTGTCCCATTAAAAGGTATATTCCTAAGACTGAATTTCCTACAAATCATAAAGTTATTGAAGTGGGAAAAGACCTCTAAGTCCAACCTTTGACTAAACACGACCATGTCAACTAAACCATAGCCCTAAGCATTTATTGAACGCTTCCTGGGATGGTGACAGCACCACCTCTCTGTTCCAACGCTTAACCACTGTTTCAGTGACAAAATTCTTTCTCATGTCCAACCTGAACCTGCCCTAGCACATCTTGAGGCTGTGTTCTTCTTCAGTGGCCAATTGCCTGGGAGAAGAGGCCAATCCTTGCCTGCTGCACTCCCAGGTAGTTGTAGGAGAGGGATAAAGTCACTCCTGAATGTCCTTTTCTCCCTTTTCTCCAGGCTAAACACCTCCAGCTCCCTCAGCTGCTTCTCGTAAGACTTGTGCTTCAGGCCTTTGATCAGCACCATTGCCCTTCTCTTGACACACTCCACACTCCTCAATGTCCCAGGTAGGATCTGCTGTTGACCCCTAGGTCTTTTTCGGCTGGGCAGCTTTCCAGTCCCTCTGCCCCAAGCCTGTAGCAGTGATTGGGGTTGTTGTGACCCAAGAGCAGGACTCAGCACCTTATTGAACCTCACACCACTGGCCTCAGCTCATTGATTCAGCCTGTCTAGATCCCTCTGCAGAGCCCTCCTGCCCTCCAGCAGATCAACTCTCCCACCCAGCTTGGTGTTGTCTGCAAATTGAGGTGCTACTTGATCCCCTCATCCAAATAATTGATAAAGACATTAAACAGACCAGACCCAGCAGTGAGCCCTAGCAAAGTGCAGTAGTGACTGACTGTCAGCCAGATAACTCCATTCACCAACACCCCCAGCCATCCATCCAGTTTGTAACCAAGCAAACTGCACCTGTCTAAGTCATGAGCAGCCGGTTTCTCCAGGAAGAAGCTGTGGGAGAGAGGGTATCAAAGGCTTTACTGAAGTCCAGGTAGACAACATCCACAGCCTTTCTGTCATATGCTGGGTAGGTCACTCAGTCAAACCTGGAGACAATTTTGGTGGAACCCATTCTGCTCCACAAGACAGTATTGTTGTTGCTGCAATTTTCAGAGATCCATGCCTGGCTACCCATTAAGCTTTTACTTGATGGCTCTACAATTTTCCATCACCTTATTTTCACATTTATTATTTGCCCTGATTAAATTAAATAGAAAATGTTTGGAATAGTTCTGTATGCTTGTTAAAGATTCTACTTGAAGTGTTCAAAATTTTGTGAAATCAAAAGAATAATGAATCATTATATTAACACTTCGTAATGAATTCAGTGGATAAACAATTTTCACTTTTATACACAGTATTGTGTCTGAAAACAAAGCTGGGCATATTCCTGCTGTCTCATATAAGTAAAATGCATCTGAATTGGTGAGTATTGTTATGTAAATAAGATCAGTAACGTCCTGCTACTCCATTTGTACATCAGAGTCAGGTTTTCTAAAGGCAAAGTTGTTCTCTGTAGAAATAAATCCTAAAACCTTGGAACCAGTTTACCTGCCAAAAGAAACCAATTCTAGGTTTAATCATTCAGTGACCTTTTAACTTTTCACAAACAAATGTTTAGCTAGTAAAAATAGGAGTTCTGCATAGAACAGTCTTTTGGGTGAAATAATCAAGATGAATATTCAATTATGTTCTGCATTTTTTGTTTACAATGAGTGAAAAATATTAATAGATTTCAATAACTGACACGAGTGTTTTAATTAGGCCCATTACTATCATTCAGTTTTTCTTAAATGAAATCACACTTTTTGCCAGACTTAAATTAATTGGAGCTACTGTTGGGTCCTCTTTTTTCCATAGAAAATTCTCATATTTTTAATTATTTTTGTCATGTGCCAGGACACATACAGAGCTGTTTTAAAACATTATTTTCATAACTAACTTAAATAAACTGACTTCAACTTCAAAATATTTGAGAGATTTTTATCTACACCCTCTTTATTTGTCCTTTACTTGCCAGAGCCTGCCCGATACTATTTTTGTCTTTGCCTGAGTCATACTTGAGTTTATTCCATGTCTTCTGCTTTGCTTTAGACAGAGCTGTGCATTTAAAATAATTCCGTTAATAGAACTCAGACAACTTGTAGCTGTACTGAATTCTCTTTTAAGTATTCTCTTACCCATTTCCCAATGTGACCAGTGTTATGGAACAAGTGAGACTGTTCCTACCTGTTGCCAATGCACTGGCAAAGTTCTGCATTCTCTTAACACGCTCTTCTCATTCATGCTAGATACCTGGAGAAACTTTAAAGAGAGGGAGGAAGCTTCTTCCCAATACACGTATGTCTTCTGATCATAGGGTTTACAAGTTCTAGAAACTGTAATTAATGTTAAATTATTTGCTGGAGAAAGACCATGTGAATAACTGAATAAATGGACATCTGACTATCCCCTTTGTTAATATGGTGGGTTGAGGACTTAAAATGTATATAAGCAGTTATGGATGAAGAGGAGATAGGAGTATGAGGATCTCCCATCTGTCATAACTTGACAAAATTAGTTCACTGCTCCTAACTTGCATGGTTTCTGCTGACTTGCCAGTAAAGCAGCTTTGTTCTGTGTCCAGGAGGTATGGATGTGTATGCTCACTGTGCAGTTCATCTGTGTACCGTTGCATGGATGATAAGCAGAACTTAACTTTCTAGCACTGTAACCTGAGCTAAAGGACTAACAAACAGTAACTGTAAATCATCCTTCAGGTGAATCAGCCCTATGGAAGAGTTGCAAACCGTCATACAAAATGCACAGCTACCTCCTAGACAGTAGAAGAGCCTTCACTATCTTTGCTCTTGCCTGTGTGAATAGTTTGAATGATGTGTGTAGGACAGGAGTTGCAAGTGCTGTAGCCAGGGATCTGTACTTTGAAAGGAAAGATGAATAAAAGTGTCAATTTAAAGGATCTGAAATCAGCTTTTTACTGATCAAGAATTAGAATGGGTATCTCCATGAATACACAATGTTATTGGGAAATTAACTTTGCATAATTCTAGTAGGGACTGTGCCTTTATTACTGGTGTAAGTGGGATTTGAACTTGATTTCAGTTTGCTGCCCTCTTACTAAAAGGCCACGTCAGATTTGTAAACTCAGTGTAAAGATTTGACCACAGATTCTTAGTAGTTTGTTCATTTGAGGAACTTCATGAAAAAGGAAATACCTGGTCGTTCCAGTTTAATGAGTGTCAGAGAGGGAGATTAAATACTTCTACAAGTCATCAGCGATACTGATGCATGGTTCAAAACCAGGTGCTAGGCACATGGAGGTTAATTTGCCATAAAATGTTTTGTGAAGCGTATGAGGTATTACTTTTCTTTCGCAAAGATCCTCGGGGGAAAGGGGTGGGGGGCATGTGAGGAGGTATACAAAGTCTTTGACTAATGAATCCCTATGAGTATTCTTACTTGCTTCTGTGGTACCTCAGTGCCCTGGGCAGTAGGATTCTTTGGATTCTGGTATTTACCTGCCACAACAAACTGTGTATAAAGGTTGGACTGGGGAGAAGCACCCCACGAAGATATTGCAGAATCGCAGAATCACAGAATAAGTCAGGTTGGAAAGGATGATAGTGGGTTATCTGGTCCAACCTCCCTGCTCGAGCAGGGTCGTCCTAGAGCACATGGCACCTCTGTGTCCTGATGGTTCTTGAATATCTCCAGTGAGGGAGACTCCACAACCTCTCTGGGCAATCTGTTCCCGTGTTTGGTCACCCGCACAGCAGAAGAGTTATTCCTCGTGTTCAGGCGGAGCTTCCTGTGCCTCCGTTAGTGCCCGCTGCCTCTTGTCCTACTGCTCCCGAACCACCGAGAAAAGCCTGCTTCCATCCTCTTGCTCCCCCGCGTCTGCCCATTAGATACTTGTATATCTCACAGAAGTATGGACCGCTCAGGCGTGAGCGGCCGGTGCGGAGGGCGACCGGGCAGGCAGACGCGCAGGGCCGGTGCGGCCGCTGCTCCCTCCGAGCGGCTGCACGGCCGGGCAGCGCGCCCCCCGCGGCGGCGGCGGCGCTTGCGCGCGGGCGGGGCGCGGCGGGGCCGGTGACGCGCTGCGGTACGGGCAGGTCCTGCCGCCGCCGCAGGGGCACGGCGGGGGCGCAGCGCGGAGCCGCCGCCCGGCGCCCCCGCCTGAGCGCCGCGGGGTGAGTGGGGGGCTCCCCGCCTGCCGCGGAGGTGAAGCCCCTCGAGCGGGCATCGCCTTTGGCAGGGCGGAGCGGGGGCAGGGCCGCGGCCGGGATCGGGAGTGGGGCGGGGAGGGGCGGGGTTCTTCTGTGCCGGGCTCTCCGGGGCTGCCGGGCGCGTCCCTGCGGGTACCGGTGGATGTTGTGCGGGGCCGCTCGGGCACGGCGGGTCTCTGCGGGAGCCGCGCCCTGCGCGCTCTCGCCCGCGGAGATGGTCGCAGGCCCTACGGTAGGAGCGGTGCCTGTTTTCCGGGCCTGGCCGCGGTCGGGTCTGCCCGCGGCACGGGGCGGAGCCGCCGGTGGCACGGAGCCCCGTGCCGGGCGCGGGACGATCTTGTCCTTGCGCTCCGTGCGGCGCGCAGCCTGCCCGTGCGCGCTTCCCGCTCTGCCGGGCGGCCCTGCAGCAGCCGCGGCTGCCGTGAGCCTTGGCCCTGCCGGACCCCGAGCCCCGCGGCTCTGCTCGCCCTGCCCCGCCGGAGGGGTAACCCAGCATGGGCATGGGGTGGAAAATACGGCGGTTGGGGTAACATTGGCCTCATTTGCCGTGCGGCTTGGCCTGCCCAGCGTCTGTTACACTTAACGCTCCGTGGTAGGAGTTTGTTAACATTTGGGGTTTGGTTTTGCTTTTTCTTTCTTTTCCTATTTTTCCTTTTCCTGCCTTTTCTTGCAATGGTAGAAATCTAGCACAGCAAGTATTTCTTTGGAGGTGTCGGTTCAAATGCTCGACGGAGGTTTGAGAGATAGGTCGCACATCAGGGTAGGGTGGTGTTTTTCTTCAGTGTAAACTGCTTTCAGGCACCGAGCTTTGCGTGAGATGTTTAGAAATCCTCAGATGGACGAACCATTATGGTTACTTAGAGCAATAGGCTTTCTATAGGATGCATAGGCAGAAAGTGAATTCCTTTGTACCTGTATAGTGTAAAAACACCATGAAACTTTTTTATAGCCTTGTGGTGTGAGTGTTGATTTTTGTGTATTAGTTTTTCCAGCGTTAGAAAATTAACACTCCCGTGAGTGTATTCCCATAAATGATCATCCTTTAAGGAAATACATGTCTGCACTACCCTTATAGGTTATATTTCACGAAAAGGCTTCTCTGTTTTGCAGGTAGCTTTCGGTGTTTATTTTGTGTAACACTGAGTGACTGGATGTCGCTGATGGGATAGCCCCAGCTTTTGGTTAATCCTTCATTGAAATTGTATTTATGACCAAAGAGTTTTTCTGGAAATTATATTTCATGCTATGTGTTGTGAGTGCAAGTCTGTGTTGGAATATCTTTATGTCTTGGGCTCGGGAGTGAGAAGATGATCTCCTTTCCTATTGAATGTCAAGATAATTTTGATACGTGGTTTCTGATGTTTCAGTTCACTATGGTTATTGGGTTTTTTATGCTAGTATAATTTAAGCAAAATACCCTTTTTTTTTAATTTAACTAAAAAAAAATATTCTTTTCTGCTTTTTTCAAAAAGGGTGGAAATGATCTCAAACCAAGGTGTATGAAGTGACACCTGATACATGTTTGTGTGAAGCAATACCTGATCTCAGGCTTAACTTTCAGTTCAGGTGTTGGAGGTGGCAGTGGTCATATTTTAGTTTACATGTTCAAGAAGTTCACAGATTATTTTCCAAATTGAAACTTTTTTGCTTGGAAAATATTCAGTTGTATTGGCAGAAGATTTGTATTCGTTACCTTACTGCTGCTAGGAGCAACTTCCCTGAAATTACATGTAGTAAGAAGTGACACATAAAGGGGAAAAAGAGAAGGGCTCGCTGAAGTCCTTTTAGCTTACAGAAGGAGTTTGCTATTTCACCTGGTATTTCGGTTTTAGTTTAGGAAAGACATTCAGCTTTTCTCTCAACAGCTTGTCAGCAGTGTGTCTCATGATTAGAAGCTTTGCAGTCTTTAAAATTCATGGTGATACTCTGCTAGATATGGTTGGGGATCACCTGTTTTTTGGCTCTTGATATGTTATTTGAAACGTCTCCTTGAGTTCCAGTATCTGTGAGCTGCTTGCTCTTAGCAGATTGCTCCTGTGATACGAATTGCTAATGTCCAAAAGCACTGAGTGCTAATCAAGCCGCCCTGCTCTGGAGTATAACTGTAGTAATTGAAGTATTGAAACTCCTTAAAGAACTTAGAGGGGAAGTCAGGTTTCTGGGAGTGAGTGTGAGAGTGCTGAATAAGGCAGCTGCTTGTGAGTGCTTAGGAGAGATTTGTAACAGCAGTGTATCTCTGTGTATGTTTTCAGGCCCTGCCACTATCCGCAGCTTAACTGTCCAATATCCTGTGCTAAGCATCAAGAAGATTATGAACTATCCAGTGTGTATGTCCTGGGCACATGGATTATTCGGCATGGTTTGCGTTTGGAAATGCAGTAACCATAAAAAGACTGGAAGTAGCAGAGAGGAGGGAGTAGCCAAACATCCTTCCTTTCTTTTGCAGCAGCTGCAGAGGCAACAGTCCTGAAAATGTCACCCTAAAATATTTAGTATATTACAAGGCACATAAAAACCTCCACTACTTCCTTTATAAAACTTAAAATTTCTGAGAAACAGGGTGTCCAGGGGTTTGCATACTGGAGATACATAATACTGTTTTAATTGTTCCAAGTGTAATTCATAAGCTAAATGGTACAAATCAAGATTTTGAAAGCGAGGATGGTTGCTGGGATTATTATGGGTTGTTATGATTGTGTTTCTGCACACCAGTGAGGTTGAAGGGTTTGAAGTATATTTGAGTAGATAAATCTGCAACATGGAGCCATGGATTTTTTTTTTTTTTATCTGGATTAAAACCAGTATTGAGGGTTTGCTTTACTCAGTTTGTGAACTAGGAAGTGTAGATTTTTGAGTTGATTTTTTTACGCACTGACCTTAACTATCAATACAGTGTAACCCAAAGGAGCAATTACTGGGTTAGGTGCTAGAAACCACCTCTGATGCAGTTCATCTATACAAACATATATTTACGTGTTTTACTTTGTATCCGAAGCTTAGTGCAACACAAAATATTTTCAAAGCAAAAGCTCAGACTTCACTTTTTATTATCATAACGTTGACATTTACCGCTGTATTAAGCTTTCCTAAGAGCTGGCAAAAGTTGCTACGTTTCCAGTTCTTGGTGCAGGGAAATACTTAGGTTCTGCTGTGGTTGTCCTTTTCCTTCTGGCTATTTTTATTGCTTCCTTCTCCCTCCCTGTGCCATTCACCTTCTACCTGATGAAAGGGTTATGCCGGCTGGGCAAGAAGTAGCTGACTTTTGCAGTATCTCTGTCAGCTTAAATTACGTAAGCTTTGAACGTGATACTATGTGACTCTGATGACAGCAAGTTTGTCATATCTTGAAGTAACCCTATGCTTGCAATGCCAGTAACTTTCTAGGAGCTTCTTTCCAGGCAAGAAATAAAGTACTGTTTTGTTTTTTTTATTCTACTCCTTTCCCAACAAATGCTTTTCTTGCTTGTTTGCTTAGCTTTTTTGGCTACTTTTGTCAGACATTGTTTTTACAGTCAAGTGGACTGGTGGTAAGGACTGCATGACATGGTTGGCAGCCTGCTGTGAAGGACTTTGATGCTTCAGTCATCTGTGAAGTTTTATATATGTCATTTCGAATGCCTGATTATATGCCGCAGTTTATCTAGTCACGTCAAAAAGTCGGCACTTTGCTATAATGCAGCAGTGGGTAAGCTAATCAGCTGACTTTTTTGTTCCCTACTGTAAATATTTATAGCAAATGTCATAAGGGAAAGGCAGTAACTGATTTTCAGAAGCATTTTTTCTTTGACTAGTGAAGGTTGTTAGCCTTTTCATTTTGTTTTACATTTATGAATTAGACCCTCTTTCACCAAAACCAACTTTTTTTTTTCCTGCTTAGAGGACTTGGGTAGTCATTAGATAAGGGATTATTTTCTGCAATTCCACATAGAATCTTAAAATTATGTCTGGAAGAACAGTATCTAGTTTTTCTACTATCTTGAACAAACCTTTTCTCGTGGAAGAAATACTTCTAAGGTACTTTAGGTATATCATAATACTTTGATGGCACTAAAACTTTTTGTACTGCTATATATTAAAGTCTTAGGAAGAGATAGCTGTTCAGTGTGTACTCAGTGCCATTCCACCCTATTTTACAATTCAGTTGAAAAAAACAAAAAAACCACCTAGTGCTGATAATTGACTCTCTCTGGGCTATTGACTAGGACTTCAATTGCTTTGCAACACAGAGTAAGATTCAGCATGGAGGGGCAAGTCTCTGTTTTTGTTTTCCAGTGCTTGTAATGGTTCAGGAACTGGGCTAGGAATAGTCAGCTCCAGGAAGCAGATTCTCACTACCACATTAATTATAATTTTTTATGTATATGGTTCTGTTTACTGGATTGTGATTGAGTACAATGTAGTGTTTGCCAACTTGAAACTTACTTGTGAACCTTGAAGGATTTCCCCGGATTTTTAGGATAGTTTATAGGTAACCAAGGCTTTTATGAATTGTTCTGTGGATTGAGCTTTTAGGATATAAAGTGGTTTGTACAAGTAACTCTGGCATCTCCAAATAGCTTATGAGATTTTTTACCTAATATTAGATGTCATGTTTTTATTAAGGAAATTGTTCACATGCAATGACTTTGCTAGTTTGTATGGCTCTGAAATAGAACTGCCTTCTTGAAAAAACAACCCAAAACCAGGCCACAACGAACCATTTTTTCAAAAAGATAGTTTCGTAGGTTGTCATTTGAGACACTGAACTGGAAAACAGTATGTTAGGTATGAAAAAGTAAAGGATTAAATAGACAAAGGAGCTACTTAAGTTATAATTGCTGGAACTTTTGCAAATGGGCAGTCCTCCATGTGGTGCAAGAGGATGAGATGGGAGAGACTACACCACTGTATTAATAGCAGTGGCCATTTCTTACTGCTCTCAAAGAGTATTCTGCTGTCCTGGTGAATAATTCTTTTGCGTAATTTTAGGTAACATACTGCTCATTTCTGTATGGTGTGTTATTAGTGTGGTGTTGCCATATATAGAATGCTGGTTATCATGGTGTTTACCTGCTCTCTACAGGCTTTTTGAGTGGGTTGCTATTGGTACAGAGACCATAACTCTTGCTGGTTGTTGTAAATTTTTAACACAGAGTATATTCCTACAAGTGTAAATTCACTTAGGTAAATAGTCTGTTCTTGCAAACAATTTACTTCAGTGTTTAAAAATGTAAACCACAAGTGGTATTTTGGAATTAAGATTGTCTAGAGCACAAAGAATGCAGAAGTCTTTTTATATGGTTTTGTTTAAGCTGGCTTATAAGTACTTTGAAAAAGAATATTTTGACCCATTAACAGATTCTGAGACTTTGGGATGCCTGAAATGAGCTACTATGAAAGGTGTGTTTGCCTGTGATTTAATCTGCACCAAACTGGAGAAACTCACATGTACTTCTGTGAGAGGTAGAAGGGCTTTTGGAAGTTTACCCCAGAATGCAGCCACCTTCAGGGTTTCAGTATAGGTTTTCTTCTGCCTAGCATTTGTGAACTTTTAAATAATTACATGTTTTCTCAGTTCATACCTATGGTTTTTCTATTTAATTTTTAATGTATTGCATTTTGACACTATTCTGTCACCTGAGATTTTGTACTCCTTCCTTTTTTTACATACTAATTTGCCATTCTTTTGTACTGTAGCATTTACCAAAGGTTTTATTCAGCTACTTGCTTGCACTGTCTGATAAGTAAGTACACATCAAAATAATGACTTCGTTGCTGCAGACTTTTTCATGGTTACATTTTTTTTCACCTTTCAAATCAATAGCTTTGTGGTAATCAAAAGTGAAGTCTGAGCTTTGGCTTTGAAAATATTTTGAGTTGCACCAAGCTTTGGATACAAAGCAAAACATGGAAATATATATATATGTAGATGAAATATATATATGTGTAGATGAACAGTCTTACAGGTTTTGTAGAGCTATTGTGGTAGATAGACATAAAAAACTTTAATTTTGGGTTTTCTCTTGATAAATATAATTTGATATGTGGTTTTAGCAGCTCTGCTATTTTAATATATACTGAACAGACTCAATATGCCTTTCTATATGATATTTATTAAGAAAATAATTTTCTGGAAAATAAAGACCTAAGAGAATATAGTGCAAGTAGAACAGATTCAGTAGTATTGATAAACCTTGTATATCTGTACTTGACTTTGATTTTTCTGGTTTCACTTGGAGAGAGCTGTGGTTTTTTTTGAATGTAATTACAAAGTACTTTGCAAGAAAATCCTAGTATTAGCCATGGAAATTTCAGACATCTCTGGCTCTTTGAAGTTATCTGTTTTCTGACTGTTGGTTTTTTGTTGTTGTTGTTGGGATTTTGTTGGGTTTTTTTTATTATTTGGTTGGTGTTCTTGTGTGTGTTTTTTTGGTCTTGCTGGTTTCTTGAGAAAGAAATGGTGAGAGGTTTTTAAGTAAAGAAAATGCAAAGGTATTTATTTTTTTTTTAATTACATTTATCCTTCCAAGGCAGGCATGTTCTGTGTTAAAGTATTTTGGTCAACTGAACATGTGAGTTCTGTTTATGTAAACTGAGAATGTCCTTCAGTTTCAGTAACAGAGAGATTATCCTTTTTTTCCCTAAGAGAAAATTTTGATAATAGGATTTTAGCATGAAAACTCTCTGTGGTTTTGAGAGGTAGGATTTCTCCCAGTTTCTGTGGGGAAGAAAAACTTTACATGAAAGCAGAGGTGCTGTTGGTTAAAATAAAAGTTTTGAGCCTCAGATGTGACATTATTGTGTGTAATCTATGAGACTTTCATTCAAGTATGATGTTATTAAAATGACAGCAGAAATGCTCAGCACTAAACTTTTGTAATGGTGACTATGTGTTTTTTCTTCCTAGTGTCTAACCTAAACCTTCCTCCTTTCAGTTTAAAGCAATTGTGTCGCCTCTTGTCCTATCACTACACACCCTTGTACGAAGTCCCTACCCATCTTTCTGGTAGGCTCTCCCTAGGTGCTGGAAGGCTGCTCTAAGGTCTCCCAAGAGCCTTCTCATCTCCAGGGTGAAGAGTCCCAACTCTTTCAGCCTTTCTTTATATAGGAGAATTGTTCCATCACTCCAGTCATTTTTATTGCCCCCTTCTGGACTTGCTTCAGCAAGTCCAGCTCCTTCTTATGTTGGGACCCACAGAACTTGTGTCAGTAAAATCTCCTCTGAATCATGTTATGGTATCTGACCAGAGCTATTGCTGCCTTGGAGAGGCTGAGTATCTTGGTATTCTTATAGTGTCTGTCTGTCTATCTGTCTGTCTGTCTGTCTGTCTATCTATCTATCTATCTATCTATCTATCTCAGTTTAGTATTCAGGAGGATGGAGTTTGTACAAGTCCTCTGTAGGCACTCTCAGTAATGCCTCATAGACATATCTGAATATCAGGTCTGAATGAAACAGTGCAAGTTCATTTCTTTAGCCATTGTTTTGAGCAAAAGAAAATTGCTTTGTGATGGTCCTTACCATTTGGTACTTTTGTGGTTAGAGTATTTATCCGAGAGCTGGGAGTTCCATTGATTCCATGTTATTCTTAGATTTTGGCAAATGCCAAAATTCCATATGAAAGGTAAATACTTGGAGGGGGTATGCTCTTCGCTTTTGCATGAACTTTGTCAGTGAGTGTCAAATTTTCAGGGTAGTGAAAAGCTGGATCAGCAGAGAAGGTGGCTTAGTGGTTAAGTGACTAAGAATTCACCTAGGAGTGAGGTAAATACGTGCTTTCCTGAAGAGAAAAGAAAATGTGAAAATTATATGTAACTTCATGCAGGCCATTTAATTTATTGTGCTGTTGATAGCATTATTACAGCAGTTATTACTGTGCAGCTTTTTGATCTTATGAAGACTGCCTGTTTCTCCTGTCTAGATGGGAGGATGAATGAGATAACATTTCACAGGCAAGGTGAAAAGGCAAAAGGAGACTACAGAGAATCCAGCATTTATTGGCTTGGAGTTTTACTTAGTCAGCACTTCTTGCTCTCCTCTGCTTCCTGCCAATTTGAAGTGCTTTCATACAGTTGAATGAAACTAATGATGCTAATTTTTCATCTGCTCTGCTGCCACTGAAAGGCAAGTGGCATTATTTAAATTATGTGTAAATTCATTCACCTTCTGCCTTTAGCTTTCTATCAAGTGTTTATTCAAAACAAGGATACTATTAAAAGTTTTAATTTAATTTGGAAGGGGTTTTTTGCATTACCTAGTCAAACGTTAAAGAGTTGTGTTTTTTTTTACTTTAGTATGCATAGATGGCCTACCACTCTCTCTGGATTCCTCTTTGTGCATTTCTCTTTTCATTTTTTCCCTCCTTCTTATCTGTTGTTAGTTTTGTTGTGGGTTTTTTGTTTTGTTCTTGTGCTTTTTCACTTAACTTTTCCCCTTGACCTGGATCATCAGTAAGCACTTTAGTGCTTACTGAAATACTTTGTGGTGAGTTTAGGCAAACAAACTAAGACCTTGCAGTTCAAGATGGTTCAGCTCAGTAGCTGGCTCCACTTGTACAGCAGTTCAGTACACAATAATATATAAACACTATTGGCACTGGCAGACTGTTCATCATCTGCATGACAGCAGGTCCTTTGCTGCAAGCAAAACAGCTCTTGGTTACTTGAATCCAAGGGTCTGATTTCCACCCAGTAAGACCTACAACCTGGTTGGAATAATCCAGACTTTATAATTCATGAAATTGTCAGTAATGTGGTGGACACAGCTCTTCTCTTGTAACTTATTTATTTTTTTTAAAGGATTTCAAGATAGTTTACACCTGAAGGGTACTTCAACAAAGCTAGGACACCTGTTAACTTGTGTCAAGCTGGAATTCTTGTGAAAAGTTAAGCATTTTCTTCCTGGCTGCTGGGAAAAGATTCTACTTTCAGGTAAGTCTGAAAATAAGTTTGTCTTGTACTTCATCTGCTTTAGGCTTTTAACAGTGGAGTGGAATTTACTTGTAATAAAAGTCTGATTATTTTTAGGTGCTGAATGATAAGGATTTTTGAGAAGTTTTACACATTCCTTTGGGGAGAAGGCGATGGTGGGGGAGGTCTGTGGGGGAAGTTCTGTGTGTGTGTGTAGTTGGCTGAATTTCTTGCTTGTATTTCCCAAGAAAAGAGTGCTTTATCTTATTCATTCTCAGCACCCATACCTTTGAGCATCCATTTTCCCCTTTTCTCTGTCTTCTCCCTTTAAATTAACCACAGTGCTCTTGGAGAACAGGGTTTTTTTTACAATGGGAGTATTAGTCTGTCATTCCTAGTAGATCTCAGATGGAAGTACTGGTGCTCAGTTAATGGTCCTGTAGACTGCAACCTTAATTGCTTGGAGGCACCATTTGAGGAAGCAGTGTGCCCTGAGGACACTATGTCCTTAGATGGATAGGAAAATTGAGTCCTTGGCACGACATGGTTTCTGTCCAAGGAATATATTGAGGTCTTGCTTAAATAAGAACACCAAATACTCCATGTTTCTCACTATGCCTCTAGCTTTAGTTATTCTATAGATACATAAGATAGCAGTCAGAAACCAGTATGTTGTGGCATCTCATAGTATTGTCAAGTAAGTTTAAAAAGTGTATTTACTGGCTTCAGCAAAAACTTTAATTGAAGAATTCTGTCATTGACAGGAAAACAATGTCTAGTAAATGACTGATACAAGTTTCTGGTTTATTGTAATCAGACTTTCTGAACTTCGATAGGCCTGAATTATAATGCAGAATCATACTCCATACTTTAAATGTGATAGTTTATTTTAAAAGCTGGATCAAATAATGTGAAGGGAGAAGAGCTTGTGATAGTGTGGAAAAATGCAGTCAATGTGAATTAATTTAACATTTCTAGTGAAGGAACATTCATTGTGGTGGCAGCATTTCTTCTCTAAAGACCAAAAGATATCAATAATATGTACTTGTTTAATTTCTTACAGGTTGTCAGAGATGGTGATTTGAAGAATCATATTTCCGATATGAACAAAGCAAAAACATCATCTGAAAAAAGGTAAATTTGAAACTATAGTCACCTCTTGACATCAAGCTATTTGATATTTGTGAAAAAACAGTCTTTATCTTAGTAAGAGTATCTTTATCTTCTTAGTAGGAATATCTTGATCTTAGTAAGAAGATAAATAAAAGACACATTGTGGGTCTCTAGTAGGGATGCACAAGTTGATGTCCTGAAACACTGACGGAGTCAGTATTGATTAACACAAGTTATCTTCGCATTTAATAACTACATTTTAAAATCTAAATTTTCAGTTAGTGTTAGACATTTTCAAATTTAAAATACATATTAAATTTAATTGAAAATTTAGTTCATGATTTTATGCACATATTGGCAAAACACAAAGTTATTTCTGCTGAAGGAATTAAAGAAGTTTATAATAGTGTGTAAGAAGCTGTGAATTTGTTATAAGATGTGTGTCATCCTGCAACAGTCTTGCAATCCAGCATATAGCTAGGACAAACCAGAGTGGGATCCAGAAGATGTCAGGTTCAAGAGCTGTGTTTGTTATTTTTGTGTGAACTTGTCTTAGCTAGCATTTGAGAAATTTGTGAAATTATCTCTGGAAGGCTGTTAAGCATCAGGAAACTATTTAAAGGCTTTCAATTTTACTTTTTTTCTTAAGGTACCACAGATTAAACCATGTTGTTAAATCAAACCAGCTCATCAGATGAAAAAAAGAATTAAAGTCAGCAAAATTAGGAATTTTGGCTTCAGTCTTAGTTTTCTGAAGTACCAGTTATTTTCTGCATGAGGAGGTGAATTTTCATTAAGAGTATGCTCTACTGTGAATTATGCTTGTATCTTGGGATCTATTTAAAATTTGACTTTAAATTCTTTTATATAAGAATCATGCTTACTCTTGATGACTTTGTGTGGAACAGGGTTAGGGTTGATATCAGACTAGTTTTTCCAGGTTTTTTTGAGGGGTATATCAAAAGAAATGGTAAAAATCTCTTATGTTTTGTTCTTGTGGTAGACTAGCCCCTTAGGCATTTTGAAAAGCAAACCAAGCTCTCTGTCAGCAATGAGTATTCTTGAAAATACTACAAATAATAATGCATAAAATATACTATCACAAAGAATATTAGGTGTTTGCAGAGTTGCTACTTAAGTGCCATTTATTCTTCTTTGCTTACAGAAAAAATGAAAGTTTCCGTCTCTGTAATTCAAAACAGTTGTTCCCTAAGTCCTGAATAAGTTACGGTGACTCTATGTACAGGATAGCTATGAACTGATCAGAAGTATCAGCTCTCTAATGATTACTTGGTAACTGTGGTTGAGAAAAAAAAACAACATAGTTTGAAGTTATTTGTGTTGGAATAAAATCTGAACAAACTCAGGAGAAGCCTGCCTCTTTTAAAACAGGTTTTAAAGGCTCACGGTAACGTGCCAAAATACAGATCTGTTTACTGTGGGGGAAGAGGGAACTCCCTTGTACTTCTGTGTGCTGGCTGACAGCAGACAGCAGTTTCAGAGGAAACAGGTACAATTGAGAAACTGATGACATCCTTCATTTGACTATTATGTTTTGTAAGGCCTCTTGCAATGTGAACAGGCAAAAACCATTCTAAAATAATTGAATTTTTATGAGCAGCTGTGGCTTAGAGTTATCTTTGCCATTGTGGGTAGACACATAGAAAGCTACAATGAAGTGTTTTAGCATTTGCATAGTGAAAGTGGTGTACAGTGAGTAGCGGAGGATTGTGAATCTAGCACTTCTTCATGATCAGAGTTCAAATGCTTAAATCTTTCAGGAGTGAAAGAAATGTCCCTGTAGTGAGAAATCTCTCTTTGAGAAGATGTTTTCTTGTTGAGGAAGTTCTCTTTCAAATGTGGACCCCTTGTTGAGGTAGTTCTCTTTCAAGTGTGGAGCCCTGAAGTGTTCTGTTCCTCACTGTCTGGGCATGCTGCCATATTGTCTACTTGTGGCTTTCCTGACCAGAGAAGGAGGAAATCCTCAAAGCCCTCTGGTTAGCTAGAGTCATGTTCTAAGTTTTGGTAACAGTTGACATAAGGACAGGGGTGTTTCCTTTATGCAAGAAAAGTGGTGCTGTGAGGGGCATTAGAATATAGGATGATGAAAGAGTTTCCTGCCTGTGGAGACATGAACTCTACCGGATCAACTAAGCCCAGTAAACTTCACTTCAGGATGCTTAAAGAAAGTGTAAATCTTTTAGAGAATAATAATTATTGGTTATCTTTGGACAGAGTGGAGCACTGACTGGATACCAGATCAGTGGTACTTGATGGCTGTCAGAAGGAAATGGTGCACAATATATTTCTGGATGTGCTCTCTCCCTTTCTGATTACAGCTAACGGTGGGAAATACTCTGTTTTTTTACTAATGATCTGTAGGAGAGGAAAGTTGTTAAAATTGCAGACAACTTGAAGCTCAAAAGATCTGCAGAACTACTGGAGCACCAAATTATTTCAGACTATTCTTGTGAAATGCAGAAAATGGTAAAGAATATTGAATGGAAATATGTGTAAGATACTGTGCTTAGAGAGGTATGTCACTGGAACAGATAAAAGACAGCTGCATTTATAGTAAGAAGTGCCTGAAATGGCAATATTAAACTTCAGGGAGAATACCTTTCAAATGAAGGGATACAAAGAATGAGATTGCCTTTAATTATTGAATCATTTTTGCAGATTGTCAGGGACTGGTTTGGCATATATATGTCATTAAGAGCAGCTCTGGTGTTTATCCAGATCGGAAGAGAATAGTTTTTATGGTGTTATGAAGTTTCTTCTGGTGCTCTTTAGTCATGTTTTTTAGTAACTAACGATAGTGACAGATTGCTCTTATGAGAAGGCTTTAGAATGGATGGGGTGAAAAATGTCACTCCTAATAACAAGAAGGTTCTTTAACTTATGGGAAAACTAGTTTCATATTGTTTCTGCTGCCCTCCAGCATCAGTAATAAGCTCAGACACTCACTGTAGCTGGAGATGCGGACAGCTGCATGTTGGTGTGTGAGGTCAGTCTGAATCATCCCGTTCCTTCTGACAATGGCTTTTGACTGAGTAGAAACCATAGTTGGTCTTGTTCTAGTTTGATGGATGATGACTCAAATCTATCTATTGGATACTCCAATCAGAATTCTTGAGACTTGTCTGCATGGCGTTTGTACCAGTTCGACCCCAGGTTTCCCTTAGTGATGTCTCGTTCTACGAGCCAATTTACTCATGGTGCGGTAACACAGAAGCATCTTGAGCTGGTGCCTCCTAGGAGCAACCACCAACAAAGGAACCCCTGAGCTTTCATGCCTTCACAGTCCAAGCACAGGAAAGTCTCAGCTCTTCTTCCTGTGTCTCTGGCTCCTGCTGTGTCTCTGTCTGGTCACCATGAAAGTCTGGCCACAGCCTCAGGGTATTCATTTGGGGTTCTGCAATGTTGGCAGCTTGAGAGAAAACGTATCTGTGAAAGGACAGAGTTTATTCTGACAGTTTCTTGTTGAGGGAGTGAAAATATTGAATTTCGTTGTGCCTCTCCATTTTGGAGAACTGTCTTTTTGATTTGGATGCTGAATCGTTCATTGGTCAAAACATGCGTGTTTACATTACAAATATCAGAGAGTCTCATTACAACTTGTGCTTTCATTTTGTTCTGAGGTCTAATGAGTGGTCACAGAAATATTACTGGCTCTGCTGCTGTGTGTCTGGCTGGCTGCTGTAATTCTTGTCCTATGGTCGTTTTGATGTACTGTGCAGGCATTGAAAACTGTCAGATAGTTTTATAACCATTATGTAGATTAGTGTAGAATATTGGTAAATAAGAGTATAATTCTTGTTTTAAGAAGAAAACTCAGCCATAACTAAGAGGAAATCAGGATTTTATTTGTATTTCAGCAGTGGGTAATGTTAATTTTTAAGGATGCTTTATTTATATACTGAAGACATGTTAGCTTTATTTATGTTGGAAGACTTTATACAAGATGAATAGTCTAAAATCATTTTAAAGATATCTCTGGTGTAATAAGCACTTATTGCTGCTGATAGAAACTCTGTGCCCAGGAGGAGATTGTGACTCTAAATCTTAGAACTTAAGTTGTTATATCACCCAGTTCTGAGAATTACTTACCCTACCTAAACATTTTAAAGCTTTTATTAACTATGGAGGAATTATGTTAGATGCCAGCTTCCTGTACATGGTAAATTGCTTCCATGTGTCAGTGTTGCTTGAGTTTTCCAGGCTGCAGCAGTCAAAAATCAGGTTTGCTCTGACATTTTAATGCCTAGAAATGAATTTTATCTTTGCAAAAACTTAGAGTTGTTGTTGTTACTAATATTATTGCTATTATTTATTATTTATTATTTATATTTCTGCTATTATTATTCCTCTTGAGCATCAGCTTTGCTTTCTTGGGTTGTTTTCAGCTTTCAGACTACATTAATTTCATTGTAGGACCAATGGTATACCACAATGGAAGTGATACACACACGCACGAGTTGAAGCAGCAGTTTTCTTACACTCTGGCTTATTTGTGGGCTGGGTGGACTCTTACTTGTTTTGGTTGTGGAGCTGAAGATAACATCCTATATAAGTTGGTCAGTTTGTTTGTCGGATCAACAGAGCTTGTGGATTTCATTACAGTCTTGGGTCAATTTTGGAGCATTTCAAGTTCAGTGGATAAACGGAGAAGCAGAAATAAGCAAAACAAAGCTTATGCGAATAATAATGGCTTTATACAATTCAGCATGGTGTGAGATGATGAGACAGGTTTGGAGTGACTATGCTTTACTTAAATGAGGAAATGAATGTTTCAGCACCCAAGACAGATTTAATTTATATTAAAAAAATTAAATTTTAATAATTAAAATTCTAATAATTAAAAAATAATTAATTTTTTAAAATTAATCAAAGTCTAGCAGATGCCTGAGAAGGTGGTAGGCTTACTTCACAACATAAGATTACTTTTATTTAAGAGCTATAATTAATATAACCATTTCTTATTCCTTTTGTTATCAGCTTGTAAGTATTATCTCTAACCTGAATTTGATTTTGACTATGCTTATCATTCAGATGTCAGTGTGGAAAAGTAAGAGTGGTAGAAGCAGTTTCCTGTGCAGCTCTTATATCAGTTTGCTTTCTTGATTGTATAACTTTTGTCCTCAGCTAACTTTTCCCCTTGATTTTAACATTTTAGTAGAGTTAATCTAAGTGTGAAACCTTTACATGGATGTAAGATATAAATCAAGGAGTAATAATTCCTCATTGTTATAAACAAAACTGACTCTGTTCATAAAGCTAGTATTGTAGACTTTAGTTTTATTGTAGATAGGGCAATGTGTGTGTAAAATGAATTATTGATGATTATTGTAGGACTTTAATGTTATGAATGAAAAGCCAAGGTAGTTAATGCATGGAAGTCATAATTTCTTGTAGTTAATTGCAAGACTACAGTTAAAATGTTAAACATTTGTTTAAAAATTATTGTCATGCAGGAATGTGAATCTCAAAACTATTCTGATTAATTGTTATAATCTAAAAATATAGAGCAAATAAAACAGTTTCTATACTGACTCTGTTTAGAGTAAACACTTCAGCAATTCTTTCTTTGTAATCTACCTATCTATATAAATGCCTGGACTGAAGTAGTGTCTTCCACTAAAATACATTTTCAAGGCAATTTTTTGTTGGCAAGAGTATTGGGTTTGCTGGTTTTGATAGCAGAGAGGTGGCTTCTGTGGGAGACTGCTGGAAGCTTTCTCCGTGTCCAGCAGACCCAGTCCCTGGTGGCTCCAAGATGGACATGCTGCTGGCCGAGGCTGGGCTGGTCAGAAATGGTGGTAACGCTCCTGTGATAACAGATTTAAGAAGAAAGAAAAAAAAGTTGTTGTGCAGATGTAATTGTGGTCAGAGAAGAGTAGGGTGAGAACATGTGAGAGGAACAACTCTGCAGGCGCCAAGGGCAGTGGAGAAGGAGGGGGAAGGAGCTGCTTCAGGCTCCAGAGCTGAGATTCTCCTGCAGCCCGTGGTGCAAACTGTGGTGAGGCAGCTGTGCCCCTGCAGCCCATGGAGCTCCATGGGGATGCAGAGATGCACCTGCAGCTGGTGGAAGAGACCCACACCAGGGCAAGGGGATGCACGAAGGAGTCTCTGAGCCCAAGGGAGGTCCCACGCTGGAGCAGCCTGTCCTTGGAGGACTGCACCCCATGGAAGAGTGACCCAGGATGCAGCAGTTTTGGGAGGACTGCTGCCCGTGGGATGGACTCACACTGCAGCAGGTCACTGAGAGCTGCTGTTGCTCATGAGATGGACTCACATTGAGAAATTCATGGAGAACTGTCTCCCGTGGGAGGGACCATGGTGCAGCAGGGAAACACCCCCTTCCCTGAGCAGTGGGAGAAGCCTTGGGTGATGAAGTGACCAACAATCCCAGCTGCTGTCTCCCTGTGCTGCTGGGGTAGGCAGCAGAGCTGGAAGGAGGGAGAGGTGGCAGGAAGCTGTTTTTCAAGGGTTATTTTACTTCTCATTATCCTGCTGTGATTTTGTCAGTAATAAATTCACTTCATATCTCTAAGCTGAGCCAGATTTCCCATGACAGTGTTTGATGAGTGATCTCTCCCACTCCTTATCTCAACCCACAAACCTTTTGTTAAAATTTCTTTCCTCTGTCCAGCTGCAGAGGGGAGTGAGCAAGTGAGTGGCTTTGCTGGGTACCTGGCCTGCAGCCGGCATAAGCCCACAACAGCAGGCCAAAATACCCTTGTACTTAAAATGAATCCAAACTTGGATGATAATTTTGGAAGCCTTCCTAAATTTTTTTCTTCAAAATGATGTTCTTTTTCTTCAGCTGGTGTGTGCTAGTTTGCTCACTTCACAAATGACATTATTTTCTTCCTTTTCTGAAATGCCATCCTATGAGACAAGCAGTCTTTCGGACTGTTGGTAGCTGGTTTTTCCTTGAATGGCAGGTTTGATAGGGTATCCTGTCACTCAACAGTGATATTTATATCATTAAATGTAAGTCACTCTAGATGACCAACATTTGTCAACGTTTGTACCTATAACTGCATTTTACTTGCTGCAACTGATTTCCCTGCTCACAGTTTCTCTTGGAGATGCTGTTACACCTGCAGTGCAGGCTTTGCAAAATCCATAAATTTGCCAGAATTGAGAATTAAGACTGTTTTCCAGTCCAGATAAAATATGGAAGTGAATTAGCCACACCTATTACTCTAGCATTGAGTTTCTGTTGTTAGGAGCTTTTTTTCCTCTGATTTAGATGGAAAAATCCTATCTTTCTTGTAGTGTTTCTGCCAATTCTCGGACTATATCCCTGCTGTCACAGCTGGAGAAGATCAATTTGGACTCTGTAGTAGGAGAATCAGACCATGCCAGATATGTTACCTCAAAGATCCTTCATCTGGTCCAGAGTCAAGGTAATTATCTAAGCTTTGTGGGTTTAGTAGTTTCCCTTTTGACCCTTGCTTCTTGTATCTCCCCTGTTGGACTTAAGTTTTTGTTTAATGAACTTGATTATCCATCTATTTTTGTCACTGATTTTTGAAAATGTCTGTTTAAGACCATGTTTAATGTATCTAGTGTAGTATTGGTAGTGCTGAGTCCATTTTGTGTTGTCAAATAGCTGTAATTTAAGTAATAATTCACTTCATACATATATGTCTGTATGTATATATGAAAAATAGAAGTATCTGGAAGGCAGCTTTCTTACTGATATTTTTCTTTACTTTTTTTCTAGGCCATCACAAGATTGTTGAACAATTGAAAACAAAAATTAGTTTTAAAATTGCTTAAGTCTTTACTTAGTTTGATGCACTTATATACATTTTTAATAGGTTTTATTATTTGCAGTGTAAATTTTCTTGTCAATTTGTAGATGATAACTTATTTTTTTTCTGTAAGCCAGTATTGGTCTTTTTCTCCGACAGAAAAAACCAGGAAGGAGATGACTTCTAAGGGCTCCACTGGAATAGAAGTTATCCTGTCAACCCTAGAGGTAATATTTTCTAATTTTTGTGGTTATAGGTTCATAGCAGCTTTGCATTTTATCGTTATGAAATATATATATTTATTATTATATGTGTATTATGAAATACGTTGTTATCCTTCAAAACTTGTGTTGGTCTGTAATGAGTAGATACTGTTTTTAAGTAACCTACTTTTGAATTTCTTTTCCTTATACTTAGATATTCTAAGAAATTGCTTGTCACCTATCAGTTCTAATTGATGTGCCATACTACAAAGTGTGTTTTAATTGGTTTTGTGGTTAATTTGGGCTGCATTGTGGGATGGTTGCTACTTGGGTACATCCGAAGTTCTACTTAATTTTGTGGTGGCAATTCCTCCTAGTTTTAAATATCCAAACTGTTGTATTAGACTGCTTTGTTAAACATAAAACTCTCTTTTTTATTGCAGAATACAAGAGATCTTCAAACTGTTCTAAATATATTGAATATTCTCATTGAGGTAGTCTCAGTTGGTAAGTTTTCATTAAGGAGTAATATATGATTATATTTATGCTTTATTTTTCAGATTTTTTTGTGTATTTTTGCTAGTTACTTTTTATTGTTGTTGGGATTTTTTTTGTAAATTAATTACTTTGGGTTTTGTTTATTGTTGTTTGCTGAAGCATATGCAGAATTAAAAGAATGTAAAGACTGAAGTTCTAATAATCCTACACAATAGTTTATGTTGCTGTAAGTGTACATACAGCATGTTCTTGCATAGTGCAGTCACATATAAGGAAAATATTGCTGTTCTAAGGACAACTTCATGATAACTGTATCTTAGATATTTAATTGTTCTTTGGCTTTAGATGTATCAGTTCAATTTTAATTTTTAGGTGGTGGTCGGAGAGCAGGTGTGTTAGTCACCAAAGGAGGGACACAGATCTTATTACAGCTGCTTTTGACTGCCAGCAAAGACTCTCCACCAAATGAAGAACTAATGGTGCTTCTTCATACTCTTCTTGCAAAAATTGGTCCAAAAGGTGATATTATGGCTTAGTAACTACAGTTTTATAATTGAAACTTAATATTTTTTTCTGTTATTGTGTAAGCATCCACATGCTCAGAATTGGTAGAGAAGGAAAAAAACGGAGTAAATTAGAGGGGAGGAAAGAGTGGTGGAAAGTAGGTAAGCAGAGCTGACATCAGTAGAAAGAATTCAGTCATTTAACTTGTATTTTTTAACAGTTTCAAAATTAGTGTGATTGGTCTTGTATTTCTTTGATGTCAGACAAGAAGATTGGCGTGAAAGCAAGAATAAACGGTGCCCTGAACATATCATTGAATTTGGTGAAGCATAATTTGCAGAACCACAGGCTAGTATTGCCATGTCTTCAAGTATTAAGAGTTTATTCAACCAACTGTAAGTATTGCAGGCAATTATTTTCTTTTCTGTGTGAATAAAGCTTTTTATCTAGATAAGGTTAAAATATCAACTCTAAGTGCTTGTTTAATGTTAGTTATTCAAACTGTTTTTTTCTGAGAATTTTCTGTTTAGTCCTCAAAGTGCTTAAATTCTAGAAAAATATTTTTTCCATCAGTGCTATTGGATGTGTGGAATTTTGAGCCATCTAATTTGTATAAGTGCTGATGTTTAAAACTCTAAACCAGAAATGCAAACATTTTGCTTGCAGAAGCACTTAGAGTTAAATAATTACTCTCTTTATTATTTGTTCTCATGTTTTTTATTTCTGATGTTTTGTTTCTGTATTATCAATTTAAAACTTACTTGGTTAACACAGAAAATATTTCAATTTAACCTCATTATTTCTTAGTTTAACCTTTTTCTTACTCTTTCGTTCAAGAGCTCCACACTCCACTATTGGGCTGATATTCTTCCACAAGAGCCTAGTTGTTTTGGCAGGCAGTAGGAAGTTGGTAAAAATAGTGTGGTTCTTTGTGTATCTCTAGTGAAAGTTAGATGCTCTTAATTTTTTTCATTTGAGCTTGTGATGCTTGTTAATCTTCTTATTTAAGTGCAAGAAATTGAAAACATGGCCATGTTCCCCCAGAGAACTGATTTGATAATCTGTAAGATTATGTTTTCAGGTCGTTCACATGAGCAGCTATAATTCATAAAGCCCTAATATTTTCAAAATGTGGAAGCTTTGTTTCTGTTGAGCTGTCTGACAATGAGGTAAAATGCTTCTAAAATGAAAAGTGCAATACAGATAGTTACATTTGTTACATTGCTTATCTGAAGACTTGCTTCATCCTGAAAGTGGGACTAGTCTCTAATTTGACATCTTAAATCAGTTCTATTTTTCTGTATTCCTCACTTTTTATGAAAAGAGAAATTAGTAGTTTCTGATATTCTGATGAGTAGTACTTCTTCAAGTTTGTGCACAGTTACTATTAGAATAAGTCGTAACTTTACTTAGATTCTGGTATGACGTTGCTGCTAATGATGCTGAAATTTCCACTCGGGTTCATGTATTAAATTACACAGTTATAACAGCATTTATTATACTGAAGTAAATTCTCAGCTGCTCTCTTCCTAGTTTGTTAGGAGAACATATTGCTGAACACATTCAGGAATGGAATTTCTGTGCCTGTGTCAGCAGTTTGTATTTTCAGCTGGTTGTTGGACTTCAAACATATACTTTAAGCACATATTTCTCCAACATAGGTCTTGGCGTAATTTCTTTTCATTTGCTCCTTTTCAAATAGATTACTTTTATAATTATTTTTTTCTGAGAACGTATCTTCATGACATGTATTTCAGGAAATCTATACCAATTGGCATTTTTAAATTTTATAGCTGACTCTTGGATTTCAAATCCTGGTGAATGTACCTGTTTGTCCGAATACTGGAGGGTAGTAGCAAATCATAGAACCTGAAATTTTAGAAAATCTGCTGTTTCAGTAAACTGAATTTCTGTAAAGAAAATTCTTTTTGTGTTGTGTCTTAGTAACAAAGAAAGCAGAAGCCTGCATTGGAAGTAGTATGTGATTTTGTTTGTAAGGTAATAATTAAGTGTTCTTCTTTTCCAAGTTGTATCAGGATTGGGTCGTCATGCTAATTATGTGCAGAGTAGTGTCTGCTTGTCACTGTAAAGGACAAAAATGTCTAGCAGTTTTTATACTTCAAAATTAACTTGTGTGAATTTTAGTTTTGAGTATATCAATTTTTTTTCTTTTGCCTTTCTTACTACATTATGTTAAAATGGATTGCTTTTAACTTCCAGCTGTAAATGCAGTATCTCTGGGAAAGAATGGAGTAGTAGAACTGATGTTTAAGATCATTGGCCCTTTTAGTAAAAGGAACACTAGCCTTATGAAGTAAGTAAGATTTTTTTAATATACCATATGGTAAAGCTTTGTATGTTTTTTCAAAACTTACTTGTAAATGAAAAACAATATTGGTGAAATCAAATGCAATTAATATTTGAAGATTAAAGTGAAGGGAGATGGGAAGGAGTACCACAAATTTGAGACATTTAAATTTTCCCTGGTAGAGTAACACGAAATACTTGAATGTCTCGTTGCAGTACTAGTAAAATAATATACATTATTTTTTTATGTCTAATATTCGTGCATGGAAACTGTACAGTGGTTAACCCCAAATCGTAACAAGCAGATCAAGACAATCCCATCATTTTTCAGTTTGTTTCTACAGCACCAAGTCTGTCAGAGTTCAAGAGCATTTGGTCAGTGCTCCCAGGCACAGGGTGTGACTCTTGGGGGTGGTGCTGTGCAGGGCCAGGACCTGGACTGGATGATTCTTGTGTGCTACTTCCAATTCAGCTTATTCTGTGATCTGCTTTGTGCTTTTAGTGTGACACTATCCCTTTTTATTTGGTAATAGAATGTTCTTTCCATTTTTCTGAAAAACAAATAGACATCCTGAGCAAGAGCATAAAACACAGAATAGGAAGCCCCAGCAATATCTGTCTACTGGGGTATTAGTTAAAAAAATTAAAATTCACTATGTAGGTGAAAGTGGTGACTTTAGATTCCCACTGTGATGGTGGTTGGAGATTTTGGGGTTTTTGTTCAGTTGGGTTTTTTGATTTGGTGTGGATTTTTTGGGTGAATGTAGGGTTAAGAAGTAGCTAAGTGTGGATGTAGCTGAAGACAATCCTTTCTTTAGATACTCCACCTTTTTTGAAGTACGTTCTAGTGGAAAACTGAATTTTCATCTGATTAGCAAAGTATTAATCTCATACTGTGCATATTCTAACTTCGTTACAAAAGAAATAGCGTTATGTGACCAAAATCTGGTATTTGTGGTCACAGGAGTAGTGTTCAAAAAACGTGTCCTGTTCCTTTAAGGCTCAGCTAAAATTCCACATATGAATGCACTATTCTATGATGTGACTAATTATGATATCCTTGTTTATGGTCTAAGATCAGATGCATCAAGTCTATCATCACAAAGGGGAAAAATAGTCATATACATTTTGTAGTTGCACAGTTGACTTGAGAGAAGATGTTTGGGTACAAGAAAAATCTCATGCTGACCATCTTGTGTTGTAGTAAAGATGGGTGGGCATTGCTTCTCAGTATATTCACATATACTGCTGGTATTGACCTACAGTTTTCTGAAATAATGTCCTTTACTTCGTTGAAGTACTTGTTCTGCTGCTAACAAAGACACAGATACCAGAATATCACAACCAGTGAGTGTCAGTCAAACCTTACGTTGTCATGATGTTTTTGCAAAAGCTGGAAGTTTGTATAGACATTGCATTGATATTTTTAAGCTTTGTCATCAGAGTTCAGATACAGCAGAGATACATGACCTTCTAGTAAAGTAAAATATAGAAGTTAAGTCTGTGCTACAGTGCAACCAGGAAAACATGAAGTTAGACTCTTTATAAGTCTGTAAGCACTAAATATTTTGTATAGTTTTACAGTGTTGTAGATTAAGCTTACTGGTTGGTTGCTGTTTTGACTTTTCTTGTTATGTTGACAGGGTTGCTTTAGACACACTTGCTGCATTGCTAAAATCAAGTAAGTGTTTGACTACAAGAAAATGTCTACTTGAGCTATAATGGGTGTGTGTGTATATATCAACACAGCAAAACTAAACTTTAAGTCAGTGGCCAAAACAAAAATAAAGCTAGGAAACCTAGAAATAAGTTTCATCTGCAGTTTTTGGTGCTTTATTTATGTTGTATATACATGTATGTTTAATACTTGGTTACTGTTTCATCAGTTATGCAGCAGAAAGGCTGCACTGCTTCTGCAGAACTGATCTGGATCCAAGGTGAACAAATATTTTTTAATATTCACTCACCTTGGCCATTCAGTAATAGATATGTATAGCTTAACTCCCGTGCCTCTTTTTTTGCACATACATCTGAAAATATAGATTGCATGGCTAGGGAAAGTACAGGTATTCTTCAGTACCTTCCTGAATAATTAGGACTTGGGTCCCAGTAACAAATCTGTCAGTGATGCTCATGAAGTGGAATTAAAGGTAACAAAACCAATGGTGTGTTTCCAGACATGGACTGTGTCAGCCAGCAGTAATTGATCCTCACAAATGTAATCTTTGCAGATTTTGAGCCAGCGTTGTAACTAGCAAGGAATTAAAAACTCATTTTCTCCAAAGAGTTGTATTAAAGCAACAGCATTCATAGTAGTTTTAGTGGAGTTGAATAAGAATTGAGATATGATGAGATTTGCAGAAAACCATATCACACAAATGGTGGGAAATTTCTGTACCGACTGTCACAGGGTACTGAGTTTATTTATGTTTATTCAGTGTGATACCTTGGTCTTACAGGTTTGTGTATTTATGAATTCTGCAATTTCTCCTTGTGAGGTTTAGGGACAGAAATATTTCTAAATTGTTGTCAGTATTCTGTAAATTGACAGTTAAACTCTAATATTGGGCAGGAAAATGGTGTTCAAAAGGTGTGCTTTTAAAGCAGGAGGTCTTGTTCATTTATTTAGAGATGTCTTCTCGTTAGTGGTTTTAACTTGTAACTTCATAAACTTTATATAAGTAAATCTTTACATGATGACATTAATCTACTAGGTATTCCAGCTGTCATACTGCTTACCCAGTATTTGGGGTAGAAGTATTTTCAGCTTATGAAATTTGAGTGATAGTTGTAAAACTGTATGGGTTGCAAGTGAAGTTTGTTTTAAATCTTGTATCTAGACAGTGTGTGTGGATAGTGATAGATATACTTTATAGAAATATTTTTGTTTTTTAACTTACTGGGTTACAGCATCTTAAAATTGCCTTTTAAGTGTAATGCATGCTGTTCTTCTAGTAAATCATGAAAATTACATGAAATGTTCTAAGAATGAAGTTTAGGCTACTGATCTCAGTTATCCAGTTGTTTCTGTTTAGGTTGATGTAAAACTCTTCTAAGGGTGGCTGAAATACTACTCACACTGAAACAATTCAGTTATTTGGATAAAAAGAATTTCAACATCAAAAGTAAAATCTGAAAGTAATATTGATGTCACTGGGCAATTTTAATTTTCTTTCCTAACTTTTTTTTGCAAAGAAACAAATGCCAGGAGAGCAGTAGACAGAGGATATGTGCAGGTGCTTTTAACGATTTATGTTGATTGGCACCGTCACGATAGTCGACACAGATACATGCTGATTCGTAAAGGAGTGTTACAGTGCATTAAAAGTGTTACAAACATCAAACTGGGGAGAAAAGCATTTAGTGATGCCAATGGGATGAAAATTCTTTACAACACTTCACAGGTAAGTTTATCCTGATAGAATTTTTTTTATGTTGTTGTTTTTGCCTCTTTGGCTATGACCTCATATTCTTTTATGAGATTCATGGTCATTCCTGATTGTGGGAGCAAGGATTATATTCTGTACCACACATTCTGTACAGAATTAAATTTATATTTGCTGGTATTTTGCTGTGGCTGTCTCTGGGAGGAGTGGTTGAACTTAGTTTTAAAAAAGAGGGGGTGAAAATGTCTTTCTATTTTGAAGTTTGGATTTTTAAAGAAGGTGAATTTGACTTGGTAGAAGTTTTTCTGTCCTTCAAAGAAACATGAACCAATTTTTTTGTAAAGAGTATATAAATATAGTTTGCTTTCAGTTGGAGAAATATTTTCTTTATTTTCCTGTTAACAGGAGTGCCTTGCAGTAAGAACTCTTGATCCTCTCGTCAATACATCCAGCCTAATAATGAGAAAATGTTTTCCCAAAAATCGTCTTCCTTTACCAACTATTAAAAGTGCTTTCCATTTCCAACTCCCAGTTATTCCTTCCAGTGGTCCTGTGGCTCAGCTGTACAACTTGCCTCCTGATGGTATGGTGATTTTGTAGAACTTTGAGTATGTCTAATTTTGCATTATGGAAGGTGGAATCAATTGCACTTTTTGTCTTCTTTGCTGAAAGGACTCTGAGACACTTCTCAACGAGAAAAGGGTCTATGACTGTTGATGTGGAGCACTGATTTCTAATGTTAAGTTTAAAGTGATAGAAATTTTGTCCAGACACATGTAGTTATAAAATAAAAGAGCAAACAATGACTAAAAGGTGATGTTCATCAAACTCTGAAGTGTAAAGAATAGGCTGTATTCAAACTTAAATGGTCTCTCCTTTCAACTCATGTAGCATATACATTTTGTGTGAAACGTGTTGTACTGTATGTACATGCTGTCTTACAGGAGTGTGTATCCCTTCCATTCTTTCTGTTACTCTGATAAGTTAGGATGTGATGGCTTTAGATTAACGTATGCCATTTGAAGTACGGCTTTTTTTACGTTATTGTGGTTATTCCTTTATTTGCATGATGAGAAAGTAGAGCTACTTTATTGGACTGTTGCAGTCTCTTATAAAACACTGTACTGCAGACCATTTATATGGTTCTTTGTAGGAAATCAATTCATCGCATTGTGAGCACCTTTCATTATTTTCAGATAATTAATACATATTCTGATAAGGTGAAACAGCTTCAGACCTGGTAAGCAACTAATGAAGTTGCTCTCAGAAAGTTTCTCTAAAATGAAGGGTCAAAGTCAGCTTATTAATATCTTTTATTCATGATATCTCCTGAAACAAAATGTGATCACAGTCTGAAAGAAGTAAGCTATCCTATTGGGGTTCATGTGGGTCAGATTCCAGTAGTTTGAAGATGTTTATGTTTTCTCCTCAAAGTAGAAAATAGATATAGGAGTGTGTTTCAAAACCCACAGAAATTAAATCTCTGCTTAATACAGTAGATTGGTACTGTAAATACCTGTTAAGAAATGTCCTAGTTTATTAAAGTGAACTAATGATATGGGGGTTTTTTAATAGGTTTGTTATCTGCTATAAAAAGAAGTGAAAAATTTAAGGAAATAAGATACACAGTGCTTTAGAAGGAAAAAAGTTCTGTATTAAAAGACATGGAATGTTGGGGGGTGGGGGTCTGCCTTCATTAAAAGTATAATCTTGTATAGTCAGTATTGTAAAAGCAGTACATGTAGATATTCTGAGTACACCAGAAAATCAGCATGATTTGTAAACCTCTGAATGAGCCTTTTAATGACAATCAGTGAATTTCCTGCATGGAAAACACTATGAGAAAACTTAACAAAACCCCCCAGCACTAGCCTACTAGGTGGTTTTCACTTTTTTTTTCAAGGAGTAAGTGAAAAAGAAAAAAAGACTCAGAACGCAGAGGATCTTCTTTGAGCATGTGTAATTGGATTAAAAGTATTAATATGTCTTACAAAACTTTTTTGTATTGTAGTGGATGATGTAGTAGATGAAAGTGATGATAACGATGATGCTGAAACAGAAACAGAAATTGAAACTGAAGCTGATGATGACAAGGACCAACATTTTAAGGTTGGTAGAGACAAAATAATTAGGTAAAAGTCAAGTATAGCAAATTTTTATTTAAGTTGCTTGAATCTGGTATATAAACATATATTAAGTTTTAGAAGCAGTTTGAGGAGGGCAATTTCTAAAATTAAAAAAGCTTTCAGGCAGTTTCTAAAATTAAAATTCAGGGCAATTTCTAAAATTAAAAAGCTTTAGAAACTTAAAGAAGGTGGGTGTTCCTTGAAAATATCAACAATTCTTGTTCAGATTACTTCAGGATTTTTATCAAAATTTGTTTGCTTCACACCTGGTATATCTGGAGTGCAGTGGAACAGAACCACAGACTCCTTTAGCAGTATTCTCTTCTCAACTTGTACTTCTCTCAGCCTGCTTTTCTCACATAAGCTTGTCTGTATGTAGGAGCTGCTCTAACCTTTTCCAGCATGCTGAACTGGGCTTGACTAGAGCAGTATTTCAGCAAGGTAGCTGAAGTTCAGCCGTCTGTAGAGGTAGACATCATACCTCTCACTGTTGTACCACTTAGGGAAGGTATTCTCCTGTTCTCCAGCTGCCAGTTGGGACATGGAAGGATATTTGGTCAGAACTTCCTTATTCTGTATTTTTATGTTACGTGTATGTAGGAGTTAATGGAATTGTCTGTCCATGAATTGGAAAGACATAATCTATTCAAGGATCTCATGAGCCCTGATGGAGGGAGTATCTTCTATAGAAGTAGTATTGTGTTGTCACTGCAATCAGGTGAAGTCTTCACATTCCAAGTTCCAGTACTGGGAATATGCACGGATTTCATGTAAAATCTGATAACTGTATATAATAAGTTTGGATGAAAGCAAGAAAATAGAAATATTTGTCACATTGCTATTGAAATGGAGGCTTAGGCATTATACTGAGCAGTCTAAATCTTCATGGTGAAAGCTGTAGTTCAGTTAATTTTGAAATGGTGGTATTTTATATTTTAAAGCATGGCTGTGTCAGGAGCAAAGGTGAATATTTCAGATTAATGTTGTAGAAGTTCATTAATTTTGGATGCAAGATTAATTTGTTCTGGTGATCTTTCAGAATGATGATATTGAGACTGATATTGATAAACTGAAACCTAGACAGGAATTGGGAAGACCCATAGAAGAACTGAAAATGTATGAGCATTTTTTCCCAGAACTTTTAGAAGACTTCCAGGTAAAGTATATGATTCCCAGGACATTTCCGGCCGTGTCAGGTTGACTCTGGGATATATTTTCTTTTTTTGGTGGCTAGTTCCTCTAGCCAGGAATCATGGGTCTGCAGTTCTGGACCTGCATATGGGAGTACTTTATCCTAGGTTATTTAGTTAGGTGTTATGGTTGCTTTAGTCTTATTGAGAAGGGGGTACTGTGGGTAGATGTAAAGGAAAACTGTTTTCTGATGTCTGATTATTGCATACAGCAGGAAGTAAAATAGTGAAGAAGGATGTGAGATTTCTCAGAGTCTTTCATTGTATTAGTCATCTCTTTAAATGCTGTGCACCTGTTAAAATAGGTAGTTAAAATATCTAGGCAATTGTGTTTACTTTATTCTTTGTTATTAATGAACTGCTTGTTATTGCTTTGAGGCTTTCTTGTAAAAGATGAAACTTTGTTGCTCTGGTGCTTTATAACAGCCGTCACCTTTTAAATTATGTGTAAGACAAGGAAGGAGAAAGGTTTCTAATGTACATGAAACTTGGGAACTGTTTACTTTTTTTTGTTAATGATTTTTTAAATTATTTTTCCCCTTTGTTTTTTAAGGAATGGGACTTAGTTTCAAAGGAACCAAAGCCTTTTGTACCTGATGCAAATTTGAGTGGACCTATTGTTGTTCCTACAGCCAGTGTGGAGCACTCTGCTGCAGCAAACCCATCAACAAAAGGAGTTGCTTTAAAGGAGTGCAATCCTTTATTGACAGAAGAATACAATAGAAGGCCAGTGTTTCTGGAACTACCAAAGAAAGATAACATGAAAGACAGTAGTTTACATCAGCAAAATGATGAAAGAAACATGCTTCCATCATGCCAGTGTCTAAGCCAAGAAATTGTGAAAGGCTTGGACAGAATCAGTCTCCAGAATAGTGCAAAAAATGATCATTATGGTACAGGGTGTGTAGTAAAGAAGGAAGGCAAAGCTGGCCTTACTACAGTTGCTTTTAGTAAACCCTGTGAGCATGTTTCACCTTGTGGAGGTAGTCTCTTTGAAGGATCATCTGTCCAGCTGGGAAAACTCTGCTGCACTGGAGTGGATTCAGAGGAGGAGGAGGATTCCAGATCTACTTCATCAGGAGAACATGTCATGCTTCAAGTTTCTGATGTATCGCCAGTTCATGACTGTGATCTTTATCTTGAAATGGTGAAGAACACAAAGTCTATTCCGGAATACTCAGAAGTGGCCTATCCAGATTATTTTGGCCACATTCCACCTCCATTTAAGGAACCAATTCTGGAAAGGCCATATGGGGTGCAGAGGTGAGTTACCATACTCCTTTTTTTGTTGTTGTTTTCATTCCTTTGAGAAACTGCATTTAGGATGCGATTAACCTGATGGTCTCCAGAGGTCCCACCCAACCCTTGTGATTAACAAGTAATGTTACACTGTTTACTTTGGCATCTAAAACTGTTTCCAGTGAAAGGCAGTTTGAAGGTGGGTAGGCGTTGATCAGTGCAGAGCCATGAAGAGGAGCACAGACTGATTCTGTAATTGCTGATTCTGGAATTCAATTTCTAAATATGACATTCAATTTATATTCTCCTTTTTTGCCTTTCCACCACTTCCCATGTAAGTTTTGTAGTTTGCAAAATAACAAACCAACCTACAAAACCCCACTACCAACCAAAGAAAAAAATCCTCACCTGAATGCTCCTTTCAGGTCTTAGCCAAGATAGGACAGTTAATAATTAAAAGATTCTTCTCCTCTTTTCTCTGCTGAACTAAAAATCTGTCTTTCAGGGAAATCTAGTGGAAAAAGTTAAAAAATTAATACACTTAATGTTTGGCTTTAGTGTTTACAGTATAAGAGAATTTATAGGCAACAAATGCAGAGGTTGCAGTTTGTGTTAGGTCCTGCAGAATAAAATACAACAAAAACACATCAACACCCCCTTTTATTTCTTCACTGAGAGATAATAGAAGATGATGAAGAATGATGAAATTCTTAAGAGTGGTTTGTAGAAGGGGTATGAAGAGCTGGCTAATGCACATAGTGAATTACTGTAAAGACATGTGAATATGCTAGCAGAACGTATAGTAGTAGCTATGAGACCTCGTCACTTGCCTGATTTTGAAATTGAATGCCTTCACCTTTATACTCATTACTGTAACCAACTTAATGAGTTTCTTTATATTTATATTTAGATATTAAAGTGATTAAGAGATTAAGTGTCTCTAGGTGCTTGAGTGAAAATCCTTCAGCTGTTTCACACAAGCAATGAAAAAGTGATCGTTGTAGAGAAATGACAAGTGCTGAGACACTAATGATATAATGAATATATTGTTCTGTGTTGAAGGAGGATAATCTTCCCTAGCAGGTTATTTATTAGATAGATTCAGCTGATTTAGAAGGGAGATAGTCTTGAGTCAGGAATCACCTAAGAGCTGCATTAAGCAAATCTTGCAAATCCTTATGTGTGTTTTTATAGTAATTAATAATTCTGAATTTTCCTTCACTCAATGAAATTGAGTGACATCAGATACAATTTGTCATTCCAGTGTTCGTTGTTAGATATAAAGCATTGGAAAAATGAACCTTGTATGATTATACATAAGGCTGATTTCCAGACCATGAAGATAATTTTAGAGTATATTTTAACTTTAAAGTATTTTATTTTTGTTGTATTTTTTTAATGTTGAAAGTAACTTTTTGATGTTTGTGTGAACAAGAATGAAATACCAGGTGATAGGGCTAAACTTGAACCAAAAATCCTGCATCATATTTTTAAGGAACACAGTTTTAAGAATTCAGTTTCCTACAAATGATTCAGTCTTGTTACTGCAACATAACTTACTTCTGAGAAGGGAACTTGTTTAAAAAGGGCGTAATTTTTTTTATGATTTCATAGTTTATAGCAGATTGTAAAAATAGGTAGGGGACATGGAAAAGCTTTAAAGTCTTTTACAAAGCTGTGTCCAAACTCTTGACATTCAATGTGATTTATGTTCTCTGTAATGTAAGCACTTAGCTACTGCTCATTGGGTAAGTCTTATTTAGAAAATAAGTGGTTGATTTAATCCATCCACGTAATTTGAGAAAATATTGTATGGGGTCTAAGGTGTGACTTCATGGATATTCTTCCTACTTTTATTAGAACAATTTAGGGTTTGGGGGGTTTTCTTTCATTTTGCAGTGTGCCAGATTAAATGATTTTGAATTTGTGCTTTGGAGTGCTTTTTCTTTCTCTTTTAAATTTAGTAGCATGTAATTATCACCGAATATCTCACCAATATATTATTGTTTGGATAAATGAAATTGATAATGGCTGAAGTGTTTTATACTACTCTATCTTTTTAGGAAGAAAATTATTATATAATAAAATACTCTATAAATTTGGGGTTTTATTTCTACTTTTTTCTATTCCTTAAAAATTTAGTTGGGTTGGGGTTTTTTTCTGTGCACTTTAGTGTTTTCTAATCCTTGGGTTCCACAAAAGAGTAATCTCTAAGCACAGGGCTGACATCAACAGTGTTGGTTCTAGAATTTTTTTTCCTTTAATTGTCTTTAAATAGCTTATCTTCATTTTTTGGAATGTGAAAATATCTGCTACTACTTTTCCTTCTTATGAGCATCTTGAATACTATTTCTTCTTTCATCTACACTGGTTATTATAATGGTATTTAAATGCCATTATTATTTATAAAATATTGATTATGGATTTTTATTGATGGGTTTTGTCTTGGCAAAACTCCTGTGATATTAGGAAGTGTAATGGCATTTTAGAGCTGAGGCATGCCAAGATTGAATGAGTTTTCTAAGATCAAGTGTAAGGTCAAAAATCTGTAATTCTGTCCTGAGCTGAACCTATTCAGATGGATTGTGATGAGTCAGCCTTGTCACAATGTTGTCAGTACCTTGAACTTGTGGCTTCATTTCTTTTTCAGTTAATTTCAATATAATAAAATGTGCTGGAGTTGTGCACTTACCTTTTGTTTCTCATTTGTTAACAGTACTTATTTTAATTAAATTGAGAATTTCCAGGCTGAATGTACTTTAGCATTGTGTTTCTGTATTCTTCATTGTTAATCTGCCTCCTTTTCTTCTTATTGCAGGTGCTGTGCAAGCTTTTCCACACAGCTCTGCCACTATATTTCATTCTTGAACTGCAACACATTCTTACTTTTCCAAGACAGGACCTAGATACTGCCAATTGTGCAATGGTTTTATGATCTGGATAAACCTGACATTTGGCTGACATCACCAAATTTTCTTATTTGTTATGTAGTCGATAAATGAAGCTAGATCTCCAGAGGTGAAAAGCTAGTTCACTAACACACTCACTGTACGACCTACTCCCCAAAACTCTTTTAATTTTGATTATGGTAGGATTCATATAAGTTACTAATGTTATCAAGTGTTGTCATGGACTAAAGCATTAACATAAATAATGTTTGAGTAATTTCTGCTTCAGTTATAAAGTATGAAACCGTGTTTTTTTCCTGCAGATAAAACCCAGTGAATTGTGTGCATGAAAACTCAGTTCCCTCACATAGAGATACTGGATTCACTCAGCTGTGAATGCAGGTGTTTAAACTTAAGTACTCCTTGAGTTTGCACACATAAGTGGGGGTGAAGCTGAGGTCTGTCTGAACTGTAACATTGTCTTCATGTCAACTTTGTTAGTTTTCCTGTATGAGGCAATTCCTCTTTTGTGAACGGAAACAGTAAGTGACAATTTAAATGAGAACTCTGCTTTTCTTTTTTAGGACAAAAATCTCTCAAGATATTGAAAGGCTGATTTATCAAAATGACATTATAGATAGAGTTGTATATGACCTTGATAATTCGAGGTAAGTTTTTACCTTTCTGTAAACAATATTCAGGTAATACTCTAAGCCAGTTCTACTTCCTCTGTGATGTGACTCAGAATATTAACAGCAGATTTCATACAAAGTTTCATCTGACATAACGTGTTTTTGCTATCCAGGCTGTATTTGGAGGAAGGATCAAAATAGTTTCTGAATTGCCCAGTGAGGACTAAAAGAAAGCTATTTGGTTTAGCTTTATTTATTAGTTTGTTTTATTCATTTTGGTCCCTTTTTCTGCTCATAGTTGTTCTGTACCAGAGGAGGCAGATGTTTTGAAGTTTAATTCCAAATTTGAATCTGGAAACCTGCGCAAAGTTATTCAGATCAGAAAGTAAGATATTTCAACTCTACTTTTCATGCTTTAGGCCTTTTAGTTCTGCTTCTTAACGATCATTGATATGTTTTTGTTAATTTTCAGAAATGAGTATGATCTAATTCTGAACTCAGATATAAATAGCAATCATTATCATCAGTGGTTTTACTTTGAAGTTAGTGGAATGAAAACTGGCATTGGTTACCGGTTTAACATCATCAACTGTGAAAAGTCAAACAGTCAGTTCAACTATGGTAAGATATATTTCCTATACTTTGAGAGGAAATATGTAAAAAATACCTGTACTAGTCAACTTAGCTGTTTCCTTCCCTCCTCCGCAGGATTAGCAGTATTCATGTTGTCAGTTTAAACTCTTTATTTTAATAGTACTGCTAGAAAATGTTTTGACAGCTGTAGCTAAAAAGAAGAAATGAATCTTAAACCAAAGGCTGTCAGTTTTTAAAACGAAGTTTTGTTGTGAGGCCAAAACAGAAGAAATTTACTGGTAACTGCAACTACAATTGTCTTAGGACCATTGGGCAGGGGAGGACAACAACAAAACCTGTTGAATCACACAAATCAAGAAGAATGACAGTTGTCATCATTAATCCATTTCTGCATAGGGCTAGATGTGCATGTAAGTGGAAACATTCCGAAACAGTTTTGTCTTATTGATAGTAAGGAAAAATAAGTCTACTTTGAAATACTGGGGTTCATAAGTGACTGTTGCTGTCTCTAGCAAGTAGAGTTTGCAGTATGTGCCTCATTCAAAGGTTTACAAAAGAAATGAACTGAAAATACATTTCTTCCTCTTTTCTGGGGGTGTGCATGTAGTGTGTGTGTCACTCAGCTTAAAACTGTTAATCTTTTTACTGCTGTCTATTCTGAAATTTGTCCTTTAAGAAGGAAGAAATTTCTCCTCCCACCTCCAGCTTCAAACTCTTGTTACTGAGTAATGTTGTATTCTCCTTTGTCATATGCTTTCATCCACATTGATAAAGTCACAGAATACCAGGTAGTTTAGACCAGTTTTAGACCACTAGTAAGATGCTTTTAAGTTACTTACTAATCTTCATCAATCAGCTTAGATCTTTTTTTTTAATGTCGTGTATACTTAATTAATAGTTTATTTTGATTTTTTTAATACACGGACGGAATCGGTGAGTGTGGTCGGCTAATTATCTAATGAAAAAATGATACTCAATTAGTATTGTGTTACTCTAACTTCATATTAAGTATTCAACTTAGGTTTACTATCAAAAAATAGACTTTAAAGAGTTACTTGTTAAAAAAAATGTCCAGAAACATCAGTTGTTTTTCAATTATCTACATAAATGGATGATAATATCATTTTTTTGTGTTCTCTGTGAAGCCTTTTTGTAGTGTGAGTTGGATGGGGTGGAACTGAAGACTGCTTGTAGTCTACCATTCATGCAAACCTCAACTTCCATTTAAATATTCCATTTTGGTCTTCCATAGGTCTTACTCTTTTCTTTAGTTGTTATTTTCGGAAAATCAGCAATCTTTTGTCAGCTGGTTTAAAAAGCAGGCAGTACAATACCCAGACATTCATGAATATACAAATACACTCTGATAACGAGTAAATAAGTAGAGGTAATGTGTAGACTTGTACATAGGTGTTGATGTGGTCCATTACTGCTAATATGTTTCTGTTTAAAGGTAAGCATTAAAATGAGATACATTTCTTCTTCCAGGTATGCAACCCCTTATGTATTCTGTTCAGGAAGCACTACATTCTCGACCATGTTGGACTCGTGTTGGGACAGATATTTGTTACTACAAGTAAGTACACACACAAACCAAACATACAGCTAACCTTACACAGAAGATTAACATGAGGTACAATTTTTGAGAAGTACTTGTTTCTGCATTTGATGTTAATCTGTTGTGAAGAGGGGTTTTTTTCAGAGTTACACCAGAGAGTAATATATGTGATAGAAATATACAGGTTCTCATTTTGTAAGCACGCTACTAATATTTAGGCATTTATATTTTGTGCTTTTCTTAGAAATTGGACACTGTTTCTGGGAAGCTTTTAAGGGAACGTATAAATGCATGCTCACTTGAAATCTTATTAGTAACTTCCATTAATACTGACCTCATGGTCCTTGTGATGAGCCTTCTGTAATCTGTGGTGGAAACATTGTAGAGGAGTTATAAAACACAGGATGAGAATGTGCAGCATATTGATATGTAATCCTTCTTGGTTGGTAGCTGTTTGCTTACTTTGTTTTTGTTTGTTTGATTTTGTTGCTTGTTTTTGTTTGCTCACCTTTTATCAGTGTGAATGCATGTGTGTATCTGTTATAATAAAGTATCTTTAAAGCTGGTGGGAACCCATGTTTAACCTGCATGTACATAGAAGAGAAATACAGTCACTAAAAATCCTTCTGACTCTTAGAGTGCTCATATATAATCAATAGTATGAAAAAAAATTACTCTAGTGTGTGTATTATCTTTATTCTTTTGATTTAGGAATCACTTTTCAAGAAGTTCCATTGCTGCTGGGGGCCAGAAAGGAAAGTCCTATTACACAATTACATTCACAGTGACTTTCCAACATAAAGATGATGTGTGCTACTTTGCTTACCATTATCCATATACATATTCAACTTTGAAGGTGAGAAGCTTATAAACTGTTACATAAAGGATTATTTACAATATTAGTATAATATATAGCATTCATGACTGAATTAACTTTGTTTCTTTTTATGAAGTTCAAAACGCTCCTTACAAGGAGGAGTTTTCATAATATTAGTGTTTAAATAGACAAAATGTGTAGGCTGTTCTAATGAAAAATCCTGAGACATAAAATTGATGCTTACAGGCTAAATGGGTTTCTTGGGTATCAAAAAGATGATTATGTGACTGGAGCATGTCTCTTACGAGGAAAGACCTTGAGAAGAGACAACTGAGAGGGTACCTCATCAAGGTCTGGAAGTATTTAAAGGGGGGATGTCAAGAGGATGGATCCAGGCTCTCCTTGGTGGTGCCAAGAACTGGGACAAGAGGGAACTGGCACAAACTGATGCACAGAAAGTTCCATCTAAGCATGAGGAGGAGCTTCTTTACTGTGCAGATGACCAAGCCCTGGAGCAGATTTCATGGAGAGGTTGGGGAATCTCCATCCCTGGGGAATTCAAGCATTGTCTGGTCACAATCCTGTGCAGTGTGTTATAAGATGGCCCTGCTCAAAACAGGGAGGTTGGACCAGATGGCTCACTCTCGTCCCTTTCAACCTTAGGTATTCTGTGATTCTGTGATAATTGACTGGAAGCAGTGCTCATTTCTTGGAGTGTTTGTGTTTGAGTTAAATTACTTGTATCCTGCTGTTACACATATACTTTTTGATAGTTAAAGCTGCTGTAACCAAGATAATTAGAGATCTTTTTAGGTTTATGAATTGTCTAAAGAATTCTTCTGAAGCTTTTAATACTAAGCAAAATTCATTTTGCTAGAATGTCTCTTGTTTGTCTCTGTCACAGCAATAAAAGCGAAGTAGAGGATTCAGTGGCCAGTGCATAGCAGCTTTAAGTGCTGCTTTTCATTAAACCATGCCAACTTTTCAAAGAAGTACCTGTTAAGAGATGTTATAAGCAGCTGCTGCTTCCAGCAGCTCCTGGTCCTGGAGGCTCCTCCTGCCTAGCTGCTGGCGGCCAGCCAAGGCACCTGGGGGTCTCTGTCCTAGGCTTATGGGCAGGGCTGCTGCTTTCCCGTTTGCTTATATATTCACTAGCAGGGTTGGGTATGCATCCCAGGGAGAGAAAGAGACTTATGCACACACACTTGTGCTTGCCCACTCCCCTGGGCAGGGCTGGCTACATGGACTGGCACAGACAAGGCGCACCCCTGTGTAATGCTGCCATGACTTGCCTAACAGTTACAGACACCCCATCCTCCTCTGCAGTTGGTATGGATTGCTGTTCACTTGTAAAAGTACAAGCCAACCTATTCTCTAGAATCACAAGCATGTTTGTGGAACACTGGTATGGCTCATCCATGCCATAGCCCTGCCTCGATCTCAAGTCTCTCTTACCTGCTGTGCACACCTCCCATTTGCAGTCTAGTCCAGCCTCATGCTCACTAGCAAACAGTTGTGTCCACTTGCACACTCATCTCAGAGGCACTCTGCACTTGTGGCTCTGCCCAGATGCCAGCAATGGACTGTCTGCCTGTTAGATACCCCTTCCTTGACCTGGGGCCCATTCTCACTGGGTAGTTCACCTTGAAGTTTACTAGGAAGCTTCATGTGTGCTCCCACATGCACCAGCTGCAGAGAAGACGCATATGCTTGCCCCCCCATCCCTAGCAGCTGTTACCAGGCACATAGTCTTGTAACCCATGTTCTTGCTTCAGGTGTTGTCACTGAGAAATTCAACCCTCATTGTCCCACCATATGTGTTTTGATGGGCGCACTGTCCTTGCCTCAGTGGTTGGACACCAACACCTTTGCCCACTTGCGGTCGCTGGCAGTGAGACATCCCCTTGCTTCTTTGTTGACACCACTGACTGAAGAGTGCCCGCAATGCCTACAGCTCCAGCTGCTGGAGTTTGCTTTGATTCCATCAGTAGCTGGGACATAGCCTGTGCTACCCACAGAAATGTTCCCAAGGGGTTGGCTTCTCCAATTACTGATGCTGAGACCCTTATGCATTCCAGTTGTTGACCCCAAATTAACTTACACGTGTCCTTTTAGTTGCACTAGTCCACACAGCACTTGGATGCACAGGGTAGAGAGTAAGGCTGTTCAGAGAGATGGCTAAGGGCATACTGTAGGAATGAAGTGCTTGAGTTTTTTATGGTACCACACCCCCCTCTTGAATGTCCCAAATTAATCCAGTTCCTCTTGTTTATCAGGTGACTCTCTCCAAATTTTTGTCTGTAGATTTTTAATGGCCTGTTCAGTGAGAGACTGGTGGCTTTGGTCTTTGCCATGGGTTCTGTTACATCTCAGCTCTCTGTTGCTGTGTATTGATTCTTGTTTTACTTATTACTACTTTTGCAGCGAAAAGGTCCCTGATCAGATAACCTTAATGAAGCAGAAGTTCTTACCTTCTATATACCCTTATAGTACCATCCATGTACAATTATTTACCCTCTTTTCCTTCCTCTTTCTGAAAGCAGTTGGAAGACTAGACTCTGTAAAGAGAAGTATTCAATCAGTCAGGGATGTAAAAAATGGTATTTCAAGGTCAAAAGTACCCTGGAAACTTGAACATTGTTTAGAACATCTAAAAGAAAGATCTGATAAATAGTACCTTTGAAATATGCTGTCGTATGTGACTGCAAAGGATTTGAAGTATTTTTTCATTATTTTTGGGATGAAGATGCATCTTAGAAAGCTGGAATCTATGCACAACCCTCAACAGATATATTTTCGGCAAGATGTTCTCTGTGAGACACTGGCTGGCAACAGCTGTCCATTAGTCACCATTACAGCCATGCCAGAGTCCAATTACTATGAACATATCTGTCAGTTCAGTAAGTATAACTCTTCTTTCTCATCAGCTGAAAATGTAAAACTAGGTATTTGTAGAAAAAATTTAGTCTTAACCACTATGCAGTGTAAAAATAGCAATGTAAAATAAGGTTAATGAATTTCGTGAAACTAAAAGGCATCAGTATTCAGGATTTGCTTTGTATTTAATAATACGTATTTGTGGTAGTCAAACAAAGATATCTGTATCTTAAAATGTACGAGTAAATATTAATGTATTTTAAATTTTTGCTGCTGGGTTTGTACATTACATTTTGCAGACAGCATTTCTTGGAAAAGAATACTGGACAGCTAACTTTTTTCTTAAAACACTTTTCAAAAAAATCTTTCATAAAGCTAACATCTAGCTACTGTGACTTGAAGTGAGCTTTTGCCATTTCCTTGATTTGTTTGTCCATCTCAGTATTTTTCACCTCAAATAATTTCATTGATTTGTTTGTCCACCGCAGTATTTTTCTTGGCTATTGGGAAAAAAGTCATTAAAGTTGTATCATAACTGCCAGCTCAAATTATTTGTGTAATTGTCTGATCAAATTTAAAGCTCCATTGTGATAGTTCCATAAATTAGCAGTCCTTTCAAAAATATTGTGGCAAGCTCTATCAATAATACCTATACTCAATTAATACTCAATTTACAAATGTTTTTTGCATTGTAATAAATGCAGCAGGCTGTTGGCTCTTTTTCCAGTCAACAGACTGTTTACTTAGCTTAAATCATATTTTGCAATTTCTATGGATATCTCTTCTAGGGAATCGTCCTTATATATTCCTGTCTGCTCGTGTACATCCTGGAGAGACTAATGCAAGCTGGGTTATGAAGGGAACACTGGAATACCTTATGAGCAATAATCCAAGTGCACAATGTTTACGAGAATCTTACATTTTCAAAATTATTCCCATGCTCAATCCAGATGGTGTCATCAATGGAAAGTAAGCATATATTTACTCACAAATATTTAACCTCTACTCTAATTCTTTGCATCAATATTTAAAAATGAGTCATCTAAGCTAATCCTGCAAAGATACAAATGCAATACTTGATATGATAAAAAGCAACAGACACTTGCAATATTTTTGGCTTCTTAAAAGGCAAAGCATTACATTCCTTCACAAATTTTACAAGAATATTTTCTGTTGTTCATGGATGATAATCACTCCTATGTGATTTGACATGACATTTTAATTGTCTCTCTGTCTTGGATTTATGTAAGAGTGTTATATGAGACCACACCTGAATTTAGGAAAAACTAAACATGTTCATGGTCTACATGAAAAAAAAAGGTGCCTTATATTTGAAAAAGCCTTTTACATATTTTTTTTAAAAAGGTGGGAAGTTAATAGGTGTGCAAGAGAAAGGGTAAGAGAGTATCCTGGTTTGATTGAAGTTATTAATAGTTATTTCAATTGCTACACTTTCCTTAACAAATTTAAGGGGTATTTCAGAACCTTTTGAAACTCCTATGAGTAAACATTGAGCAGTCTACATTTACTTGGTTGCAGGGAATTCATAAGAAATGGAAGTTTTGCTATGGTGAATCTACAGTTTCTATTCATCTATTATAGGTACTATTTTAAAAGGTTTTATGAACAAGATAACAAAAATAAAACTAATTACAGATTTCAGTAGAACCTTGTCTTTATATATGTAAAATAATGTGTATACTACAACATGTGTAATTAAATAATTCAGCATACAGGGGCAATTAAGAAAGCTGTCCCCGCAGACAGTCTAAAGGCAAATGTAGTAAAGATAACTGCATGAAATCCTGCAAGTTTAAAAGTTCTTGCTGACAGCTGACTGAATACAGAGATGATCTGTTTGTTTGCTGGGTTGTTTGGGTGTTGGTGGTTTTTTTGTGGTCCTTGTTTTTCTCACAGCTCCATGTCTCCTAACAATTTCACATTTCAAGTATTAGATTCCTAGTTGAATTAGTCTTTAATTTACAGAAGACACCAAAAATGTAAATATACCATATATATGAAATTACTGATTTTGAACTAGAATCTGGATAGAATTGCAAGCCTTCAGTTTCAACAGCAAATAAGTAATATTACAGTTGACTTCACTTAAGAGGCTACTTCTAATTTATTTCTAGATTTTCTGTAACATAGCTTAAAACACCCCTAACATTTATATTATTTGGCATGTTAGAAAATTGAAGTTTGTTTCTTGCCAGACTCCTTCCAAAGAAGCAGTGGTGATGAGGAAAACTTGAGGTGGGGGGGAGGCTTATTTAAAAGTATAATAATACAGACTACATCATGCGTTTTTCCACCCCCCCACAATAGCCACCGTTGCTCTTTAAGTGGAGAAGATTTAAACAGACAGTGGCAAAATCCAAATCCAGATCTGCATCCCACTATTTACCATGCTAAAGGGTTACTGCAATATCTGGCTGCTATAAAACGTTTGCCTTTGGTAAGTATCTGTGTGTAAGCAATTCTGAATCTTTTTAACTTTATCTATGTAGCTAGTCTAAAAATTAAACATTTTGATATGGTCTTGTAAACCATGTCACACTTAAATTTGACTTGGAGAACTGGTCTTCTGCAAACCTGTAGATGTAAATCTGTTACATTGGCTAGGCTAGAAGGTTAAACCTTCCTTAGATGAATCACACATTTTTTGTCTTAACCCATGAGTTAATTATATAAGGGATTCTGCTGCCTAATTCTTTGGAACATTCAACAGTATAAATAAAAAAAAGATTGTCTATTACTTTTGTAAAACGTTAATTCCATATCCCTTGGGTTTATTTTGCCAAATGATTTATTGTAGGTCTACTGTGATTACCATGGTCATTCTCGTAAAAAGAATGTATTCATGTATGGCTGCAGCATCAAAGAGACAATGTGGCATACAAGTGTTAATGCTGCCTCTTGTGACCTGATGGAAGACCCTGGTTACAGGGTAAGTTTGACATTTGTACCTTGTATTTGGCATGGGTTTGGAACATACTTTTCAAGTAGTATCCTGATTCTATCCTGTGCAAATAATGCCTCTATAGCATAAGCAGACTTATTTAAAATTATGTCTTTAGTTTGTGAGTGAACTTCAAAGTACACTTCATGAAGTGTACTTTGAGCTTTAAACATTGAGTGCTTTACTTTTTTTGTTTCTTTAAACCAGTATTTACTTTTTTGTATTTAATATTACTTTTATAAAAAATAGATGGAAAATATGCTTCTGTGAATTTATAATTACCAGATTAAAAAACAAGTAATTGAAGCATGGCAAATAATATTCTAGTGACAAGGCAAAAAAGAAACTGAATTGTTCTAAGAAATACTTATTTTTATATATGGAAATAGGCATGATTGCTTTTTATTTATTCCTTTATATAAAGATGTGCAGTTAGGACATGTGCCCCTAATTAGGTAAATATAATGAATTTGCACAAACATATTCTCTGCCTTGTATAAGCTTTCAAAAATGTCAAAAATGTAGTGAATTACTTGTTTCATGGAGTGTTACCTATTTCATCTGTGTGTCTCCCTCCACTGCTGCCTCATGGGAACTGCAAACCTCTGTGACTTAGAGGCATCCAGGCCCCGTGGTTTTTTGAAAAGATTCAGAGTTAAGCTTCGAAAGAATGTGAATGTGTGTTAAAACAGTTGTTATGCATCCTTGAGTGTAAATGAGTACAGATGCTTTCTGATTTCTTTTCCTCTTTAAATCTCCCTCACAAAAACAAAATCTGTGGCTTCTTGATTTTCTTGTGCGAGTTCCTGGATGTTGAGCCAGATGCCAATCATGTCTGCTGCTCTAACACATTTATGTGTGGTTTTGCCACTTCAGCCTGCACTACTGTAGTGCACAAAAGTCAGTAAGGGCTGTTGGAAAAAGCCTTTCATTTTCAAAAAGGTGGACTGAAATGTTTGGGCAAACTTACACTAATGGGTTATGTATTACTACTGAAATAATAAATTTGAAGCAGTCATGGGTTTCGTCTTAACTGATACAAATAAAACCTGGAAAGAACAGTCATTTAGCATTAGTCAAATATATATTTGTATGACCTTTTCACTGAAGCTGTCATGTAAACTGTTATACTGAACTTTGATTCACATGAAGTGAAATATGCACCTAGTGCTTTGCTGAATACAAATGAATTTTATGTGTTAATAAAATACTGCTTTTGTTAGGTCTGTAAATGGGATTTCTGAAACAGTCTGCAGTTGAATTAAATACTTACATGGGGTATATGTGGTATACTTAATTTGAGCAAACTTAGCTTGATGAGTTAGGAGGGATGGTGATTAGCTGAAGTCTTCTCTTGTGTCCTGAGTCTTATTCACATGACTACCAATTTTAGTGACAGAACCTCAAAAAAGGGATTTTGAAAACTAGAAAACGGCCTGAAGACACTCACTTGAACAAACTGAGTTTTGGAAACACAGGATTAATTCTTTCTCTTTTTTTAGTTCAAAATGCACCAAATTTTCTGGTAACAGTTTGTGATTACATGGTCCCTTTTCACCTTCTTCTATATGGGAAGTAAAAGAATCACTGTATTTTTTGAATTGCTGTCCTGCAGGCGCTCCCCAAGATCCTGAGTCAGACTGCCCCTGCATTCTGCATGGGCAGCTGCAGCTTTGTAGTGGAAAAGTCCAAGGAATCTACAGCACGAGTTGTTGTCTGGAGAGAGATAGGAGTACAAAGGAGCTACACAATGGAAAGCACATTATGTGGATGTGACCAGGGCAAGTATAAAGTAAGAGTATACATCAGTTAAATATTTCTTACTTTCCAATTTCTTCCCTTTGCATTGGTATCTTACTCTATAACCCTGCTTGCTCAATTCTTGCTTGCTTTAAGCTTCTAAAACATTTTAAGGTCTGGATACACTAATGTTAAGATGAAATTATACCATTTTCAATTTTGTAGGTTACATAGCAATTATGCTTATGGGCTGTTTTAACAAGATTAATATTAATCATTGCTTGTAACACATATGTACGCGTGTAGTTAAAAGACCCAGAACTGTTCTGCCGAACAGATTCTTAGAATTGAGTAGTAGTAAATGCTAAGACTATAATAAAGATTTCCTTTACATATGGCAATTTCAGACTTCACCCTGGCAGATCATGGTTCTTCAACAGGTATTTAGCAGATGTGTCCCTTACAGAATTTTCCCATATAGTTGGGGAAACAGGCTTACAAATCAAAACACTTTCATACCAGGTTACCAGCACTACAAATTACACATCATCTCTGAACTCACATAGTTGTGGCTTCTTGACTTCAAATTTGTTTTCATTTTCTCTGCTTGAAAGGTGTTAACAGGGCTGCATATCTGAAAACAAAAGAGATGACCATGTTGGTAGTGTCTCACTACTAGACAGCATGCATGGAAGAAGTGGATTTCCTCTACATGAAAACTGAGTTTAGGAATGCTAATCAAGAAAATGATCATGAGCCTCAAATAAGGTTCTTGACAGAAAGAGGATCAGAAGACTGGGTTGGAGAGAAACAAAAAAAAAGAGTTGAAACAAGATATATTTAGTATATTAATGTATACTCCAACATCTGTGCTTATATCCCTAGACAGTAGGAAGACAGATATTTTTTCCAGAATTTCAGTAGGCCTATAAGTACTACATTTTGTCAATTAACAACAGATGCATTCCTGCTGTTGTCAGAGCATTCCTCAGATGACATCATTATAGAGCTTTGAAAAAAGATAACTCATCCAATTTGCTTATTTTGAAATTTTGAAAATATTCTTAAACATGGACTCTTATGGCTTTAGCAGTGTTGCTACAGGAAGTACTTAAGAAAAGTGAATTGAAAATGCTTTGTGGACAAACTTTCAAGATGCTTAAACCTCCAAAGCTATTCTTCAGTAATGAAAGAAAAAAATAGCTGAATTTTGTGGAAGAATCATTTACTCAAGGGAAGAGCATTCTTTTATGTCATATAAGCTATCTGATGAGACTAAATTACTGTTCTGTCATTCATTTTATGGAGTAAAGCAATTTGCGAATTCTTAGTCATCCTCTGAATATACAGGAAGATTCTTAATTTTTTCTTCACTATGATAATGCTCAGACTTATTAAGAAAATATATCTTAAGAAGTCAAGGTGACTGGACTTAAGCAAAGAAGTGAGACATTTCTCCAGTGAGAAGATGAAGGAGATGAAAAGGCTTAAGCTCGGGGGTCTGGGGGTAGGGAGGGCTTTTTTATGTTGTTTTGTTTATTTTGGGGATTTATTTTTTGGAAGGAGTAGGGCCAGTAACTGTCAATAAACTTGTGGTGTAAATTAGATTATATATGTCATAATATGTTATTTCAGAACAGAGAGAAGTTGAACTATAGAAATTCCCTTCCCTCCTACTTCCAATCCTAAAGGACATGAGAGTTCAGATCTGAGGGATGGAAACATAAAGGTCTGAAACACTTGCTAATCTTATTCTGGTTTGGCATCCTTGCTGAATTTTGTTCAAAGCATGAAGAGGATTACTTAACAAATTGGTTCTTTGTGGAAGGAATACTGAGTCTTTGCCAAAGCTGAACATCATTTTTTCTTTTTGTTCTAATTTTTTTTTAACTTGTACAATGATGAATCTAGACTATTTCCAGCCAGGAAGCTGTTGAGCTGAAGTTAGCTATTCTTACCTCAGTTTAGGATCTCTGGAGAGAATTGTCTCTGGAAGCAGTTTTTTTGAGTCACGTGTAGTCTTTATAGTCTGTTGACAATAAGTGCTGCAAATATAGGTCAGTCATCTGTGATTCAAGATGTGGAAAAACAAATTTGCAGGTGAAAAGATTCTGCAGGATCTACTATGGAGCATAATTAAGGTGCCAGACGAAAGAACAATCTCTTCAATGATTCATGCCATCTGAAAACAGAAATCAATGTCTTTCCTGATTGGAGATTAATACATTTGAAAGTATTGCTTGACTTTTAAGTTACTTGAGAAGATTTTGTTATTTGGCAATCTTGTGATGCACATAAAGAGAAGCCTTCAGGAAATAAAGATGTGGTTAACAAATTTCTCAGTAACCTTGATTTTTCAGTCTCTAAAATTTGAATTCTTGAAAAGGATTATGTCTTTACAACCCCTGCTGAATAATAAATCAAAAAATTTACATGGAATTTTACTGTCCAGTTGACTTCCCCAAATCTTTATATGGCTGTTTTCCTTTTATTAAGTACATATTAAGTATACTATAAAAATATTTTTCTCCACTTGAGGTCACAGTCTGCTATGCCTCTGTTTAGTATCTTTGCTTTCAAGTAGCAAATTTAATCACAGAAATATTCTATTGATACAAAGGTACCTTCATGGCATTCTTAGTAGGGAAGACTTCAACCCTCCATCTAAAATCTTACTGTCTAGAAGTAGTTGTATAAGATGTAGAGAAAAAGAAATTAAATTTAGTTTCTAAAAAAAGAAGCTATGTTGAGATGGCTTGAGCTTAAAAGCAATGCCTGTAGCATGTAAATAACTGTAATAGGCCTCAGTTAAAGGTACTGGAACAACAGTTGAAGATGGTTAGAAGATAAAGAAAAGGACTGTAATCCAGGCTTCAGTGAAAATGAACTTGACATCAGGTCCCTTAGTAAGGGCAACTGATGATGGTGATGATGATGATGATTTCCTGAACCAGACTTTAGATCTTGTTTCATGGAAGTGAAGAGGTTTGGCTGATGGAAGAGTCAATGAAGAAATTTGGCATTTGTGTGATATTACATCGTCCTTTATGATTAAAAGAAGTGAAAGAAGCAAATAAAGATTTGGCATGAGGCTTTTACCACAATTGTGTCGACCCAGAACTTCAGTGTAGTAAGTTCAAAATGTATCTTTCAGGTGTTTCCCAGTTATCCACCTCCAGTCTGATCCATTTAGGTTTCTCTTCAGTTACATCCTCTTTCCGCTGTGCTAAAAGTAGCAGCCACGGAACATGCGCACGCTATTTATCTTTATAACAATTATCTTTGCACTTTCTTCATGCTGTACTCCTGTCCTTTTTCAACTTAGAGACACTCCTGTTAGACATGGCCTGTCTATAAGGAACCTGCCAACTAACAATAAATTCTTCAGCAACAAATGCAGGTGATAGCTGGAAAAGTTTCTCAACCATCAAGCTGTACACATTAGTAATCTGTGTAACAGTGAGATTACTGTTGCCTTTCTCCTTCCTCTTCTATGTACTTGTTGCCTCTTGACCTTAATGTTATTTTAATCTCTTTGGGGCAGGGACTGTGTCTTCCTGTGATTAGCGTAGTGGAGCCCCAGCTATGATTGGGGTCTTCGAAAGTTAATGATGTGCAAACAAATACAAAACAAAGCCAAAAAATTGGCCTCTGTGGATAAGGTACTGCACTGAGTGAGGAGAACTGATTTCTGTTCCCAGCGGGGTCAGTGACATGCTGTGAGACACTGTGCAAATCGCTTCAGCCCTCTCTGCCTCCATTTCTCCATCAGTACAGTGAGGATAATTCTTCCTTTATTAATAAGTGCTTTGAAATCTACAGCACAAAAGCATTATAAAAGAGGTAAGTAGTATTACTATTAAGAATAATACTCAAATATTCAACTCTTGTTCACTGCTAACAGGTTTCAGTACCATTTGGCCAGAGGATGGCACTGTTCAGAATCATGGATGTAGCTTTATCTTTCTTGTTACTATAAAGCACCTTGTTTGCGCGTACTACCAAGGCAAAAAACACAGACAAAAATCAATTTTTTCTTCTATTCAATATGTTCAGAATAGCACATGGAGAATGTGTGGGCTGTACCATTTCTGGAGCAACATACTTTCTTTTAAACCTTGCATTTTAAAACGCAGTGTCAGTATGGCAACACATACAAAGCTTGTGTGGTTTTTCCCTAGCTTTCAGTAAAAAGAATCCTGCTTCATTCTTTTTTGCTTCTTTCATACTTGATGACTTAGCTTACTGCCAATTCTTGGCTCTTCTCTTACTCTGTTAGTTTTCTCAAAGCTTCTTTTTAACTAATCTGTGTGTTAATGGTTTAGAACATCCAAGCTAAAATCCTTGTAAATTCTCCAGAGATACAGAAATTGCAAAGGGGGAAATTGAGTTGAGTTGTGCCACTGAATTTGCTAGTGTACATACATTTAGTACTAGCCAATTACATAACTGCTGAGGCTCAGTCTAGATTGCTTTCTTTTCAGAAAGTAGTTGAGATCAGAGGTTATGTCCCTGTATACTGCACTTCTGGCTAAATTAAAAGTGTAGAATTACCTGATGGGAGGATTTATCAGATATGTAAACTTGGAGAGCATGACATAAGTTCTACCTCCTAAATAGTCTTGGCAGAGGAAAATGCCTGGCTATGCAATTCAAGTTAGAAAAGAGCTATGGTTTTTAAGAATTTGTTTGTTAGTTTTAATTATTAACTATGTGAATAAATGCTTTCAGAATTAACACATGTAGCCTCTAACTTATAGGCAGTGAAGAGACATCTGTCTCGTGGAGTAACTGCTGCCTTAGATAGTTTTACCTATGTGTCAAAACATAGCAATGAACTTGATCACATAAGTTCTCTCCTTTTTAAATTCTGATTGATGGAATTTATGTTGAGGAGTCTTGTGTTTTAAATTATTTTTATAAGTCTTGTCTGGGGTTTTTACAAATAATTTATACTTATGAATCTGGACATTGTCTCTCTTCCAATGCTACTGGGAAAAGATTTGTTAATATTCGGGTAGCTAGAAGTAGACTAAGAAGCTCCAAAAAATGTGGATGTGTCTATTCAGCCTTGGAGGAATCATGTAGGTATTCCTGAGTCTTCTCTGATACTCTTTCTGAGTGTTTATTCTGCAATTCTGATTTTTTCTGTCTTAAAAGCAAGATAATGTATTAAATAAATAAGAAAATACTAACCTAAACAGTTATTCTGCAGTATGTGTGGGTCCATCTGCATGTACCTATTTTGTATTTTTAATCTTATTTTCAAATTAGGGATTGCAGATAGGTACAAGAGAACTGGAGGAGATGGGAGCAAAGTTCTGTGTTGGCTTGCTGCGTTTAAAAAGAATGTCCTCACCTTTGGAATACAGTCTGCCTTCTAGTCTGTTGGATATTGAAAATGAGCTGATTGAGTCAAGCTGTAAGGTGACAAGGTAGTACACTTTTATTATATTCACTTTTTCTTCTGGGAAAAAAATTTGCAGTTTCTCAAGTGGTGTAAAGATTCTTTTAAAAGTATTTTTTCCACTCATCGAAAATAATGCTGGTGCGTTGTGATCTGTTACTGTAACAATAATCTGAATATGTTGGAGACCTATTGTGTTAATCCAGCTGCTTCAAACTTTGAAAGAAAATGATACAGACAAAGACTATATGTCACATTTTTTGCCTTGATAAACACTAGCAATTTTAATGTCATTTGGGAGTTATTACAGTCCATAAAATTCTGTAGTACATCTTAGGTCTCAATTGTCTCTTTCAAAGTGTGTGTGGTTTTTTTGTTTTTCTTTTTTTTCTTTTCTTTCTTTTTTTTTTTTTTTTACTTGCTGTGGTATTAAAAATGTGTTTAAACAGACTTAAAATATGTGAGTTAAAGCACTGTGAACTGTAAGTGTTTCTTCCAAACTTTCTTCTTCTTGTTTCTCCTCTGGTGGAGATATGTAACAAGACCTGAAGAATTTAAAACGTGAAATAGTTTGGGTCACAAAAGAAATTAATATGCTCAGTAGCCAGGTTACTAAGTTGCCAGTTCTTAAAGCTGTGGATAGGCTTGCAAATGTATGCATGCATCTTTCCATTCCTGTAATTCATCACTGAAGTATCCACAAGTACATAGTAACTAAGGATGGACAGCAAAATTAAGTGATTTCAAATATACAAGCATATTTTTTCTGAAAATGTGGTTGACAGACTAATAAAGCTGAGTTCCAGACTTGAAAAAAAAATTCATTGGAAAGGAGTAAAATTTACATGGTATAATATTTCTACTAATGTTGGCTGTAACTCCAATTTAGCTAAGGCAATAGAGTGGAAATTCGGGAAAAAATTGAAATTTTTTACTGCTTTTGGACAGCTGAAACAATGAAGTACTTGACAGTAAGACTTACATTGGATGTAAGATTAATAAGCAATTTGTCTGTAGGCCATGAAAACCTAGCAGAGCTATGAGAGGGGATCTGTGACACCCTGTGACAGGGAAAATGTGTTTATTTCCCTCATTCACACCCATCAGTGTTCCTGGAATGCTGAGTATTGAGAGAAATTGGAGCTTGTTCATGCTTACCATATATAGATAATAACGAAAAGCAAAGCACAAGCTAAAAGGTGATAAAAACAACAGAAGTAACAGCAGGATGTCTTAGTGTCTTGGTTTGAAAGACAGGTGTCTGCTAAGGAGGGGAAGGACCTCCCTAGAAAATGGAGAATTCAAATCCCCTCCAAATTATCATAATTAGAAAATAATGGGGCTTTCAGGCAGAGGTATGGGGATGTGAATAACAGTTCTTTACCGGTATGTATAACAAGGCAAACAAACAACAACTACAGCATTAATAATAAACAGAACCAGGAACCTCGAGGGGCTTTGTTTGACAGAGCCTGGGGCAGTCTGATCTCTCAGAGCACCAGGCTGGAAGGGTGGAACATCCCGGGCTGGTGGATGGGATCAGAAGCTCTGCCGGTGGCAGCGGGGACGGCAGGGATGTCCCGGCAGGGCCGGGCCGGGCCGTGCGGGCCCAGAGAGCAGCAAAAGCCTCCGAGCAGCGCCCAAGGAACGGCAGCAGCGGGACAGGGCCGGCCCAGCTCCGGCAGGGCAGGAGGAGGAGCTCAGAGTTCCAGGTGGGAGATTCCTCAGGGCCGGACCCGGTGGGATGGGACAATGAACTTCTCCAGCAGCAAGCAGCAGCCTGGCTGCCCTCTCTGCGATGCCGAGAGCAAGAGAGAGCAGCTGCTGCCAGCCCTGCCCTTTACCTGCCCCAAAACTCGGGTTAACTTCCCCTCCCGACATCTGGCCTCCTCTTTGTTTTGGTCAAGCACCCACAAACCTAGCCCCCAACACTTAGAAAAGTGGTTAAAAGTGTATGTATGAATAGTAGCTGTGATATGCTGGCTCTCTGATATGATGGTTGGATCCCCCCAGTATCCTTTGCTCACTCTAGTTGAACATCAGGATGTTTGTGATGATTGAATTTTTACTGTTAGAACAAGTTTCATGCTTGGTTAAAGCTGAGTTAGTGATTCCTGGAAAAGATAGTGTCAGAAAGTGGGTTTGGGGTAACGGAAGAAGAACTTCTGTAAGTATATAAGTAGTAAACTTATGGGAAAACTTGGGGGAAATATGGGCCCACGGGTGAATGGCGCAGGAACCCAGGATAGGTAAAAGGCTGAGGTACTGACTTCCTTCTTCATCTTAGTGTTTACTAGAAAGATTGGCTCTTGGTGTGCTAAGGAAGGATTGGAGCAAGAAAGGCTTACCCGTGGTGGGAGAGGAACAGATTCGAGAATACTTAAATAAGCTAGTCTTACCTAAGTACAGAGGTCCTGATAAGATGCTGCCACAAGTACTAAGGGAGCTCACCGAGACCACTTATTAATTTATGAAGGATCATAGTGATTGGGACAGGTGCTTTTGAAGACTGAGGGAAATCAGATGCCCTGCTTGTCTTCAGGAAAAACAAGGAGGAGGATCCAGGGAATTACAGGCTGGTCTGTCTCACCGTGATCCCTGATAAGGTGATCAAACAGCTAATCCTGGAAAGTATTTCCAACTACTTGAAGAGGAGGTATTCATGAGTAGTCAATGTGTGATCCTTCCCGTCTCCTCAGCACTGGCGAGGCCTGCATGCCTGGAGGATTGTTGTTCAGAACAAGAGCGTCAGGGACGTACTGGAGATAGTCCAGTGAGGAGCTGCTGAGATGGTGAAGGGACTGATGTACCTCCCACAGGAGGGAATGCTGGGAGAGCAGGGACTCTTAGTCTGGAGTAGGGAAGGCTCGAGAGGCATATTACCAATGTATACAAATACTTGAGATAGTAAAGAAGGTAGAGCCAGGCTCTTTCCAGTGGTATCTGCTGACAGGTAAGAGCACAGACTATGGAGGAAACAGCATTAACCATTATATACATAGAAAGGTGTCCTAGTTTTGGCCAGGACGGGGTTAATTTTTTACCGTAAACAGAAAGGGCCTGGCCAGAACCTACTATTACTTGAAAGCATCTCACATCACTTGTCAGGGACCAGAGTAAGAGACTGCCTCATTTCTGGTCAAGCTGTGGGGAGAAAAACTGTAGCAGGTGAAGAGTCTGGTATTTTTGCACTTTCTGTGTAAATCATTCCATTGTGTTTTACCTTTTGATATTAATGTTGTTGTTGTTGTTGCTGTTCCTTTCCTCTCTCATTGCTGGTTCCAGTAAAATTGTTGTTAACTCGTATTCTTAACTTCATTCCCAGAGAGGGAAGGAGAAGGGGAAGGGGGTGGAGCAAGTGAGCAGCATCTGGTTCGAGAGGGTCTTGGTGGGGGCACTAAGCCACGACAAATGTTTATATATATATATATTTGTTGTGAGGATGCTCAAACAGTGTAAAAAGCTTCTCGTGGAGAATATAGAGTCTTAACCCAGAGGATATTTGAAAGCTGTCTTGATGCAGTCCTCAGCAAACTGCTGTAGGTGGCCCACTAGAGCAGGGGTGTTGGACAAAATGACCTCCTAAGGTCTCTTCCATGCTCAGCCATTCTGTGAAAAGAGGGAGAAGTCTTCAAGTCTTTTCTCAAAAGAGACACCACTGAATGCTGGTGTTTTGGGCACTTCAAATTTGGGTGCTAGTGTAGGTAATTAGAATACGGGGTTCTAAAAATCACAGATTAGTTTCATTTGTCGCTCTCAGAACTTAAGCAGCCAAGATCCTGTTCCCTTGGCATTTCTGTCATATGCTTGTTCTATATATTTCTGTCCATGCTTGTTCCATACAGGACAAGGTTAATTTTTGCAGTAGCTAGGAGGGATGTTATTCTATACCACTTCACATCATTGTCAGGTGCAGGGGGAAGGGACTCTATTCAGGGAATAAGGGGTTCCTCGTAGTGGAGAAAACATGGCAGACAGAGCAATCTGGTATTGTTTATTTTGGGGGGTGGGCTTTCTCTGTGAATCAATTCTTTTCTTCCACCTTTTGTTATTAATATTGTTGCTGTTACTCTTCACTTTCTTATCCCATTGCTGTTTCTAGTAAATTGTTCTGATCTCAACCTTTTGTGATCTCTACCTTTTGTCAACTGGTAGGGAGAGGAAGTGGCACATGGTTTTACAGGAGTACTGAATTGGAGAATACTGTTCCTAGACTACAACATACCTTTAATAATTTTGTAAATAGTAATTCTTCCACAGGCTGGTTGTTAAGCAGTTTCACTAGACAGCTGTTTTGGATGGCCTCTAAATGAGAGCCTTTCAGCCAGCACATGTTTCTTGAGTTCCTCAGGTGCAGTGGGTTTAACTTGGAAATTGTGTCTACGTGTTACACCTATTTATCATGCTTTTTTATTATTTGCAGCTACAATTATGTGTTAATAAGACTATAATATTTTTCCCATTCTTAAGTGTTAACTGTCAATTTTATTAGAACTAAAGCTTTGGTGTAAATGTGTCTCTTTGAAATATTAAACTTCAGTTACAGCATTTTGAATCAAGATGTGGTTGTGAGCAATTAATCCATGAGGGTGGCATTAAAAAGCAACCCCAGATTTCCATGTAACTTTATATTACTAGCTACCTCAGGCATGGGATCTCAATCTTTAGTTGTGTCTTGGGAGAAAGTTAGCATCCTAGTTCACAGGTAGCCATTGGCTATTCTTTGGGAAAAAGCTATGTGCTAGATTTGTTTGTTAATGTTACTTATGGTGGATTTTCCTTACAAGAGCACCTACTGAATTGAGGAATGTCATATCATACACAAGTCATTCCCCTTATTATTTGCTAGAAAGCTAAAGATATATCAAAAACACTTTAGTATCAGAATAGGATAAAAAGGGTGTTTGCTTTCTGTTTGATAGCAAACTTGAGTAGTGCTAGATGAGAAAAGGAACAAATGGAAACACATAGATTGTTTTAATGTTATGAAATAAAGCAAATCCTGGTATATGAATAGATGCATATAGTTTGAACCGTTACCAGCTAAAATATTTCATTGATCCAGATAACTCTAGAAAATTATTATGTATGAAAATTAATTGCATGTGTAGTACAACCATGCTGGGGGCAGGGGAAAACTGCCTCTGACTTGATTTATGTTTCATTGCTGGGAGTGAGTGGCACAGGGACTGTTTTAGCCTGGATTTTCAGAAAGCACTGATAAAAGACTTAGTCCTGAATAAACATAGTGTTGTTGGCTACATATGGGCACAGGTAAAATACAACATTAGGCTCACAATAAGCTTATTGTTATTGAGACTCTATGTGGAAATACTTATAATCCTATTTGTGAAGAAAGTGACTAGTACTCTGGAACTTAAAAAACCCAGCAGGTTCAGTTCCATCCAAAAGACTAGGCCATGAAGATCACAAAAATAATTGTACTGGAAGATAAAATTTTAAATTGGATTATTAAATAACTTTATTCAGTATATTAAAATGGAATTTATACCTAGAAAATTTTTTTAAAAATGGTTTCCCCTAACATGACCTTTGGGTGTTACACAGCTACAGATGGTGAAAGGTGATAACCAAGTGTTTCTGCACTAAAGAAATAAGGAGAGTGTGAAAAACATCAGATTCTGTGCATGTAATAGTTAATATTTTTAATCAGTATGGAACATTGACGTAAGAAAAGTTGAAATTTATTGGAGAAATCTGTTAACATCTGTTTAAGTTTTTTTAAGCCCTGATGGCTTTATTTCTTAAAGTCGTTAAATGTAAATCTAAAACCACTAAAACTTAGAAAAATAAGTAGCATGAAGTGAGAAAATAGATACATTGCTCTCAGTATTCACCTAGCAATACTATATAACTGTGTAAGAATCTGTGATAGAAAAACTGAATGTGTGATTTCCAACAACTTAATTTAAAACATGGCATTAAGACTAAAATGTGTTGTGTATTTGTACCTGGGTTTCCAAGCAATCTGGTGTGCCTGCCCACAGCATGGTGGGTTGGAACTAGATGATTGTTAAGGTCCCTTCCAACCCAAGCCACTCTATGATTCTATAATAAAGAAATGACAATTTTGTTCACAGAACCTGCAGTATTAACAATAAAAGTGCCATATAATATTTAAGTTTGCACATTATCTTATTTTATTCTTTGCCAAAGGGATCAATACTGCCATAGGTAGAATTAAGAGGTGATCTCATTCTTTTGTTGCAGATGCTCAGAAGCAGAGTTTTGCTATATACCTTAGGCCATAATAATAAAAAAAAAAATGTCAGCCAAGGTGTACATTTATTATTCACTTGAGTGGTGGAAATATACAAAGAGCCTATGTCAAGGAGTTTATAAAGCTGATTTCGATTCCTCTTCAGAGACAGTAATTGGTCAGAATATAGTCACACAGTTTCTTGTTTTATATGCCTAAACTTCAGTTCTCTGTTCCATTACAATGAAAGAACTGCTTGTGCTTTCTTTATACACATATGATTTGCTGCTTTTTACTTGCCATTAGAGACAAATGAGAAGCTGCCTACAGAAAAAGCAGGTAAAAAATTTATCAATAGGAAGTATAAAACAAAATATTTTCATACAGCTGTAGCATGCCTGTAAGGTTAGAGTAGAGCAATTACTAAGATTGTTGTTATTTCCTTTGTTTTTGGATATTACTGGTATTACTTTTTACCAAAGCACAGTTTTAATGCTTTAGCGACTAAGCAGGCAAGTCTAAACACAGAAGCACTGATTCTATTTTTTACAAATGATTCTGAGGGTTTCTCAAATTCTTTTTGGTTTTCCAGGTCGTAATTATAATGACCAAGTACATGCTAATATTTTAGAATATATTGCCAGTATTTCATTACACGTAGGCTGAATTTGCATGAGTTCATTTTGAACCATGTCTGAAACAAGAAAAATAAAGTAGAAAGTAGATTTATTTCACGCTGGCAGTGAACTTTAACATTTTATGTGATGTATTAAACAATTAATTTTTCTTTAATTGTTTCCAACCCATTTGACAGTGTTTTCATCCCAGTTCCAAATGGAAAATATTAGACTAAATGTAATACTAGTCTTGTGTTGAGAATTATAGTTATTGTGCTGACAGGTGTGATAGAGTCTCTGTGCAATGAAACAAAAACATATGACCGCAGTCATAGCTGTTACAATTTACTCGACTTATCCTCTGCTCAAAAACTTGACCACTTTTTGGAAATTCTAGTTCATTTCAGTGATTCTTTTGAGACTCGTTGTGTTCTAGAACATGGTGTGTTTGTGTTTGTTAATTTGATTTAATTATAGCAGAGAAGCAAACTGAGCATTGGGACCCAGCATGTCTAGAAAATAGTAGAAAAAGCAGACAGCCAAAAGGAGCTGTGGGAAGGAAAAAACTTGATGAAAAATCCATTTCCTGCACTTAGTCTTACACTTGAGAAAAAACATCAGACTGGTGAGGCAAGGAGCGAGGGGTATATGCAGTGGGAGTGTGTACAACATCTTGCAAGGGATTTCTGTCTAGGCTGTGAGGTAGAAACTGGTTTTGTCCTATTTTATTTCCCTCCCTCTTAATAACTCTTAAACTGCTCAGACATTTGTATACTCCTAATCTTTGCCTGGGAATAAAGGTATTTTTCTCTTACTGTCCTGCAGGGTTGGAGCTTTTCTTGGCCTTTCTTCCAGTACCTTCCTGTACTCCAGGAGTACAGCTTTGTTAAAAAGAAGGCATCTTATACTGCAGCTTTTGTCCAGTCTTCCCATTCTGAATGTTGGGAAAAAGCTATTAAAAATCAGATTCAGAATTCCACTTGTGGGTCTGGCAGCAGTGCCCATGCACCAGGCCCCTCCTTTGGCCTCAGTGACAGTGATTGCTTTTAATTCTGTGTAGGCTGTAGCATCAGACTTGTCTTCTCTAGGGCAAAATAAGGAAACTAGTAACCAAGGAAAAAAACCCCAAACAAACAAAAAAGTGTGATGAACAGCTTATGTATTCTTCATACCATTCTTTAAGTTTTCTTCTACTCCTGATGGTATGATCCAAATACTACTATGGGCTACAGTTAATGATTGATGAATCCTAACTGATTTGATTCAGTTTTGAATTTCATAAAGTGTATTTCAGGGTAGGAACACATACAAGGTGTTGATGATGCTTGTAATTAAGCTGTGGAGTAAATTTTATAACTCTAAATGTGAAGATATTTTAAATAGTAATTAAAGAGCATTTGAATGTCCATGTTCTTATGGCTTAGAAAAGAGTTGGATACATTCTCCCCTTTAGCCTTGGAAATTCTCTTGAGAAAATACCCTTATTACTTAAAAAACCCCACATAGATTAGGAGCAGCTGAACTGGACAGCACTTGTAGTTGAATGTGTGATGTTGCCTCCTGCAGTAGGATTGCTAATCTCCAGAAGAGAATATAGACACTAAAGAGAAATTAGAAGCATGGAGAAACAATTCCTTTGTGATACTTCATAATTGTCTTTCTCATCTAAGATTTTTTTCCTCCCATGACAATGCAGTTTTAAAAGAAATCATTAGTACTTTAGGACTCCCTCTCCTTCATTTCCCAACTCCCCAGATACCTGCAATTCTCCATACTTTGACAGGGAATATTTATTAATTTTTTGTTCCGAAGTTGTAAAAGGTATATACATCCCCTGTAGTGTCAAAAAACTGCTGATCTCCGTGGGGTTGAAATTGGTAATGGTTATGTCTGCCTTGTGGATTAATTTTTCTGTAATTGAGTCTTGTGGATAATGAAAAATCCAAGTATATATTTTATGGGACAATTAAAATATTGTTTTGAAAAAAATATACAATTTAATGAAAAAGTTTATTAAATTTTAGTATGTTTGGAGCATTAATGTAAATGAAAAACACATAGTAAGTATTATTGTTTTAAAAAATTATGGCGTCAGCATGGCTTGGATGTGAAGGGTCATTAAATATCATCTAGTTCCGACACCCCTGGCATGGACAAGGATGCAACCCACAAGATGAGGTTTCTCACAGCCCCATCCAACACTTGAAAACTTCCAGGGATGGGGCATCCACAAGTTCTTTGATAAATCTGTTCCAGTACATCACCACTCTTACAGTAAATAATTTCTTCCTAGTATCTAATCTAAATCTCTTCTCTTTAATAACATTCCTTCTTGTCATACTCATTTCTGACTGTGTAAAAAGTCATCCTTCCTCTCTCTTGTAAGTCCTGTTTAGGTACTGGAAAACCACAGTGAGGTATCTCTGGAGACTTCTGTTCTTCAGGCTGAAGAACTCTAGCTCTTTCAGCCTGTCTTTATAGGAAAGATGCTCCAGCTCTCTGAGCAGCTTAGTGGCCTCCTCAAAATTCACTCCAGTGAGTCCATGTCTTGTGCTGGGTACCCCAGAGCTGGATGCAAGGTTCCAGCTGGGATCTCACCAGACCAGAGCAGAGCAGGAGGTCAGAATCCTCTCCCTCACTTTGCTGGCCACGCTGCTTTGGATGCAACTCAGGACACAGTTGGCTTTCTGGGCTGCAAGCTCACACTATTGATTCATGTCCAGCTTTTCATCCACAGAGCTTTGCAGGGTTGCTCCCAATGACTTCTTCTCCCAGTCTGTGCTAATGTCTGGGATTGCCCTGATCCAGTTACAGAACCTTGCACTTGAACTTCGTGACGTTCTCTTGGGCCCAGTTCTTAAGCTTGTCCCTTTGGATGACATCCCATCCTTCTGTTGTGTCAGCTGCACTGCTCACCTTTGTGTCATCTGCAAACTTGCTGCAGGAACACTTGACCTGCCTGTCTGTGTCATTGAGGAAGATCATAAAGGGCACTGAGTTCCTATAGAGCTGCTGCTCCAAGTCCTGACCACGGCACCACACCCTGGTCACTCACACTCTCCAGGGCCACTTAAATCTGTTGGCAACACTGACACCATATCACTCATGAGAGCTGATGGTTCCTTGCAGGTCTCTCAGCTTATACTCATGACTCTCTGACTGTGGAGGCCCTGCCCAGCCTTTTCTAGTGCTCAGCCTCCAGAACTTGCTGTGGCTGCTGCTGCTGTTGCTGCTATGACTGCTGTGTTTGCCTGGCAGACCTTAATAATTAAAGTATGTTTTAATTAATAATTAAAATACATTTTAGAAAACTATTGTATTAATTCCTAAATTCAGTGTATTCCGTGGCAGGTGATGAAAAAAATGCTCTTTTGAATGAAAGAGATATTCTTAAAGTTCTTCATAAACTTGAAGACCATAGTACTATAATGGGTGTATTAAACAGGAGGAATTAATCTTTTTATCCATAAAATATTGTTTAGGTAAGATACATAGAACTTCAGAATTTCATATAGTATTCTCATTTAACAGCATGACTTCAAAGAAAATGCACAGATCGTGGTATCCCTTACATTACAATACTGTAGGTATGGGATAAACAACCTCTGCTAACCTGAGAAAAATAATAGTTTCCCTTTAAAAGAAAAAGCAGGAGGTGTAGGAGTAGAGGAAGAAGGATTATTGAGTAAGTTAATTAGAAAGAGCCCAAGGGAAAAATTAGGAAATTAAAACCCATAGAATCAGCAGGACAGAAGCTAAAAATATATCGTTACATGATACACTGAGGGTGGGGAGCAGCAGGGAGGCAAATAAAGAATTTGATTAAACAGTAAGACATTTTTTCAGGTGTTTGATTTCTATATTTCTTGTGATCCAGCCTCAGTAAAACAGTGGAGTAATAATTACACTTCTCAGATTCATGCTACCCTTCAGAAAGGAGATTACTGCAAAGTTAAATATTCAAGGCTAGCATTTGCTACATCAAAGACAACATGTATGAGTGGTATGTGACACAGTTTGGATACAATTTTATGAGGAGTGAAAACTTAAGGAAAGTGGAAAAAATAACCTTAGTAAATATTATAGTCATATTTATTTTGAGTAATAAACAATTGAGAAGTCATGTGTTGCTCTGGATGGTAGTAGAAAGCTAAGACTATTATGAAGCAGATTTCAGAGACAGTTTTTATTTTGAAGGTTTATGTAGCTTTCTAAGTAAGATCTGGTCTAATCTTTGATCTATTCTAGTGACACTTCTCTTGAATAGAGAAAATAATATTGATTTTTGCTTTATTAAATGTATCCCTCTGTTCTGGATATACATGTGCCAGAGCAAATGTCTAAAATGTGTTAGAGCAAACAGGTTGGCTTTTTGTGACTGTCAATAGTGCCTGAATTTTCAGAAGTTAGGGGCATGCCTACATATTTACACATAGATGAGTAGGTAAAATAAATTTATACAACTGTTGAAAAAAGTATATTGAATAAATACACTCGTGTGTTTTTCAAGGCAATATAACATAGTACATATTATATGAAGTCACAGGACACATTGAAGAGGTGGACTGTGTGATTCCTTGTATGTCCAGTTCTGTGGTTTTTTACCATAAGGTAGGCTTTGTTGGTTGTTTTCTCTTAACAGGATCAATGATGTTGGTTTAGTATCCAAATAGTGACATTTACTAAAAAAAGTGGATAGAATTTTTGAGAGCTTTACTATTTCGTATTATACCTCTGATGAATTTTTTAAGTGATTACTGTAATGCCTTAAAATCCCGTTGTCACTGGTTGAATATTTCTCATTACATAGTTCATTGTGGTTTTCTGTCAATGTTCAGAATTATTACATAATATTGGGTCAACATTCAGATTTAATGGCTCCTAATTATGCTTCTCCTAATTTCCCGTGAATTATACAATCTGTTCTCCAACTGAAGTGTGGATTCCCTGCATATGAAAATTAGTTAATCAGGACCTGTGTTAAGTGATTAGAAGCACAAACTGAAAAAAATCTGTGGACTTGTCAGAATGTGATACATCTGGTGAAGTCCCTTTCATTTATTTCTTTAAATAACTGAAACATTTAAACTTTTTATTTCCCTGACTTCTTTTCTTCTTAGAGGAATTGTTGGTAGGTGGTGACTTCCTAGGGCAGAAAACACCACAGGATGAAAGCACAAAAAATTTGTATTCCTTTGCTTGTTCTCCCACAGGTGCTTCATGCAAAGCACATATCCTATTGTATGTTGGATTCGCCATGTGTGAAATGAAAGAGACTTCTTAACAAAGATCCTGGTTATTTTCTTCACTCTTTGTCTCTCCTAAATGGAAACAATTCTGTTTTAAACACCCAGTTCATTAACCAACAGTGGGTTATTGCCCTAATTACAGCTTAAATAACCTAAAAAGTATTTTGTTTTGTGGAGCTTTCTGTTTTGCATAGCTGATTGAGTACAGGCTTGTTTAATGAACCATGATACAGATAGTTTTGAATGCAAATATTTTTTCCCCCTAAGCTAGGGAACAGTTTTTCTCCCAGTATATGAATTAACTGTCAACAGTACAAAATGTTACAGTGTGGCATGTCATTGAGATTACAGGTAGAGGAGGGATACTGTGAAATTTATTTATATTGAATAGAGATAGCCTTTCAGATTTCGAGTGGTGCAGCTGAGCTCCTAAAAGGTCTTTAGAAAGAAGCAGTGATTAGTCCTTTTAATTATAAAGCCACAACCAAGATACGTTTTGTGTATTCTCAGAGAAAATTCATTAAAATTAATATGCAAATATTTCTACAAGTTTTGTATGATGTTTCAATAAGAACATTCTCACTGGTTTATATGAATTCTGTATGGTTTGATTATTAGGTAAAATGCTTTACAAAACCTTCTTAGGGCTTAAAATGAATGTAAAAATATTTATGAAATATTTAGGAGTACTTAGTGCTTTTAAGCAGATAGCTTTTTATGTCCCAAGTGAGTAAAACTCAGTTGGAACTGGAAGACACTTTTCTGCCTCCCCCCTCATCCCTTCCTCTGTTGTAGGGAGGTGAGAGGATCAGAAAGTTGTATTTTAACCTTTTTCCAATTAACACTAAAGGTGTTAATCTTCTTATTCCTCGAGCTCATTAGTTAAGGGCATAGACCATTCTGTGGGCAGTTAACTATATGCATTGCCTCAGAGTTGCAATGGTTGACAAATTTCAAGTTTTACCACGATGCAAATGTGTGAGAATCTGATAGGAGTTAAGTGATTTCGTGTGGGAACTTAATTGTAGGTGTAACCATGACCCCTTGTTCTGTCATCTCTGATATGTATTAAGTAATTGCTTACAGTGCTTTTCAGTAAAGTGTGTGTTTCAATCGAATACAGTGGTTTGTTTATACCCTACAGCAATGGCTGTGTCCTTAGGTAGTTGGATTCTTCTTCAGCAATTTCTGATACTGCTGTATTTACATTTAGTTCTTGTGGGCCATTAGTGTAGCAGATTTGTCATGGCACATTTGGATAAAGAGTTGTATATGACTAACTAATTAGTTCAAGGCATTACAAACACAGGTTTTGTCTCTCAGTTGTTTTACATGCAACTAAAAAGCCAGTCCCATTTCGGGTAATCTGCGCCTTTTCTGAGGTAATTTTTGGATTAGTGTCTATCAGGAAAGGGACAAGGCACATGGTCTCAATGTGTTTATCCAAATAATAGTTTTAACATAATTCATGGAGCTTCTTGTTTATTATAGCCCCACTACATATGTTTTGGATGAAGATGAGCCTCGCTTCCTTGAAGAAGTTGATTACAGCGCAGAGAGTAATGATGATCAAGACGTTGAATTAGCTGATAATGTGGGTGATTATGAGGCAACTAATCAAGATGATGGACTTTCAGACTCAGATTCAACAAGGATACTCCTTTCTTGAACCAGCTTTGCTGCCAGTAACAGAAAATAAAGTATCCTGGATTTCCAGTCATGTACTTCCTTGCTGTTTTCTACAAAGGGGATAAGCTTCAGTTAACACAAATAACTGGGGTCTGCGTAGCTCAAGGACAGTAAATATTTCTGATAAATTTGCATTTGTTTTATTTAAGGAGTTCTGTGTATTCTTTAAGCTCTAAATAGATAAATTTATTTACCAGTTCTTTTTCTACTAAATAGTACTGCATGGCATTTTGTGTCCTTAAACTCTTACTTCGGAAAAATGAGTTGTAATTTTTAGTGTGTCAGAGTACAGAAACTAATTTTTTGTGGTACATTTCTTTGAGTTGCTTCCTAAAAAATACATATGTACAGGTTTTCTAAATTAATTTGTTTGTCTGTGTATATGCGCGTGTGTATACTGAGGTGAAAAGGTTATTTTTTGACATTATTTCAATGATACTTGATTGTGTTGGAAGCAATGTAGTGCCTGCTCTGAAACCATTCAGTAATTACTAAATTAAAAATGAGAACATGATGTATGAATTTTTGCACTTGTTTCTTGCTTCGTACGATTATGTGGTTTTGCCACAGTATTAAGTGATAATTCTTATTAATGTCTGTTCAGAGTTCAGGAATTTTGCACAGTGACTAATGCAGCCTGTGCTTAGAAGAACTAGACTGTTGTATAAAACTCACCCATAAAATAGGCATGATTTAATTTGAAGAAGTTTTCTTGTTAAGTGTACATGTCTACAGGAAGAGGTCAGGTATATACACTTTATGTATATTCAGCTACACAGCTGCTCCGTTTTTCTTCTTGAATATGCACGTAGTTAAAAAATGTTCACTTTACTGGAGGCAGATTAACTATATACCAAATTCAACTGCTTTAAGGGGGATGGTGCATTTTGGTTTAAGCCTTTTTTGCCTGATTGTGACCTAGTGCTAACTCTGCTCTGATAAGGAGATTGGACTGTAACTTGCTGAGGTCTCTTCCAGGCTGAATAATTTTATTCTGTGGTTCTGTATTCTTCATGTTTAAAGTCAAGCTGTCAGGTATGGGATTTACACTTCTTCATCTTATCTTCTTATTGCCTCTTAAAATAAGATCTAATAGGGAAATGAAGAGAGTTGTAGTCCATAGTTTACAGAATTGACATGTTTTGCAATGAAAAATACTTTTCAAAAACTATTTTTACTTGATGTGACCCAGTTGTGGCATTCATTTTCTTCTGCATGTGCAAGGGCTTTAAGAACATTTTTAAGTTACAGCAGCTTTTCAACTGATGTATTTTCTGTATGTTTGTTGCTCCAAATAAAAGTGTGTTTTGGAGGGGAAGGGTGTCTTCAGTAGAGGGATTAAAAAAGAATAAAATTTATGAGAATGAAATTCTTGTATTTCCATTTCTCATTTTCTCATGTATCCGTGTTTTTCTGCCAGGAGATGGATTTGCACCAGGATCTGTTCTTTCAAATTCAGCATTGTTTGGTAATGCCTGTCCATACTGCTCTGATTCTGAAACTAGGGAAGGGATTTTGATCTCTTGTTATATGCAAGGATGTTATATCTGTATTTTTGTTTAAAGGCTTAAATTTATATTAATAAACATGCAAAGAGATTTAGGGGTGGAAAACATGGAAAAGTTGGAAACATTTAGAGTCTTGTTCCTTTATAAGTTTTTCTCTGTAGTGAAAATTATCTTTTGTTGTGTTTTGTGAACTACATACTGTAAATAAGAAAATTTATTTATTACTCTGTTGAAGAGGAGCCCTCTGCATTGAAAGTAGAGGGATTTGGGAATCTGTCAAATGGAAGAATTAACCTTGCCACAGATTTTGAGTTACTTTTCAGTCCAATGACAGCAGTTCAGAATGCTCATACTGCCCTGTCAGTCTTATGCTACTTGTTTGCATAAACAGATTTTCATCCTTAATGGCTCCTACTTCAGTGGGAGTAGTATTCATAAGTAAAGTTATTTATAAAAAAATTCACTTAAATTTCAGAGAATGCAGGCTGCTACATGTTTGTTAACTCCATTGTGCACGTCTTCTTAGGTTTCATTTTAATTTGTGTTAATCTTGGAACGCTATTTTTGTGCCACCAGCAAGACTAGAAATATGCTTCATTCATTTAGAAAGAATTGTGGCTTAGTAGTACAAAATTGTTTTTTTCTCCTGAGTATGTATGTATATTTGTTCTTCTCATGACTCCTACAGCTTTTGATCTGTGCAAAAAATGAGTTACCAGCTATATAATGCCTCAAGATTACATGTTTTTACATTAGATTGTAATGCAGTTATGATATCACTTAGTTGTTAGATGTCATTCTGGCAGCTGTTGGTCTGAGCTTCTACCAGTGCAATTCTAATGCAAGAGGTGAAACTTTGTCTCTATCTTACACATTGTTTAAAATGCAAAGGTTGTTCCCTCAAACATTTTCCAGTACTTGCCTTTTGAAAGGTAGTCTCCATTCATGCTCACAGGGATTCCAGTTCATGGGAAGAATTGCTGCAGTGAGAACTGCTTCATACTGCTTATCCCTTTTCCAATACCTGTTGCCATTGTTGCAGTGGTGTTGATGGACAGATGCTGGTGCCCCCATTTATGTGTTTTGGTGAGAAATCTGGTGTTTAGCTGAAAAAGGAACAGCTAACAGTTGAGCACACATTCCATTCTGTTAGTGTGGCATTCACCCTGAAGAAACAGGCAGAATGATAGCAAAGAATAGCAGTGTCTTGGGCTGTCACAAATCAGTCATCAAGCATGGTCTGTCCCAGACAATTGACTTGTCTTTATTCTATGCATTGGCATTTCAATGTGGCTTTGGTTTTAAATGATGCTGTTTGCTATAAGCATGACTGGTTCTGTATAGGCAAAGAACATATCCCTAGATCTTCCTCCAGACATAACAAATAAGACTGTAAGTAATAATTACATCTGTGCTATTTACTGTCTTACTTCTAAGTAATTGCTGGACAATGAACTACTCTATTCCCTTTCCAGAAACAATTAAAATTGCATCAAAATTTTGGTACTGTGTCTTCACTGATGACATCCCCTGGTGTAACATAACTTAAAGCAGTTTGTGCCAAAATCTTGCCTGGTCATTTTTCAGGGTGGATATCTTTATCATCCTGACTTACCAGGGAGTTTGGTTTGAATCTCAGAAAAGACTGCAGAAGCACTAAACACTGTTGACAAAATACAAAAATACAAGGTTTCAGATAATTTCTGTTGTAATGCTGTGATAGATATAATTGTTGCAGTGTTATTATGCATGCCCCAAATACCAATACTTATTAATAAAAATGCATAATAAAGAATTAATTACAATCTTTTGCTTCCCTATTATTGGTTAGTGATGATTAAGGATTCCTTATCCTATCATTTGCAGCAATATTCTTACCTGTAAGGACCGCAGTATGCATAGCATTAAAAGAAAAATCAAAACAAACTTGTTTTCTGTGAAATTAAATTCAGTGTGCTACAGGCTTAGAGTAGCATTTGCATATTAATTGACTGAATTATAGCTATCTAAAAATATTTGAGATTCAGCAATAATTGTGAAACTTACGAAGACTGAGTGAACCACAGTGAAGATCTGCACAGCACACAGAAGGGCCTTCTGGTGAGAGTCTTTCCTTCCCATACAGTTAATAGGATATTAATCTGTTTTAGGAAAGACACAAGATTGTTCATCAATAAGTCATTCCTTTACATTTCAACTCAGCTGCAGTTGAGGATTTATTTTTGCTATATATGTTTTTGTAGTAGCAATTTTAAGATTTCAGCAATTTTTTTGAGGGAAAGTTCAAGTCAAAATGAGATCATCCATTTTATGCAGCTATCTGAAAAGAGCAAGTGATGACTAGGAATCATCAGTGTAACTTTTGTAAATACATTTGCAATTTATTTAACTATACCTGTCATGTTACTTTAAGTTGAACAGTTTCACAAAGTGTTGTTGAAATTATTTTAAGGATCTACAATAATCACAATGTCGAATTAGTCTTAGTATATCTTTCTTTTGTCGATGTTTCTAAGGTCATCAGGATGCAAGTCATTTGAAATGTGAGCTCACATCTTGTTTGCTTAAGAAAACTAAGTTGCTTTGAAAGATGGGCTTTAAATACAAAATGCCAAACAGCACTGACACCTCGTAAAGAATACATTGTCTTGGCTATTTTTAACAGTATCATATAAAGAATTAATCTAGTCCTAATCAATGTGAACTTCATAACTATGAAAGTCACCCTCTTATTTCTTGTTATTAGAAAAGGTTAGGTGCTGTATTTTTTTTTTGTTTTGCGAAACAAAAATACAAAAGAAAGAAAACAAACAAACAAAACCCCACAAAACAAAAAACAAACACCAAAATACAGTAGTATTTACATACTTAATTACATATTTACAACACAGCTCAGTACAGCTCTAATTAGAGCTCTTGTACAGCTTTTGAAGCAGTTTGGAAAGAGTCATTGGTGCAAAATATGGGTTTGTCATCAAAGGAAATGATGCACCATAGGATTTGCTGATAAAAATTATGTGGTTATGAAATGTCAACCAGGTGCTGCCTCTCGTTGCCCCTGCAAAATTCTTACCACAAGACATTTGTGCTTAGAGTGTGCCCTTCTTTCCGGCATGGGGTTATTTCTCATGCAGCTTTTTTCATGGTAGATGAGAAGAATATATACTAGCAGCACCTCATTATTACAAAAGTTCTGTCAATTTTCACTGGGCTGAATGCTAACTAATAAAATAATCTAACAAAATTCCACAGTAGTGGAATTCCATATTTCCATACATGAAATGCTGCTGTTAACACAGAGAGGGGATATTGACTTTAAATTACCTGAAATAGGACTTTTCTTTAATTGTCCCTCCAGACAAATTCCTATGCTCTTAGCCGATAGCATTGCATTCATGCTCATTTTGTTCACAAAACAAAATGACCATGAAAAGATTTCAGTACAAACGAGACAGGAAGCACAGAGTAAGGAAGACAAATGATCTTTAATACTTTGTATAGTATTTGCTTAATGGTACCATATTTACATAAACCTATCATAAATGATAGTCCAGCTGGCCCCATGGATTAAAATGGTTCAGATGTACATTTTATGAAGACAAACTGAAATGAGATGTCCTGCACAAACCTTCAGCCAACAGACTGTCTTAATACTTGGCCTTGATCATCATCTCACACAATTTAGACTTTATACTGCCAAATGAAAAGTCCTAAACTGGGTCTGATAGTATTCCAAAATAATAAATGCCTTGGGTTTTTGTCCCATAAAGATTGCTGCAAAATTTTCAGATTCTCTGCAACAATCATCATCCTGGCTTTTGTGTAATCGCAAAAGACACAAGTCCAGACACAAGTCCAATTTAAAAGGACATTGTGCTTCTGTACTCTTTTACACCCATTCAGTTTAATCCATGTCTGCTCTAGATTACTTTGCTCTTCTAAAGCATCCAGTCAAGTCAGTCTTCTAGCTTAAGTGATGAGCCAATGATGTTGTCCTCTTCTTTGTTGACAGAAGCTTTCTCCTATGAATCCCATCAGTCAGTATTGCTTGAAAATGCTGCTGTTATCAAATGTACACCTGATTGTGTTCCATAATGAAAGGAGACTCCCCAAATCATCTTTTTAAGTACAGTAGCTCATTCATCAGTATGTCGTGTACTTGTTCTCCTTGTCCAAAGAAAAAATGTTGAGAATATAAGTAGGCAGTATTTTAGAAGAATAACTTTTCAGATCTAAAAGTGAATTCGGAGACATATTAACTCTAAAAATCTCTTTATGTTAAGCTCCTGACCCCAAACTCTAACAGGAGGGCAAGGGGCCTCCTGGTCAGCTAAATCTATGAGGAAGCCAAGTCACTTGGTGTTCTTTCTCACACAGCTTCCTGTGTTGAGGAGAAAATGCTGTCAGTAACAGCAGAGGAAGAAGTCTTCGTCTTGACATTGTTCACCTCCCTGTGCCTGCCTCACAAACTCTAGAGATTGGAGGGCGTATTTTTCTTTGCTTCTCAGCTGTGCTCTATGGTACAGTTAGAGGGACAGAAAGATAAATTACAACTTGTGATTATTAGTGTTTAAGAAGATCCATGCTCCTTCCATGACTTGTCCACCAGCAAGGTGGCTATGGGTGAAGTCTCCCATCAGTGAAAAAAAATGTAGTAAGATAAACACAGTACCCTTTGATTTGTAGATGTGAACAGTGGAGGGAAATGGATTCTGAGCAATGACTTGGCCACATGTGAAACTCCCTTTCCACAATCCTTCCCTGAGCTTCCCACCATGCCATAGCTGGAGGCCCTGACGGGACACTGCTTGCTGACCTGGGGCCTGGCTACTGGCACAGCTATGGGAACATCCCTATAATGGAAGTGTGAGCAGGGTTGTTGAGATGGGATCATTGACCAATTAAGGATTCAAGAAAGAAAACACCAGCACAGAAATCTTAGGGAAGACCAGGGAGCAGCTAGGTAGAAGTCACTGGCTGAGCCATTGGTGCCAACGGGTGCCAGTGGATGGCACGTATCTCTCTGTGGGGCTGAACATTGCATGGAAGCTGTAGTGGTTTCACGTCCACCTGTTCGTTTGCCAAGTTTAGTGTAGTGGTTTAAGTGTGTTTTCTGCTGTGAGATAGAATTAGGAAAAAGGCAAAACAGGCTCAACTTAAAAGTAAACAGATAGATTTTATTAACATACACACTAAAAGAAGAAAAATTAAAAGAAAAAAAAAAATCTTCAAAACACTCTTACTTCCCCCCAGAAGTGTTCACTTTCCTACAAGCAACATAGAGAGACAAAACCTGTGATTTTCAGTCAGTTTCATAATTTGAAAATAGTCTTTCATCAATTCTTTAGGAGAGAAATCTCTCTTAGTTTACCATGGGAGTTTTCTCCCACTGACAACCTAGAACAGTTCTCTTATGGGTCCCAACTCTTACAGAAACAGCCGCCCAGGGAGACCCTGCTTCTGTGAAGTCTTTTCTCATTAGCAGTTTTCCTAAGCTGCTTATGGGTCATGGGAACTCAGGCATCTGGGGCGTCACCTTTTAAAGATGTACAACTCAAAGGCAAAGGATTTTTTCATCTCAAAGAACGGAGATGTCTTCTCACTTCTTTACTGGAGCAGAGGGCTTCTCATCTCTCTCTGTTCAAGCATCTCATAAGATCAATATTACTTAGTCCATCCACAAACATCTTTGCTCAGATCCATACACAAATCTAAACAAACATTATCTCCAAATGCATATCTTTCCTATGATTTGAAGGGATAATCTACATATGGAGTTGATTTCCACGGCTCAGTAAAAAGTCCAGCCAGCAGGCAACTCCTGCATCCTTCCTCTAGTCTTTCTTTCTCCATCAGACTGTCATGCTGGGTTTTCTCTACGTGCAGTCTGTCCCGCTCTTCTCTCTCTCAAGGAAGGGTTAAGCCTTGGAAGCGTCATCTTGCCAGAAAAGAATTAAATCTGCCCAGGCCTTCGGTGTTCATGTGATCTCTGATCTCTGCCGGGCAGCAGCCTCTCCAGGAGAGAGATCTCAAAGCTGCCGGGCTTTTCCCCTCTCCTTTCCCCTCACCCCAGGAGCAGGGGAGCTCTGCCCACCCCTCGGTGACAGTCGGGGTGGGCTCGGCCCAGCCGGGCCCATCGCTGTCACCAGGGGCCCGGCTCCCTCCCGGCTGGTCTGAGATCGGCTTTATCAGAGCTGATGTGAAGCTGCAGCCTCTCCTCCCCCGCCGGGAGCCGATGGAGCCCGGCCAGGCCTCGGGCCGGCTCCCCCCGCCGGGAGAGGGGGAGCGGCGGGCCCGGCCGGCCGAGAGACCCGCCCGACTCCATGGTGCCTGTTCCAGGGGACAGAAGGAAAAAGCCTGGCCTGGAAAACATCAGGATTTATGTGGGTACTTCCCCAAAGTTGCAATCAACGTCCTCAATGGTCAAACTATATGCCAATATCAAAAAATGGTCTCTGATAAGTGCCTGTCCCTCCTAAAATAATTTCAAGGTCGTAACAGAGCAATATTCTATTTCCTCTTTGGCTAAAAACCAAACTGTGTTAAGCCATGGCTGAAGCCCACCCTGCATGGAGGACCAACACCTACCTGAACTCCAGAGCTTTCTTGGAGTGATCAGCAGACTTGGACTTTGAATAGCAGATCACTAAATCCCAGCTGCCTTTTGTCCATGATAGGCAGTGAGTAAAAGCATAGACTCATAGAATTGTTTCACTGGTAAAAGACATCTATGACCTTTGAGTCCAACCATTAACCTAACAATGCCAAGTCCACCACTAGACCATGTCCCTATGCACCTCATCTGAACACCTTCTAAACAGCTCCAAGGATAGTGACTCAAGCACCTTCCTGGGCTCACTGCTCCAATACTTGATAATCCTCTCAGTAAAGAAATCTTTCGTAGTATCCTATCTAAAACCTCCCCTGGTGCAACTTGAGGTCATTTCCTCTTGTCCTGTCACTTGTTACTTATGAGAAGAGACTGACCCCTACATGGCTACAACCTCCTTTCAGGTATTTCAAACCAGGATTTAACTACAACATCATCCCTGTTAAATTTAGTGATTTATGTCACAAGGATTTATGTTCACCCTTAGCAGGTGCTCATACAAATGGAATAACATAATTGGAGTCCAAAAAAAAAGTTTAGAAGTATTTTCCAATTTGAAGGTGGAAAGAATGTGTTTGAGATCCCAGATTTGTGTGTGGGAAGCCTTGTGTGTTGATTGAGCTGGGGGGTTTACAGGAAGAGACATTTAAGCCAAATGTGTCTGCTGGAGTCTGATTAACTCTCAGGAAATTTGAAAAGACATTTTCTCATTCCCAGCTGAAAGGTTTTATATGTTTCTAAGGGCTAAGGATTTAAATTATTCAAAAGAGGAAGAGAAGAGGTTATGAAATGTCAAAGTAAGGATATGGAAAAGAGATTTCAGAAGCTTAAAGGTACTTATTTTTAATACATATAAACAAGAAGGATAGGGGTACATGGCACAGTTCAGGTAAAACAAGTTCAGTACAATTTCTGCGATCACTAAAACTCTGGGTTTTTAAAATTTAGTTACTCAGTGACTTTTTAAGCTAATTAAATTTTGGTATTGTCTTGACTGGAAAAAAAATTTCCTGGTATAGAGGGAGAAGAAGCACTACAGTACTGTTTTCTGCAAAAGACCACTTACCACTTCAAGGCTACAGCCATGAACCCTAGCCCATTTTCTCTTCTTTTTAGTGTCATCCCTGAAAGCTTCTTTCATCATGCAGGTCAATGCACTTTCCAGATCAAGGTTTTAAGATGGGATGGGCATTTATATTACATCATTTAAGGATAAAAAATATTGATTGCTATAATAGCAGCTATGATGACTGGCAGTACACTTAGAATGCGTTGCCTGATAGTATTACATATGTAAAATATTCACATGCCCACATGATGCCAGTTATTAAAATAATTCCCTTAGGAATTATAAAACTGTGAAAAAGCAGCCCACATGGCATTCTGTGGAGTGTAGCATGTTTCAAAGCTGCAAGACTGTTCAGAGGAGAATCTGTGTCTTATTTTTATACAGAGTTCCTGTTTATGCATCTGAAATTTCATTGTTTTCACCATACACCTGGCTGCCAGTAAATATGTTATAACAAAATAAACAGCAGGCAGTTGCACACCAGTGCTGTGGAAGTGCTGTTGGAGAAGGCATTTCTGTAGACAGAATTTCCAAGCAGCAATGAGTGTCAACTGAAGGTCATATTTATATTGTATTTCCCAGGTGACTCTCCTTTTGAGTGGGTGTCTTTAATGATGAGGCAAGCCTTGGCCTAATGGAGTGGTGAAGGAGGTGTCTTTCAACAAATATTGACCATGAAATGCTAGCAGGAATCATTAAATAATACTTAACCTTCTTCCTCTGGTTTGTATTAATTTACTCTGTTGTATTGAATAGTCAGTGATTAACCCATAAATGAAGTGATACCAGAGGTATCTGTATGATAGCAAAAATATCCACTTTGTTTCTTTATACTGACACAATTTCCATTTTAATATATTTCTTTTCTCACAGCCTGGAAAAGGTATAGGACCTGTGCTACTGAACCAGGGAAAGCACTTGTAACCTCTCTCTGCCATTAGCAGGTGTTGACAGATTTAGGAGAAGTATGAGGAGCCATTTAACCTAGCCACGACATAATGGCCCCTAGCAGAAACAGATTAGTTAAAACCCTGCATCAAAAGAAGCTTGTTTTGTTTCCCTTAATTAATTTACCATATTTACTCCGTGTATGCAGATACTGCGGTTTTCGGCATTGCTTAGTATCTTCATGTAAATGAAGTGCTGTGACGGTTTTATCCCTGTGAAAGGTTTTTCTGTCCTATTAAATACTCTGTTTGCTGTGTCTGAGATCATAGATGACCACAATCCTCTTGTATTTTTAGATGGAAAGGGCTACAGACACAAGCCAGTGAAAACCACGATGCCTGTTAGGACTTAATCGATATGCTAATGATGTGTTAAACTTGCTGTGAGTTCAACATCAACGGCTAGGAATCTAAACAAAGGAAGGGCAGGACTGAAGCCCTCTATTACTTTGACTTTGTTAAATAAAAATAAAATGCTGAACGATTGAAAAAAAAGGTGGGTGTTTTTGTTTTGTTTTGTTTTGTTTGGTTTTGTTTTGTTTTGTTTTGTTTTGTTTTGTTTTGTTTTGTTTTGTTTTGTTTTGTTTTGTTTTGAAGAGTCCTGCAAGGAACTGGAAGATTTTGGTTTCAGAATAACATGAATAGTGTAAAGTTAATAAGGCAGGAGATCCTGCACTGAACAGTAGGTACAAAACAGCACACCGAATACACTCATTAAGTATACAGAGTGTCTTTCATGCTGTGAAAAAGGCACAGATGTAAAGGAAAAAAGGTTTGTACCTGAAGATTGCATCATACTTCGTAAGCATATGAGGCCTGAAGAGAGTCTGTACAGGCAACTTTCAAGTTGTTGAATGCAGCTTTATTACTACACTTATGCAATTTTTTATGGAGCACACAGTTGGATTCCAGGAACGCACAAATTCTGTTTCAATCTGACTATCTTCAAATGATTTGATCAAGTTATATGTGTTGAAAAAAGAAGAAAAAATCTGACAAGAGCTTTTTCATCTCTTACTAACATATGTAGAGCACACAGACATTTTGACAGGGCAACTGTAAAATACTATTAATTTATTTGCATAGTGAGAAAGCTCAACATTTCCTAAAATATCCCCATACAAGAATTCAAGTTCCTTTTTTATTTTGTGCTTATTTTGAAAGGAGCTACTGCAAAATAATCATGTTTAAAGCAGAATGAGAAATAGTAACTTGCAAAAAACAAACATCTCCAGTGTTAGATCTTCCACTTGTTTGGGATATGAGTTGCTTTTATTTTGAAGTTTTTTAAAAGGGCTGTTATTCATGCTTTTGTTTGCTCTTTATGTCAAGGCAAAAAGGCATAATTGCTCTTCCATTCCACAGACGTTGGGAGGAACAAAGTTCCAAAAAACAGGAGGATTGCAAACTTGAAGTGTGTGTTTGATGTTTGGGATCATAATTAAAATTATGAAAGTAACTCTCTTTAATGTCACAAAGAGATTAAAAAAAGGTGTCATTCATGACCTCATTAGCCTAGAAATGGACCCCAGAAAGAATTAATTTTGGGATGTTCGTAATGTAAACATGCAAAAGAAAGTTCCTGTTTGCCATTTATATTTTTTTTTCCTAGAGCAATTGCTAAAAATACCAGAGAAATACAGAAGATATAAAAGTATGAAACACATCATTTTGGTGATTCAGCATGGCTAAAAACAAAGACTGGGATTATTAGCTGCTTTATAACAAAAAGCCACAATAATTGCTGTCTTCAACTTTCCTCAATTTTGCTGGGGGTACAACATCCTGTTAAATGTGTTCTGAGGGGAAACAGAATAAACTGTTTACCCTAAGTGTAGGTCCTAGCCAGAACATTAAAAATTCTGTTTTAAAAAATAGCTCTTACTGTACTTGTGCTGTCTTCCAAGACCTAATGGATTTTAATATGGAGATTAAACTAAAAGAGAGGAAGATTTAGAATAGATGTTAGGAAGAAATTCTTTACTGTGAGGGTGGTGAGGCACTGGAACAGGATGCTGAAAAAGGCTGTGGACTCCCTATCCTTTGAATTGTTCAAGGCCAAGCTGGATGGGGCTTTGAGCAACCTGATCTAGTGGAACGTGAACCTGCCCATGGCAAGGGTTTGGAACTACATGATCTTTAAGAGCTTTTCCAACACAAACCATCCAATGGTAAAACCAACAACCTAATATATGAGAATTGAAATAATGGAATTTGTGAAATTATCAGCCTGTTTTTCAGAGGGTAGATATTCACTTGGTCAAGTTCTCTCCTTAAAGATATTTCATTTAGTTCTCCTTTCCATTAAAAAAAAAAAAAAAAAAAAAAAAAAAAAAAAAAGGAGAAAGAAAGGAGATTGCCTTGGTTGAAAGATGGCAGTCACAATATGAGCCTTGCTCTCCTCTGCAGACCTTGAAGACACACTCTTCCATGTGTACCATGCCATCTCTCCTGGAAGAGGACACAGCAGCTGTGAGGCTGTGATGTGCACAGCACAGTAGGCAATTCTGTCTGCCCATAGACAGGTCCCATGCACAGCAAACTGAATGTGTGGAGAGAGAGAGAAGTATTGGGAAAGCATATCCTGAGGGCCGGTACAGGATAGGAACTTTGGAGATGGCAGGGTCCCCATACCAAGACCAGAGATGTGTGGATGTGAAAGAAATGCGTGTTAAGCTTTAGTTATGAATATGCTTTTGTTTTAATTGTAAAGTTAGGATAGTGCTACCCTGAAGAGGCCCATTGTCTTAGAAGCTACTTTGTCAGGATTGATACGGCTACTGGGACAACGGAGCCTCTGCTTGGAAACTGTCAAGGTCTCAGGGTCAGACCACTGGGCCCCTAGAGACCACTCCCAAACTTGTTTTGATTTGTTAGAGTTTAGGTAATTTTGCTGGAATGTATTAGATAGAGTTGTTTTATTGGCTTGTAGACAATGTACCCGCCCTTTGAACTCCATGAACAAAACCCCCCTGCAGCTCCTGCCCAGGGTCTCTCCAGTGGCACCAGACAGAGGGCAGGGAACCCCGTAACCCCTGAATAAACCCTCTGAATCCTGAAGTCTGGAGAGTCCCCTCTTTCAACACCACAGCCATTACAGCGTGAGTCTAGACTGCTTTCTGAGCCAAGTCCCACAAAACAGTTGTGTGGTAGCATAACAGAGCAGCTGGAGTAGCCCAAGTCACCAAGTAGGGCCAGGGAGAGAGTCACGCGATTCTACAGAGATGGTCTCGGGTGGCCCCAGGCATGCAGCTGGAATGGGTGGGAGAGTGGAATGGGATGAGGCTCTGTGGCAGAGAGAGAGTAGGGAGTGTGAGCCAGGCTCCACCACTCTGGGGCTGCACAGAGGAGCTGGTGGAGAATTCGCAAGGCACAGGATCTTTCTGGAGACCCCACAATGCATGAGAACAGCCTCACTCCAGGGATCTCATGAATTCATACCACCACACTTCTCAGGCTCAGGAATAATTAATACTCACTCTCATGCAATCTGCTTCAGCATCCTGACACAAAAATTACTTATCTGGGGTGATTGGTGTGTCTTCTCTTTCTTTTATGCTTGCGTAATATGAGAAGACAATGTTCCCTGACACATGCACACCTTTCCAAAAGCACTGAACTCTTGAGATCTTATTGTAGAGAAGTATGGTGAGAAGAGAGAAGCAGATTGAGGCATATTCTAGGCCTGGAACAACTATTTTTAAACTTTGTTCTCTCTTTGTTTGCTCTGTTCTCATTTGGCTTCCTACCATGGGGAAAGAGGGGTTAGATTTGAAGTTCACATGATGTTTTTAGCTCTGCATTTCTTTTTCTGTTTCTTTGAGATTGGAGAATTCTCATTAAAAAAATTAACTAATTTTCATCTGAGAGAAGTCCAGAATGATGCCGTGGTTTGGGAGCATAACCCCACTGATGATTCTGATTTGCCACAAGAAACTTCCCCTAGAAGGGGCAAGGTCTGAACTTTTGTTTCTGTAGTAGTCTAGCAGACATTGCTGTTCTCAAAACAGAGCAGTCTTCTAATTCAGTTTTGTGTTTATATTTCAAAACTGTGAGCTAAGATTGCATGACTGCTTGCTTCAAGGTCTGTTGTGCTTAGCCCTTGGTGCTAAGGAGCTGGCAGGAAAATAGATATGATCTCAAACTCTTTGATAAGACCCTGAATTTTAATCTGTTGGGGAGAATATAGCTCACAGAGCTGAAGCAGTTTTATCTTGGAATTAGATAAAGCATGTGAAAAATATTTTCTCTTTACTTTGAAATGTTCTTACAAATTACTTCTATTATAATGACTTCATAAGAAACAGTATCACTATGTGATTGCATTTTGTGAGAGTTAACAATTTAGCCTAGACTTGGCTGAAAATTAGGATATATAATCTATTCTGTCCTGTGGCATGAGATACCTTCTTTCTTTGAAATTTATAAATTATGACATAAACACTTAAAGACGCATTTTTATTAATGATTGATTATATTTTTTATCATTGCTAAAGTCTTTAATTTTGAAGTTTTATAACCTGAGTTTATACAATTTCTTCCAGTTTTTAAACTGCAGGTTCTATTGCAATTGTGGGAGAAGGGAAGCAACGATAAATTCTGTCATAGTACAGTAGAGACGAAACACAAGGAAATGTAGCAGCTAAAAACCTGTGTGTTAAATATTACTTAAAAGGGTTGTTTTTTTTTTCAGATAGGTTCCTTTACTACTTGAATCAGGGCAACAGTGCTTCTGGGCTTAGCATTGTAACAAAGCAGCAACAAAGGCAGATTATAAAAATTTCAGTGACTCTAATTTATCAGAAAGGACACTTCTGAAAGATTTTGGTTAATGTAGTAAACTGCCAGATCTACTAACTGAGAAATAAGCCCTATTTCAGATGCTTGATAATAGAGCATATGAAGAAAATTCAGGGGTTTGAAGACGATTCTATTGCATAAAAGAAGATGTCCTGGGCCTTATCCTACAGTGATATCCTGTAACCCTGCTGTGTTACATTAAGCTTTCTCATGGGAGCAAAACTTATTTTAATATGAGTTAACAGGCATTGTACCACCTCAGTAACAATTCATGGAACAACTCCATATAGCAAGGAAAACAGCATGAGTTATTTGCAATGTACTGCAAATAGAGAATTGCTTCATTTTGCTCCAGAGTCACTAAGAAAATATTTTTCTCAGAAGTTGCTGAAAGTATTTTTATTTTGAAAAAGATTATCGATGTTCCCACAGCTTTTGTATGTCAATGGAATCTTATTTCCTTTATTTCACATACTTTCATAAACAGTACATATGTAGTTTGAAACATTGAGGACATGTATCTTTTCATTAACTTCTCTGTCTTTGCTTTCTTGTAATTCTGGCTGTATTTGTTAGTAGTCTCTTTAATAACGTTTCTCCATCTGACTGACTGGTGCCTAAATATAGGAAAGTCACAGATGCAGGTTGAGACGTTGCAGCTGTAATACATTTGGATGAAAAATGAAAAAGAGAAAAATCTTATTCATTTACAGACAACATTGTAATTGTCTGTGGTATAATGTGAGTGGATGAAATGGCTCTATCCCTCATTTAGCAGCTACTTGAATATGGCCTTGGGATAGGGGATTCCAGAACAAACTACATCTGATGCCAGGAAGGAGAGACTCATAAAGTTGTTTTGAAGGAGAGACGGGCTTTTGCACCAAACCACTTGCAGGATATCAGTACATAGGTGCAGTACATATCAATGAAGTGATCCATTCTGTCTAAAACTGGCTGAGCAATTACAGCGTTGATTACCATCTGACATTTAGGCAAATCACTGTCCCTTTTCGATGTTTCCCTGTCAGCTCATTAGCTGAACCCAATGATTCACTCTTCTTAGTTATGCAAATCCAATTGAAAAAGCTGCAAGACTGAGGGATAGGTTAAAGTTTGTGTCATGATAGCTATAGCCTGCAAGTTAAAATTTATCCCTTGAACTATTTTGTTTATTTTACAGCAAATGAAAGCCAACTTTCTCTCAAATGCTTGGGGGAAAAGAAAAATGCCTACGGCTTTCATATATGTCATGATTAAGTACCTCATCAGAGACCAACAGGAGCTGTTCCCTGTCCCCATGTTCACAAAAGCAAGTCAAGAGTGCAGCCTTTAAATTTTCCTAAGAGCAATGCCTTCATCTGTCTATGCCATATGCTTGTCCACTTGAGGCCAGACAATGTCTGAGTTACTTTCTTTCTGCTGGGCTTTTATGAAAACCATGGAGTGAAGAGCAGTAATCAAATGCTCATTGATCTTTCGCTGTGGTTGTGATTCTATCACTGTTCCCCAAACCAAAGAATCATTAGTGTTGGTTATTGTTGGGTTCAAATGCCAGTATCAACCTTGCTCTGCCTCAGGACTGTCGATCTTAGCAACCAAGAAAACTTGAAAAATGTCTGCAGCCTCTTTTTTTGTGTGGGTGAGTTTGGACATGCACAGGTGTGAGGAGAGACAATAAAGAGAGCGTCTGGACAAAAAACCAAATTTGGAGGTTTGAGATCCCAGGTGCAGCTGGCTATCAATCTACCTGACACATTCACCAACAAAAAACCACAAGCTCTTGTCATAGAACCTTTTCTGTCAGATGTCCCTCCTTTTTTCTCTCTTTTTAGTTAATATCATGCATTCATCACTGCCTATTTTAAATAAATAGAAGCAAGTAGTGGAGTATTATTTACTTAGGAAAGCAAACACATCTAGTTTTAAGACTTACAAGTGTATATACAAGAGAAAGTAGAAAGAAAATTAAGTCGTAACTGCAAAGAGAAGCTGACACCGCTTGAACTGCAGCTGTGTGACTTTCTTCACCATGTTCTTCAGGGATTATTCAGTCTGCTTCACCAAATCAATGAATAAAAAACATCCTTCTGTGCAAATACTGTTTGAAAATGTTGCTGAAAAGTATCTTAAGATATGCCGAGCAGTACATTTCTTTGACTTCACAATTTTTATGGATATCAAGTTTCTCTGCAGGCTCCTATTACTCTGTCTTCAAGAACATCCACAGAAGCAGCATTTTAACTCACTCGGATGGCTCACAGGCACAGACTAACATACTAATTTGATTTAATGAGATACAGCCACAAATAACGTCTTTGCAGAATTTTATAAATAAAGCAGAAAAAATTAAAATCACAGGTGTTTGCATCTAACATAAAAGTAATCATGTTACCACATTAACACAGTGTTTGTAGAATATTATGTTCCTTTATCTATATGTTTCCAGCCATGGATTGAAATCCAGTTCACTCCTTCATAGGACAGATACCTTGAACAGCAGAAAAAGGACTTGGTCACACTGTACAAGAACCAGACTTTCTATTTGGCAGCAAATGTTACAAATTTAACAGAAAATGTTGAAAATAACACTCATGAAAAGATTTTTGTGCTGGCATCAAAATGAGATGCCAGCAATCTGGAAAAAAAATTAAAGTAAGGCTAAAACTAAATTACCTCATCCTTGACTTGTTCAACAGGTCAATGGAAATTCTTTCTCTTTCTTTTATTCATGAGAACTGGTGTTAGTACTGGATGTTTCTGTAAAATGTTGTTGTTTTAACAACTGATAACTTTCGGGTGGGGAAACACAGTTGGTAAATTTCTGATCATCTCTGAACAGCTGGATCTGCACATGAGAGGTAGCAGCTTGTGGGATGCCATGTAAGTCTAGATCAGCTAAAAGAAGAATTTTGATGCAGGTGTGCTTTGAAGAGAAGATGTGATCCAGCTTTTATTTTACTAATTATTTTACTTAATTGCTAGTTAATTCATGTTGATTTTCTACTCACTCTTCTCCAATGTAATACTTAGTGCTTTTTAGGCCAAGGAAATTTTGCTTCCCAATGCCTTAAAACAGCTACTATTTTCCTATGCAAGTGAGCTGTATCTGTGCCAGGAAGCATTGCAACATTTTCATTACAAATCAACAATGTCACACTGTTGTGTGAGCTGTGTCATCTTTCTACAAACCCCAGCAAACCAAAAGAAGCTGTATGGGTACATTAACAAGGATTTGTTAATGGACTGAGCCCCTTCTCATATAGTTCATTGGTTTGGACAGCTGGCTATTTTCTGGAATTATACATAATAAGTTGGTATAACACTTGGCTTGTTTGTAATCCCTTTCTGGGGAGCAAATTGGTGGTCTCAAGTCAAAGGCCAGTTTGAAGGGCTGCAGTAACGAAATCCACCAGACAGCAATACCCTGGTACCTGCAGCTAGGACAGTTGCAAGCAGATCAGAAGATCCATCCTCTTGAATGAGCTGGGTGAGCTGCTGTTAATGAGTCTGTTCTGGGAGGTGCACTTGCTGCATGGCAGCACTGCCATAACAGAGCTGTCTGTAGGAAAGGAGAGCCAAGTCCAAGAGTCCTCCAAGAATGTGCTGTGGCAGCTGTCCCCTGGGAGATCAAGGGAGAGCCAGGTGAAGTACCCCAGGGTCAGCTTGGGTGGTCTAGGAAGCTGAAAGGGTTGGGAGCTGCTCTGCCTTGCTTCACAAAAATTGATAGGAGAAGCAGAGAAACATCCCATGCCTGAAATATGGGGCTCCAGGGGAATTTGAGGGTTTGTTTTTTCCATAAAACTAATGTTCACCCAGACACGGCACCATTTATTTAACTTCCTCCCTGCTAAATGGTGATTTTTGCTCTTTTAAACTATTTCGACTTTATTTTTTTTTAACCTTCTCAGTCAGAAGTTGTGTAAAATGAATCCATGACTGTTGCATGGCATTGAGGCAAATGCATAATTTTCTACTTCCCTTTTGTTTTAAAGCATGTAGGAGGATTTTTTGTATTCATGTCCTCAAACAAACTTTCTAAGTATGTAGTACTAATCCAAAAGGCTAGCTTAGAAAATTTCTGTCTAAAGGGCAAAAATTGTAGAATGCTCTGTATAGCTGAAAGCAAAGGTTTACAACAAAAATAGTTCAATAAACTTAATTCTCTGTGTTGTGGTTCTTGGAGGTTCAGCAGTAATGCAGTCCTCATAGAGTACTCCATCCCATTCCTGGGCAACTTGGAGAAGAAATCATAGATACAAGGTTACAGTTGTCTGAATATCTCACTTAAAACAGCCACAAATGAATCCCTAGGATTATGACTGGAATTAAACAAGGTAATTAGTTCTCATCTCCATCTCTGCTGTAAGTTGCATGTTCTTAAGCACTTAGTTTATCCTCCTGTTTATCATCCACTGCCCTCTGAGTGCTGTGTGAATGTTATCTTCACATGGCAGAAGGAGAATGGGATCCTGGTGTCTGCCACAGAAACCTGCACATGATCCCTCTTGTTTATGGGCCAGGTGTATGGAGGACAAGTTGCAGCCTGATTTCAGATGCCTTAAGGGAAAAACCTGGGATTTGAATCTAAAGCAGACATTCAGGAAAAGATGCATTTTAAGAATCTTGTTGCCAGGCAAAACTATTTAAATTAGATATTGGAGCTTTAATGAGGCTTGCAACAGTATACTCAATGAACTAGCCTTCACAAAACAGGCAATAAACCTCTTGGACTGCTTAACTGTAATATATCTCTTGTGAAGTTATGGCTGCAATACTTATTCTACCCTTTATTAACCTAGAGGTGAGTGAGAAGTTTTTAGTGGGTTCTGTGGCTGCTTTTCCTCAGAATGAAGATAAAATTACCTTTGTTTTTGTCCCAAACAAGATGCACCATAGCTTTCCAGATGTTTGACTCTTTTCTTCTGTCAAATAATCATTATTTAAGTTGTTCCAGCCATGAAGGGAAAAGCTGACAATAAAACACTTTTCACTAAAAACTGTCCATCAATGTGCATCCTACATACTTATCCATTTATCCTGTAGTTTGTATTGACTAATGGGGCTTAATTGGACCTAAATTCCCTAAAGCAACCTATATATCTCTAGGTTTTTTGAAAATGTTGTTATTTGCAAACTAATACTTCAAGCTATATTTCTATAGTGCTACACACATGAGAACTTCCTCTTTTGTTTTCTGTGTTGTGTGGCTAATTCACTAGGAGAAATATGACGCTAACTGTAGTACATGCTTGGTTTTTGTATTTCTGCTAGTGATATTGGAGTAAAAATCCCTGTGTACGTGTTGGAAGAAGGAATGCAAAGAAGCTGTGCTTGCATTTTAACCTATTGATTTGCCATGAATTGATGTTTCTAGAAGTCCAGATGAACAAGCTGGATCTGCTTTAGGAAAAAATAAATGTTTAAATTGACATTTTCTTTGTTTTCTTGCACCCCATATTCAAAAGGATGGTTTCCAAATTAGTACATGGAAGGAATATACTTACATGTTTCTTGTCAAATGATTCCTTGAAGAAAGCGTTTCTTAGGCCATTGTAATCTCAAAACCACCCAGGGAGAAGTAAAACCTTTGTGAAAGAAAGCAGTGCATCAGTGCTGAGTTAAAGAGAAAGGTCTTAAAAAGAAAAGAAAATTAAAGAAAAGAAAATTAAAAAACTTACTGCAAAATGCCACTAGCTCATTTTCATTCAAATGAAAATACTTTGCAAAATCAAAAGGTTTTCTTTGCTTTCTGCTTACAAAAAATTACTTAAAAGTCAAAGAAAAACAAAATAAGCTAAATTAGCAAAGCACACAAAATGTAATCCGAGACATGGAGAACAAAGTTTCATCCTTTTTTTGTAGGCTGATTGATTTAGCTTCTGATGATTTGTACGAAAAACAATTGGAAACATGACTTTCATTACTGCATTGTGCCTTTGATTTCTCTTCTCAACTGTTACTTGTTTATTTGTTCAAGCTATCATGACTCTGAGTCACTTGCGATGTGTGGAGCAACACAGCTGAGCTGACTGGAAATAGTTCCTAAGAGGTTCCCTCTAGATGAAATCAGAATATGTCTTGCCTGACCACGGTGTTCCTTGTGTGACATCTTGCATTTTAGGGGACATATGCCATTTTTATACCATGTCGATTCCCACAGCAAGCCAGCTGAACATACAGATCAGATTACTCCTGGGGAAATACTAGTTTTTATTGGTTTGGCCCTGTGGGATTTTCTGCTTAGCAAAGATCATGATTTCCCTCCTTCCTTCCCTCCTCTGTATCATCATCCATCTTTCATTTCTTTCTCCTTTTCCCACTACAGCTTCTCTCAGTATAGTACTTGGCCTTTATCTGCAAGTAGGATACCTGTCCTCTGCATGCCTCATTTCAAAAATGAGTGTCTTTGTCCCAATTTCTTCCATACTCTGTGTTCTGGGTAACTTTTTAATAACTAGTTAATAAAACAACTGATTATGCATGCTTGACATAGAAAGGACCAAATATTACAATATCAGACAACTTTTCTGTTGGAAAAAAATTTTATAACTGGCAACTCTCAGATTATTTCTTCCAGCAGGTAGGAGGATGATGGCTCATATGGTACCAGGTCTGTTTTTCCCTCTGACTGCAGAGAACTGAAGTAATCCTTCCTACCTGATGTTTATCAATCCCTTCTAAGGCTGGTTGCTGGCAAGTCAAGTCATGGTTATTACTACCAGCACTCCTGCCCTTGGACATGGTAACATCAGTCACAGGAGGAGAAGATAAGGCAATTTCAGATTCTAAATTTGGAAATCAGCAAAATATTTTAAATTATGGTGGTAGTTAAAAACTAAGGGGAATGAGGCAAACTGGGAACTATTGGAAAGGGAAAGTAGGTTTCTGGCTGCAGTATGTGTAGAGTGTGAGAAATTTCCTTCTCTGCTCCTTCATTCTACTTTTGGAGATGATTTCTGCCATAAAGATTGGAAAGACTGAAGATGAGGGAAAAAAGGTGTTCCTCTGGGTGCTCTGGAAATAGCAGAGGTCTGACATCTGCTGGTAAGAGAGAGTTCTGTATCAACTTCTGTCTTTCTGCTCTGAATTTTTGCTATTTTAAAGAAGTTTTTGGCCCTTTTGGTTGTTTAAAGTCTGAATTTCGGTTTGGTTTTGCAAATCCCACAGAATAAGAGGTGAGAGGTTTCTCACTTAGCAAAAGCTATGAACGCCTGGCAGCTAAAGAAGTGGCATTCTCAGGAGAGAGACATTCCCTTGTAGAAAATATCCCATATTTTTCCGTCTAGAGCTGCCGTCTTTCTGACTGAGAAGCAGCTAGAGGTATCCTTCCTGACAGCCTCTTTGACATGTTCTTTGGGAGAAAGAGATGGTGCCTCTCCTTAATAACTGCTTTGTTAGAGCTACATTGGAGGGGGAATCTTCTTGGCTATGTGTGGCTCGACTATAGTGCAAGAAAATTCTTTCTCCCTCCTCTTTTCCAGTTAAAGTCTGAGGGGCAGTCATGCTCTAGGAAAATGAGAAGCATGTTCTTATGGGGATAACAGAGTCCACCTTTTCACTGGGTGTGTGATCCTTGTAATGATGTCTTAAAACAGATGTGAACATTTAATAGCAAGGGTTAGTAAAGCATACTTCGCTCATATAAGTGTTGCTATTAGAGATGGTCTAAAAAAATCTTCATATTTATTGATGCTCTTATATGCAAAGGAAAAACATCTGAAATAGAAAAATAGAAAACATCTGCTCCAATCAAGAAAATCTGGATGCTGTGTTTGCTACAGGATCCCTTAGCACCAACAAGGTCTAAATTCTGGAGCCAGACCTCTTCATAATTTAACTTAAATTGCTATCCCTTTGAATGATGACAGATACAAGTTTATTCTGCATTATTTTATGATAGTATTGTTAGTGGCAAGTTCAGACACTTACCATTTTCCCAAATATTTTTAACAATTTCCTGCTTTTTGGGACTAGTGCCTTATTACTGCATACATTAAAACATCAGAGGGCCTAGCATCTGAGAATGGATGTTTAATAGAAACAAAGCCAACACTGTGATCATCTCTTCTTTTTGCTCTCTGAAAATGGGTGACAGACAAATAGAGATAAAAAAATTAAAATTATGAGATATGTTTTTCTGCATTTGGAAATATGGGCTTAGACACATTGCTGGATGTCTGTGAGTAACGACATAAAGTGGAATACAACTTGCCTATCTAAAAGGAAAAGTTGACAATGAAAATAAGGTAAAAATAAGTCAAATTATTCTGTTTTCAAAATTGCTTTTAAAGTAAGATTACTTTTTGTATTAAATGCATGATCATTCATTGATTTGGTTAAGAAAATAAAACTTGTTCTGAAATTTTAAACTGTGATTTTATCTTTTGGCTTGTAGAGAAAAACAATTCTCTTAAAATTATTAAACTTAAAAACTCGTAAGCTGAATATGTTGAAATGAGTGAGAAGCTTTCTTAATTTTAGTTGTGTACCAATTTCTTTAATTTGATTCTCTCTTTTTTTCTTTTTATTTTGCTCCTTCTCCCTAATTTTATTTTCAATATACACGTAGGAATAGAAGGAGAAATAGGAGGAAGTTTTAGGAGGTGTAGTATGGCTACGACATGTTTTCCCATGCCCTACCTTTCTTCTGAAATATGAATTTCTGTTCAGATGCCTCATATAAAAAATAACATTGGGTTATGGTACTTCTGATTTTGCATCAAAACAATAACATACAGATATCTACATCTTTCAGATCACAATATATTGTCTCTAATAACAGAGAGGGATGGTTGACCACATTTCAAAAACCAGCATTCATGGTTTTGTACACAAAAAAAGTACGTCTTGGCTTCTCACAGCAATTTAAAAATAGCTGATTCTCTGTTTACAGACAGGGAAACAGAAACACAGGGGGACTGAAGGATCTGTCAGAGGGATTTCTATCCACAGCAGATCTGAAAACAAAATACTTCCTGACTGGCACTCTGTTATAACCAAAAAGTATAACTTCTCCTATTTTTGAATGCTAATGTTTCTGAACTGACATGCCAAAATCACCATCAGAGAACACTGCAATACATAGAGCAGGGTGAATGGTGAAGGCCATGCCGTTTTGAAAAAAAAATTCACCAAATGAAAGTTACTGGAATGAATTTTGACTTGTAATGAATATTTGGGAATGCATCTGAGCAGTTCTTTTTATGTAGTTCTCACAAAACAACGTAATTTCTCTCCTGTCTCCTCCACACCCAAACAATATCTTTGCAGACCAATAGGAGTGGTATACCACATTTAAGTATACATATATCAGATTTAGTTATTCATTAGTAAAATAAATGCAGAGATGATCTCTCTAGGTAGGATGTGCTGTCTGCTTAATGTTTTTTCTGATGGCTGGGCCTTTTATTGTTTCTGTTTCCTCAACTTTTATTTTTCATAATCCCAAGAATAGCTGTTCTGTTTTCTCAGCTGAGAAGCAGACTTGCTTGTCTCAGCTGCAGAACAGCAAACTGGAGGTAGGACGTTTCTTGCAGACTTAACATGGTCACTGCATTGAATGTGATTTCCTGTTGGCTGATCTCCTCCCCAGGCATGGGAATCTCACTGGGTTGGCTGCAAAGACAGAATGCTGATGAGTGGCAGGGGTCTGAGTGCTGGGTCAGTGGTGGAGAACAACAGGCCTTCACAACCAGCCCCGTAGCACCAGCAGTCACAAACAGGACGGAGGCCCATTTTGGGAAGACACCTGCAGTAACAGGAAGGCCATATATTTGGAAAGCCATTTTACAGAAGGTTTTCCACAAAAGGCAGAAGAGACATAGAGAATTGCTGATCCTCTCCCAGGTAGTGGCTGGCAAGACACAAAACGCATCCCAGCAGTCTTTATCCCCCTTTCCACACCCTCAATTGCAGATCTGAGCGTACACCTGTGCCTCTGGGCTGAGATGAGGTGCCAAGGCACATGCACCTGCCTCACATGCACGCAGCCAGTGCAACATAAATGTTGCTTATAAATCCAAAGTTGCTTGTACCAGGGCAAGAGCAAAACAAAAAAAAATAAGATGTAAGGCAGAAGTGGTAGGTCATTGCTTCCAATCAAGAAAATCACCCCTTAGGACCTGGTTTTGCAGATGGACTGTGAGACACCCAAACACGAGTGGGCTGTCTGCCTGGGTGCCTAGTTTCTGTGCTCTGTATGCAGGTAGTAGTGCTTACAAAGAATGTGTAAAATAAGCCTTACTTCTTGCTAATTTTTTTTTACTTCAAATATTGGAGTTTTATCATTAGTATTCTTCTTTAAGTACTCAAAAGGAATTAGTTAAATATTAGACAGAAACATGTTTATTTTCCCTTTTGTCAGTACATGTGCATCCCTGCTCCCTTGTGCTCTCTCTTCCTCTCTCTCTTTTGTGTTTACATCCTCCCAGACATTTCTTGTGCTCACAGCTTTCTTTAACAGGACTGTTTTATTCTTCATAAAATTGAGACTTATAAAAGAAATAAATCTTGCTATTGTTCTCTTGGGGTGCAGCTGTGCTAAACTGCAATCATGGGAGTTGAAACAGGTTTCCTCTCACAATAACACTTATATTCGTTTCCTGACACTCTTTCTTAATAACATGAGTGTCTTCAGCTGACCAAGGGGAACAAGAGCCCTCTGCTCAGCACTTCTGAAGCTAAAATAACACTTGTGTAGTACAGAACAATTACTCTTATATTACAGTATTTTAATTTTTTTTTGCATTGGATAAAGATCCACTAGATCTCTAATTTCTGAGTTAATACTTCCATTTCCCCTGTTCCTTCTCTGTCTGAAATTTCTCCTACTACTGAGACATACTTTCGCACGGAGAGCTAATTAATCTAGGCCTTACCACTTACCTTCCCTGCTTCACTTTGTGTTTTTCCTCAAGGATGAGCACAAAAAAGTAGATCAAAACATCTGAGAAAGATGCAAAATAGAGCTTGTCAAGTCTCATGAGGATGGAAAAACAGGACTCTTCCAGCATATTGAGGCACTTCCTCTGACTTCTGCAAGAGTGAAATGGGTATCTTTGCATTTCAGATTTTTCACTTGTAAAAGTTATTAGAGTAGTAGAATGGTATTAACCATATCTCCTCTGTATGTCCAGACCTTTAGATAAAACCTGTGGCTAGGTGTTAGTCTGATTTTTATCAGTGATATACACACAAATATGATACAGGACAGATCCTAGCATTTGATACTTAGTGGCTGACAAACAGATGTCTTTTCCTCTTTTTCTTTTCCTGACATGAATAAATGATGTTTACAGAGCCGCCAAGATATTATAAATGTTGTTGAAAACAGGAAGGACTGAGTTCTTCTCACTTTTATTTCAGAAGATGTTGCTATGGAAAGCAATATCTGCTTTAGATAAGTGTGAAAAGCTGTACAGGAAACTAATCTTCTTTTATGTTAATATTTTTAACCAGTTAATTGTCTTTCTTTGTATATAACAAGGACTTCCAAGCCTTCAGAAAAACCTGCTTAAGTATATATAAACACAAAACTGCCTCATGTTGTGTTTGCATCTTCCATGTCTGCTCTGCAGCTGACACATTCCTCTGTGTCTTTTAATGAAGATGAAAAGCATTGCAAGACCTTATTATTATAACCTTTCCTTTAACACAGGGGAGGGCCCGGATCTGGTACTAAGAAAGAAAACATGAAAAAAATGCTTTTTTTCCCTTTTTCCAGGGGAACAAGGTCATGAAAATGACAATCTATAGAATGCAATGCCTGGGTAAACTGCTGGTGTGGAAGGAGCTGCCAAAAGGAAGAACACCTGTAAAGGGCTCTGTACTATCTCATCCTCACTGTGTTTCTCTTATTATACACAAAGAGCACTTTTTGCAGAGTGCTGTCACAGACCTTTGCTGCATGTAATTCTTAAGGGCAACATAACAGATCTAGGCAGAGGGAGTGGGAAGGCTGTTCCACTGATGTCCGTGGCAACATTTGCCTGCTCTAGAGCAACAAGAGTTGCTATTTATTTAAGCATAGCATTACATGGATTTCAGAGCCTGACTTCAGGAGGCTTGGACGTCGCACTCCTTGATACACAAAATTTATCCTGTTCAAAACCAATGATCAACAGTGTTTTGAAGGGCTCTGACATACTGGAGAAAAATGCCTGCCACTGGAAACCATATGGCCTGACTTTAACCCTTTGTAAAGCTTACTATGAGGTCTTGGGAAAGACATCTAATGTACATTTAATGTGTGTCAAGTCCTTCATCATGAATAATTGTTTTTTTTTAACATCTGTGAACTTCTATGAGATACACAGTGGAAAAGCACTAGGGAAGCTTGATCTATAACCCTATTCAGAGCCCTCCCGCCAGACATCCACATGTTTCTGTCATGACTCACTCCTAGCTTTCTTCTACCAGCCTTAAACAAAGCTGTGTGCATGGGTTTTGCCTGAGGTTGAATTGTTTGTGAAAGGTTGAGGAGAAAAAAGTAGTTACCCTGTGCTGAAATGTGAGATGAGAGGAAGGAGGAAGAGTCCTAAACAAACAAAAATGAGCAAATGAGTCCTGAGGTTTTTATGTGAACATCTGGTAGTACCAAAGCCACATGAGACCAAAGGCTGAATTTCTGATTCTAAGAAAGGACTTAATGAATATAATAAGCACTACTGATAGTTTCAATGAAAGATAGCTGGGATTTAGCAAAAATGAACATTTGAAAGCCATCATTTTAGTAGTTCTGACCATAGCAATGTTTTCAATCATGATTTGCCAAGTTTTCAGCAGAAGTTCATGTCTGGATGTTCTTTGTTCTTGTCTAGATGGCTGATTAGTCTTCTTATTAAAAATACACAAAGTTAAAACTCCTGCCAATGGCTCTACAAAGCCTCTTGCTACTATTTTAACTTTGTCCCTGATCTTTACCAAAATGTAAGAGCAAAGTCACTTATATTACAATTATCTGAATAAAGGTAAGAAGATGTTTGTAGGTTTAGAGGAAGGTTTGAATCTTAAATTTGTTATTCAACTACTTGTTAATTACCGATCACTTAATGATAGAGAGTTCACTCTCTGCCTATGATATACAAAGGAAATATCTCATTTTAGCATAAAGGTGATACAGTACTTTCTCTACCTTCAAACCACAACCCCCTCCCCCAAAACACCAAAAACGAAAACAAAAACAAAACAAAAGAAAACAAACCAAAAAAACCACCAACCCCCCAAAAACTCAACAAAACAACAACAAAAAAACCAAAACCCAAACCCAACCAAAACCAAAACAAACAAACAAACAAACAAACAAACACAGCAGCAACAACAACAACAACAAAACAACCAAAAAAACACCCCAAACAAAACAGTTTATCAGATTTGGACTTAAAATGAAAACAAAAAAAGTTCTGAAAGTCAAACCCTGCCCCTCGATGCAGGCACACCCCCTTGAAGTCATTTGGAGACTGATGCCTGTATCTAAAAATAGAATAGTTTGCGTTAAAATTCAGCATTGCTATGCCACATATTAAGATGCTATCTTAGGTTCAACCAGTGATGATCTCCTTCCTCAGCACTGATTTAAAAGGCTGAAACCATCCCCACCCCCTAAATTTGTATGGAAAATTTGGATGTATTCTGAGCAGCACAGTAGATTTTGACTTAGTAAATCAAACTTAAAAGAAGGTATTTCTTATGCTAGTTACAGCATATTTAATAGGGAATATTTCTCTGGTTAGAGAAGTACAGAGAAAGTTATCACATTAGTACTAATACAAACAGATTGCCTGAACATTCTAAAACCTGTGTCTTTGTGGTTTTTCCCTGTCTATGTACTCATGCTGCAAAATGTCAATATAAATTATGCCTCCTTAATTTGAACCTATCTGTCTGGATTGATACCTGCTATCAGCTCTTTTGATAATTATCCGTTTTGCATCAGGGCATTTTCCAAATAAAGAACAAACAAGCTAAAACAAAATAAAGGGTAGCTTTCTTTTTGGTGCTTGTGCTGAAAAAAGATGGGCAACAGTTAAATATTTCCAGAGAACTCTGCAGAGTATGTTGCCAACATTTTTCTGAAATAAAAATGTAGACTCTAGTGCTGTTTCCTTCTTAAAACATTTTCTTCCTTCTACAGATTTTCTATGACTGCAAAATAGAGCTCCAAGGACATAAAATATTCACTGTCTGCTTTATTTTTTCTTTTTTTTTCCATATGTACACTGGCAACTTAGTTGAAAGACAATATATATAGAATGCATAGTGGCAAGAGAAAGTTCATTTTCTGAAAATTTTCTTTTAGCTTTGTAACAATACAGTTAAAAATACTCATGGGATATATATGCTAACAATAGGTAGCACATGGACAATCTGATATAAGTATCTTCACTGAATTTTTTCTGTCGACTTATACTGATTTAACAAAAGGTGAAAGTTTCTTAAGTATTGAATGTATATTTGAGATATGTTTATTTGATACAGTGTGATAAGTACGGCTGTCTTGGAAACAGTTTGGATAGAATTACAGGATGTCTTAGTAAACGGTGTCAGAAGGCCACATTTTGGTTCAGAATACATAATTTGTGGAAAAAAATCTGGAACTGAGAACTTCACTTTTGCCAACGTGTTTCTCCAGTAGATATCCTACCTCCCAAGTATTTACAGGGTATAATTTTATGTGATGTATTGTGTTTGTTTCATATTCAGCAGCTTAGGATCAAGGTAATAAACATAAAAAAATCCCAAACAAAACACTAGCAACAACCCAACGCAAGATCCCTAAAAAACCAAGACCCTGAAAAATCAACACACAAATGTTCTTTCAACACTAGTTTTCAGGAGTTTTGTTATGCTTAGCAAAAAGCCACTGCACAGCAAAAGTTTTCAATAATGTTTCTAAACTTACTACTTATGGGCATTGTGGGCAAATAAACTGATTAAATGATTCGCATTTAACATGACACTTGTGTTCAGTGGTATATACACAGACAAAAGGATACAGACCTAGATACATACTTAGATGTTATTGAGAGCTGGAGAGGGGCTGTCCACAGCAGGTTAACCCCACACTAGCTAAATGAATTCAATCTTTAAGTTTACATCAGGTTTTCTTCCCACTGCACAAAAATAGAGATTGAAGGATGTTTGTCTATTAATTGTTTTTGTTGAGGCAAAACATAGAACACAAGAAGGTGATCAGGAGTTGCCAGCATGCTAAAGCCACTAAAGATAAAATATTCTAGAACATCCAAATTGTCTTGTGTAATGAAACAACAACCAGTATGGCTGAAGAGAGAGCAGTGGATATTATTTACCTTCACTTTAGGAATGCTTTAGACACTATTTCTCACAACATCCTCATAGACAAATTCAGGAAGTGTGAGTTACATGACTGGACAATGAGATGGATTGAAAACTGGTTGAACAACAGATCCCAAAGGGTTGTAATGAGTGGCACAGAGTCTGGTTGGAGGCCTGTCTGTAGCGATGCCCCCAAGGGTCAGTACTGGGCTCAGTGTTCAACTTGTTCATCAGTGATTTGGATAAAGATGCCTCCTCAGCAGGTCACTGACAGACCCAAAGATGGTAGCAGCGGCCAATATCCCAAAGTGCTGTGCAGCACTTCAGAAAAGCTTCAGTAGGGTGGAGAGATGGTATCCTGGGGTGATAGTACAATGTATCCCCAATCGCCTGTTGGGTTTGTGTTGGTTATTGTACTCTGTGCCTTTAATTTGGACCTGAGAGTGAAGCGGGGAGAAAAATGCACACTTTGTTTCCAGAAACCTCTCGGACTGGCCTTGAAGGGTGGGAGTCACAAGATACAGACAGCAAGGTGTGGGTTTGTTTGTTTGTTTGTTTGTTTGTTTGTTTGTTTGTTTTTCGGCACTCACTTTCGTTTTGCTTTTGCTTTGTAGCTAGTTAGCGTAGCTTAGGGCTGAGCAGCTTCAGATTTCTTTTTTTTCTTTTTTTTTTTTTTCTTTTTTTTTTTATTTTTTATTTTTTTCCTTTTTTCTGCCTGTTTTTGGACTGCTCAAACCTCCCCAAACGAAGACCCGGCGGGGGAGGCTCCGGAGGAGTCTGCACTGGACCCACCAAGATCTCTCCAGTGCCACAACTTTTTTCCCAGCGCGGAAGCGAGGAAGAGCTGAGACCAGAAACCATCTACAGGAGGGACTTTGTTTTCCCTAATTTGTCATCTGTCTCGGGCAGCACGAAGTTCTTGTCATCTGGTATTGTTCAATTTATTGTGCTGGGGGAGTGTTTTGCCAGTTTAATAAACAGGTTTCTTTCCACTTTCTCTTTGAGGAGGTTTTCTCCCAAACCAGTTGGGGGAGGGGAGGGAGGGTTCCCTAAGAGGTTTCCTCCCAAATTTGCCTTAAACCACTACAGATGGGCAGAGATGAACCTTCTGAAATTCAGTAAAGGCAACTGTAGGGTCCTGACCTGGGGAGGAATAACCCCAAGCACCAGCACAGGCTGAGGCTGATCTGTTAGAAAGCAACTCTCTGGAGAAGGACCTTGGGGTCCTGGTGGACAACAACAAGTGTCCATGAGCCAGCAGTGTGTCCTGGTGGTCAAGAAGGCCCATGGTGTTTTGGGGTGCATTAGGAAGAGCACTGCCAGCAGGGCAACACAAGTGATCCTGCCCCTCTACTCAGCCCAGGCGAGGCACATCTAGGTGCTGTGTCCAGTTCTGGGCTCCTCAGTACAAGAGAGAGAGGAAGCTCCTGGAGAGAGACCAGCGGACAAAGATGATTAAGGAACTGGAACAACTCTCATAATGAAAGTCTGAGAGAGCTGGGCCTGTTCAGCCTTGAGCAGAGATGAGTGAGAGAGGACCTCATCAACGTCTGAAAGAATCTGAAGAGAGGGTGTCAAGAGGATGGAGCCAGGCTCTTCTTTGTGGTGCCAAGCAATAGGACAAAAGGCAATAGGCAGAAGCTGATGCACAGGAAGTTCCACCTGAATACAAGGAAGAACTTTACCATGTGAGTGATGGGGCACTGGAACAGATTCTCCAAAGAGTTTGGGAAGTCTCCTTCAGAAGACTAAAAAAATTCAAGAATTGTGTAGACACAATTTTGTGCCACATCTCATATGACCCTGCTTGAGTAGGGAGGTTGGACCAGATGACCCATTGTGTTCCCTTCCCTTCTCTTACCCATTCTATAATTCTCTGAAACCCAAAGTGTCTTTGGAAAAAGCTTTGTTCTAATGCAAAAATCCTATTTGAATTAGAAAGGAAAGACTGCAGCCAAAACTGTTACTAAAAGCTACACCTGGACTGTGACGCAAACCTAGCCCCATGTTACCTGCAATCCAAATAGGAAACTGTTTTAAGGGAGAAAGGTTAGTAAGAAAAAGTGACTTCTCCACTGATGCTGGGAGCAAAGCCCTAGCCCCCAGACTTCTAACAGAAGAGTTATATTCCTGCTGACCTCTTCCTGGACAAAAACCACCTTGATTTTCTGCCAAATTTGAAGCTAGAATGGTGTATCTGAGACAACATACAACCTGTATGTTTTACAACAGTAAAACTTAGTATGCACCATCTCAGATCAGTAATGTATGTGCTTCCTTGCACAGTGTTAGAACAGTGATTCCCAAGCCCTTCTTCATTAGGCACGCACTGAACCATCCATCCTACTGCTGACCAGCTGTTGAGGAGCAACTGAAGTGGTTCAAATACTGTTTGGCAGAGAAACACTATAAATCCTCATGTGTGACAATATAATTACATGCATAATCTTGTATTGATGTTACTTGTTTCTAGATCCCAAACACTGCCATGATTGCAAATCCTAGTGCTCTTCTTGTTCTTTATTTTAGGCAGCTATCACCTCTCCACCACAGCAGGAGATGGTTCTTTATAAAATATAAATTTTATATAAGCTTACTTAAGAAGCTTAAAAAACATTTCTAAAATTTGTATATACTCTGATTTCTCACTGGCATATGTTTCTCAGAAAGGTGGTGGAATCTTCTTCCTTGGAGATCTTCAGACACTCTCTGGATATGGACTGGGAAACCTGCTGTAGCATCCTGCAGGATACCCTGTTTGAGTATCAAGGTGGGACCTCCAGTGGTTCCTTCCAAGCTTAACCATTCTGTGATTCTCTGAAACCTTCTGAGAAAAGAAATTAGCTTTGTCATTCCTAAGAAGCATATGATACACAGAAGCAAGACAGACAAGATGGCAAGGCAGAAAAAAAGACAAAGAAAGCCATTTAATTTCTCTTGTGTTTACAGAATAATTATTCATTTAATGTGGCTACGCAACACCCAAGCAATTCTAAGATGTGAACTTGGATTTCTTGAAATGTCATGACAGAAATCAATCTGATTCTGTTTTCCTGAGATGGAGATTTTGTTTTCTGTCAAAGCAGAAGTTTTACCATCCAACTTGCAGTTTTGGTTTCCTACCCAAATGCATCTCTGCCTGTGTGACCAAGAAAATATTTGACCTCACAACATGCTGGACTCTTTGCAAGCCACTGAAACTGAAACTGAATTCAGCAGTGGTGTGAACATTGATGAACGGGGAAAGGCTCTTAACTGTCTCACAGAACCAGGCAAATGATTAAAATCAAATAACTAATTAATAATAAAATTAAATAACTTTGAGGTCTTCATTTTTCATTCCTTCTGCTGCAATTGTTTTAGCTGAATTTGGACTTTAAATAAGTGATTCATGTGAGGTGGTAATTCTTTTACAGGAGGCAAAGAATAACACGGAGACCAACAGTAGCTGAAGGAATTAGAACTGGAATCTGGAAACCATAAAATGTAGTGTTTGTATAAACCTGATGGGAACAGATCCTTTAATCAGAAGTAGGACATGAGGAATTCTGTTGGAAGCAGACACAAGGAAACTATGTTTAAAACTATGTTTGAATGCTCCTGAATTTTTTTCCCTGAAGCAGATTTAAAAAGGAAGAGGAGGGAATGACAAGTGATTCCATATGACTTTTTTTGGAAATTACTTTTTTTCCGAGATCATCTCTGCTGAAATCAATTTCCCTTAATGGAGCTGACCCAACTACTGTTCTATATTAAGAAGCCAGGTGTTCTGCTCGGTCTGTTTTGAATAAATGGCAGAGTGTATCTAAAAGACAATTTTTCATTTCTACTTTGTCATATTTATTTGGCTTGTTCCTGTTTTAAATTGATGACTTGGCTAATCTAGAATAAAAAGGCCTACGCTAAGCACTCTTAGCTTGCTTGCTTTAATTAGAATTTTAACGTGATGTTATCTTCCAAGTAAAAGCTGATGTTTATAGCATTTGAAATATAGTCATGAGCAAAAAAAGGACAGACTCTTCTTGGCCAAAGAAGCTAGTTAGGATTTTTAAAATGGTTTTACAATATGAAGTGTAGTTTCTAAAAAATTACATTGCATCAGGAAGTTTTCCATTTGTCTCAGATACGACATGTTAATATTTCACATAATGTCAGCCCAAGTGGCTTTGAAATATTTTGTTTTATTCAAACAACCCCAAATAAGTAAATAACCCCTTATTAAGTAAATTAGGATGAATTCCCCTACTGTAGAAAGCTGCTGCTAGGGAATATTGCTCTGTTCAGCTCTCCTGATACAGTGTCATCCTTCCCCCAGCTAACAGCCCACTGCTGTCTGACTGCAGACTTCATGGGAGATTTAATCTGGGACCTTTAGGAGAATCTAATAAGCCACAATTCATGTGGTCAATGATACAACATGTCTACCCCATGAGCATCTGCATGAGTCTCTGGGAGTAAAAGTGTCCAAATAAGAACAGGATGAGGTAAATATTTTTGGCATTAGCAGGACTTCTGTATTTTTACAGCAACGTGTACACCGACGTGGGCTTGAAGAATACACTGTGAACGGAGGGCTAGTGTCTAAACGAATTGTGTCACACTGCCTGATGCTGATTAGGTAGTTCTATACTCTTGCTGAGATAATTGCTGTAGTAATTTCAGTGCAGCTTTCTTTAAGAAAAGTTGGATACAAACTGCTACCACTAAGGACACTTTTGACTGTTCCTGTGGTTCACACTTTTTAGAAAACTATCCAGCCTTGTTTTCTGGGCAAGTTTTATGTAAGAAAGAGAGGAGCTTGTTCAGTGGGATGACATGGATAAGTGGCTCACTGCTACCTGCCCATTCCCACAGCAGTAGAAATCTAATAGTATTGCACTGGGCTGCAGAGCACTGGCTGTGGGCAACTGAAAGGGAGACTTCCTCGTGGAGAGCAAACCTATTATGGAGTGACTGTATCAGTGGGCAAGGGAAAAGGCATGAATATTATCCATCTGGATTTCTGTATAGCCTTTGACTTCATTTTCCATAATACCCTTCTCCCTAAGTTGAGGAGATATGGATGTGATGGGCAGCCTATTCAGTGAAAGAGGAATTGGTTGGATGGTTGCATCTAGAGGTCAGTGGCTCAATGGATGGAGATGAGTGATAAGTGGGGTACCTCAGGGGTTTGTATTGGGAGTAACGTTGTTTAATGTCTTCATCAATGACACAAAGGGATCAAGTGAACTCTTAGCAAATTTGCAGATGACATCAAGCAGAGTGCTGCAGCTGACATTCGTGGGGACAGGATGCAATCCAGAGGGACTTGGCCAAGCTTAAGAAGTGAGCCCACGAGACTCTCCTGAGGTTTATCAGGGCCAAGTGTAAGGTGCTACACCTGGGATGGGGCGACACCAGACATAGACTGGGAGAACTCCTTGAGAGCAGCTCTGCAAAAAAGCACCTGTTAGAACAGGTCCATAGCAGATCTACCAAGAATACTGAGAGCTGGAGCACTTCTCCTGAAGTGAAGACAGACTGAGAGAACTCAAGTTGTTCAGCCAAAGGAAGAGACAGCTCCAGGGAGACCCCATTGCAACCGGTCAATAACTGAAGGAGGCCTACAGTAATGTGGGGACAAAGGTTCTAGCAGAATCTGTAGTGATAGGACAAGGAGTGATAGTTTTAAACTGAAAGAGGGTCAGTTTACATTAGATATAAGAGGATGATAAAACATTGGCACAAGTTGTCCAGAGAGCTAGTAGATACCCCATGCCTGGCAACATTCAAGGTCAGGTTGGTCAGGGTCTGACCAACCTGATCTAGTTGAAAATGTCCCTGCTAACTGTAGAAGTGTTGGACTTCGTGATCTCTGGAGGTCCATTCCAACACAAACAACTCTATGATTCTGTGATTTATTTGTCTACCTATAGATATATGCAGACAGTGCATTGGTAAAGTCAAGGGTAAAATCAGGTTATTTTCAGGTAATATGCTTTCTTGATATTATGCCATAGTAAATCAAAGGGCCTAGATTTGAGATCATATCCATGGATGCCAGCATGCATTAAAAAAGGTTGCAGGTGACTGGATTATATCGCCAAATCCAATTTAATGTGTCTAAAAGATGGGAGGGTGTTGGAGTTTAGTTTGCTTCTTTCTGTCATGGAATTTTGTCCCATCTGTCACTAAGAAACCATAACGATAGGTACTTAGGAGAGACAAAAGAAGCTGCCAAGCTCAGGGGAGGAGGGCACCTGGCTGCACTTCTCGTATCTGAGAGGTTTCTCCTGGAGCAGCAGACATACCTCAAGATTTGGGCTGGGGGAAGGGGCTGGGCACAGTTTTGGAGGGGGAGGCAGGCTGTATTTGCTGTGGGGAGAATTCACCACCACTGTGAGGCTCCATCTCCTGCTGTTTTCTCCTACTGTGAGTGGAGCTCTGCTTGTAAGAACTGCCATTACACTGGGATCTTATTAAACCACTGCCTCACTAAAAAAAGAACTTTCACCATCTGCTCAGGTGCCTCAAGGAAAACCGTGGGACCCCGAGCCCCTTTCCCCTCCAAGGGAGCCTCTGCCGGCTGTGTCCGGGAGCCAGGCTGCTCAGCTGCACCGTTCCTCTGCCACAGCTCTGGGGTTTTGCCACACAGTAGCTGGGCACCCCCTGCCTGCTGGGACACCACGCGGTTCCAGCTACAGACGCAGAGTTTCTGCTGCCTCTTTCTTGCTGCCCCGAGCGAGCCCGCCCTGACGTTCCAGCCGCTGTTCCGAGGTTCCTGCCTGGGGCCCATTTTGCCATCCCATCCGCCATTACCGTGTGAGGGCGCCGGGCCACAGCGCCCCCTGCAGGCGCGGGGGAATCACCGCACCCGCCCTGCCCGCCTGGGAGCCACCAGCGCCCCCTGCCGGCTGCGACCGGAACTGCCCCAGCGGGGAAAGCGCTTAAAGAGCGGGAAGAGACTTCCTTGGGATTTCTGCGCTTTTGTTGTGTTGGCATTGCCGTCGTTTGTTCCCCTGGTTATACACACGTACACTAGTAAAGAACTGGTGTTCCTTTTCCCATAGCTTTGCCTGAAAGGCCCTTATTCCAAAGTTATAATGATTTGGAGAGAAGGGGGTCATATTCTCCATTCCAAGGGAGGTTCCTGCTTTCCTTAGATGACACCTGTCTTTCAAACCAAGGCAGAGGGCATCAACACTCTTAATAAGGAAAACCTTGGGCAGTGACAGATGATTTTTTAACCTTGGCTTACTCAGTTGATATCTCTGGTGAATTTAGGTCATGCCATTTACTTTATTGTGTTTAACAGTCCCCTGATTTCCCATCTGCTTGTGTTTCTCTTATAACACTTATTTCAGTCATTGTTTGTGCTATGCTAGAGACTGAACTTCAAAACAGAAAAATTATTTGTAAGGAATGGGCAAGTGTTGTATTTGTAAAAAAGTGTATTTAATATTTATATTCATCAGTTCACAGCTGTTCATTTTCACATGCTGTCTTAGAAGCTAGTTGCAATGAATTAGCTATCACAAAGCAGAAATTCACTTTGCACTGCCATTATACAAAACTGCTGGCTACCATTTATTAAGAGAAAATAAATTCAAATCTATATGGGTGAAATCTATCTCAGTAGCCTTTGGACCCCTGTAACAGAAACATAGAACACATAGAGATGTCTGCATTACCAGAAGTCAAATAATGACCATTTAGTGGGATCCTATCATATTACAGAAAAACACCCCATGGTAACTTGAACGCGCACAGTTGTTTTAAAAAAAAAAATTACTTGAAATATTAGTCCATTTTTATTGCTTATGTGTTAACTTAACACAGATTAGAAGGTCAGACTGCCCAGATTGCTTTTCACTTATGTCTTAGTGAAAGATAAATAGTTCAATTTTTTCACTAATATTTTCAGTTGCATGACATGATGGAATAGCAGCAGGCTGTCCAACTCTCTCCTTAGCACTGCCTCTACATTATGTTAATTTCCTGGCCATTTCCTGGTGACCATTTACTGTGTCACTTAACTCTCTTTTCTTTTCAGTTTCTCAGGCAGTCTTTTTCAAATGCAGGATGGTCATAACTTTTTTTGCTAAATGGTGGGTGATAGTGGATCTTTCCCATCCCCCAATTACAGCAGTGATAATAAGAATGCTAGGCTGTGTTCAGGGACTGTCATTTCAGCTGTAAATACCTTCTGCAAGTCAGGCAGTTCAAAGACTACTGGGATAAAGAAAAAGATCTTGGATTTCTAATGCACTGTAGCGAAAAACCTTTGGGTTTTTTTTTTTGTATCTATCTGAGACATTTCTGTAGTGCTTCTTTCTGCTATGTACAATATACATGTCACAGAGAAACTGCATGTATTAGTATCACAGAAGCAGGCCTTTTAGTTATACACAACCACAAAACACAAGCATGGTTGCAGAGACTTAATTTCTGATATAAATAATACACATTAGAGAGTTTGGCTAAAGACGTGTTAATTTCTTAGCAATAACAATCCCCTTGAAGATACGACCACGGCAGAAAATGTAAGGTAAAAAGCCTGTCATTTTCATTTACTGGAATATAACAAAGCCTTTTCCTTTTCATCATCTTTTGCATGCAGTGTTTTTCTTCAGGGCTTGCTAGGTTCTTTGGATCAGTTTTACTAGCATATACCAGTTTTACTATCATATACTAATCCAGCGGTTTGTGAGGCTGCCTACAGTGACCACACAGAATATTTGGGGTTAACAAGGTTTCTTTGTGCATGTAAAATTGCATTGTGTATTTCAAGATATCTCTTCTCCTGCATGCTTCTTAGGAGGCAAATGATGAGTTATAAAAAGGACAGCTGAAAAGTGAAAGAATGAAATACAAAACCATCTTTTCTCACCTAGAAAAATGTTTGCAAGGAAGAAGAGATTTATTTCTAGGCTGAAATGACATTCACACCATGTTTGCTTGGAAACATCTTGCTCTTTCAATGGCATGCTTTGGTTGGTAAACAACCATTAAAATTCTGAGCAGATCTGCATAGCTTGCAGGAAAACCTCTCAAAACAGCTGCAGCCTCCTTTCAACAGATGGGAATTAATAATAGCCTTTGTTCTTCAGGCTCTTCAATTTTTACCCACAAAATGAAGTGAAAGTTGGTTTTCCTCGACCACTGGTGGCCACAGGAGTGTGACCACTCTTAGAGTGGGAGCTGTGGGTTGTGGATGAGCATGGGAGGGTGTGCATGGCACCAACCTCTCTTCCCCCTCCTCCTTGCTGGCCCCTGCAGACAGCAGTGCTGAATCCAGCTGATACAGTGAGATATAAATCTGGTCTCACACTTCACCTCCTCTAGTTTCTCCTCTCAGTGTGGGCGAACCCATTGAGGATGCTTTTGGTGCCTACTGTGTCTCCAGGAGATGTTTTTGGCACTAAGAGTACAACTAGATGCATGGCAGAAGTGCCACAACAGGCTTGGGGATTTCCAGCAATGACGATGGTGCATCACCAGAATGGATGAAAGGCTCATCTCTGCTGGCAGATAGAAGCTGACAAGTGGTATGAGGCATCCCTGAGTCCTGGGCATGGAGTCCCTGGCCGCTGTCGCTGCCTCCATTGATGAGGGATGTTGGCCTGTGCCAGTGAGCATAACCCAGCTTCTCTTTATTGACCTACAATGTATTGCTTTGACTGCCAGAGTTACATATTTCTGCTAAAATGTCTGGCTGGGCCCTTTACCCTCTGCTTGATAATTCTGCACTAGAACTTTTGTCTCTTGTTGTGGAGGAATTGCCAGGTATGTCTCTTGCTTCCCAAAAGTCCTTTTCGTAAGGCCTAGAGGCTGAGCTGGGCCAAAGTCTCGAAAACCTGGAGTTGCCCCCATCCATCCCTGCTGCCTGTACCCTCGTCCAGGACTCGTGTAAAGACTTTTGTCCTTACACTCCTCGGGGGTTGGGACTCAAAGCACTGTAGAAGCTGCCAGCCCCTCTGAGACGTCTCCAGGCAGCGCTGCCCCTCGAGACCGCACGGCATCGAAGACAAGAGGGAAGTATGCGAGATGCAGAGACAAAATGTTCTTGGCTCCCCGAGGAAATGAGAACCTGCCAAAAATCCCTGGGAGACCACAGCATGCTGCAAAATCTTCCCGTTCAGTGGCACTTTCCCACCCTCCCTCCCTCTACGAGAGGATAAACAAGCACGGCTCGGAGAAGGCCGGGGCGAGATGAGGCCTCGAGGGGTCTCCTGCCGGAGGGGCGGGGGCAGAGAGGGGCAGGGGAGTGAGCGTTCCTCAGCAGCAGCGCCCGCAGAGCTGGCAGAGCCCCGCAGCCCGTGCCGCAGCCCCGCCGCAGCGCCCGCCGCGCCGCCTCCGGCCGTCAGAGGGCGCTCCGCCGCCGCCTGTGGCGGGCCGCGGTCCCGCCTGGTCCCGGGCTCCCGCCGCCCCCGCGGGTCCCGCTCCCGGGCCGGGCCCTGCGCCGCGGCGGTGACCGGCGCGGCCAAGTGCTCCGTTAGCTGCCTTAAACATTGATAATTTGTCTCTACTGCTGTGTTTAATTTCCGTTTGGGGACCTAAAAGCGGTGCTTCGGTATCGTGGTTCCTCCTCCTCTCCGTTTTAATACCGAACAAACAAATCTTTATTGCTGACTCGTAGAATCTGCAGAACACACCCATGAACGACAATTTTTCTGTAGTATATGCCGCAGAGGTCCGCTGAGTTTCTTTCACTCTGACATTTGATACAAGAAGAACACATTTCTCAATCCTTTTTAATTTCAGTAATTGTCTTGCATTGTTTGGAATTGTTTAGGCCTTATAATTTTTTATGTACATGTTGATGATGTGTACCTCAAAATCTTTTTACTCCAACTGTTGTCAGATGTCCAACTGCACAAGGATATGAGGTTCTAACTCAGATGGAAGTATTAGAAGTGTTGCAGAGAAACAAGAAGAATTTTTCTGCATAGTAAAATCTCAAAGATACTAAATTTTCTTTTCTTGTTCTCTTTGCCTACTGCTGCTCCGATAGTACGCTGTTATTCATAAGAAAAAAAAAAAGCCATAGGTTGTAAGAATTACTGCCACATATATCTGCTCTTTTTCCCCTTTCATAGTGAGATGAAAGCAGGAAGGTTACTTTTACTGTTTGATGCCAAGTGGATTGAACAATCAATTTAAGGACAATAGGAAACATTTTTATGTGGCAGCATGACATCTCTTAACATCTAGCAAAATTAGGTGTATTCTGGACTATCTAGGGATGCATCCTATATTGTACTTTGAAGGCAGCCATCTCCATGTTTCCTTACTAGCGTTTGATGTTTTGCAGTCAGCTAAGGAAAGTCTGCAGTGTTAGACTTGCAATGTTTTGCGAATGCAAACCTAGTTCTCAGGTAAAACTGGTTTTGCTTATTGTCTTATGGGCAGCAAGGCACCAAGTTACCCAAAAAAGTAAATCCCAGTTATCCTCCAAATGTCAGAATTTCCAAGGGATTGGCAGGGGGGCAGTAAGCAATTCAGACTGATCACCATCAACAACCATGTAGGACTGCTGCTGCTCTTTTCTGATGACTCACATAATAGCATTGTTTGGTTCCATTTTATAGAGTGAACAAACATTGCCTCAGTGAAAGGAAAAAGGAATCAGAAGCAAACTGATAATGATTGTACTTTCCAAAGGAAAAAAAAAGTCAAGATGTCTTTCAAGGATGACTCCTCTTCGGGTACATTGGTTGAGATGCAATCAGTTAGTACATCTGAAGTGCACTCAAGATAAATTTAATATAAGTTCATATCAGACCTCAATTTTTTTCCAAATTTGTAAACATTTAGTCAGAGTTTAGACACATCATGTAACTACCTGAGTCATAAATTAGGCAGAAGTCAAAGAAATAAAACTAAAATATCTGCAAATTCTATCACAGATTCACATCACTGTAAGTATGTATATGGTTTCCTTGTAATCAGTTTACCAAGGGGAGAAATACATATATGGAAATACAAAGAGAAGTTGGTTTTTTCCCAAACAGGAAGAAAAATAGTTTACTGGGATACATATTGATATTAATTTTATTGTGACTCATTATATGTAAAGATATTAATACAATAGTTGCTGCACAAGACACATCTGTATATAGCTTGTCAGGGACTTACAGTTGTGAAAACTGTTGCAAAACATCTGCTTTGCTCTACTGGAAAAGTCTGTTCACATTTCAGGGAAAAGTCCCAGAAGGAATGGTGAAAGAAGGAAAAAGTGTATTTTTTTGTGTTTTGTGTTCTGCCTTAAAACTAAAGAGAATAGTAAAACATATCCAAAAAGTTACACTAGAAAGAATTTTGTCATAAAATGGAAAGTTTTGAGTCTTGTGTTTCAGGATCAAGAATTAAAAAATCAAATAACTTGAACCAGTGAATGGTTTGGGGCAGTACAGGAATCCATGTGTATAGAGTAATTATGCAGCTGATGATTTCAGAGAAAATAATACAGTTAGAGCGAAGTGGTTTGCCTCTCTCAGATACATCAGAACAAATAGAAACATTTTATCAGTATGCTGAGGAAAGAGAATTATTGGTAGGAAGTCCATCTGTTAATAAATTGGGAGGGAGATTATATTAAAAAAGACTTGGCACAGTTGAAACACTGAACTTGCTTTGCTTTCATCTGAAAAAAAATATACAAAGTGCATTAAAAAACCCCCAGTAAATGCAAAAAGGGATAAACTGGGGGAAAAAAAATCTAGACAGATACAGGTCACATGGATGACACACATCCTTAGGTGTTAATGATACTGTTTTCCTGAATAATTTTCTTCCACTTACAACTATTTGAAAACAGTGGGCAACAGTGGAAGTGCTGAAAGATGGAAGCAAAGGAAATATCACATTTCTTTTCTAAAACAAGAAGCAGACCAGTTCCAGAACTCCACCCAGATCTACAAGTCCCAGCTCTCTAGAGCCCAGAGGAACATGTTCTCTCTCCTTTATCCTATTATGTCTCTCTCAACTCAAGGGTGCATCTCAGCTCCTCAAGCCCAAATTTATTGTAAATTATACATAAGATTAGTTGTAAGTGCTTGCTTGGATCTGCACCCCTAAGAAGCAAATTTCTGAATATTTCTGAATATTCTGACTCTTGGCAATGGAAAATGAACATGCAGATACACAGGAGATGCTGGAGAAAGAGATGAATGAGATATAAATACTATTTTCCTTGATATTAAACATCCAGGATTAGCACAGCAAAATGCAGATGATCTGAAAACTCATAGAGCAAAAATATATTGGTGCAGCACATCACAGTTTCAAGAGTAAAGCCAAAAATCTGCAGCAGTATTAAAAAAAATACAAAAATAACCCTATTCCTCAGGCAGGATGCTATTGATTTTGTCTTTTGTATGCTGAATAAACTGGGGAGGTACAAAAGAAATAATGAGATTCATTTGCTATTTTTAATATGCAGCAATGAATTTTAGTCCCTAAAGTGCCCCAGCGGGTGTAGATGTGATTGTGGAATAAAGAGATGCATGGAAATTCAAAATGATGAACAGCTCAACAAAAACTTGCAATCTACTGGCATTATGAAGAATATCAGTATATTATTAATTGTGGTAATTTTTTTCGTTTTGAGAGAGAGCTCTTCTCTTTTGGGAATGTAAATATACTCACTGCAGCTTTATTAAAGGGTTTTCATAAACTAAGTTTCATTAAAGGGAAGATCTGCAGCATTTCATCATGCTTCTAATGTCTGATTTGGACAGATCAGCTCCTTGATCTAAGCTTCTGATACTTGTGTAGCCCTGATTCAGGGAAGCATTTATATTCAGAAGCAGCCCTTAGTATCAAACACAGACACAAGCGATTTTCTAAATGGGAAAGGCCTCAAAGACATATTTAAATTCTTGCTTGGCTCAGGAGTTGCTTGCTGTCTTTTATGATGCTGTGAAACAGAAACAAATGTGACGATTACTGAAGTATGAGCTGTGAATGGCAGCAGTTCCAGCTGGAGAGCCCTCCTCTACCAGCTTCTGACTGCCCTTGCATAGCCTGATCCTAAAGTAACTGGGACCATGCTTTTACTAGGTTAATTTCTTCTTCTTCCTTGAGGATCTAGCAGTACATTAAAAAAACCCAAATCAAACCAAAACCAAACAAAAAACTCACGACCAAAACCAAGGCCATATATATAAATTTTGAGTTCTTGAGTAGAAAGGACTGTCTGTGTGTCTGACCTGGGAGAAATTATGTCTTGTGGGATAACATTGTTTCATGTGAGGAGGCTTTTGTTAGTGCTTTACTCCCATGGAATAACTCAGATGATATTTGCAGGGCAAGATTTTCCTGCCTGGAAATTCAAAACTCCCTTCCTTCACTGCAGACCAGGGTGAGACAAACAGGGACCTTTCTGGAGCATCAGGCTGGAATCTGCCAAGGAGAACCCCAAAGCAGGGAGGTTTGACCAGTTTTAGGACATGGGGCAGTATAGGGGCATCCATGTGTGGTTCATGGAGTTACCTCACTGCTGAAGGCCCACAGGAGAGGGGTACAGGGAGGGGAAGCACCTCTGCTTCTGCTTCTCTATTTTCCCTTGTCTTGTCACCTCCTTTTCTCCTCAAAGTGTTTCTCCCTCAGCCCCCACAGCACCACAGGAAACCTCACCCACTCTACTTATTTTTGCCTGTTGGCATGTGGGCAGGTATACCTGCCCTGTGTGCTTTAGCTCAGCGCTGCATCATGGAGCAAGCACTTTTGTTCAGAGCTCTTTTTAAAGCTATTAAAATAAAAAAAAAAAAAAAAAAAAAGAGAAAAAAAAAAAAGAAAGAAACACGTACCCTGAAGCCTGAATAGCAGCATTTCTATCATCTGTTGTCATGACACACAGCTGACGTGGGAACACGGCAATAAGGCTGACTGCTATATGGGTTTAATTTTGGTGCAGAAATTTGCTAGAAGAAGATTTCAAAAATATCTCTGGGTGGGAGGAAAACAGGTGGGTGCTGGTTATGTGTATGAAGCAGGAGGAAATAGTTGTCAATCTTACCTAAGCATTACTCTGCATCCATCAGCCCTTTGGTACCCTCACTACTCAACAAGGGGAAATAAATGATACTGTCTCTCTCTGCTCCTCTCTCCTGTTACTTCTGGAGAAGGTTCTGGTGAGCCATAGAGTGCAGGGAAACTGAGCATGGGATGACCGAATAGAGCCATGGTTGTCTTGGTCATGCAGTTTTGGTAAAGATATCAATGCAGGAAGGAGATCACATATCAACCATTGGAGGCAAGCGACAGTGAGATCCACTCAGGACAGACTTCTGGGCTAGCGTCATCTAAAATGGCAACTGACGTTGGAGATGGGTGGTGAGTATTGTATGGTCTGTAGGGACTCCTAGGCTAAACCAATTTTCTGTGGTTGTCCATGTAGGTGAGTGAGTGGACTCAGTTCAGCCTGTTATTCAAGGGGTACATTCAGCACTGTGTTTCTATGCCACATACACACTTCTGTTTCAAAAAAACTGAAAGTGTGTAGGTGTTCAGAACTATTCTCTAAAAATCGCTCTTCTAACCTGTTTCTAGCTCATTTTCTTTTACCGCAATTACCCTTTATTAGTACATTTCTCATCTGTTAGTCATCTTGACTAATGACTTTACTCATCTATACTAGTTTACTCACCCATTTCAATACTTTCCTAGATCACAGGAACATTCTGTGACTTAATTAAATAATCAATTAGAAGCTCAGAGGTCTTTGAATGAAAAACATTATGTTTTATAAGAGCAAAATACTACGATTGCATGACTGAAGAACGCAATTTAATGTAGGGACTTTTCTTCTTCACATTAATGTTTGGACATCCATTATAACTATGGTGGCAAAACTGGAACCCCCAGGACTGAGAAGTTTGAAAGAGGACATCCACACTGTCACAAGTTGGTGGTCTGTACTGAGAATGAGGCAGAGGAAGAAAAGGAAGAGAGAAGATGTACTAGAGTGGAAGGGCGTTTAAGCCTGTATGAGCAGAGTAATTCAGAGTATCTCTTGCAGAGAAAAGCTTACACCTATTCTAGTCATAAAACCAAGGATACCATAGCATTTTATTTTATCCCCTTTTCATTGTGTTTCAACACACTTTGAAAATCTGGCTTTTCCCATGCCAGTGCCTCTGTTTATTAAACGTGTGAAATTCTCCCTTCTGCAGTCCCAAAGGAGAAGCCTTGTTGAGTTGAAAATTTGATAGCAATGTGTCCTTTGCTTATTTACTTAAGCTTATTTGCGTTTTGGGTTTGATCCTGTCTCTTTGTACTCCTCTGATTCTCCTGCAGCTTTTAGTTTCCAGCCTCTACACTGAATATCTCATCATGTGCTCAATAAAAATTGAATAGTTTTCACTTAGAATTCTAAAAATGGTTTGCCATTTCCTGAAAGTGACAGTATCAATATTATTGTCAATCTCTTATGCAAATTTCCACCCTGTTGCTACTCACCAAAGTATCTCCTATTTCTCTTAAACAAGGCTCTGCATTCATCCACTCAGATTCTCTGGACCGCCTGACCTTTCTTCTGCAGATGTCCAAACCACTGGCAGTCACCTTGCTGCTGGCTAGAGAAGATCTTAATAATTTAAATGGTATGAACAGTCATTAGCTGGGAAACTGTTCTTGATACTCTCTCTTTGCACATGAAGAGGAAAAAAGAGAATCTAAATGGCTTGTCTGAATTCTTACATTGTCCCTTTCCCTTTCCCTTTCCCTTTCCCTTTCCCTTTCCCTTTCTCTAAAATCTAGAGGGCTGGAAAAAAAAATCAATTCTGAGTTTGTCTTTGGGGAAACATAACCACCTGGAAAAAATATAACCTCTTGTTGTAGGGTCCATCTAGCTTCCCATGCTAAACAAAGACATTGATTTTTCCCTTCTTTTTAGTTATTTCACTTCACATCATTTTTTCAAGCCACCTTGAAAAGACAGCCCAGAATAGCATTCTTCCTATAAAAACAACTCTGTTTTTAGTAGAAATGTTGCTTTCCTTTACATGAGTAGCAGCCATGTGCTCTCAGTCAGAATCCCCTAACTGAGAGAGGACTCAATTACATTTTTAAGAAGCACATTTTCTTTGTAGAGTCTCCACTGCCTGTTCCAGTCTAAAGACAAAATGACTGCCTGTCTTAAGACAGCAGATGTCTCAGAGATGTAAATGCTCACCAACACTGAATCAAAGCCCCAGCATAGCTGAATATTTCACTGTATAGGGACAATATTGACTGTCTTTGTGTTTGTTGGCTTTTTGTGTAGGGGGTTGAAAATACTTGTGATGTTTAAACACCTTGTTAGAGCCATTACAAGACACAGTGCAAATACAGTTATTTTTCCTTGGTAAGCAGGCATGAAATGCACATTTGCTTATCGGAATGAAACAGTTCCTGGGGAGACCCTGATGTCTGTCAGGTGAATCATCTAATCTCCAGATTCAATGTATTCAAGAGGGTAAATAAGTCACTTTTTGGAGATGTCTAAATATACATTTCCCCAAGAGCTTTTTGAGTCTCTAAGGTAAAGAAATCATTCTTATATAAAGACTGAGGTTTCGTTTAAAAGGTGATTACCTGAAAAAAAGGCATTGTGATATAGCCATGTAGTGCACACACTAAACAGACTTATTTCCAGCATTCGTCCCTGTAAAAGGGCTTATTGCCAAGCTGCATCAGCCACTTAGGATTTAATAATCTGTCATAAGATATTCCCCCCTCCTACTTAGGAGAGAAAGAAAGGCAAAAATAAATCAGATACAGATTTCACAGTCAACAAAATCGCCATACCTCTTAGGAACATTTAAGTTATAATATAATCTGACAAAAATAATGAAATTAAAATGCAAAATGAACCCTCTGTCCTTAATTCACCCCTTTGTGCTTTTCCTTATTATCATTCAGAAGAACTGTGCCATTTCTGCTGTGAATCTTTGCAACACTAAGCTTCCTTGCTACATTTTCAAGATGACTTATTCTGTCTGTTAGCTACCTCCAGAGCTGTTACAATAAGTCATCTAGTCCATCTCTACCATAGTGCAATTAATTCCTACTACACATTTGCAAGGGCTTATCCCACCTAATGTAAGCTGGCTTTATCTTTGCTTTACTACTGCATTATTTTTCAGCCTTGCATTATGTTAAAAAATAGATTTAATCAAGATCTTTTCCCTGACTTCATTCATTTTGTACTAAAACAAGTCCTTGGTATTTCCCTGCAGCTGCACACTGTTGTTCACTGTATTTTCCTTCCCAAAAGCTGACACATGGAAGTATTGTCCTGGAAGGACTTCCCAGCCTTTGACCTCATGTTTGTGAGGGTTCCTTTACTCCCACTTTCCCATTGTTGTTGTTGTTCCCAAGGTTGTTGTGCTTTGTCACCTGCTTGGGAATACCATGTCTTCAGTTTGTCTGCCTGGCTGGACTCCTTCACTTCACAGCACCAAAAGGCTTAGTGTCAAAATCCAGCCAAGGTTTATTCTGGAAGTGTTTTAAGATCAATCACAGTCCATCTCTTCGTGTTCTTATGTGCAAATCCCACCTTGAAGATCCTGGCTGGATTTGAAATCCCCTTGGATGACTTGACCTGAAAGTATCTGCCTTGGCAGGCTATTTTACGTTTCCAATCTCTCCCTGGGAAAGGGCACCTAAAGACCCAAACCAACTTTCTCCACTGTGCCTCCTCAGCCCCAGGAGTACCGTCCCTGCCTGACCTCAGTTCTTCCCATGAAGCACACAAGACAGAACTTGGTTGTAGTTAATGCTGGCAGGGCCTCCACAACAGGCTGGTGCCATGGTTTACAGGCTCTGAGTGAGGCACAGATGCTCAGCCAAGATTGTGCATGGCAGAATCACATGTGGCCATGTCAGAGCAAGACCATGAAAAACTTCCTGCCTTGCCCATTTTGGTGTGTAACCACTTGTCCAGGCTACTTTTTTCTCAATAAGCAAGGGATTTTTTTGGCTGACTCACTGTGTTCTCAGTGATTTTTCCAGCCTACATTTAATATTCTCCAAGGCTGGGCAGGAAAAATAAATGGAAGAAGCAGAGAAAGTTTTTTCAGGACTCTTCTTTTCATTGATGTATGATATGTAAATTATGAAGAATGCTACGAGGAATATTGTTATTAAAAGTAGGTAGCAGTATGGCTTAATACAACCAATCATCAAGAAAGAGATGATAGGGCATCACTGTAGAGTCCACTCTACTGTTATGAATCCGGGAATAAAATGCAATATTTTAGTAACAGCCTTTAACATTTCCTTTATTCCTAAAGGTTATTTCCTTAACCTTTAACTGTGATGTGAAAGTGAGCCAGGAAGGAACTGCTTATTAGCCTTGCTAAGTGCATTGTTCATGGCAATTGTGAACAATTTTGCTGGCATTCAGAGGACAGAACAAGGCACAAACTGATTTTGAAGACTGTGATGGAGCAGAGTCAAGCTGAAGTTGCTAAATATTGTCTGATTCTGAAAACAAGTGTCTGGAGCTCAAATTTTCCATTGTTTATTATAGGGAATTTTGCTTGATTTCTTTGATAGTATAAATATTTAAATGCTAAGCAGAAACATTTATATTGCTATTAAATGTATAATGTGGACAGGAAAATAAAAGAACTGGCCTGTCTGTCCTTACTTAGACAACCGAGTATGTTTTGGTTTTTTTTCTGTTTATTCTTATGTCTTTTAATGCTGAACAGAAAAGAGTATTTCATAAATGTTTTCTTCATCATTTACCCTTTCTAAAGAAAAGTAGCCTCCTCATTCTGCAGGTGGCTGAACTAGAGACAGAGTCATTGCATATTTGCTTAGCATTCAGACAATGGAAGCAGGAGCCAGGCTACTTTCTCTGACATAGATGTGGAGCAGAAAAAATTAATTTCAGAAAAGCAGTGCCAGAGAGCACGACAGGAGGGAATAGCACCATTTTCCAGCCACTTCTGTTTACACTTCCATTGTGATCTGGGGCTACTCTCTGCCTGGACAGGACTTGCAGGAAAGTTAATAAAATTTTATTTCAAATGTATTGGTAAAATTGCATTACCTCACTCAGGTGAATTTAAGAAAAATTAAAATAAGCCTTAATCCTGTTTCTTTTAATTCTCTTTGCAATATAATGAGTTTTGTCTGATCCAATTTAAATCTACACCTTAAATTAGCTCAGCTTACCTTGCCTCAACATCCCCACATAGCCAGGACCTAATTTTGTTTTCTAAGTCTTGGAGCTGTATACACCATGTAGGAAGGACCTAATCTTGTCTTTTAAGTCTTGAAGCCGTGTTCTACCATTTCTTCTCGGTGCAGCTGGGAGATTTCTTATTTCTGCACTTCGCAGATTGCTCCCTGCCCTGCCATCACACAGTTAATATAGCCAGCTCTTAAGATCAATGTTATTAACAGTTTTTGTCGACACAGAGTTACTTAAAAAAGCTGATGATTGAAAAGAAGGTATGAAAGAACAGGCTGAGATAATAGTTCACATGGTAAAAATGATGAAATTATGGAGTAATTACAGCCTTCAAAAATAAACCAAAAAAAACAACCCAAAACAAAACAAAACAAACCAACAACAATATGACCAGACTTGTGGCAGTTTTATTAAGGTGAGGGACTGAAGTCAGAGTGTGAATAGGGGCTTTTAAAAACTGTTTTCCTGGCAGGAGGATGCGGAGGACCTGGGTTTGCACTTGGTGGCAGTGCTCTCCTGCCCTGTCAGCAGCCCAGCTGCCCATGCTGTACTGCTGCCTGCAGAAGACACAGAGAGAGAGTGATGTCTCTGCACAGCCCACGGCTCATAACTTGTCTGATATTGTTTTCTTAATTAATTTTAAATACTGTTCCTTTATTCTGATAGAGCTCTGCTGCTTTAGAGCTTTCGTTGCTCTCTCTACCATGATGCAGTGTCCTTAAAGAGAATGTGAGGAAAGAAATTTCTGGAAATGGGTGAAAATATTTGTAAGTATTGTAGGAACAATTGTGTCTGTTATCAAGAGTCCCTTGAGAGTAAGGATAGATGGCAGAAGGAAAACAGTTGATAGGTCTTGGGACCATACTTGGGACCATACTTAATTTTTGCCTGGGAAAGCACTGGCCTTCATGGACTGGCCCTGTTTTTTGCTTTCCTTCCTCCCCTTTCTTTCTCCTTCCCTTTTCCATCTTTCCCTTCCTTTCTCCTTCCTTCTTCCTAAGCAGGCTGTAATCCTGTAAGGGAAATGCTGTACCTTCCCCAGTCCCAGCTGGAACATGTTGAAAGGAAGGAAACACACCAGCCTACAGCAAACACCCATTGCCAAGGCATTTATTGACTGTCCTTCAGCTCTCCAGGAGGATGGCAGAAGTGGTGCTGAAAGTTAGGTTCATTGCAAGGTTAGCTGTCAGTGATAGCACCAGAAACCACAGATTGCTCTCAAATGAAACTCTGGACCTTCTGGGATCCATAAAATTATGATGATTGAGTGGATCTAGACCCGAGCTGTTGCCCCTCCTTCAACAAGGCATCCATAGCACCATAGGTGTTGAGAGGGAAATAAAGTGTCCTTCAAATGCTCTGTGCCTTCTGTAGTGGGAATCTTGCATTTATGTATTGTCTTGACAGACTCTGCTGGTAGCAGATGGGAGTCCTGTAGAACCTCTTTAGGGTGGGCTCACTGATGATCTCACAGCACATGATAACACAGAGCTACTGACCATTCTGATCTACTCAAATAAAGTAGAATTAATGCAGTGTGGTCAAGTCTCACAATTTTCTTATGAATTTCGTTGCGTTGGATGTCTTCTGAGTGCTTCACTCTTCTTTCACATGATATGCAGAGAAGCTTATTTCTTTTCTTTTAAAGGGAATGTATGGTTTTCCTCTTTGTGTGGAACAGATCAAATATGTGAAAAGCAGAGGCTTTGATTTTAGGAAACAAATTCCCTCCATTTGCCCACGAAAATGCAGGGCACTTTAATGTCATGATTTTTGCAGGCCTCAGATCACCAGTAGTCAAGATTAGTGGAGTGGCCTCTGCTTCAGCTTTACAGACCCATTTTTTGCACAACAAAATGAAATGTCTGAGACTCTGCAGCTGTTCCCTCAAGGTACGTTGGTTGGTAACCCACTGTGGTGAAAAGAACTATGTAATCAGAGAGTAATAATGCTGGCATCAAAAAAGAAAAGGTGGGTCAAATCTGACCATGTGTAAATAGGAAGCTTTGTAAAATCTAGAGAGAACCTGGAGATGTCCTTATCGAAGCACCAGGAGAGGAAAATCAAATGGATTTTTAAATGAACTTGTCCCTGAGAAGCAGGTGAAGTTCACCAGACCAGACACAATGACAAAGGAGACCTCTTTATTTACTCAGATTTGGAGGTTGGTTATGCACCATGTAAGTTCATAGTCCATTCTAAGTGTAAATACTTGATAAATAATGCCCAAAGCACAAAAGTCATCTCTACCATGATGCAAAGTGAAAGGTAAGGCTAATGTGGTTTCTGTGGCTGCCTGGGACAGGTTGTTCAGCAGCAAATATGGTTCACGGATTTATCTATCAGCAGAGATGAGCCTCATTGCTTTTAAAGTTCAGTGGAGCTCCTGATCAGCCCAATCTTGGTAATGAACAAAGGCTGTGAAATAATTTGTATCCTCTATTAGAGACAAACAAGCAAGAACACCACTTAAGGAAGCAATATAAATAATGAATGAGTAGAGAAATATGGCCCTTTCTGACAGAAATGATGCTGGTTTTAATTTGTGTTTATGGCACCTAAAGTAATGGACACATGAAATATGCATGGAGAGAAAGAACCAGGAAAAAATCCCTGCAGAACCTGACCGCAATCCCCTGGACTCTAACCAAAACTTGCAATGGGAAAAATGTAATGAGGCAAAAAGAAAGCTCCAGTAGGAAGAGAAAATAATAAATGCAAGAAAAATACAGTGCATCTTTCTCTGGTGCCTGCTACACTACGAGGAAATCAAAACACTTCTTAGGAAATGAGCTCAAAGTGTAAGATTGCCTAGTGAGACAGTCTTTAGCATTTGGTATAATGAAGTCAAATCTTTATGGAGGAAAAGATAGTGTTTCAGTGTTGCTGTGCATAGAAAGTCTGTTAAAAATATATGAATCCCTCTTTCAGGAGTCATTCAGAGTGGTTTTCCTCTAAATTCCTCTAAATTCCTCTAAATTCAAATTTTCCTTGTATTCTGTGACTCAGAAAAAAATTAGAATGTAGCCCATCATCGTGAATCTTCCTCTGTAGAAACAGGTCAAGTTTAGTTAGGTTTTTTCTTGAGGAATATTTTAGAAATTTGTAAAAAAGGACTAAAATTATTTTAGCTTTCGTAATTGAAATTACTTGTTCCTGGACTTTTTAAAACCTAAAGAGTTTATAGAGGTGTTAATATGTCTGAATATAATGATTAGGGCCCTATATTTTTGTAATTGAGGTGCTGAACAATAATGTCCCAAATCTGCAGTGATCAGAGGGATTACAGAATATTGGTTTTTGTCCTAGAACAAGAATGCAAACATTTTGTCTGAGCTTGACCACAGAATCTAGTTTCCCAAAGTAGCACATATGATTTTCATCTCAGTAAACAGGCCAGACCTTTCAGCAGTGCTTAGAATGGAATGGGATACAGGCGTTAGATACTTGAATTTTAAATGTGGATTCTTCTAAATTAATTTTTCCACAAAAGTGAAATGGCACCATATATTTCATAACAGGACTTCTGCATATTATAACAAGACTCCTGTACTTTTTCTTCACAATTGCCTAAAGCCATGTGGCTAGAACACTCCTCTACATGTGTAACCTACATGTCAAAATCACATCTCCAAAGAGGGTGTCTTATCTATCAAAATGCTTGTACTGGGTATGCATGGCCTGGTTTTGGTAGCAATGGGACTGACTACAGGGCTTCTGTGAAAAACTGCTAGTAGCTTCCTCCGTGTCCAGCAGAGCCAATCCCTGATAGCTCCAGAGAGAGATGTTCTGCCAGCCAAGGCTGGGACAATTAGAAATGGTGGTAATACCTCTGTGATGACACATTTAAGAAGAAAAAAAGTTATTGTGCAGAGGTAATTGTGGCCAAAGAAGAGTGTGGTGAGAACATGTGAGAGGAACAACCTTGCAGACACCAAGTCAGCACAGAGGAGGGTGAGGAGGTGTGCCAGGTGCCAGAGCTGAGGGTCTCCTGCAAATTCTGGTGCAGCCCATGGTGAAGCAGCTGTGCCCCTGCAGCCCATGCAGGTCCAAGGGGATGCAGAGATCCACCCCCATGCTGGAGCAGGTGGATGCCTAGAGAAGGTTGTGAGCACATGGAAGACCCGTGGAGAGAGGGGCTCTGCTTCCTTGCTGGAGCAGCCTGTCCTTGGAGGACTGTACCCCACGGAAGAGTGACCCAGGATGCAGCAGTTTTGGGAGGACTGCTGCCCGTGGGATGGACTCACACTGCAGCAGGTCACTGAGAGCTGCTGCTGCTCATGAGATGGACTCACATTGAGAAATTCATGGAGAACTGTCTCCCGTGGGAGGGACCATGGTGCAGCAGGGAAACACCCCCTTCCCTGAGCAGTGGGAGAAGCCTTGGATGATGGGGTGACCACAACCCCAGCTGCTGTCTCCCTGTGCTGCTGGGGTAGGACATATAGCTGGGAAGGGAGGAAGGCAGGGGGAAGGTGGTTTTAAGAGGTTATTTTACTTCTCATTATCCTGCTGTGATTTTGTCAGTATTAAATTCACTTTGTGTCTCTACACTGAGCCTGTTTTGCCCCTGATGGCATTTGATGCATGGTCTCTCCCAGTCCTTGTCTCAACCCATGAACCCTTAGTTATTTTTTTCATCCCCAGTCCAGCTCTGGAGGGGAGTATGAGAGTGGCTTTGGTGGATGCTTGGGGTCTGGCCAATGTCAACACACTACCATGTCATAGTTATGAATCCTGGAGAGGTTGTACTGAAAATTTTTAGTCCCATACAAAGTGAAAGAAAATAGTCCTTAGACAGATGAAAGTTTACAGGAAAGAGAAAAGAACCCCACTCCATAACATGAGCAAAGTCATAGACCAAACTTTCTAAGGGTTAGGACAGCAAAGGAGTAGATGTCCTGGTTGTCAAGTATCCATCTCCGAGACACTAGAAAAACGTCAGAGTTTAATTTCTGTCCAACATGACTTTGGCACAGACAATTCTTCAGAATCATGGCATTAACAGGTATGCAGGCAGAAGATGAAGAAGGAAGCTGCTTGAGGTCTCTCAGTTCCACTACTTAAGTAAGGTAATGAAATTACACTATTGTTTGAGAGTTCATGGAATTATTTAAGTTGTGGGATTGCTCTAGCAATACTCATAAGAATTAATAATATATCTCAGAAGGGTAGTGTGATGTGCAATATCCAGCTTCCAGAGTGTATAGAGGTCTTTGTAGAAATCCTTGGTATGTTTTCTTCCTACTGGTTGAAAGATTCTTGTCCACGCCAAAGGAAAAAATAGTCAAGGGTGAGCAGAGCTGTGCTGGAAGCAAAAGAGCACAGGTGGCAGAAGGGTTCAGGCCTGGAGTTCACTGGGAACTTTGACTATCCTGGCAGTGGAAAGTGGAACAGTTCCTTTGTGTTTTGTTTGTGTGCCTAAAAATGCATTTGAGAATGCATCTATGGTTTTGGTTTTTTTTCCTCAAAGAGGTACCTTCAGTATTCACAAACTGTTGTGTCATTTTTTTCAGCTGAAAGTCCTTTGCAAGTCCCGTCTGAATCTGCTGAGAAGTCTGGCCACTCAAAACATGAATTTTCCAGAGAATTTGCTGAAAAGAGAAAAAAAAAGGAAGAAGGCCCATCTCTAATGACTCTAATGACAATTGTCTACAAGGACACAAGAATTTAATGTTAATATCTTTGGGTCAGATCTTTGCATGATACAAATTGGAATATACCTTTATGCAATTCAGTCTTTCTCTTTCAATTGATGCTTCAGAGATATTCTATGAAGTGCCTCCATTTGCACAGAAAACATAGTGAGACAATGGCCATGTCAAAATGTACCAACAGGATACAGGCTGGGATCTTCAGGGTGTGGAAGTCAGTCTGTCTCTATGATTTAAATGGTTTATACAGACCTTAGCTGGTATGAGCTGCATATGCATTTCAGCAAGGACAAAGGAAGTATTCATTCCTTTGCAAGGACGCCCAGCCAGGTATTTATTGTTCTCACCTGTTCCTTTTTCCAAAACAGTCCACAAAACCCAATCTGTGACATTCAGCAAGTACTGGATGACAAGCATGGTAGCAGAAAAGCCTCAGCAAGCCTAAGATTCACTGGGTAGGTAAAGGAGGACTGTAAAGAAGTGCCCTTTCCAAGAGTCTGATGGGAAGCATAAATAGGCAAACTGTTCTTTGCTCTCATGCTTACATTTTACTGTGGAGTTCCTACTCAAAGGCCTTCTGAGCACAAGGCAGCATAAATGAAAATATAACACACTACTGGTAGAAATGTACATGCCCCTTAGCTGTTATTCAGAAGGTTCTCTGTACAGTGAGCAGGGATCAGACTTTACTATGGGAAATACATATACCATGCAAAAGTATACCAGTTAATATCTCTTGTTCTGAAAAGCTAAACAAATATGTTATATTTTATTGTCCAGAAAACCAAACACTGTCACACAGCAGGTAGGACCGTAACTTTTGTTCCATTGGGCGCTGCAGGAATCCTGAGCTTCAAGCAAACCATGAGAATTGTTTCTCAGCAAGTCCCAGGTTTACAGTAAAAGCAACAAAGCTAAGTGACAGAAAGAAAAAGCACAACTGTTACAGCATTGTTTTCAGAACAAAAGTAGCTTTCTCTGTTCCAGGGCTTTTGCTTTGTTCTCCTCTGTGCTGTAGTGCAAAATGGTAGACTCATGATAAAAGGCAGCATTCAGTGCCATAAGGGCTCCTTTACTTTTGTTACCAGCCAGTGATGAATTTGCAGAAACCTTCCAAACACTTTCCAAGGAGGACCAAGTTTGGGCTAGATTTACTTTGAAAATTGTTGCAGTGCTACTACCTTGGTTCCTTTCATGTGCATTTAAAAAAAAAAAAAAAAAATTAAGAAAAGTAATCTGGGATTCATACTGCTGGTCTGGTGAGTAAGACATCCTCAAGAAGCCCTCCTATTAGACCTCTAGCTTTTCAAGTTGAACAACATCCTCAATAACAATAAATTTCCTCTGTCCCACCCGACCCTGTAATGGGTCATGCGTGACTGGAGGTCTGCCTGTTTTGTAGAGTAATCCTGCCAAAGAAGAGTATAATTCTGGAGGGCCAAGATTTGTGAGCTTCACAAAATGTCTTAAAAATATCTGGAGTGGATTCCCTTTTCTTGCACAAGATGAACAGGGAGTGTAGTAGATTTTGTGCTATTAGTAAAAGTCAGCTCTGCTAGGAGGATCTGATGTCTGCAAATTCTTAAATATTAACAGGACCACCATCTTTGCATTAAAAAAAACCACACATATTTTGTAAATATATTTACCGGAAGAACTACTTAACTAATTTTGAACTGTGCCTCAGATGAAAACATTTCAGACAGAGCAAAGCAGTAAAGTGCAAAGCAGTAAAGTGCAAAGCAGTAAAGCACAAAGCAGGCTTGTAAAACAGCACCACAACCCCAATTCCATCATGCACAGCTCTAAAATAAGCAGATTTTTCTTTGATAAGTCACTTAGATTATTTGAATGTTGACCAGGAAAGTGAGTCTTCATGGAAGAAATTACTTTTTCTATGCATTGTGAAGAAAAAATTTCCTAGAACATGGGCAGGGCAATGACTAAAATCCCTGATGAGTGTTATTTGTTATGAACTATAATGCTTTGTAGTCCTTTGGAGGAGGGATTTTCTTGCCACAGACTGTACTATTTTTACAGTTATTTTAATAAAAACATGTCCAAATGCATTTCTTTAGCCATTTTCTCTCCTCTTTTGTGGAGAAGGAAGTTTCAGAATATATGGTTTTTGAAAAGCCTATGTGGAAATCGCACCAAAAAAAGGTGCTTTGAAGTAATGGCATTCTTATATTTTATCATACTGAAACACTGAAATAACAATTTGAAACACAAGGTTTAATCATATGTTGATTCAACACATATTTTTCTTAAACATTTCATCTACCATCACAAAAATCAGAACATCACTAACCTCAGAAAATACCAGCACTGTACCACAAAATACAAAATGTCTGTGTGATCACTAGGAATCTGTTCCAGTGGAAAGTATTAGCCATTGTCAGAGTTCATTAAAAAAGACTTCCTATTGGCTTTAACTCTTTATTACTTGCTGGGAGAGGAAATTTTTCTACATTAATTTTTTTTTTTTTTCATCAAGGACTAGAGACACCACAGTTCTTGCTTCAGCTGTTTGCAGAGAAAATTGAAAATGGAAAAACATCCAGAATCTGCTGAGGTTCCGGAATCTAATGGGGAAAGCTGACCTTTTGCATGTGGGATGAATATATCTCACACAGAAATTTCAGATTAGTGCCAACCCCAGCACTGATTTTTTTCAGTTCAACTACTGGTTGGCCATCAGATACACCAAAGCTGCCAAATTCATTTCTCAAACAGGCCCAAGTGATTGGCCCTGAGTCCATGCCACTGCAAAGATGTGAGGCGTGCACACAGCTGATTTGATCATGTCTCCTCCCTAGAAACTTGCCTGGCATTAGGCAGCTTATGACTATCAAATATTTATTATATTGTCAGAGGAAAAAGTCAGAGCTAATTGATGTTTTCTATAGCAGAACCCAACACTGTAGGCTGTTTGATAAACAGTGAGAGTTTCCTTGGCAGTTCAAGGAATGGAGCTTCTCAGCCCGGTGTCTTCTTATTTTGCAAAATTCTCATTCATTTACACAAGGTTGCTAAGCCATGAGAAGATATTTGCTGAGTGTTCTACGATTTGGAAAGAGAGGCTTACCATGCAGGAGAGCCACCATCATTGGCCAGGCAGTGCAGGGACAACCAGGTCTGGGAACAGGCACCAGAGATGCTCTGGATGGCCTCTGTCACTGCAGCCACAATAGGAGGGGAAGCGACACTGGTAGGACTCAAAACATTCTGAGCCAAGGTAGAAAAGCCACCTCAACCTCTGGAGAAAGGATGCTACCACAAGCTCTGGCTTAGGACTGGGAAGAAAAGTGTTTTCTGTGATTGTCATGATGTGACAGTACTTTTGATCCTAGGCAAATAAGAGATCACACAGAAAGAAAAAGAAAAAGCACAACAACCCACAAACCCACAACAAACAAACCCACAAGCCAACAAAACTCAACCCCCACATTAAATCAAGGATCAGATTGTTCCTATTTTAACTCTGTTGATTCATCCAGCCGGGTCCTTCCAACAAGATTCCTGCACAAAGAGCTTGAGGTGTCTAAAGAACTAAGGGCTTGGGGTCTGGAAATGCTTAGTTAAAATTTTGGCTCTTTCACTACCTTGTGCAGTTTCCAGCTGGCTAATTCATATTTCAGTGTCTCAGATGGTTCATCTGCAAGTCAAAGCAACAGCAGTGTCCCCATAGAAGTAGTGATCAGGGAAGAAAAAACGTGTTTCTAAATATGTAGATTATTAACAACAAAAACGAGTAAGCCCAAAGGAGAAAAATATGCTTATTTTTATGATGTAGTAGCTATGTAAAGGATTGTGGCCTCGGCTAGCTAACAAATACAGCTCCTAGTGACTTTGTGAGGTAAGGTTTTAAATTATTTGCAAGTTGACAGCTGCTGGTTATAGACATCTGGGTATGTGTTTGTATATCTGAAGATTATGGTAAATTACTTGTATTTGGTGCCTGTATTAAATGGTCTTTAAGGCGTGGCTTGACTGTAATGAGCAACAAAAAAGATAGTTTGTTCTATCTGTGGGGATAGAACTCCAAATCTGTGTCCAGCTATTCTGAGGAGGTTGGTAAAGCCATAAACAAGCTGCAGTTGAAGAGATATTATTCTTGGTCAGTGCAATGTGAAAGTTCATGGAAGGGTTGTGAGCACTCTCCCTTACTCCTGAAGAAAGACCCCTGCTGTCCTCCTAGATATAAATCTTGTCTAACCTCAACAACACTTCAGGATGGCTTGTGCCATTGGGCCAGACTTTTGCATGCAAAGGCTCTGGTTTTGTTTTTACATTGACTTCCAAGGATGTTGTATATGGCTTTGTTTCCTTGCATAATATATCCCACAATGTAAAAAATTACCTTAAAAAAGAGGAATGGTTTTTGTTTTGCCATGGAGATAGATATAAATATTGAAAGCAGGCACAGATAAAACAATAAACATTCAAAACTGGACTTTGAATAATTCTTTGTTTTGGAATACATTCTTCCCACATATGTGGATTCAGAGATATGTAACTTTCCCTTGGGACTGAAAACCAGGAGGATTTCCACAAGTCATCTGACCACATGGCACAGTGTATGCTATTGAAATGCTTGCCCACACTAAGCTCTCAGAAAAAAGCCTCCCTCTCTCTCTGACACAGCCTGCAGGTTTTTTAGAAGAACTAAACTCTGTAATTCCTGTGATGATTTCTGTTTTGAAGAAGTGATGGGCTGACTGACAACAGAGCACCAGGTCATGATTTAACACACTTGCAGGTGTGTCCCACTTTGAGGAAATGTCAGGAAAGCACATAGGCTTTATGTATGTGTGTGCATTTGTTTGTCCTGAGATACTGTTGTGATGAGTCTGGCTCTCTGTCAAGCAAATCTCCTCATCCTTACACTGAGCAGCTATTTCCAAGGCTTTTCTTGGTTTGCACAGAGGAAGTTCAGACAGGTAACCGTTGTGCTGCTTGCCAGCGCCCCTTCAGAGGGAACGCCTCTGAAGTTTTGTTTTGCTGTGGGGTGACCTGCAGCAGGACCCTTGGTGTTCAAGCATGGCTTAAGGCCCAGCCATTCTAAGGGAAAGTACTTGGTTGTAAGACCAGGTTACTGTAACACAAAGGTAAAATGTCAGTTTTATAGCGTTCCTAAACATAAATGTTTTAATTTGGACTTGGAAGAAGTGTTATCATGAAGTTGAAGGTACAGCAGTGTGTACCAATATATAGATGCTACATAGTAGCATAGATGGGATAAACTGGTATAAACTCTTTACAAACATGTCCTGGTTTGGGGCAAATTTGGGAGAAAACCTCCGAAGGGGTTCCTCTGAAAGAGCAAACCCAAACGGCCCCTCCCCCCAGCCGGTCCGGGAAAAGAACTTCCTCGGAGAAAAGTGGAAAAAACTATTTATTTTACAAACAAAATGCCCACAAATGCAAAGAATTAATAATATGAAACAAATTAATAAAATGAAACCTCTGCCCGCTCCGAAGAGAGATGGCAAACAGAGCCAGTCCTTGCTGTGGGTGCAGCTCAGTTCACTCAGTCTCTCACCAGCCCCACTCCCTCCGAAGGTCCAGGCCCGGCGGGGCCGCAGGTGCCAGCCCTCGCTGCTCCTCTGGGTTTGTCAGTCCTGAGCATATTTAAACAGTCCCAAGAAAAAGGAAAAAAAACAGTCCAGGGAGTCTTCTCTGCCTAGCTAGCTAGCTAAAACTAACTAAAAGCACAGGAGATCTCTGTCCCACCGCTGTCCGTACCTCAGATGAATGCCAGAGAGAGCGACGTGTGGGAGTCAGGCAGTTTTCTCAAAACAAACTGTGCGCTGCTTCTTTCTCCCCCTTCATTCCCAGAACAAGTTTTAAAGGTACAGAACTCAATATACAGCACAAACAGAACAGACGACTGGGGATACAAGCAGCTTAAAGTCACCCTACCACATAACACTTGCATTTTTCTTTCTCCAGACAGAGCTGTAGACAAAAGAAATTAACAAAGGGTTCTTATGTCACTTTGTAGATTATGCCACTCCCCATACTTTTCAGAAGAGGTGATTCCAGATGAAAAACCTATGTTCTTATGGTATATTTGATAGGACTGATTTTGAGATTATGAGTGGTGTTATTTAAAAATATACTTCCCACTCACCTCTGTATGTATTTATTTATTTACTAGAATTCCTCACACATGAGAGAACTAAGTCTGTTCCAGTGTCCATTCCACCTGCTGTGTCCACTTTAAGCCAGTCTCTGCTTTTGTTTTACATATATTTTTACAAGAGAGAAAAAGGTGGGAACACTGTCCATAATTTTGCTGGCCAAGAAAACACTCCCATAATTCTGGTAATTAGTCTCCAAACTTTGTTTATCTAAGAAACCTGCTTTATTTTCCAAACCGTGTGAATCAGAAGCCCCAAGTGTCATGGCTTAGAAATGCCATTCCCCAATATTCTCTTACCACGCTGAGACTCCAAAACAACATTCTGCTCACCAGCTTCTCTTTCCCCCACTTCCACCTGCAGATGGCCAGAGAGGAGAACTGGAGACACAAAAGAAAAAATCGTGGGCTGAGACAAGAACAATTTAAAGGAAACTACAATGAGATAAGAAAACAAACAGTAACAGTAACAATATTAATAATAAAGGCAAAAAAAAAAAAAGGTGGAGAACTCAACCCAACAGAAGCCACACCACCCAAACCAATCCCTCCGGCTGGGAGCAATGTTACCTCACCATTCCATCTGCCAGTCTTGCTCCACTGGAAAAGGAACACCCTTAGTTCTCAGATGTGAGAGAGAGAGTCCCTTTCCACAGCTCCTAGCAATAATGTAAAATGCTATAGAATATCATTAGCATCATAGCCACACCCAGACAGCTCCAGGCTCTGGTCCCGACGCAGCTCATCTGGACCAAAACCAGCACATTAAATCAACAAGGTTTTTGACATACACTTTGGGAGAAAACCTCTGCAAAAGTATACGTGAAGATCCACTGGGTGATAAAAGAATTCTTATTGTATGTCAGCTTAGCTTTAACAAGGGACTCTGTTTTCCTGTTAAAGCAGTAGACAGGAATGAGAGACTATCTGTTGCAGTTTATGGTCTCTGCTGTAAGATTCCACTGTAACTTTTGGGAAGTTAGCTCTATTCTTCACCCTAAAATGTAGAAAACTTGATAGTAAGACACCTTTTCCCCATGTATGGAATATAAGGAAAGGTTTGCCCATCAATGCTTTCAGGACATAAGAGAAGACTTTTGTATTTGCTGTTTCTGAGCTCCTTTACAGAGATTTCTGGTTTGCCTGGAAACATCACCGCTGTCACTGTAGGCAGCACATGCTAAAGTTGTTAAAGAGAGGCTGTATTTTAGAGCAGTTAGATTCTTTTGGGATTTGACAGCATTAGACTGCTAGACTCTAATAACTTATAATACATAACCTGTGAATTAGGAAAACATCCAGAGGTTCTCAGACTCTGATGATGAATTTAATCTTAATTTAAAAGCATTGTCAGACGAGTACAAAAAGGACTGTTCTGTGTAACGCTCTTTTGTCCACTCAGTATAGTTACTCTGTGTTCAAGTATTGTACCCGAATCAGCAGTTCAAAACACTTGAACTGTCCTGTTCCACCTAAAACCAACCCCAGGTTGTTGAAGGTCCAATGGACCCCTCTTGTCAAGGTACCTACTAGTGAAAGAGGAAAAAAAAAGAAGAAGAAAAGAAAGAGCAAAAGGCTTTTAACTTGCACTGCACATGATAATGATAGAGTGCCTTCAAAGAGCACTGGGGTTTTTGAAAATCACAGGAGTGCAAAGAGGTCACCCATAGATATTTGAATTATTAACTTATGTTTAACCATTAAAGAAAGATGTATTGATAGAATATCAATGTGATTAATTATTTAGTTACACAAAGTACAGCTTAGAAAACAAATTAAGTATTCCCCACAGTTTGGGAAAGACAAACCTTGAATAAATGCATCATAAAAGGGTTTGTTACCACAAGGCCTGTTAATAACAGATGATCTTAGTGTATCGTGGAAAATGTGTTTATGTTGGTTGTATTTATTTTGGTTACAAGATGAGCCTTTATCAGTTGATCTGTGGTGAGGTGGAATGGAGAAAACCACAAAGAAACAATTTTGTGCTTGAAGGGAAATGTGGCAGCCTTTCAGCTTGTGGTTTTCAAACAAATAGGTTTTTGAAAGAAGCATGTACAGCTGTTTGAGGAAGAAAATCCACCTAGTAAATACCTCACACATGCTTTTTTCTGTGCCTCTAGTAAGTACCTCTGACTGTACTGCTAATGAAGATCCTGCGGTAAGATTAGGACATCTTTCTCTTAGTCTTTGTTGGCAGGAGAAAAATACTGCGCTCTTGGAACCTGTTGCTCACTTTTTTTTTTTTGTCAGCTGTGGCAAATAAATCTTGAATCATTGCATATCTACTTCGTAATACACTTGTGGCTGAAATTCCTTCAGATTTTGGTTCCGGTGTATGATTATTGCGTAATTTCTTCAGTCATTAGTCAGCTATTCAAACAATCCAAGCAGATTTTTGATATTAAGTCTGCAGGAGTACAAGATAAGTACTTTTTTTCTACATATGTGATATTAGAATTAGTAAGCATAGTTTTGGGAAAACCTCGTAAGGCTTGCCTTTATTTTATTTATGGCTTGTGGGCACTTGGCTGAGTTAGTTGCCCAATACTCATCAGTGACATTGATAGTCAGGCTGCATGCGCTTCCCTATCTTCACTGTTGGAGGACTTGCCACAGCAGGTGAGCTTTGTGTTGGTGTTTTCCATGCCTGGAGACAGATAGGATAATGACTGCCGTTGTATGCATATCCATTTCTCCCTTGGCTGAGATAAACTGAAAGAGTATGTACTCTTTCCCAGGCACTGGAAAGGAACCTCTCTAGCTGTAGCTGTGAGGGCATCCTCACAATGAGTGGGAACGAAATGGCTGCCCACAGCCACCAAGGGGTCAGAGGAAGAAGAGAGTCCAAAGCCAACTAGAGTGTCTGTGGCACAAATGAGAACAAGGAAAGTTTGGGTACCTCTGAGTATAACTTCAGGAGTGAAGCTGAACTGGAACATGAATACTGAACAACACACACTATGTTCGTGATGACTCCAAGACGGGAAAAATTCTCTCAGCTGTCTTTATATCACTGCACTTCTCTGATTCCAGAAAATATACTTCTGTTTTAGTGTAAAGGTGCAAGATAGTACTGAACATAGTCAACTTGAAAATTCAACAGGAAAGTTGGTATGCATGTGGAGGAAAGAAAAAGAGGAAAATGCAGGAATTAAAAAAAAAAAAAAAATTAATCACAGCCAAGAATTGTGCAAGTAATTCTCATTTGCTGGAAATTAAACAGCTAAACAGTCATCTATCACATGACATCTTGTCTCTATTGTGTCTGAAGAACTGTATCTGAGATATTTTTGTTGCTTTATTTGGTTCTCTTTGTTGGGTGAAGATTTTCAGCTTATCAGTCATGTGCGTAGTATTCCACCTATGTATTAGTGTTAAAACACAGCAGTAATTCTGTAATACATACTGCACTTCATTGCTCCATTTTGGCAATTACAGTTGTCTGGCAAAGGTGGGGTAGCAAACTCTGGGCTTCCTAGGAAAATCAGGCTCCAGGCTGTCTTGAAAGCAGATGTCCCATGCATTGCACTCAGGAGAACATGGTCAGGAAGGGTGTTTGGTTACAATTCAAACTGTGACCATGTTACAAATGAAAAATTTGTCTTTAACCCAGTGGGGCAGAGGCAGCTCTCTGTTCAGGTCACTTTGGTCCAGAGCTCTCATAGACCTTGTCCTCCTGACTTGTCTTGGGGTGTAGTGACAAGGGAACAAAGGCAAATTTATTCCACGGTCCTGGGGTGTGAAACATAGGGAGGCTGTGGAAGTAGGATTCTAGTGTTTTTGAGGGAACACTCTCTGTCCCTTGTTTCATAATTTTAGGGAACTTGCTGAATAATTTAGTCCTAATAGGCTGTAGGGATTTCTCACGTGTAGGTCTTCTGCCAGTTAATAATACTTAGTACGTATATTACTCTTTGCATCTGCAAAGCGCTTTACAAACATTAACTAATTAAACCGCACAACACTCTAGGGAGGTAAGTATAAGTAAGTTATTATTGTTATGTAAGGAAGGCTCTTGGCCCTCCTCTTAGTGGAAGTCTCAGGGGAAATTCTAATCCTCCACACTGCAGCCCTTTCTGATCTTCAGTGCCACTTGTGAGTTACATTTATGGAGTGAATTAATAAATGAAGCCACGCTCCCACTCCTTGTGCATCCATAAGGAAATTTTACATACTCTGCATCTGCTTACTTCCCTCTTGCACCAACTCTTGGTGCCAGCGGAGACAGCTTTAGGGATTGCATAAGTCTTCTGTGCCTCTTCTCCTAGGTCTCTTTCCTTCCATAGAATCCAGCATCTTGAAAGGCTGCAGTGATCACAAGTGTAATCATGATTTTCTTGGAGAAGTCAGAAAGCATGGGGGAAAAACCCAAATAAACAGGATCTATAAGAACACGGTATGGGGAAAATCACATGAACCTGTAGAAAATGGAAATTTCTACTTTAGAACCTCTCATCCCAGCTAATGGTAAAGATTCTGTTGATGTCAATCATGCAGGAACAGCTGGAACAAAATCATTAAGAATCCCTGTATTTTCAGCAATGCATGGATTTTTAGCATGGAATTTCCAGGAAAGCTACTGGGAACTGTGTGCTCAAATCCTGCACATTCGAGTCGATAGCATTTTTTTGAGAAAGCAATACCCGAATACAATGTCAGTGAAAGCAACATTGACCAATACTGGTTTTATCCAGCTTCCAGAAGAATTTTTCTGCAAAACTTGGACCAGATTTTTTGAATTGCACAGAGGTTTCTGGCAATGCTTCATTCAGGGATGCTGTGCAAGGGGGTCTGAAAACACTCTCAGCTCTGACCAGCTAAGACTTTTGGACGTGCATGTCAGAAGCAGGAAAGCATGCCCCAGAGGTCACATCATGAACGTCTGGCAGGGGAACATTCTCTATGGCATTGATGAAAACTGGCTGATGACTCCATTGAAAAAGCACATTCAAATCTTTGCTCAGCAGAGCTCCTTCTGAGGGTTTGGGGCTTAACATTTGCAGTCATAACAATGCTGTTAATATACCACATTAAAGAGGCACTTTGAAGCTCTGACAAGGGCAGTGAGAGAAAGCAGGATGGAAGCTGCTCTGTCAGTGACTTTCTTTTCTGTGGGAATCAGCTGACTGTTATAAACACTCATTATTTACCATTTAAGCTAGACTTGTTACAAAAAATAGTAAAAGAAGCAACAACCCAAAAAAAGACCTTCATGGCCAGGAAAAAAGTGAAAGTGGTCTGTGGGGACTTTGGTAGCTTTCTGTGGTTTGATACGTATTTAGGCTGATGGTTTTTCAATACACCACTTCCTCCTCCAACCACCTTAGCTGCCATATTAAAGTGATCAAATTGACCACAAATTTACTAAACAGAAATATGCAGTTCACTTAGTCTTTAAACCACATAAATACCGAAGAGGGATTTCTCCAGTCTCCAGCATTCATCTTGAAACTACTGCTTAATATTAAATCATTAGACCTCAGGCAATTTTTTTTGCACAACCTATAAGGAGGCACTTAAAATCTCAGTCATCTCCCACCAGAAGTGAAATGAGAATGTCCTGTGCAGTAGAACACCAAGAGCAAGATTCTAGTGAGGCTGAAGAACCTTGAAAAAGTCAGCTAGTTGAAAAAAGGTGAAACATGCTTGAAGATAATTTGACTTTTTGGAGATCCTTGTTTTTCAACAGCTGCTTGTGTCTACTTAAGTACGTGTTTTCAAGGGAACAAGCCTACGTGCACATCATTGAGGCATATATTGACTTCTGTGCTTTAATTCTGTACATAGTGCTGTGTTTGGTATTGTTTGAAGTGGTTGTACATCTTCATGTATGTTGGTCTGTGTGCATTTACTTAGCTAGGTGTTCTCAGCAGGGGAAATGAAAGATAAACATTCTTTAATAAAGACTCGTACGTATGAAATTTTCTAGATGTTAAAAAAAAAAAAAAGTAAAGACACATTTAACTGCCATTCACTCTAAGCAACCAAGTAGCAGAACACTAGCATAACCATCAAGCACCCTAGACTTCACCCCAGGCACTTCAAGCATGGAGCATGCTCCTTGCAAAAAACACCCCATTCCGTGCTACTCTCTGCCAGACCCCTCCTTAAGACTCCTCTCTACTGTGAGCCCTATAAAAGACATGACAGGACTAAGCAAACAACTGGTGTGGGGTAACCACTGTTTATTTTGCTTATCTGTGTTGGCTTACGAGGATGTTCTGCTCTTCTCATCTGATCGTTACATACACCTGTTATCTGTTGTGTTATGACTTAAATCAGGCCTTGAATAGATGTGTGTGGAAGGATGGAAATCAATTTGTTGTGCAGTTGTACAATCTCTAGCAGGACAGTATCCACAGACAGGACTGAAGGACAGCCAAATGATAACAATCAATATGTCAGAGAATTGGAGAAACAAAGTGAGAAAAGAAGTAATAGGTCTTTTTGATTTAGCTGAGGCCCCAAAAGTACTTGGAGCATATATCTCATTGCCAGGGAATGAAAATTAGCCATCAAGCAAAGGTTAACCCAGGTAGCTCAGATGAACACAGATTTTGAGGCTCCTCCAAGATACATTAAGGTGCTGTCATTTGGATGGTTCTGGGAGCAACACAGGAGAAAGCCTTTTTCCATGCACGATGAGGGATGAGATGCTCCCAGGAGTCGCTGAGTGTCCCAAGGTGCTGTGAGAACACCTTGAATTGCCTTGCAAGCATGTGGCTCAGCAGGATTTGTAAAGGATACCCACCCCAGTGAGTAGAAGTTTGCCTCATGTGTCTTACTGGAATTTGAAAATTCAGTTTTGGTTTTTTCTGCTTTTTCATAAGTTCTGTCCCAAAAAATGTAAGGGCAGCAATCTGCCCTCATTCTCCTGGACTTCAGGAAAATTAAGAATGGAGATGCACAGAAGTTTTTTGCATAAGAAAAAATGTAATTTTTCTCCTGCAAAAATATTTGTTTAGGAGCCTGGTTCACTATGTAATCTTTTATCAACTTTTTCACTTTTGTTTCCAAGATAAAATCAAGCGCCAGTTTATACATGCTCCTGCACTTCTTCCTGTACATACGTCAGATGTTTTTGCCTTGTTCAACTACCTGCAAAGTTGTTCTTCCTTATTTCTTGTTCTGATAAACAAAAAGCAATTTTGTCCCTCCTCCTGCCACAGTTCAGAAGCGCTTTAAACAAGCTCAGTTTCTGACCTGTAAGTCAAATTGTATTCTTACATGCTTGTGTATGATTTCTGTAGGTATTGCATATACCTACATCACATTTCTGAGGGTAGAACTTGACCCATCAACATCTTTCACCATGAGCCAGCATGAGGGAAAATGAGTTTGTGTTGCAAAAGAAATTTATCTCAACACGGAGTGGGAGTATATTACACATACTCCATTGATTTTTGTGATTCAGTGTTTTCACTAAGAGGATGCTAATAATCTGCACAATTAATCTTTTTCTGAAAAATCACTCTTCAAGCAAGATTTAAATATTTATGGGTGATCAGTGGGAATGTTTGGTTTGTAATATCTTTGTTTCCCTTGGGAAGTGTGCTTCTGCCAGGACCTGTAACTTGCAGTCAGGCAGCATGCATACAAGGAAGGGAGGCACAGTTCAAGCATGTGCTTGAATTTGAAGGATTTCCAAAACTGGCTGTTTTATTCACACTCAGAAGTCATCCTCTTTCAATGTCTTCTTCACATAAAACAGGAGTTCTAGACTTGAGTTTTAGGAGAAATGGGTGTGTTTTCATAATAGACATGATGGCGACAGGGAGAAAATCGTAGGCTGAGATAAACCCTCCAAGGTAATCAGATAACCATGAGTGGGAGATATGAAGGTCTGCGAAGCATCCACACTAAAGTGTGGGTCTCAGTTCCTCTTCAAGGCCAAATTCACAGGAAAAACGAGGTTTTTACAATCATTGCATGTGAAGCCTCAGCTGAAGTTACAGTACTTGATGTTTGTGCCAGCATGGAATCCTTTGAATAAAATCTGCAAAATTAGTGCAGTGGCTGTGCTCTGGAAGAACATCATTATCATCACAGCCAAGCAACAGCCTCCGGCGCTGTATCAACACTGAAATCAAAGATTTCTTCTTTTTAAGGAGAAGAGACAATATTTTAACATGGGAGCACTAAATAAGCAGAAGACTGTATTTTGACTGCACCAGGTGAATTGTTGCAAATTATCCAGTAACTTCTTTTGGACTTACTTTGCAGAGTAAAGTCTTGGGAACTGTGTCCTTCTCCTCACACTCAGCAGCCCTGATCCCACTGTATTAGGCATCTGTAATTCCTTTCCTACCTACAGATTTTGTGTTAAATATCGAGACAACAGTGACAGGGAAAACGGTGTTTCGATGTATGTGGATTATGGTATTTGAGAGTTACAGTAAACTGCTATTTTAAACAAAGTAGCTCAAAGCGTGGTGTGACAGAAAGAACAGGGAGATTTAAGTGCCCTCGATGAGCTGCGTAGCACACTACTCAAAAAGCTAATGTCTTCTCGGTGTTATGCCAGCTGAGCTCCCCGACATTCTTAAAGCCCAAGTTGTTGGTAAGGTTATTATTAGAGATTTCTCACTTTCTGAAGCCAAGGGAGAAAATAGCAGCTGAGGTAAATGCTGCAAGGCCCCCAGACTGTGTTTTTGTTTGTGATTTATGATTCAGAAGCAGACATCCTGTTCTGGTACAAATAGCCTTGCTGGTGAGTTTGACACCGTGTTTCAAAAGGTACTTATTGAAGAGAAAGTGGAAACAAGAAGGGGGTAGTTGAGCTTCTGAGGACTGAAAAACAAATCAGCCTGTCTGTGATGTGAGGCACTCTCCTGTTCCCCTGAGGAGAAAGCTCTTAGTGGATTTCAGCTCCTGCGATGACAATGATGTTATTTTTCGAGCTTCTTACTGCACTGTAAATAACATTATGCTATTTGCATAACACCCGAAGTGTCTTTGAGTAGGAATATAAAAGTGGAGAAAATGCATTCAATTAGAAACAACTCCTGCTATTCATTGTAAAATGGACAATGATTGGAAGCAATATAACTGCAGTCATTGCTACTCTCACTTGTTATTGTTTATATATTAGTTCATTCAATTTCCACCTTTTTGTTCTATAATGGAAATTTAAGCCTATTCTGGCCTTGTTATTTATATGCTAGTTACATGCCTCTGAACACGAAGAAAAATACTTATTTAAACCAAATGTAAAAGTTTTGCCCATATCTTCACTCAGCCTTCCAGTGGCATGAGTCAAGTAAGCAGACCAGAAGTGATAACAAAGAACAAAATCTGATAACAGTCACAGAAATCCTGTAAGCTGATGGAGAGTTATACAGTTCATTTTTAGCATACTGGTTTTCTACAAATACACTGAAGTGAGGTAGGAGTTCTTTAGGGCAGACTGCTTATCTGTGCTGAAAGGGAGAACTGGAAAGATGAAAATCAGCTTGGGTAGTGACAAAAATATTCAACTGTATTATTTAACTCTTTATTAAACTCATTGCAATTCAAATCACTTCTGATGACACTTAATAACATCCTGAATGAACTATGAAGTCTGATACGTAATTTAAACACCAGCTGTATGGTGTCCAAAGGACGGAGGAGATGACAAACATTTTTCCATGTCTGAATTCCTGCTATGCAGTGCAGTTTGCAATGATCCTGAAATAACAGAGCTACAAAGGGAAAAACTATTGCTATGGCAACAAACTATTTCTAATTTAAGTGAGCTCAGTGTAAGAAGAGAAGAAACAGTGTGATTTAAACAGAAACAGACTTTGCAAAATTAATTAAATAATGTCAATAATTAATTTAAAACTGAGCAACAATTTAGCCCTCTACCTGTAATAATTTAGCATATCCACCTGTAACTCTCTTTTCTCTCGTATTTTCTGAACTTACAGAAACATAGAACAACACTTTACAGCCTTAGAAACTAAGACAGGAGTTAATTGAGTCCATCTCGGGAGAGACATAGAAGTCCCTAAGAAAACTAGGTGCAGAATATGCATGATTCAGGATGTAAGGTCAAGATTACTTATAGCTGGTATTAGGAACCAAATTAGGAGCCCAAATCAGGAGTTGTTATTGCCAGAAGCTATCTCCACATTCAGTGAAGTCCAGTAGATTAGTATGCCCATTACACCTTTGGCTGAATTGTCAAGAGCCTATTTTTCAAGCCATGGTTTCTCTGATTTTCAGGGAGCACAGCCAGACTGATTTCATAGTCAGCTATCTCAATTAGAAGAGGAACCAAGATCAAAGGCCTTAATTCACTCTGGTGGTTAATAGGAAATATAAAACTGTATTCCAATGCAAATTAGTGCCACTAATTTACCATCCTCCAAGCTGCAATGATGATTTCCCTGACTTTGAGTTAACTACAAGCAAAAATGTCTGCTTTTTCTACAGCCTTTTTGCAAGATAATAAAGGATAAAATTAAGAATCTTCATCTGATAACCAAGAATTTTCTTGTTAGTATAATGGAAGAAGATAAAAACAAAATCCTTTTCTTCCCCCAAACCTCTTTACATGCAGTCTTGGCTGCCCTGTTGGGTTTTATTTTGGTTGTTGTTACATATTTTTAGTCATTTGTTTATAGTTTTTCAAAGGATAGACCACTCTCTTGAAAAAATACGTTGATAAAAGTATTTTGTACTTCTACGTAATGCTTTGTTTTCGTCATGATTATCTCAGTCACTTTTTGGGAGCCCTCAGAAACAAGTCCTTAGGGTGTGTATGTAGGAATGTACTGATTTGTCAAGAAGAGACATGGTATGCTCTGTATAAAGCAATGATACTGCCTGAAGGAATGCACTCTGCTGCCTCTAGCCCTGCAAGAGACAAAGGGAAAGTTTCGGGAAAGTGCAGTTGGGACATGTCAGTGACCCTCCTCTTCAATGCATTGCCTCTTGGAGATCAAAGGTCTGAAAAGGCTTAGCAAGCAATGGATGACATATTTTTAGTCCTACTCAGCTGCTTCAAAAGCTTGTTTGCCAATGAGGCAAATCAGATGATTCAAAGGGTTACTTTTGATTAAAAGAAAAAGTGATAACTTAGTTGGCCAATCAATTTCAAATAGGCTCTGCGGTGAATAAATGGCAACTTGTTTATTTTCTGTTGCCACAAAATGCAATTTGATTTGACTGCAGGAAAGCAGTGGCTTTTTCTATAGTATTTGGTTTCAATCTTTCAACTGACGATAACTGGGGAGAGCAGAATCTTGAAAAATGTTGAAATACAATGATTTCTTCATGTTAAACTTGAGCAGGTTTAATACTTACTAAAAGATTAAATGGCATTTGAAAAAGGCTTAATCTTTCGTTGTTTGGGTTCTGCAAAATAAAATTATCTCTGTAGTCAACAAGATTTTTTGAAAGTATGTTTACTGAGCTTTTTCGGTGAAACTGTCTTCATTACCTCTCTTTCTCTATGTTTCGGGCCTGAGTTTGGTGGTTTTGTTTGCTTTTGTAGGAGAATGTTTCGATCTACTTGCAGTAATTTTGTTTGCCTCACAGCTGGACACTCCAAGAAGATGTAATGTGTGACTCCTGTGACAGACTCTCTTAAGTAAAATATACTGTTTTGAAACAATCAAGATTTTTATGCAGACTATTTAATTTATGTAATATCATTGATTTTTAGAGTTAGAAGGGATTAGTCATTCTCTGATCAGACCTTCTCTAATTATCCTAAAATTCCATTCAGTCATTCCTTCATTATGCCCAGTCACTAATGGGTAGAGATGGAATAAATCCTTTTAAACAGATACTAAATCTTAATAAAAAGAGGTTGTGCTTATTTAAAACATATTCTGAGTTTCCCAGTATACAGGTTTTGGCCATTAATACAAACCTACATTTTTAATGGTTGGATATAATTTCTTCATTTTTCTTTATGTGGTAGACTTTTTCCCCAGCACCATTTTCTGTTTCTTTCTGTAATATCTTTTCTGTTATTTATAATTTCTCCAAACTCTGAGCCACTATGGACTTTACCTGCAGCATCTTCATTCTTCCCACATCTCCATGGAGAGATGCCTGTCAGACTATACAAAAAAGAAGAAAATTATTTCCAAGGTCCTTTAATGGCCGTTTTCAGATTTATTGTGGATTGTGGCTCATTCATTAAAGAGATGCTGCATTGATGCATTGTGTTTGCATAGGGTAGAATTTTGAGGAATGTCTGGTTTCACAGAAAGTTATCAGGCTGCCTTTATTAATCAGATGTGTGCCAAGTTTATTGGAATCGCCTATTTGCTCCATAATTATCTTGAATTACAATTTTATTTTCAAGGGCTTGAAGACTGTAAAATATAGAATCTCTTTTCATGTTTCTGCCTCCATGAGAGGAAGACAGCAAAAGAAAGTGCATTTAAAAAGAAACACAAGTATGATTTCTTTTAAAGGACTTGGTACTTGTGTTAATGGTATTAAGTTGATATTTTGAGGGTCCAGTACACTAGCTGTACTATGGATAGACTGGCATTGTTTGGAAATAATTACATTTCTGTAAGATATATTTTGTATATTTGCCTTGCAGAAAGATATGGACTTGAAATGCACAGAGGAACCCCAGAGAAAAAGCAATTTACTGTAAAATATCTCCCACCACAGATGGTTTCAAGCTGAAATATATCACAACGTATTTGTATTGCTCCCACTGATGGCAATTTTTAATGCACTTCTCATGGTAAAGAAATTTTTTGATGACCAGCTTTATTTGAGAGGAACATTCTCAAGCTGAGAAGAATGGATGATAGAAATGGTGACTATTACAAAGAGAAACATTTAAGGCACCCAAGGAATTTATGAATTACGAAGAAAAACAGTCAGTTAGAAATACTGTGATTATATCAACATTCCTGAAATTAAAGGTGAGATTTTCTTATGTAATCCATTACCTAATAATTTTAGTAGGATATCTGGCTTGCATAAAGGTTCTCCCTCTATCATTTTGCCTTAGGAGTGAAAAAACCAAAATATTTTCATTAGGTAGTTATAGAAGTTGGGCAAGTCTATGAGTGGAAGATGACCCTTAAACTGTTTCTTCTGGTGTGTTTATCTTGAAATCCATGTCCTATCTACCTAGCCTCTCTCAGACTGGGAGTAAGTAATGAACAGCGCATCCTTCTTTATCTGGGATGCAGGTTCAGTGTTGTGTACCCATCTTATTCTGCAAAAGCAAGTTCCATAATTAAATGTTTGGGGTGCAGTCTCCAAACTGTGTGGGTGAGGCTTTCTTTAAAACAATGAAGGGCCTTGAAGAGGCAGCATAGGACATGGAAGGATGATAGTAATTAATGAAGGGATGAAAGACACAGTAGGAAGAAATTTGATCAAAGTGAATATAGCACCTTCCATTCCAAATTTACGTCCATGTTTCTAGCTCAAGACACTCTGTTCTTTACAAAGGAACTGATAAATAACATGGGTAACACACATAACAGGGTACACTGTGTTGTCTAGCAGAAAAAAGGAATTGTGAGAAATAGTCCCTGTGTAGTTTCAACATTCAGCATCCCATCGCATTCAGAGAGCACTCAAATATCAGCAGAGGTCACTTGGCCTGACAGCTGCAGTCAATGAGATTTCCTCCAACACTACAGGTGAAGACCCCTACATATTACTGCATGATTCTCCTCAGGATTCTTTTTCACATTGTGTACACTCATCACATTTTGAAAGACACATCAGAGAAAAATCACAGCAAAAATCACAGGTTTATACAAGCTTATTCACCTATACTTAGGGTTGCAACTGACTTAACAGAAATGCAAAATATCTGTAGGTCTAGTAAAATATGGTTTGAAAATTGTCCCTGAAAATTACATCTGAGAATTTTTGTGTATTCAAAGGTATTTTGATTGCCTGGTGATTGAATACACCTGTGGGAATGAGTAGAGTATTTTTGGAGGTTCGTCTGCATGGTCTGTTTGAAAAACACTAATAGCATATTTATATTTTTCTGTTTCCAGCATTCAATTTCCATTATCTCAAATTACTTAGTTCAAATTCAGCAAAATAGCCTATCTAAGCAGCACAATACTCATAATATCGTCATTTGATCCATCACTTCTCATGACAGTTGACTTTCCCGGAAAAGCAGTGGTAATATCTCTGGACTTTGTCTCAGACCTCTGCCTTGTTCTCTTTAGAGCAAATGATTAAGTTTACTTCCACTTAAATGATCTCCTGACAGCCACATGACCCAGTCCTTAAAACCCAACCACCTTTGACCCTCAAGTGTGGTGTGACATGGTAATTTGTTCTTCCCTTCAGGAAGTTGTGACCAAGGGCAATATACTCGTCCAAGAAGCCATCTTAAAATAGGTACTCAATTTTAAGCAGGGTGAAAAACTCTAAGATTTTTTTTTTTAAATTACGAAAGGTGTCACATCTGGTGTCATTTTACTGTATTCTTGGCCTCCCTGTTCTCTTTATGGGACTTCACTTAAAGCTAACTGACATTTCTTCTCCTTTACATGCTTGGACTTGTTACTGAACTTCTTGAGCACAGCAGAGAGTTGTAATAAAAGCACCAAATTGAAGAGCTCTTGTGCTGTGTCTGAAGTGTCTGCTAGGGAGTGTTTCAATTCTCATTCTTTCTGGTCACATTCCCTGACAATCCAGTTATTGAATTAAATCACTTTATGAATACATATTCATAGATCAAACAGCTCAATAACTATATTCATGGATCAAACTGCTCAATAACTAATCCAACTTATAATAATCCTAAATTACTTCAATCATAGTCCAAATCTGTTACATAGACACTTTCCACCTCTGACGTATTTTGTCTAATGTGTAAGATTTTGAAAAGGATCATTTGCCTTCCATTACAGTTCATCATATTAAATCATCTTGATCTGCTCATTAAATGAAGATGATACATATTATGTGGAATTGCCTTGGATTGCTCAGTCATTGAAGGTATCTGTCATAAAGAAGAAAATGCGCATACACATACACACTGAGAGCCATTGGAACACCTCTTGTGGTAAGTCCTCTACAGGGAAGGAGGAAAATATAGCATGATACCATCTGTGGTATGCATGTCATACCTCTGTCACTCACCAAAAATATGGTATTAGGGACCTGTATGAAGAGTCAAGTGTGGTAGGAGTCAGTCGGGAGATTAGTTCTCAGGCTGCTTGCTAAACTACCTCTTATAAAATAACCTCCACCAGATGTTGTGCCTGAGATAACAGAAGGAGTGAATCCTGGAGTAATTCAAATCAATGGCAAAATTCTCATAAACCTTGAAGAGGCCAGGATTTCACAGGAGGGATTTTAATTAGAGAATGTTAGTGCCTACGAAGTCATTTCCAGGTATATCTGTTTGGACTGTTTCTACCCTAAGAGATTCCCATCATTTTGACATAAAATTAGCAACTAGAAAACCTGAGTGGATTAGAGGATGAAGGAGCATTTACTGTAATAGGTCCCTAAACATTTTGTGTTCCAAATGTGAAAATTGCTCATCGAAGAATTTTTGAAAATGTTAAATTTTTCACTGTTGCCATTCAATGACTGGCCACACATTAAATATTTTTTTAAAGCACATAATAATTAAAAAATTAAAGATAAGAATGTACTAGAAGGGAAACATTCAGAAGAACAGGTAGCTAGATCAGTGTGTTGGGCCTCCCCATAACATAGATCAAGTGAAGCAGGTAAAATTACTGCTCAAGGGGTGGAAAAATGTGAAGAATGAGAGAAAATAGCAAGTGTGAACACAGAGACAGTCAGCAAGATCAACAAGTGCAACCTTGCCTGGATACATCTCCAGCTCTATGACTCAGCAACAAAGATGTTTATTCCTTGGTGGATGCCAAAAAAGGCCATAGTTCCTATGGTCACCTTTTACTAACGCTTTGGGTGAGCTATTGATTTCCTGTATGCAAATGCAAGAGGCTATCAGGAAAAGAATGTAAATAAGGACAGATAGAAGCAAAAAGGAAAACAGCAGAAAATCCTACTGATGTGGCACATGCTTCAGTTATCTCTACCCATTTCCTTGCATGTAGCTGTGTACAGTCTTCTGTTTAAAATACAGTTACCGTGTTATTGATTTCCTAAATATGTTTTTAAAAGCATTTAAGATTGGGCAATTAGTTACTGCTTAATGTAGAAAGTCAAAACAGAGCTATCGACCCAACTAATTGATCAATTAGTTCATTATTTCCTTCACATGGCTTGATGTGGACCCAGTACAAAATAACAAAGGAATGAAAAGTTAGTTGGATTTTATGATAAGTATTATACAATAGAAAATTAAGGAAAGATGTTTTAATGTTGAAAGGAAAGAGTTTGGGGATAAAAGCAATCTTCCAGTAATTGCTATTTTGTTGAAACAACCACTCAAAGGAGAATTTCACAACAGGGCAACAGAACAAATTAAAATGTTGAGTTGTGTACTCAGTGAAGTGTATTTATTCCAACTAGGACCAAGCCTACGCCTTTAACTATGTTATGAGAACATATTGATATATCATTAATTACTTCATTCTGAAGTAAAACATAGAATAATTATTATTGAATTAAAGAATCAGCTCTGAACCAGAATCCCAAAATGGTGGACTTCAACTGGAACTAGCAAAAGTTTGGGGAAAGCATGTGTGAGAGAAAAAAAGATATGATTCTGGAAACTCTTTCGGTCTCTTCATTTCTGAAATGAAGGGCTGCTTCTTCAGTCACATAAATATAAGGCCAGGACCAACTCGAAGTGCCACCTCACAGGATCATCAATACATAGACACAGGGAAGGATGTGTGAAGATTATAGGGTCCAAATACCTGCTGAAGTAGGCTGCTCAGAATCACCTCCAGTTCGACTTGAATTTTGTCAAGGATGGAAACTTACAACCTTTCTGGTCAAATTATTCCCACTTTTTTACTTGCCTCCCCTTGTACCAGCCTTCAGGAGAGATGTTTTACAGGTTGCTCACAGGCTGCTGCATTTCTCCCCCATTGTAAACTACATCTGCAGCTGAAACACCCTGGGACCCCTTCGAGGTGTAGAAATTGTTCCCAGTCTTCTGCTGTACTGGTGCAGCTACAAGATACACATCTAAATTCAGGAAACTTTTCAGCTGGATCTTGCTTTCTGTCCCAGTCTCCATTTAAAATCAATCGAACAAACAAACAAAAAACAAACAAACTTCACAAAATCACAAACACCCATTGTTCTGAAAAAATATGCTGCACAGTTTCTCTCACCGGGCCATGTTGCTTTCTTGCGCATGTTGACAGATCAAGGGAATAACTACAACAACCATTGCAAATCCCAGGGTCCTTTTTTTTCTGAAGATTTGTTGTTCCCAAAACATTAGAGACAGGCAGATGTTTTACTAGAAGGCCAAACAAAATACCATAGAAAATGATTAATTAAATAATGATGAACATAGCTCACAAACTGTAACTCATTATTAGTGATTACAGCAAATTCTAACTAAAAACCTTCTACTAACAATCACTTTAAAATAAATCTGTAGCACAGGAGGCAATTCAAAGAAGCTGAAACTACAACAGCATATTTAAACAGCTGGGGAAAAAGAGGTGCCAAAGATTGTTCTGTTTACTGCATGCTGTCACTGGAATAAAAATGAATATAAAGGGATGAGAAACACCCAGGTTAGATGCATGGTATTAAACTGGATGTTGGGGAGTTAATTCCATTTTCATTTTACTTACTGGTGGAAAAGTGATGTGGTCAGTGATGTTTGTCCACTGCAAGTAATTTTAATGAAGGGATAAATATAGGGCATATTAAGAAAGGCTAGAAAAGCTGGGTAATTTAAGAATACCCAAGGTAAAGAGGCCACTGAAATTCAACCCAGAGAACTTCAGGTGAAGCCAAAGGATTTTCTGAACCATTAGTTATCAACTTCAAGAATTTGTGAAGGACAGATAAAATCTCTAAGGACAAGAGAGAGTCAAATGCAGTACCTTCTGTTACTAGAAGTACAATAGTATGGGGAAGTACAGACTTATCAGGATAACTTTAATACATGGAAGACGCTAAAACATGTGATTGCATAATCAATTCATTGGCACCTAGAGGAGAATGAATGAGATAAAATACTTCCAACATTGATTTGTCAAGAATATCTCCCATAAGACTAATCTTGGAGGAGGTAGGTAACGAAGCAAACAAGGAATAGCAGAAGTTTTATATATGGACTTTATTAAGACTTTTACATGGTGTTTGGCCCAATGTGCTTTTTAGTAAGTAGACTGTAGTGTAGAAGATATCACCACATTGGGCACAGCTGGTTGTTCTATAACACAAAGACTTATTAATAAAGAAAATATTAATATTAATTAATATTAGCCATTTTCTGGCTTACTCTAGGAAACCTTACACATCTCTGCAGAGCTTGCTTCATTCACCATTTTCATTAGTGGCTTGCATTAAGGAACGCTCCTAGAATTCGTGGATGATACTGAGCCAGGATGAATGATAGTGAAGAATCAACAATAAAAATTCTTAATATACTGAACCAATGGTCTGAAATTAAAGATAGTTTGGATGTTAAAGATAATGAAAGTAAACCAAAGGAAAAAATTGTGTAGTATTTTGATGACAAAGAAAGAAGTGTAGAAATGAAGAGACTAAGTAGCTTTTCCCACCGAAAAGGGATTATGGGTTACAGCTGATATCAAACTCAACCTGCATCAGCACTTTGATGTTGCTGGGAGAAAAGGGCAGGTCTCATTTTGCAATATACTGGCAGAAGGTCATGTGTGAGATGCTGGATGAAACTACTGTTTTCTGTACATCATCTGGTAGATCTCAGCTAGATAAACACATTTCTTTTAAGGCATTATTTCCTGGAAATTTATGAAAAGGATTTAAGAGATATTAGAGGAGACAAATGAAAAGCTGAAGAGGTCTGCAAGACATTAACACTGTGCAAAACTTCAAGCAACTGTTATCTTCTTAGGTTGACAAAGTGTAACTGATGAAGTGAACCTGGTAGAGATGTTCCACAATATGAATGTTTGCTAAAAATATTTGTTCACTACCCATTGGCTTTAGTTGAAACAAAGAGGATTTTGCCTCTTTGAAGAATGATTTCTGGAAAACAATTCACACCATAAGAGATAGAGGGAAACAGAGAGCATCTTAGCAGCACAAGTTGCCTCAGTAGAGGATACTAAGCGACCATTGTCTGTGATGGTCCAGGCCATAGCCCAGGGAAAATGGGCTCTGAAAAGTAATCTATTTATTCCCCAGGGGTTGCTATGGGCATTCCATTTTTGAAAAGGAACAACTGAACAAATCCCGTTTTGCACAGTATCGGACTACCTCCTGAGAAGCCCAGTGAAGCCCCTCTACACTTCTGCCACAAGGCAATGCTTGAGAGATCAGAGAGCTTCCTGGGCATGGTAGGCAGCCACAGGCAGTGAGCACATTGAATAGAGCAAGATCGGGCACCAATCGCATTCACAGTTTGCACAGCCTCTCCCTGCCATACCCATCCTACTGATCCTTTTACCTCCAGATAAATGTTACCAGATTAGTAAATAAAAGTTATAAAATAGCATAGCACTTCAATATTTTTATTCATCTTCTGTTTTGTCATCTGTCATTATCAACACATCTCCATGGCCAAATCAGAAGAAGCAGGAGTCATTCTGAATGCTATAGAGCACGATATAGTATGGTATAGGGAGGGTATGCCCCTCACGGTGCTGAGCATGGAGATTTTACTGAGCAATTTAGATACAGCTGCAGCTTTTCCAGCTGAATACTGAATGATGGAAGAAGCCTATGTGTTCAGAAAATGCGGCTGTTTTTCAATACTAGGTGATTGCATGGCAAGACATGCATTCCGCCCACAACATACTCTTCCCTGTGCACTTCTACAGTGCACTTCTTCAGTTAATTGCACACCTGCTTATACCATACAGGAGAAGAAATACAAAATAAATTTGATTCATTTTAACTTAATAAGTTGTTTTATTGAAATTGCCCACAATATTTTCTTTAGTGTTTCAAGACATTTGAAGGAATAGCTATTTGCGTGAGGGAAATATTTGAATATTTGTTTCTCTGTGCTTTACGCATCAAATGTGAAGGTATTAAAAAGGCAAGAGAAAGCATGCTAGAATGATGTATCTCAGAACAAATGAAAATGAACAATGCTCTCCAGTTACAGTTTCATCTTCTTTTGTATAGACAGTTATGATATTAAGACTCATTCATCACTCATCATGTTTCTCCAGCATTAAAATGAAGATGACTGCGATAATTTTTGCCATTTCCTTCTGGAGTAAAGATACATGCTAATAATGCTACCAATGGAAAAATAACCCATTTAGCTGAGTGCTGTTTAAGAGCTTGCATTCACAACTTCTTTCATTTCACACAAATTAAACCAGTAATGATCCTTGATGGCTGATCAAGTATCTGCTGTATTCTGCCATTTGTACGGAGATTGCTGCCTCGCTTTGAATAATTTTGTCAGTGATTTTCACTTTCTGTACCTTGAACTGATAAAAATGGTTGATAAATACTGATCTATTTCACACTGAGACTGAATTTCTGAAAATATAAAACTAAGGAACAGTCCCTTAGTTCAGTAGAGGCCACAGCTCCCAAAGATCTGATACACTAGCCCAGGTAATTATACCTAGCAGGCCACAACAGGGTTATTGGTGCTTTTGGCTCTGTAAAAACCAGTTCCAGATTTTAGTAGAAGAACAGGAAGTTTCTGCTGCTATGCTTATTTCTCCAGCTCTGACACCAGGTGTGCTGTGGTTCAGTGCATCTTGGTTAGACCCCAGAGAGCAGGAGAAAAAATGCAAAGGGTCCCTTGTTTTGTCTCAGGTCATTGGAGAACTGCAAAAAAATTTGATTTTAAAAGATGAACCAAACAGAATGCAAAGCAACCAGAACAACAGACCTGTGAAAGACCAAAATGGTGCTATGATAACCTACCCTTAAGGGGAAGTATTATGGTTCAAATCTGGCCCTGGGAGCATAAAATTGGCAGCACCTCCTACTCTGTGCCATGATTTTGTCTCTCAGGATGCATTTTTTCCCAAGTTCTCCTGTGTCATGCTACATGGAGCCACCAGCCCATGCTGGACTCCCAGCACACACAGGCTTTGACATCAGTGCAGGACTGCAGTCTGTGGTAGGACTCTTACCAGTGGAGTCTTCTCCAGCACCTCAACACTCATGATATTTCTTGAATCTGGAGGATAACCTGTCTTGTTTGTTGAAGGGCGTTTGGACTGTCATACTGGGACTGATGGGCCAAGGTTTTGAGCAACTTAAGGGACTTACACCAGATACTACTTTTTTTAGTGACATTACAGGTCTAAAGGTTCCCTCCTTTAATGGAAGAGCATTGGGAAAAAGCAGTTCTTTTGAGAAACAAATAAGTGTGACATGACATCTGGGTCTTTCTTTGTTTTCTATGTCAGTTGTGGGCTCATGCACTGTTTGTAACTGGTTTAAGGACATAATTCACAGCCATTCTAGTGGCTGACTGTCTGTACTGCAGTGAGTGGGGTCACGTCTGCTGTTCTCCTTATTGCCTGTGTGAAACTGGAGTGACCATAGTAAGAGTAAAAATGTCTCCATATTGACTTGGTTTGGTCTTTTGTGCTTTTTTATATTCCACAACAGCTGAAATACTGAGATCTATTTCAGGATATTAAATGAAACAAATAATACAATTTCATCACCCAGTCACCTTGCATATCACATACCACATTACCTAATAACCAAGAAGATGGGGTTAGAGCAGTGGATTTATGTAACTGCAATAAGACATAATAATATCTGAGGAAACATGGAAAAGGGGAAATGAATTCAGATATAATATATTAATAGGGACTAGGGATTAATAAAATTGAACCAGATCACTATGAAGAGACTCAAACCTCAGTGATACAGTTGAAACGTATTTCATTAACTTCTGGCTGAAATTCACAAATCCTCCAGAAAGGCGAGGGTTGAAATATTTCAGTGCTTGTATCAGGAGAGCTGAGAAAGAGATAATTTGGGGCAGATGGGAAAGTGTTGCTTTTATATTAGACTCAGCCTCTGGGATATGTTTCTGTTTTCCTTCATACATGTGCAACAGAATCAAATACCTGTGGTGTGAGGGATCAGCAGAATGAATGCCTCAGGCTCTGGGATGCTCTCCTCCTACAAGGTTTCCATGTGTGATTCTTCACCTTCCACTGACACCAGGTAGGTGATGAAATACAGGCCAGGGACGGCCCCTGCCAGTCCAAGGGTCAGTGGAGCTTATGGCCATTTATTTAGACACGCCACTGAAATGATCCTGGCAAAGTTTTGGGAAAAAAAAAGAAGAAATTGTTATGTCTCCCCATTTGTGTATCAAATGAAGCTAAACTAATAGCATAGAGAAGTCCCACCAATATCCAGATATTCACGCTGAAGACTGTTGAGGTGGAAAGAGAGTTGAGATCCAAGGCACATGGGGAAAGTAGATGGAGCATTTGTGGAAATGCTAAGGGAAGCCCATGCCAACAACAGTCACTTCTTTATATCTTTGTCAGTGACACAGGCTGTGGGATTGAGTGAACCTTCAGCAAGTTTGATGTGTGGTGTGGTTGACACACTGGAGGGAAGGGATGCTATCCAGAGGGACCTTGACGGGCTTGAGAGTTGGGTCTGTGCAAACCTCATGAAGTTCAACAAGGCCAAATGCAGGATCCTGCAGCAGGGTCAGGGCAATCCCAAGGACAGGCTGGAGAGAGAATGGATCAAGACTAGCCCTGAAGAGAACTTAGGGCTATTTTTGGATGAAAAGCTCAATATGACCCAGCAATGTGCATTCCCAGCCCAGAAAGTGAAAAGTGTGCTGGGCTGCATCTAAAGAAATGTGGCCAGCAGGATGAGGAAGGGGATTCTGGCCCTCTGTTCTGCTCTGCTCCGCTGAGACCCCACCTGGAACACTGCATCCAGCTCTGGGATCTCCAACATAAGTAAATACATGAATCTGTTGGAACTAGTCCAGAGGAGGCCACTAAGCTTTATCAGAGGACTGGAACACCTCTTCTATGAAGACAGGCTGAGAGAGTTGGGGCTGTTCCACCTGGAGAAGAGAAGGCTCTGGGGAGACTTTAGAGTGGCCTTTCAGTATGTAAGGAGAACATGCAAGAGGGTTTGAGGAGGGACTTCTCAGGTTGGCAGGCAGTGATAGGACAAGGGGAAATGGCCTTAAACTGAAAGAAGGGATGTTTGGATTAGATTTTAGGAAATAATTCTGTACTGTGAGAGTGGTGAGGCACTGGAACAGATTGCCCAGAGAGGCTGGAGACTTCCCATCCCTGGAAATGTTCAAGACCAGTCTGGACAGGGGCTCTGAGTCACCTAATCTAGTGGGAGGTGTCCCTCTCCATGGCAGGGGGGCTGGAACTACATGATCTTTAAGGAGCCATCCAACCCAAACTATCCTATGACTCCATGACTCCTTTCCCCACATTCACTTGAGCCTCAGGCTGTGGTCCCTACCTGCCCTGTAAGTTCCTTGACTACAGCAAGTGTTCAGTTGGAGCTGCTTGCAGCAAAACTTGGTAACAGAAGAGTTTTTAAAGACTCAGTTTCAGAGCTATATATAGTGCACCAGCTTATGTGCAAAAGCAGACTGGAAGAGAAGGAAAACAGAAAGGAAGTCGAGGGAAAGCAACTTGAAAATCGTAAGTTAATTACTTTGGTGTGAAAATTTGTCCAATCTGTCTGTTTACATATACAGATGTAGTTGCACACACACCCCTTTTCCTAATACAACTCAAATTTTTAAAAATCAGAATTGAACTCTTAACATTTTTTTTTGCCCAAAATAGCGAGCGGAATGTTTTTCTTGGTCTGAGAGAAAGAAAAAAAAATCAAATTTTCTGAAGGCACCATTTTAATTCCTTATCTGTTTTAGTAGAAATTCCATTTATTTGGACATAATTCCATTTATTTGGGCACGTCTTCTACCTGAAGATAATCTTGCTTCAAGATATAGTAGCTGTGAATAGAAATTTCTATATACACTTTTCTGTAAATCACACACTATATAAGAGATATGGAAGTTAAGTCTCTTTTGTGTAGCTGTGTAAAATAATTTACTAAATGTCTGAAATTAGATGGAACTTTTGCTACTGACTCCAACAAAAAAAATTATTTAGCCAGTGATTCTTTCATTTTATTCACTTCATTAGGCCAAATTTTTTTATTAAAAACAAGGACAAAAATGCTTTGAGATTTAATGCAGTGCGTAAATAAATTTTGAAATTGTAGTTATTATCTGTCAAATGGCTAAGAACCATTTTCTTCTATAAGATTTAACATATGTGAATAAAATATATATGTAAGTAACATATTGCATGTCAATATATGACGTTTGACCAGCAACTTTCTTGTAACTTCACCTTCGTTTTCAGAAAATGCAGTAAATTAGTTTGCTTCCATTACCTTAATTTGTATCATTCATCTTTAAATATATTTGAATCTGAAAAATGGCAGACAATAAGAAATGTATGCCAACTGGCATCAGTAGAGGAATTTTCTCTTAAGCAATGAGACGGCACAGATGATCAAGTTGCCTCTATATATACAGGCTGTGCCTTATGTATGTACGTGTATGTATGCACATGGGACACAGATATACATAAAGTTAAGGCATGTAGAGGTAAAATATCTTTTGTATAAAAAAACCTCACCCTGTAGATGCATAGAGGAAACATCAATGGTGAGGGGGAAAAAAGCCAGATGCTTGAAATTCAGGTGAAAAGATCGTATATTATTTTCACATAGAAAATACCCCATTAGATTTTGCTGCAAGGTCAGTTGCTCCTCTCTGTCTGCTCGTCTGCCCAAACTCTGAGGTCTTTGATGATCTTGGTTTGAGTGCTCTGGTGTCACTCCATATTTTGTAATACTAAATGAAAGGAAAGTACCAGTTCTCCATCTCTCTCCAGGAAGGCTGATTTTTTTAGACTAGTATCTTCTTGAGAAATATCATGGAGAAACCAACAGGGAACACTACACTATTTTGAGGAAGATATAAGTACCTGGTTGTTTTGAAATAAAAACCATTCCTTTGAAAAAAAGTAAATGTCAAATAAAGTTGATGAATTGCCTGTGAGAAGGGAAATCTTGGCAAAAAAGGGATACATTCCATTTAGAAAATACACTAATTTGTTTAGAAAACAAACTGACCCTGGAAGGATCAACAGATCAGCACCCTGAATCAGTCTTGCCACACTACTTAAAAAGTCACCCATTATTTCAGAAAACATATGATATTACTTCCTTCAACTTCTAAGTCCAACAACCCACCATGGAGGGGAAAGATGCTTTTCTGGACATATCACTTTCTAAGCAAATGTCAGCCCTCATGTTTGTCAGTAAAGTCTTTTGCTGCTTTTAGGGAGGGGTTGACCTAAAGGCAGACCAGTTTCTGTGTATAAGGAGTAAACCTATGTATCTGACTCCCACTAAGACTTTTGGCAGATGTGATTCTCTCACATTTGTATGAATGTTAGCGCCTATGAAGTGGTTTGTGTTAGCACCAGTCTTGAGAAAGGTAGAGCACACAACAGAAAATACAGATGTTGTCTGCACTTCCTTATTCTCAACCAAAGAAGATCAGGACAGGACTACAACATGGCTTTGGAGCAAAAGTAATTTATGTAAGCCCCTGGATAGTGTTTCACATAAACATTTTCTTTTTTCCTTCTTTCTTTACCTTAAACGAACATGACCAAATTAACAAAAACTGTGTGGGAGCTTACATTTCAAGCCAGAATCCTCAGGCAGTACTAAATCTGGCTCTCTGCTTATACAGGAGGCAGATGTGTTCCCCTTGTCTCTAAACTCTTGCCCTAGAAAATGCAAATGAAAACCCAAATCAGGTGTCCAGGCCCATCTGCTCCATTTTGCCTCTGACTATTTTCTAAATTAAATTTTCAGTCCCCAGTCAGAAATATTCTCTGAAGGATGCAGCAGAAGGTCTGAAGGCAGGGAGTGGAGGGAGCAGTTGGGGCAAAGCTCACAATGAAGACCCTCCACTCCTTGCTACACCCACAGTTCCTGTCTCTGACCCTGCGCAGAGGAAATACGGGCAGAGGAGCACTCCTACCAAATCAGACCTTGTTCAACAGCAGATGCAAAAAACAAACTATGCAGAAGGCTGTTTGCAGTTTAGGACCTGACAATTTTAACCACTGAACTGTGATCCCCTGGGTCCTGGTGCCTTCAGCTTAGTTCATCCTGTTTATATCAGTGACTAGGTCCAGAATCCTCACTTGTCATGTTTTCGCTCTATATTGCAGCAGCGAAGAGTTCAGGTAAAGTTACGCTTTTCAGTGCAGGACCTTCTGAACTTGTTAACTTGTCATTTTTATCACTCTGACAACCGGTGTGTGGGAGAACTGCTGCAATGACCCTATTCTGCCCCTGTTGCATGAATTAACCTACTTACTCAATCACCAAAACACATGTAAATCATTAGGGCCTGACTATTAAATTACAAGAACCATGACATGTCAGTTAGGACAATTTCTTTTACTTTTGAAAATTCTTTTCCTTTTTCTGCTCTGCTCTTGTGATAACTCACTGGAGTACTGCGTCCAGGTCCAAATCCCCCAACATAAGGTTGTGGACCTGCTGAAGTAAGTTAAGAGGAAGCTCACAAAGATGATCAGAGGACTGGAGCAATTCTCTTGTGAAGGCAGACTGAGATAGTTTGGGTTGGAAAAAGCCTGGAAAAGAGAAGGCTCTGAGGTGACCTTAAAGTATCCTTCCAGTACTATGGAATGCTAGAAAGCTGGAGAGGCACTTTTGACAAGGGCATGTAGTGATACAACAAGGGGGAATGGCCTTAAACTGAAAGAGGATAGGTTTAGATTAGAAGAAATCTAATCTAAGTAAGAAATAAATTAGGATGAAATTCTTTATTGTGTTGGTAGTGAGGCCCTGGCACAGACTGGCTGGAGAAGCTGTGGATGCCCTACCCCTGGAACTGTTCAATGCCAGTGTCTTGGATTATGTAACCGAAAAAAAAAAATGCAGTCTATCTCCTCTGTTGAAAGCAGTTGGGGAGATGTTTTTCTTTCTCTCTTGTAACTCTGGGGAGAGGGGGGAGGGTGCCTTCTGATAATGGGCCAACTGTTAAACCAGGTGGGGCAGTGTTTCTTATCTCTTTCACCACCCATCCTTTCTCTAGGGGGATATATTCTGCTAATGGGCCATTAAGGCTCACTAAGGTCATGACACATTCAGTCATCCCATTGTGAGATGCTCCACCCAGTGGGGGGAGCCAACCATTCCTACCTGGATAAAAATTGAGATGTAGGAACACCAGATATCCTGTTTTTTCTACTGGATTCCCAGAGAAAGACCAGACCCACTTTGCTACCACTGGACTTTCTAAAGGATCATCTCTACTCAACAGAACCACATCTGTTACTCCAGGAGGATTTATTTGGACTGTTTCCAACACCCTGACCAACAGGGTGTCAGGTTGTATCCCTGACTCTCTCAGGGTTTTCTATGATTTTTGTTTGTTTCCTTGCTTGTTTTTTTCTACTACTACATTTGTACTTTTTAATATTCCTAGTAAAAAACTGTTATTCCTATTTCCATATCTTTGCCTGAAAGCCCCTAATTGCAAAATTATAATAATTTGGAGGGAGGGAGTTTACGTTCTCCATTCCAAGGTAACTCCAACTTTCCCTGGCAGATACCTGTCTTTCCGAATCAAGACAGCCAGACTGGATGGGACTCTGAACAACCTGAGCTAAGGACATGTTCCTGCCCGTGGTGGTAGAAACTGCAACTGGGTGATATTTAAGGTCCCTTTCAATCCAAACCATTCTGTGGTTCTCTCATTCTGCGATTTCAGCTCAAAACCAGTTCATTTAATTTCAACACATTTCTTTTCAAGAAGTAAACTTAAATGGAAATAAATTCCCTTTAATGAAATGCAGCTTGCAAGAGCTGACGGTTTCTGGAATGTCTCTCAGCTCTTGCTCATGTTTTCTGGACTCAGGGCCCCCCGTGCTCAGCTCATTCTGGTGTGTAGCCCCCAAAAAGTACTGTAGCCACCTCTGTTGTTGCTGCTGTCACTGCTGTCACCACTCTTGCCCCTCGCCTCTCTGACTGACATATGGACTCATAAATATATATAATTATATACATATATAGAGAGTATATAATATTCATACGCTAAAGGATTTGTACTAGTTTAGTCTTCCATGTGCACAGATTTCCAGCTGCACATCCTGAGTGAACACAGCCTTGTTATTTCTGTGAACAGTACTGAGAAGGTGTTGGTATCTCCTGCAATCTTCCTAGGGTGTCTTGTATGTTTTGTAGCTTTTAACTTTTTAGCTCTTTCACAGACAAACTTTTTATTGCCTTGTCATTCAGACTTGATGGGGATGACCTTAGCAGTAGCTACAGAAAGCAGATGAGTGTCCCACATCTGTGGGGTGAGTTGTATTTCCAGACCTGTTGTCTTTCTTTTCTATCCTGAAATAAAACAGACATCTGTTTTTAATGTTGCTTATACCTACTACAAAATGCAAACAAATAACAGATTGAAATGAATCAACACAAGGCATTTTCAGTGCACAGTTACCACATTTTATGGTCTACTGTAAACTAATTTTTTTTTTTTTTTTTTTTTTTTTTTTTGTGGATACATCTGTGATAGAAACTCTGGCTAAATTTCTGCAATGGGGCAAAATATTGCACATTTTGTAAAGTTCCCAGGTAAAATTCTGTTTCAGACAAGAAAGGTGGAGAAAGCTGTAGAATTAACAAACCTTTCAGAAACCTGAAAACCTGAAGTTCTCTTTTCACAACTCAGAATAGAAACACTAAAAAGGATTACAGATAAAAGAGGTATTTTATGTAAATATGTCTAACTCAACACAGAAAGAGACTGGTGTCACTCAATTGTATACCACAGCAACATGAAACGTGCAAATAGTTCTAATTATTATGTGATTAATCACACACCTAAAGTTTTATCAACTTATGATGCTAATAAAACACTGTGCAATATGTAATCTTCCTTGTTTTAATAGCACATTTAAATTGCTCCAGTGCACTGTTATTTGGGAAGCTGTTGTAAGCAAGACAATATTCAGGAAAGTTTATTGACATATGGGGATAACACACTTGTTCAGCTAATGGGGCATCTTAGAAAACTGAAATCCAGCTAATGGAGACTTTAGAGTAAATATGTTAAAATCAAATAAAAAATAAAATCTATATCTGAGACTTAAATAGGAACATTATTTTCAGACTTGTGTTTGTGTTTTCTGTTAGAGAAATTCTTGTTTCTCCATAAAGTTGAAAATCTTATGTAAATGGATATATACATTTTTACACACTAGATTTGAATAATCCTAGTATAAAGTGTGTGTCACCATGATATAGTAAGACACCAGAAAGGCTTGTGATGTTACACAAAGTTTGGGAGACGCTTTTGTAAATAAATGCAATATTTTTATATGAAGACTTTTGCCAATGCAAATAAGCTTTTAATAAAAACATGGCAAAGAAGTTAGTTAGATTGTGAAAGGCCTTCTGCATTAGGAAGTGCACAATGAAGTGACCTCCTGTTTGTGGCCTGATTTACTGCAGCAGTTCAGGATGTGCCTTACACTGAACACAACAGTCCCACCAAAGCCAGAGTGAACTAGACATGCACTGAAAAGTAGGCAGTCTTAAGCCTGGAGTCAGAAAGACTTCAGCTGCTGAAGAATTACTTTGGAAGAATGTAGTCATTTTAAGGTGCAAGTCTCACGACACTTGGAAGCCATTTTCAAATAAAATTTTCCTGGCTATATCAATAGTTATTTTGTTACTCCCTTTAAATAATTTGTACTATTAGGAAATAATTAACTTTGAGTTATTCGGGCAGAAGTAAGACGGAATTACTTTTGCTGATATGAGTATTCAGTAAGCAACTGTTTTCTTATATTTTCAAGAATGTAGCAAAACCTGTTCAAAATACTGTTTTAAATGTTTGCCTTGCAAAGTAGTGAACTCTTGAAACAGACTTGCCAATAGCTGTCTCATACTGTAAATCATGAGTCCTGCCCTGGGAAGGTAAAGGAAAGACAGTCAGTAGAGTACGGGACTAATGTCAGAGGTCAACTCTACTTCATTAATGGCCAGCCGGCACTAATGCAGTTGTGTGAAAAGGGTAAATGCAAAGTAAATTCAGCAGGGAATGGTTTGTAAAAGACCTGTTGCTCCTACAGATTTTAAGCCACAGTGGAGATCTCTGCTGAACAGTGTGTGAATTTTTGCGGGATCACAAAAAATCCTGATTTTTTACCAATCTTTCTGTTTCTCCTTTCACCTCCTCCTCTTTTCAGCTTCATTGCTGTGTAGGCTTTAGGTGAGTGATCTTTGAGGGAAATGAGACACCAGACTGGAAATAAAAGGCCCACAGCAATCTGATGTACTCTTGACCTTCTGTTAAGGTTGTTTAAATTGGTGCCACAAATAAATGAAGAGTTCACAGTAACGCTTTTAATCCAAAAAAAGGGTTTGAAATGGATCTCTAGAGAAGTAAATTGTCTGTCTCTAGCCATTTACTTTCCTTCTTTCTTGTTCACTTGCATCTTGTTTTATTCCTGTTTCTTTTGGCACTGGCACTCAGTTGTTACCCAAAACTGCCCTTGGGCTGGCTGAAAGGATATGTTCCCATGTCCTTCCCACTCCTCTCCATAAGAGCTTTACCACTCATAGCTTCAGGAGCCACCCCCACTCTGGAACTGCTGCTGACCCTTTATTAAGTTAGTTTGGAGTAGTGTGTTAAACAGAGACTGCATCACAAGTATAAATTTAAATGTTTATGCTCCTGAAAGAAGACATGTGAGGCCTATTTCCTTTTTCTGCTTTCCTCTACACCAAATGAAATCTCACTTTGCCAAAAAGGGATAAAATTTTGTCGTGGAAGTCCTGCCAACTATTCATACAACCTCCACTGTAAAGAATGGTAATGATCGTAAAGTGAAAAAAACTCCAATGGACTTATAAAAATCTATCTAGCGCCACAATATTCAAGACTATAAATACAGGTGTTTTGAAGCATCCTCGTCAAATTTGAGACTCTCCAAAGGTATTTATTATCAGACTGTACTCTGTAGCACATTACTGGACAATGTCCATAATTTGCTCATTTTAGGAAGTGTTCAGCTTTCCAAAGATTGTTTGTCCTACTGGTAGAAAGACATAAACAATCTGATATATGAATAGCAATGTTATTGCTCAAGAGGCAATAACATTTGTTTCCTTTTTTACGGTAGGAATAAAACCTAAAAGGAAAATATCTGATGCAAATCTGGATAGCTGTAGCCATTCTTGCAATTTTCTCAGGACTGAGGAGGAAACACAATTTTTAATGGTGGCTACCAACCACCAGGATCCTACATAAGCATATTTTCAAATACACATCTATCCCTGTGAGGGTTGAAATAGGAGCTGTGGATAGATGCCGTTATTTACTTGTACAGAGGGACACACATCCCAACATTTTTCTCATGGCCAATTTTTTAGTTCTGCCAGTTCTTCTTGTTTTACTGTGAATTACATGATATTTTTCTTCTTGGTGCTCAGAGGTCTGAGAAATTATGGCAACAGCAAAGTCTCTGCTTCACAAATCCTTATGAGACACAGCCAAGGTGTACAGAAAGACCCAATCTTTATTTTTAAAATCTCACATATTTTAAACAGCTCTCTTAATATTTAGAGAATTCTGGAGCTTCCTTATTATTAATTTGAGTTGCTGGACTTCTTTAATTTTATTAATTTGGATGTCTGTGCTCCTTTATTTTATTTCTTTATTCTAGCTTGAGTAATGTCCTTTTCAATTTATAATTAAAGTCAACCCACAGCCGTCTTATGCTCTATGTCCTCTACTCAGTCCTGGTGAGGCTTGTCTGAGGTGCTGTGACGAGTTCTGGGCCACTCAGGCAAGGCAGACATGGAGCTTCTGGAACAGGTCCAGTGGAAGACAACAAAGACGACTACATGGAACGAATCTCTTACAAGGAAAGGGAGCTGCGCCTATTCAGCCATGAGCAGAGATGACTGAGAGTGGACCTCATGAATATCTATCAGTATCTGAAGGGAGGGTGTCAGAGGATAGATCCAGGCTCTGCTCGGTGGTGCTAAGCAATAAGACAAGAGGCAATGGACAGAAATTGATGCACAGGAAGTTCCACATGAATGTGAGGAAGAAATTCTCCATTATGTGAGTGAATGAGCACTGCATCAGAGTGTCCAGAGAGTTTGTGAAGTCTTCCTCAGAGGACATATTCAAGAATTGAGTGGACACAATCCTGTGCCATGTGCTCTGGGACGGCCCTGCTTGAGAACGGAGGTTGGATCAGATGACCCATTGTGGCCCCTTCCAATCTGAGCTGTTTGTGATTCTGTGTTAAGAAGCTATAAAGGAAAATCCGTGCTTGCTAGTGGTGATCTTATTCTAATTTTGGAGACAGATACCTCAACAGATCAGCATACATGCTTAACAGGTAAGGAATAGCCCTTGTGGGACACATAAATCTGAGAAGCACATAGGTTATGGTGAAATATACAGTTAGCTGTTAACAAGTCAATTAAAAAGTTCTTGACCTTGGCATTTGTGTCCTGAACTGAAGACTTACAAATATTGATTTATTTTCCATTGGAATTTCCATGGCTGCAATTGCAGCTAGGAAATCAGGTAGGGGGACACAACTTAACTGAATCCATTTAATTACATGCAGATTCACAGCAAAATTTTTGTCTTTCTGAAACTCCCCAGCTTGCCTCTGCCTATAGGCTAAGTGCAGGCAAGGTGATGTACTGCCCAAGAAGTCTCATGTATCATTGTAGGAGTCTCCAGACAGGGATTTCAGAGAGCCCTGCTGTGTGAAGCCGGTAGGTAGACACCATCTGTATGTACACATGTGCGGCATCCTGGGCAGAGAGCCTGGCCAGTCAGTGACAATCCAAGCATTTCCTGCAGGACTCACCAAAACGCACATGACTTTAAGTAGCCGGTAAGACCTGATCTTGCAGATGCAGGAAAAACAATTTAGGATAATCTTTGTTCATAGTTAAGAGAACTGGGATATCCCTTCTGTGTAGTCCAAGATAAATCAACAATACTGGTCCCACATGCTCAGATGTGACTGGTGCTCAGACCAAGTACAAGAATTCACAGCCCAGTCCAGGGTCTTTAAGTGGAGACTCCTGTCATCATTCAGACACTGGCAGCTCAAGAGCTACAATTCTTCATGGGAACATCTTCCTATGCAAAAAATCCCAGTAAATCAGATAGGGGCTTGTTTGTTTGTTTTCTTGCTTCTGAAAAAAATGTTCTTTCCATGTACAAGAGATTTGGATTGACTATTCCTCCCTGTACTTTGTGACTTGGGATACATAATCTCTACACAGACTTAACAAAAACAACAATGTATTGTGTGTAAAGAGGCAAATCGTCCTAAAGTCTGTGCACTATTTAATACTTTGTATCTCAGTTATAATGACCTCAAATAATGTATCATATGCCTATTATAAAACATGCCTATTATAAAAGCATATTTTTCTTTATTGTGGGTTTCATTAAGTGTAATTTGTGGGGACTTTCCCCCCCTACATTTGTACTGTACTAAGTGAATTGTTGCACCATGAAAAGTTAAAAAAAAATTACACAGTCAGCAAGAATTTGTTTTTTCAAGACCTGTTAAATTGTTCAGCTCAGTGTTTCTGAAGCTTTGTAGATTACCTGGGTCTCATAAACTCTTCTAGACAACACTTCAAAGATCAAATAAGTTCTCAGACAATCTTCTTGCTCTGTCTGATCTCCCCCTCTTCCCTCTTCTCATTGAAGAACCCTGACTTCAATGAGTAACAGAGCAGACCCAGACAGTTTTCTGTCTGGAAGTACTTGAATTACTTAGGCAATTTGCCTAAGTGAGTGGTTTACCCTCATGATAATGTGTTTTCATGTAGACAGTGGAATGAGAGGGCTTAAGGAGCATGTTATACATTAAATGTATGAAGGTCAAAGCCATCATCCTCTGTGCTGCAGAGTGCTCCCTAATTGTAGTGGGTCTGTATTAAAAACACATTAAAGAAGTAGCTTCTGTCTGGTGAACACTACAGAACTGTTAAACTTTTCTAGTGATTTGTTTTATTGATTTTTATTGGCAGAAATGCAAGAAAACAAAATTATTTTGCTTTCAAACTCAGTTTCACAGACTTTACCCACTGTTGGTTATTTAAGAGATTCTCAAACCCAAATAAAATTAGAGTGTGAATTATGTCATGCTGTCAAAAACAGGGCATCTTTCTCTATTTTGAAAATGTCCCTAAGAACCTGCCATGGCTTACAGATATTTTACTGGGACTTCAGCTAAAAGACAATAATTATGTTGTATGAAGAAGATAAACCCACATTTTTACATAGGGAATAAAAGTTATGGAATTAACTATAAATACCTATGTCAACCAAAGAAGGTTCTTAATTGTCAGCCATTTTGTTAGCCACGTTAAACACCTGCAGCTTCAAATCTGGGAGATTTCCTAGCTTAAATATCATCAGATTGCTTTCAAAGAGGTTCTTAAATGTAGATATGCCTGCTTAAAAATCAGCCACCACCTCTGCAAACTTGGCCTTTTTTGAAGAGGGTGAAAGAGTTTGGCCCTCTGAGGACCACTGCATAAAAAAACCCCCACAGCTCAGTACCTCAGTCTCTTGATTTTACATTTCTTGAGACGTTGATATGCTACCTTTTCAAACCACATTTACAGCTAAGGACACTTTCAGATAGGGTTAGTCATGCTTCACTGAAGTGATAGGTCCAGGTTATTTATCTTTTTATATAACATAAATATATATTATATTTATTATGTTATAATCCTGAAGTGCTAAGCAGACAGGGAGAGAGATGCTAGATGCTGTGACTGATCAGAAAGACTGGATTGGAATAGGCTTTCTGTAGCACCTGTGTCCTAAATATCTTCAACTACTTCTACTCTGTCCATATGAAAGATATGGATAATTTCTGATAAAGTTAAATTAAGCTTTTCCCTTTTAATGTAACTTTATCCTTGCCGTTTTCTATCCACAGCTTTCAGATACTAGCTTGTCTGCAAATTACTGCTGTCATTTTTAAAACATGAGAACAGCTAAAGCATTTCCAAACTGGCATGCAATCTGTTCTGGCTGATGTGGTGTAAAAGGTGTTGTGGAAAGGACAATGTTTTTATTTTTAAAAATTGTGTTTCAACAAATATTCCTTGGAAAGACCCGGATCTGTATACCCAAGGGACAAAACATGACTTCCAGTACAGGATGACATACCAGACCCTTTAAATCTCTTGTCTCTCTAAGGGATTTCTGACATACCCCTCAAAATAATTTTAAAGTTCTGTGAAGCTGTTCAGTCTAAGACTGGTTTTTCTTTGCTGTCTATAGGTGGCAATGGCATGCTTTTGACAATGTTATCACTTGTAATCAAGTCTTCAATACAAACAGTCTTGCAAGTATTCAATTCAGTGGAATGGGACTGAAATACAATATGTGACAGAGGCTTTTTTTTTTTTACTTGGCTCTTTTCTTAAAAGCAAGGGCACATCCTTGGCTGCCCTTCCATAATTCTGCACTACACAATAGCAGTGGTGCAGAAACCTGTCATAAAAAAGCAGATTATGCAGTCATCTTTCCTGGCAGCAGACAGAAAACGTGATAGATTTGTCTTGCTTTGTGTCTCAGCATTCCATGGAAGGGCCATTTCCGGACGACACGGAAATCAGGCAGTGTGCACCAGTCATTTCTGTTGGCATAGCTCATTGAAGAGACTCTGTGGCCTCCAGAGACTGGAAGGATTGAAGAGCATAGAGCCGTTTTATGTCCTTCAAGATGCCTGAAAAGGGAGCTTTGAAGAGCCAAAACACATTTCATTACCCAGACTCTGGGTTGTCTTATAATGCACGGTTTTCTTGCCCAGAAACACACCACCATCCTTTCACATTTATTTTTGCAAGTGTGTAAGATGGGCACAAAATGGAGAAGAATCTGAACAGAGCATGCAGCCTCTGCCATGTAGAGTTTAAGACAAATTACAGACACAATGAGTAGCTTCTAAAACATTTAGACAAAAGTCAATGCAGTGGAAATGTCTATGGGTTAAGATATGTCCCAGTTCTTTCTGGAATGCTGATCACAGCAGGACCACACAGACCTCTGTGGTGCCAGCCTAAATTACAGCAGGGCCAAAATGGTTAGTCAAGAGTCACAGGGGATTACCTAATGAAATCAATCTTGAAATGTTGGCATAGTTTGGAGTGATTGCAGATTTCTTTCTAATTTCCTGCCAGGCTGACATGAGAGACAATGTGAGCCTCCAAACTGTAATTTCTGAAAAGTTTTATAAGCAAATGTACAGATTTTCTTGTAGTACGGGGTTTCCTGTGTTCTCTTCAGAGAGTATGCAGACTTAAAAATGAAAATTACCTATTCTACTTCAAAGATTTTGAAACAATATTACATAACAGACCATCAAAAGAGAGCTTTGTGTTTCTGTTTTCAGGGAGCAGTAATAAAATATTTCCATAGCCAAGCCTGTCCTCAATTTTAATTTGATGTCAGTATTTCAGAAATAGTTTATCTAGCAGTTATGTCTCAATGACAGTGATGTTAACCCCCAGAAAGCAAGTGGATTTCTTGAGGGTATCATAGCTTCATTTTACATTTTATGTAACACTAGGCACAAATCTTCAAGAAAAATAGTTATTCTAACCCTTAGAATTCCTTATTGAAATATTCATTTCAGCAGACCACAAGAAAATGACCTGTGTATTTACTGAAAAGTGACAAACATATTTTGGGGAATTCTACCATGAATAACTGTCTTGAGTTATGGAACCAAAAATGTGTATTCTATTTCATCTGCTGAAAGCAGTTGGGGAAATGTTCTTCTTTGTCTCTTGTAACTCTGGGGGGAGGGGGGCGGATACCTTCTGATAATGGGCCAGCTGTTAAAACCAGGTGGGGCAGTGTTTCCTATCTCTTTCACCACCCATCCTCTCTCTAGGGGGATATATTCTGCTAATGGGGCATTAAGGCTCACCAATGACATGACACATTCCATCATCCCATTGTGAGATGCTCCACCCAGTGGGGGGAGCCAACCATTCCTACCTGGATAAAAATTGAAATGTAGGAACACAGGGTATCTGGTTCCACTGGATTCCCAAAGGAAGACTGGACCTGTCTCACCATCACTGGACCATTTTCTCTCAGGATCATCTCTACTCCAACAGAACTACATCTGCCACTCCAGGAGGACTTACTTTGGACTGTTTCCAACATCCTGACCAACAGGGCGTCAGGTTGTATCTCTGACTCTGTCAGGGTTTCAAGGATTTTTGTTTGCTTGCTTGTGTTTTTTTTTTTTTGTACTACTACCTTTGTATTTTTTTGAATATTCCTAGTAAAGAACTGTTATTCCTATTCCCAAATCTTTGCCTGAAACCCCCTAATTTCAAAAGTATAAAAATTTGGAGGAAGGGGGTTTACATTCTCCGTTCCAAGGGAAGCTTCAACTTTCCCTGGCAGATACCTGTGTTTCCAAACCAAGACAATAACAAACTGAGCCATTAGAAGATCAGAGTTCTGAAAAGAGAAAACTGTCTGACAGTATCAAAATTTCATTTTTAAATTCTTCATAGTCCTTATGTAGCTCTAATTGAACACCAGCACTGCTAAAAAATTCTGTAATTGCAGTCTGAATTAATATAATTTTAGACTGTGATCTTGAGTCTTTGTACCTGCTTTTTGCGGAGAAGATAAGGAAAAAAATGGTATTTCTGTATCTTCTTTCCTGAGGTTGTAGCTCTTGTCTAACTGTGACTCTCAGCCATCCATGATGGCCTGATGATGGTGCCTCTTTCCTGAAGCACACTGGGTACTTTCTGGAAATGAAAGACAATCTAAACAACAAAAAACTCTGAACAAACAATCAAAATCCCAAACAACAATCTGAGATGGTTGCATTCAATCTGAAATGGAGTCCAAACAAGACAGAGGAATAAACGCTCCAAGAAACCTTGACCTGGGAAAAATACTGGCAGTTTCACAAGCGTTTTAACACAATTGTTCCTGTCTTCACAGAAGAAAAATGCGAGCAATTAAATAGGTGCCTGCACATTCCCTGCATATAGGACATGCACCAGAGACATACTTTGAAAGTGGATGTGATGGACAAAAAAGAGGCTCCTGGCAAATGGGTAGATGTTGCCCTGTTGACTGACAGCCACAGTCTGAGAGTGAACTTGCGGAAAGGAGCCTTTTGAAACAACTCTGTGCTATGATTCTGTGTCTCTGAATGCAACATCGCTGACTCCCCTGTGACAAAAAAATGCTGAGACTATAATTTGCATGTTCAGCACCTACAAAGAATTGACTGAAAAGTGCAGCACGAGCCTAAATCTGTGCTATTATGTCAGCTGTATGTGTTTACCCGATGCACTTACGTACTAGATTTCTCACAAGAGTCACAAATACAATGAAAGTTAAAATAATAAACACTGATTCATCATGGTTCATCCTGACTGAATTGGAGCAAGAATATGCAGTTACTTCCTAAATTATACCTTTTGAGCTTAGACAGCTACTTTATGAGTCTGAAACTGCCACTTAGAACTTCATTGAAAAAATGTACCTAAATAATGACATTATCAGCAGCAAGGTGAACAAAAGTCATGGAAATGTGACGGAGGAGCCCATCTATGAGTGACTGGCCAGAAGACTGGGCAATGTGGGTCCTGGAGCCATGGAAGTAGAACTAGACTGAACTTCAGAATGCCATTCTATTCTCCTTGTGTGGGAACAAAGCTCATTTTCTGCCTGAGAAACCAGGCACTGAACATCACACTCATTGCTAAGTCAAAGACTTAAGACAGATCAGAGGGTTTTCTGTGTCCCCAGGCAGATGTTTTAAACTGGTGTTTGCCAGTAGCAGATGCTGAACATTAGTATTTGCACCTGTATTACCTAAAAAGCAAGAGCTATAGAAATTCTAGGTGAGTTTTCACTGTCATAATCTAAAAATATTTAAGTGAAGATGTGTTACATTGTCTACTAGGAGGAGACAAATGTTGAGAGGACTTGAAGCCTTAAGTTATTGCAAGTACTGACAAGACAAAGAAAACAGTCTCTTATTTTGATTTCTTTGGATCTTAGCTAATGTCTGAGTTACAGTTGCGTATTTCCCTATTTCTTTTTTTTTTTTTTAATTCCAAACTTACCACTCATTCAAATAAGTAAACAATAAAATTTCTCTACAATGAGCCCAAGCTGCGTATTAAGAGACAGATAGATGTTACCAATGATTCATTATCAGACTGTACGATTGTATTGCAAGAAGTACCACAGAGGTACTTTAGATGACAGAGCTTTAGATGACAGATTTGCAATTAATGATCAACATGCTGGAAGAGAAGACATATCAAAAAACTTACAACACGCAACAAGGAGGCACTGCTACCATGAAAATAAAAGCAGGAGGATAAAAAAAACCCCAACCCCCCCAAAGCCCCAACCTGGGTAGTCTGAAGAAATTAGTTCTATAAAAAGAGAGGCTGGAGTATAGAAGAGTGCAAGGCAGCCTCACAGACAAAGGAGAGAGATGGAACAGCTAAGTAGTATAGCAGAAATTATATAGGTGTTAGGGTGGATGGGAAGTCAAATGTGAGTCAGAAATGCTCTGCTGTTGTGAGCAAGGCAGACATCATAAAAAAGAGTTTTTGTAGGCCTAAGACAAAACATATGAAATAATTCTTCTATTCCACACAGCTTTAATCAGGGTACTGTGTCTCATTTGCACATGACACTTCCAGAAAGCTGTGGACTAATTAAAATGATGCAATAAGAGGAAAACAAAAATGTTCAGAGCTTTCAAAAAAAAAAAAAAAATTAAAATGTGAGAACTTGAAAAAAAAAGAGAATTTTTAGCTTCAAAAGAGATAGGGTGAATGCAGGACCATGATAGGTCTTAAAAAATACTAAATGGTTCTGGAAAGCCTCCTGTTTTTCTCTCTCTGAGGACTGTGACAGAGTAGCATCAACTCTTTGAAAAGGTTTCATTGTCTTTGTCTAACCATGAGTTTTTAAGATTAGCTAAGTGCTGATCCTACTTTGGGTCAAGTGCATGTACAAGATGTCTTCTTGAGAGCTTCTTCAGGTCTATTTTTTAACACACACAGACAGTTTGGAATATGAAGCTGTGATCTCATGGAAAGGGAGAGAAGCTGTGCATTTTTCTTCTTAGCACTTGGGAGCTGGATGTACAGTTCTTTTGGATTCCTTTCACATCCCAGCCTTCTTGTTTTGATGATCTGAATTACTGCTAGGCATGAAAAAAGTTATTTTTGTACCCTCACTAAAATTGGTCAGACTGAAATATGGGGAAAATATAGTGTAGGTCACAGAAAACTTTCACTCTCCTGTAAAACAGAATGTTTTTAAATTTGAATATTTTAAACAGCATATGAATTTGGAGAAATACAGTGTGAATACAGATTAAGCTTCTGCTGAGTGTTCTTAGAATTGCTAGATTAAAAAACACTGATCCTAGAAAATAAAGGACTAAAAGACAAGAGGTAAAGAATTGTTAGAACCTTATAAATATAGAAGTATTTTGTGATACAGTTCTTAATGTTATTTCTGTGTAAAGAGTTACAAATGAAAAGCATGTATATAGATTCAGATTTACTATGCCTGGGATGTGTGCATTGACTGTAAACTCCTGTCTCATGATTCTGAGAGATACAGTTCTGTGTTTTATTTAGAGAGAGTAGAGTTTTATTCTGAGATGTAATTCTGTGTTTTATTTAGAGATAGTAAGTAGGTAGATATGTACCACATCACTTTGGTTAGTCTCGTCCTTCACCTGTCATTTTTCTTGCTTCCTTTTTGTGCCCAAGTCACTTTAGTATTCCCCTTAGGCATGTGAGCTTGGCAAGTCTTGCTAAAAGTAGTGATGAGTGGAGGTTAAGAAAAGTTCCAGTTCTTCCTCTTTCCAGAGTGTCTTGGTTTGGAAAGAAAGGCATCTGCCAGGGAAAACTGGAGTTTCCCTTAGAATGGAGAATGTAAACCCCTCACCCCCTCCAAATTATAATTTTGGAATTAAGGGCTTTCAGGCAAAGATTTGGGAACAGGAATAACAGTTCTTTACTAGGAATATTAACAATACAAATGTAGTAGAAAACAAAACCACCCAGCTAAACAAGCAAACAAACAAACAACAATCCTTGAAACCCTGACAGAGTCAGAGCTACAACCTGACACCCTGTTGGTCAGGGTGTTGGAAGCAGTCCAAAGGTGAGTCCTCCTGGAGTGGCAGATGTGGTTCTGTTAAAGTAGAGATGATCCTGTAGAAAAAGGGTCCAGTGATGGTGGGAAGGGGTCCAGTCTTCCTCCAGGAATTGGGTGAAGCCAGATACCCTGTGTTCCTACGTCTCAAGTTTTTATCCAGGTAGGAATGTTTGGCTCCCCCCACTGGGTGGAGCATCTCACAATAGGACGATGGAATGTGGATGTACTATTTTGGGGAGTGTAAGTTTGGGAATGTGTGCTTTTAGGGGTGTCTTAATGGTCCATTAGCAGAAAATATTCCCCTGGAGGGAGGACGGGCAGTGAAAGAGATAAGAAACACTGCCCCACCTGGTTTAACAGCTGGCCCATTATCAGAAGGCACCCGCCCCCCTCCCCCCAGAGTTACAAGAGATAAAGAAAAACATTTTCCCAACTTCTTTCAGCAGATGAAATAGAATACACATTTTTGGTTCCATAACCCAAGACACAGAGCCTGCCACATCTATGGTTTGCTTCTCTTAAGGTCAGAGAATTGTCAGGAACTTGGTGTCATAAAAGGACCATAGCACAGGGATGAAACAGCTTCTTTGTGTTTCTGCTAACCTCTTTAGGGTAGTAAGGACACCAAAAGGGAAAATACAGCTCTCAAATCCCGAGCCTTATATTAGAGCTCAATTCTCTTGCAGTGCATCCTGCCCCATTCTTCTCCCCTGGAAAAGACTAGTAGATTTTCAGGATCCAGTTCCCTCTTAAATGAGCTGTTGATGAAGCCAGGACTCATGCCATGTAAGAACACCTCCAGAATAGTATCTGTACTGATTTAAGGTATGAAAAGACAGACTTCTGTTTGCATAACACCTTAGCATTCCCTTGGGGCTTTTGAAACCTCTGCTTCCTAGAATTATCAACCCAGACCATTCTGTGTGTTTTGGATATATTTTTGTTAAAACTGCATGACAATTAAAATGAGATTTTTTTTTTCAGATTATCTACTCAAGTTAGCTCAGTGAGACCAAGGAAGTGTGATGTAAAAGATGTTTTTTTTGATGCAATTTCTGATTGAAGGCAAGATATGTACAATATCCTTAGTGAAATTTTAAAGACATCTTTGCTTTCATTTTTGTGACTAGAGCTTTAGATACCTAGTCTCTCAGAGAAAACCACAAGCAAATCAGTGGTATTTATATTTTCTGCCTTTTAAATAAAAGGCATAGGCATATGCCTTTTAAAAGGCATAATGGCAATACGTGCCATTATGATTTCCAAATGAAGGATGAGTATTGGGACTCTATTCATTATGTCTCCTATCAATATTGTTCTCCCTAGTACCAGGTTGGAAAATGCCTGTAGTAATTTAAGGTATATGTTTCCACTAGCATAAGTTGCGGTCAGTGTTCATTATCTTTCATTGCTCTTGTCAATAATTTTAAAATCAATGTTTCTACTGCATGCAAAATCACGAGTTTTGCACAGGACTTTTTGCACTAAAAACATGAAGGTGTCAATAAAGAAACTCAGTGTTCTACTGGAGTTCCATGCTGCCTCTCTACTTCGGTCTTTGATGAGGTCTTGAACCCAGAAGGGATGTATAAGGTTGCATCCTAAACCACAGGAATAAATCTCTCATGTGTGAGCAGGGGGAGGTATCAAGGTCTACAAACTGTGCTGAGCTGTACAATTCTTTGGGCTAAATGCAGACAATCTCATGCAAATGGAAATCTCTGTCAGATGAAACTGTATCTCTTGATGAATTTCATCATGAAGTCCTATACTCCTGCCTTCTTATCTGATTCCTGCCGATTACCTATCTCCAAATAAAGCTCCTCAGCAGCTTCTATAGGAATTGTTGTTTACTTGCATTCCAGATGTTTTAACTTTTCCTTGAGGTTGCCAAACAAATTCAACCATGATATTAAGGCACAAGTAGACATGTCTTGTTGATAAACAATCCCAAAATGTAGCTTCAGGGTAGCTAGTAGATTTTCCTGTGTTTGTCTATGAGTGCTGCAAAGCTACTCTTGAATCACAGGGCAAATGTCAAGGCTACAAAGCGAATGTGTGATATTCAGGAAGCAGCTCATCAGCTTGTGGCAATTCTCCACAGTTTCCACAGTGGTGTGGAGCAGGGCTCCCCTCCAAAGCAATTCTGCCTTTATTGATGTGAAGAATTAACTGACCACTCCTTCCCTCAAACACATGCCTAAACTACCTAGTACTCATGAAAAGATCCCTATTCTTACAGATTTCCTTTCCCTGATTCACCAGCTGTCCAGAGGGAACACATTTTTCACCTCTGTTTTTCTCTGCTTTGTGCTTTAGAAATAGATTTTGCTCCCTGAGAGCCCTCATGACATCTATCCACCACAGCCTGCATACACAGGTAAGGTAAGTGCTAACTGAGGCAGCATCTGCAACTGGTGCTACATTCTCAAAGGTAGGGCATTGATTTTCAATCTTTTGCTTCAGTGTCAGTGCTAGGTAAAAACAGGAGTTAATGCTGCCTTTCAAAGAGTGCTCTTGGGACTGCTGTGGGCAGATTCCAACTGTCTTAGCTCTCAAAGACTCTTCATAACATAGCCCTGGAGTGGATGTTTCCCAACATTAAATTTTTTGTGTGACCTCCCTAAATAAGATTGCAGCTTAATTAAAGAATTTTATTGAATGCATAATGGGAGTTCTTTAATTTCTATGTGGATCTGTGTGTACATAGAAGGAGCAGAGAAAGATGGTAAGGGAGAAGAATAGTGTGAAGTTTGTGTTTGCAAACAGAAATTGTGTAAAAATTGCTTCTTTTAGGGACTAAGTACATGGATAAGGGAACACACACACTATTCTGTTATGCCAGAACTCAGATTTACATTTGCCTCAGAGCTTTAGCTCAGCAATATATCAGGTTCCAACACCAGCAATGATACAGACAGCTCTAACCCAAAAAGTTCAGGAGTTCTGGTTTTATTTTAGTCTTTTCTCAGATCAGAAAATGTATGTAAATATGCATTATATGATTATATAATCCATGGGCTCAATGTGCTCTTCTAGGCAGAAAAGGCCAGAATATAGCTGGTGACACAGTATTTATTTATTTATTTATTTATTTTTATTCCTTTTGGAATAAAGCACTGTAGGGTGCAGGTGTCTGCAGACTGTCCAAAATCCTTAAACAAAGATGCAAGTGAGTGAAGTTTTATACCAGTCACTTCTACTTTAAAAGAGAGGGCAAACAATTTTGTGTTCAGTCTGTCAGCTCTTAGAGCAAAGCAAGACAAATCATCTTCAGTGCATCTTTGAGGCCAGATGGAAGCCTTACTGGCCATTCCATCTGAAGCCCTGAGCAGCAGTCCTGGGGAAAGATGCAAATGCTCATGAATGGATACTCTGTCTCCTGTTTTTGCCTGTCAAGGATTGGGCAAGAAGCATCTGCCCTAGACAGGACGGCACTACAGCTTCACACTTTGACACTTACACTCCATCCCATAAAAGCCTACTATTTAGGATTTATGTAAGCAGAGTGAAATCCATCTTGTGCGAAACATTAGCCAAATCCTCATTTATTTCTTTTCCAAGTTTTACATAAAACTAGATGATCTGATGCACCAAGAAGGTCATAATCTGTTTTACTACACATGTGTGCTCACTCTTAATTACTTTGAAACCTCAGAGGTAAGACTGAATTTTAGACTTGCATGACGTGGACTTCTACAGGAATAAGAACATGCGAGGAATACTGCTTTACTCTCTTATTTTACTCTTAGCTCATCTGAGCCCCCTGTCTTGCATTGTTGGAGTGCTCAAACTTCTCCTGAGAGGTCTGGCTCCTTGGACAGTTCTGTTAGGGCTATAGCTCATTCACTCAACAGTCACGAGACAAAATCACTTATGTGGCTTGGATTCCAAAGAAGAGTGAATCTATTTTAGACTTTTAGGTACACACATAGATTATGCTTATTAAAGCGTTTTGAGGCAATTTAGATGAAATACCTCAGATGCCAATGCAGACTCCCTCCCTCTCTGTTGTGCTGTGTGAATTAAAGTGAATTAAAAGTGAATTAAATTTCCTACCAAGCCAAAAGGGAAAAAAAAATGGGGGGATAACCAGAGCAATTCGGCTTTAGCACAGACACAGTCTTTGCCAGATGTAAAGATAACAAGCAAGAAAATGCCTCTGTGGGAGTTCAGTCTCCCAGTGTATCTGTGAAAATAATGTCACTGACTGCCCATCCTTCTGATCATGCTCAGTGCTTCCGATACTGTGTCAATGACTGTGGAAATCACAGCCACTGACACATAGGCAGCCCCATAACAAATCTGCATAGCTGGGAATACCTTGCAAAGCTCATCTTGAAGCCTGCTACTAGCCTGCTACTATTGTCCTAGTCTATCAGATAGACTAGGACAATAGGAGATCTAAGATATATATATATTTAATCCTTATTATTGAAAATTTGACATTTGGATTTGGAGATGTGCTGGCAAGCATTGGCCTTATTTTTTATTTACTGTATGTCCTACCAGGGTGAGTCAGGGATATGGTTGTACAGAACATAATAAATACAAACATAATAATTCTACCTTTTGTTATCATTGTCTGTAACAAGTCTGTTCTTACTAAGGATTTGGGTGAGTTTCCCTACTCCCTTTCATCTCAAGTTAATACATTGAAGGTTTTCCCTCATTGTACTGCATTAATGCTGAAACCCTCATAAAACATACATAAGGGATTTTGTGCTCTACATGTAAACATTTCATAAAGCCATTTATGAAGAAAAACTAATCACATCTCAAACGCAAACCACAGACTGAAATGCATCCATGTATATTGGAAAGGTCCCAAACCTTGGAGAAGACTCCTAGAAACATCTGTAATCAAACCAAGGCCCAGTCATAATACCTGGGAGATGACAGATTTGAAGCCTACAGTTCCTTGTTTTTCAGGCTTTTCTAACAATGTTTACCACTTTTCAATGAAAATTGTGGAGCAAGGGGTAAGAGACAGAGAGAAAATTAGCTGTTTTTTCTTTAAATGGTACTACTAGCTGCTCACCTAGTAGTTGGAAGGAGTAGAGATAAATGCTTAAATACTTTTTAAAGCTTTTACCGTTTGGGGTAGAACTTCATCTGTCTTTAACACTGTCCCATGTCTTAGTAGAAAGCTTTGCATTTTGTGATCAGTAAAGCAAAGTATTAATGTGTTACAAAGTTCAGCTGCAATACCTTCGGTTCAACCACATTAGTATAAATATAATTTAATAACAGTGCAGGAAAATTACCAACTATGCAAGAATAATGATAGTCTGTTTCTGAGCAATTTCAGATGTTGTTTTTGAATTTTTATGAAAGTCATGAGGACATGACAATGACAGCTTAAATGTGGAACTCTTTACACCCTTTTCTGTCTCTTCAAAGTTAAATCTAAAATAGTGAACTATAAAAAGAATCCTGGAAAGTAACATAAATAATTTACTTATCCCACATATCCTGGTCTGGAGCAGGCAAGAAAGACATAGGCCTATTAGAGTGGTAGAAAGAAGGGCCACAAAGATGATCAGAGGGCTGGAGTGCCAGTTTTGTGAGTACAGGATGAGAGAGGTGGGATTGTTCATCCTGGAGAAGAGAAGGCTCTGGAGAGATCTCATAGCAGTCTGCCAGCACTCAAAGAGAACTCCTAAAATTGAGGGCATGGACAAATAGTGATAGGACAAGGAGGAAGTTTTAAACTAAAAGAAGATAGACTTAGATTAGTAGTTAGAAATAAATTACTTACTGTGAGGGTAGTAAGGCACAGGAACAGGTTGACCAGAGAAGTCACAGATGCCCCATCCCTGGAAGTGTTCAAGGCCAGATTGAATTTGGCCCTAAGCAACCTGGTCTAGTGGGAGATGTCCCTGCCCATGACAGAGGGGTTGGAACTGGGTGATCTTTTAGGTCCCTTCCAACCCAAGCTTTTCTTTAATTCCATCATGAAAGCTGATACTTCTCATCTCTTGGACTGATTCTCCAAGTCAGCCCCATGCAGCAGATACTATGTTCTGCCTGAGTGCACTTGAGTGAGCAAATATTTTCATTTTAATATATTTTTATTTTCAGAGACATGAATTTTAAGAAAAAAAACCCACCAAAACCATGATTCCCACAAACTGCCTATGACCAGTTCTGTTGAGGGAGAAGACAATTTAAGCAGTTAAACCGTATCTTGCCTGCAGTAGAACTCAGGCAGTTGATTACTATCAAGCAAGACCATGACTGAGAGACCTCTCCAGCCTAGAGGATGCAATTATGTAAGTTTAATTTCACCACACTTGGTTGTGTGAAGTATTTTAAATGACAATTATATATGAGAAGTCCTCTCATTATATTCTGTACAGACATTAGCATTTCTGACCAAGAAAGAATATTTGAGGATAAATCACTGCAAAAGGTTTGATTACTTTTGGAGATGAACAAGAGGCTCATAACTGTGTTCTAATGCCATCAGTATAGATTTCTTATGGTTACATCAGAGGAGCAATCCTGAGACCATTTTCCTGATCAAAAGGAAAAATTTAAATTGCAAAATTATTATAGCTTGTTAACTAAGGATCTGAGTGTCATCTTAGTTAATTTTGAAGCCAGAGCTGTCATTTGGCATACAATAATCTCAAAACAGTAATAGTAAAAGACTAAGAAAAAAAAATTGAAAACCCTTTTTCAATGTCATTTACATCTCAATTGTGCAAGTGAACCATTAAAAGCATGTGCCCAACTAACATATTGTCCTGGTTTAGGGCAAATTTGGGAGGAACCCTCTGATGGGAGTCCCTCTGGAAAGCAAACCCAAATGGCACCTCCCCTGAGCTGGTCTGGGAAAAAACTTCCTCGGAGAAAAGTGGAAAAAACTATTTATTTAACAAACAAGCTGTCCACAAGCACAAGGAATGAATAATATGAAACAATAAAACCTCTCACTGCTCCAAAGAGAGATGGCAAACAGAGCCAGTCCTTGCCGTGGGTGCAGCTCAGCTCACTCAGTCTCTCACCAGCCCCACTCCCTCCGCAGGTCCAGGCCCGGCGGCCGCAGGTGCCAGCCCTCGCTGCTCCTCTGGGTTTGTCAGTCCAGAGCAGATTTAAACAGGCCCAAGGAAAAGGAAAAAACCAGTCCAGGGAACTCTCTGCCTCAGCCAGCTAAAACTAACTAAAAGCACAGGAGATCTCTGTCCCACCGCTGTCCGTGCCTCAGACGAACGCCGGAGCCAGGCCGTGTGGGAGTCAGGCAGTTTTCTCAAAACAAACTGCTGCTGCTTCTTTCTCCCCCTTTGCTCCCAGAACCATTTTAAAGGTACAGAACTCAATATACAGCACATACAGAACAGACAATTGGGGATACAGGCATCATAAAGTCACATATGTCATAGGACACATATATATGCAAATAAGGAAGTTATCAAGAGATGTTGCTTAATGAAAGTTGACATCATTCTGGGATTTTGTGAGACCTAGCAGCTTGTGCATGGCAAACAGCATCCTTCAGCTGCTCTTTGCATCAACACTTATACTCTATTTTTTCGGTCTAGTCCTGTAAACTGCTGCACATATGTGTAGAGGATGTGTGCCTGTGTGTGTCTGTGTGCATGTTGATTTGTGCTTACTTTTGCCTGCATCTGTAAGACCTAAACTGGAAGATGTCTGCACAGTGCTATTAGATTTGGAAAGTGAATGATGTTGCACAATGCTTACCAGCACAAAACAAAAAATAGACCAAATTTAAACCAAAAGGGCTCTTCAACTAGTAATTCTACTTTGTGCAAGAATACGCCTTTTCATTCAGAGGACCAAAGTAACTTTTCAAATATAATAAACCAGTGTCTGTTTTGCATGGGGACTTGGGTACATAACCATGACGTATAAAGGACACTCAAGAGGAAGAGTTTCTCAAGAACTTGCTATGTACATAATGAAAATTAGACCATATTAATAATCCTCTCAAACAGCCTGCTTTGTTTTGGAATATGCCTCTGTTTACTATGACAGAAACAGGTACTTTCTTTCCTTCTACCTTTGTTTAATTACTTACTGTCCCTGTATTAGCTAGGTTTATACTTTGACATGTAGTTGCTTGCCTATTTTTACAATATCACCTGGTTTTCTGTGATGGGTTTTGGTTCGAATTTCCCGGCCAACGCACCAATTAATGTGATGGTTTCATCACTTACTATATTTCATGTGACTGGGAGAATACAAAGAGCAAAACAGGCTTATCCTTTAAATTATAAAGATAGTTTATTAACACACATTAAAAAGATAAAATAGAAAGAAAAGAAAAAAAACAAAGAACAAAAAATGAAACTTCTAAAACATCCTTCTTTCTCTTTCTAAGTTTTTTCTTTTCTTCACTCAACATAAGAAGACATGACCTGAAACTTTATCCAGTTTTACCATTTTTAAGATAATCTTTCATTAACTTTTTAGGACGGGAGTCTTTCCTGGGTTTCATAGAAACCTTGTCTTGAGAGAACTTATTCTTACCCAGTTCACCATTTCAATACTGAAAACATGGGCCCTGTACACAATAAAATACAAATTGGGGTGTCTTTTTAAAGGTGTCTCACTTCAAGGCAAAGGTTTTTTCCTCACTAAATCAATTTTACTCAGTCCATCACACAATACTTTTGCTTAAAAGAAATCTACACATAAAACAATCCCCTCCCCAGAATGCATGTTTTTCATAGTTTAAAAGAATAGTTCAGTTCAGTTTCTGTTACCAGGAAAAGTCCAGCTAGAATTTTGCCACTCCTCTTCCTTTGCTTTCAAGTCTTTTTCACTCTTTCTTCACTGACTTTAGCTCCATGCTGTGTCTTTCTATGGTTCATTCACTATATTCGTTCTTCCTTCAGAGAAAAGGTGGTGTTCAGAAAGATCCATCTGCTGGCAGGAAAGAGTTAAACTTCTCAGGCTGCTGGGCTGCTCACGTGGTCTTGCGGCGGCGGGAACTGAGACATCTAAATGCCGCGCGCTGGTCTCCTCGGCCTGAAAGGGGGAAGGGCAAAGAAGCACTCTGTCTGAGTTCCTCTCTTCCCCTCATGCTGACTGCTCCTCCGTGGGACAGCGGCTCCCAGAGCCTCGGCCTGGCCCGGCCGCCCAGGGGCAGCTGGCCCCGGCACAGCCGCCCCGGGGCAGCGAGCCCAGGCCCCGCTCGGCCCAGCGGCCGCAGAGATGTTACCTGCCCCATCACCTGGAGCAAAGAGAGGGGGCCCCTCCCCACACTCAGCTTTTAAGCATTAGGCAAAAGTCGCCAGCCCATCTTCCAATGGATAAACTGCTTGTCAATCAAAAAAACTGATTTCTGATTGGACTATTTTCTTAACAAATTTAAACTTTGTTAACCCATGACATTTTCCAACTTGTCCTCTACTCTATTCAACAGATAATCTCCACAGAGAATGGCTTAGAGTACACCTTCCAAGGGGTGCATTACAGAAGACATGCAGAAAAGAGCTGACCAGGGACCCTCCTTTTCTTAATAGAGGCATGAGAGCCTTGACAGGTTGGAACTAGAAATATCAGTACACCTGTAGCTATGGCAGTCATGTCTATGGCACACTCTAACTATAAACTTATATACTATAACCATTTCTGTTTATGCAATATGTATTTATTCTATATGTTTCTATTTGTTTCTACTTATTTTTTTTCCTATATACATTTATATTTACGTACAACATTTTTCTTTCATTTCATCTGGTTAGATTTGCTCACTTTGTAAACACTTAATATAGCTTGCACTTTTTTATAGCTTGCACACTGGTAGTGAGAATTGCTGAAATTTTAAAAACTATTTAGCTCAAATATTTGACACAAGAAAGGAAGAAGCAGAAACATTTCCTCTGGATTATTGAAACAAGCAGCAGCCTCAATTTCATAGTTATTTTTAACTGCATTCTCTTTCCCTTCATTTTGCTGCCTTTAATTCTAGCTCCTCTCTACTGCTCGACTGATAAACTGATGCCTGTGATTCTGTCTTAGGTGCCATTCTATTACATGCTTATCTTTCAGGAAGAGCAGATGTTCCCATATGTGCCCTATCTTTATCCTCTGATGCTTTTGCTTTGCAAACAGATGATTGTATTTCCATTGCCCTCTGTGTCTGGAGAAAAAGATACAGCACTAAGGAGTTTTTCTGTGTTGCTAATCAATGGGGTTTGTAGGCAACTGGGCTGATCCCTTTCCTACATTGTCTCAGTTACTATTATTCCCAGATATTTTCCCTTGACCTCTGTTCTTTGTCTCCTCTCCCCTCCTCTAATCTTAATTTCCTCTGGGATTTCCTTTCAGCTTCTCAGTCTGATGAAGTAACAAGAACTTGCAAAAGTTCACAAAAGGCATGATCCCACTTCGCTGTTTTTCTCCCCATTTTTTGTCACTGCCTCCTATCAATGCATGCTGCTGCAGGAAGGCTCTGGGCAGCACCTTGAGGATAGACCACAGGTGTCCTATGGGCACAGGCAGATCTGTGTGCATGTGGGTGTGTGGGTTTGGGCAGGGTCTGACACAGCTTTTGGAAGTGAATACAAGGACAACTTCTTGGGGGTACACATGCAGTCATAATATGGCTCTGCTCTCCCTGCCAGCAGTGTTTGGAGCATACCCAAAAGTCCCTGCTTGTGCTCCACAAACCATTACCACTATTTTGCTTGTATGCTATGAGGCCTTTCCATGAGAAATCCAGGTTTTTGCTAAGCAAGCTCAGGTTAAACCATATCCCAGATATCTCTTCTCCTTCAGCATACAGGCACTAATCACTGAAAGGTCTCCTGATAGGGACTGTCTCAACAACACGTTTCTTCACCTATTAGTAGAGGCAGTGCTGGGAGACTTATCTAAGAAAATTTGACTGTAATTGTAAGATGTTTTAGGCCTCCAGCGCAGCTACTTAAATGCATTGGCCAGCTGGTGCTGTAGAATGAAACAGGTCTGTGTCTGCAGAACAATGCATGGGATGCAGGGGACCTGAAGCCTGAATTATGTACATTGCAGGAGCTTTATTTTGTACTGCCTGGGCTGAGCCTCTAGGCTGGACACCTGTTACTGACTGTCTTGTCTTTTTGCTCATCTGCTTGATGATAGTGCCCTGCCATGAGAACCGAACTACAGTAAACAAGGCCAAACAGGAAATTTACCTCAGGCACACATCCCAGCTGAAATATTTTGAGATTATAGACTCATTTAGCAAACTATGGCAATGTGAGAAATGAAGCCCACTCCTTGAAAATTTTTAAGAGTTTAATACAGGATAATAAGGAACAGATCAATAAAGCAAAAGTATCACTTCTGGGTGCATGGCAACAGCCAGAGGCACACCCAATCCTTTAGCAAGCAGTCCTTTATATTGTTGCAGTTGCATTACTTCCCCAGATGACTTTGCACGTTTCTCTGAGCCTTTACCACAATTCTGCCTCAGGTTGCCATGCATTACATAAGTTCACAGTTACAGTCTCCCAGGGTCCATTAGGGAGGCAGTCCAGGGTGGTCCTCTGATGCCACTTTAGACTTGGTATTTTCCTTTTTTGGTATCTTGTTCTCTGCCTGAGCAATTGGTTATACGTTTTGCAAGAGCAGTCATATCTTGTTGATACATCTTTTGCAAGCATGCTTACATCTTGTGATGGCCTTGCTTCATGCACAATATTAGTTATACTGTCCACAAAAGCAATTACAATTTGCACTATAGCTACAAAAATGTTGTATAGTTACAATTTATAATAATTTGAAAAAGCAAATACAGAATAGTGAAAGCCAACTGTTACATAGCAAATTGTAACAGCCAGGAAAAGTTTTCTTGGACTATATATATTTGTGGATCTAAATACTCTTTTAGATTTATCCTTAGCTGCTATATCTCACTGCCATTATTTACCACAGAAACCTTTTGTTCCGATATTTATTCCATACAGCATTTCCAGATACAGACACGGCACAAAATAAAGTTGTATTGGAGATTTCTTTAATAAATAGACCATAATCCTTATATTATTCCTGCCTAGCCTATTATGAGACATTAGGCCTTTTATGAAATTTCTGTAACATAACATCTTCTTCTCTTTGTTGTTACGCTAGGGAATACGCGTAGATGGCAGAGCATTATTTAGTATTCAACTACTTCACCCAGCATCCCCTCCCACAAAGGATATTGCAGAATTAGACAGGGGTCAGAGCGGGGCACTGAAAATATTTAAGCACATGAGAAATCTGATTAGGGAAATAGATTTAAAAGGCTGTGATTGTTTGTCAAAGGCTGTGAATAAGAGGAGACATGATAAAAGCATAAGAAATAATTTTTAAAGAGAAAGCAGAGCAAAAACCTCTATCCTTCCTGTCTCATGACAAGTGTGACAATGAAGCATTCAAAGAAATCAAAAAGTGGGAAATTCAGAACTGATAAAAGGAAATATTATCCCATACACAGCGTAATTAGACTGGAAACAATTACCACTGACTGCCCTGCTGGTCAAGAATGCAGTTCAAAGTTAAAGTTCAAAAATAAAAGAGAATGTGTTCTTTGTATAATAAGATACATAATAGTAATGCAAAAAGGGGAAGAAAAGGTATCCAAAAATCTTAAGTATTTCCGAGAGGTGAATTAGTTTACCAGTAGGAGTAGATCGAGATGGGCTCTCTGTTTCCTATCTGCTTTTCACTTGGTTGCATTAACCTTCCTGAAAGCACATGGGTTGGCCTCTCAATGCACCATCTGGAGTCACATATGGAAAACAAAACACAGGACACCTGAAATTAATACAACAGGCTGTGAACTTCAGTGCTGAGAAACCTGTGGTTACTACCGTCTTTGCTTGCTTAGTTGTAGTTTGATAACTGTCAGCATATGGAGTGCAGCATCTCAAATTGCCTCTGCTCAATTTTCCAAAGCTTATCTGGATGCACTCTGAGAAAATACGAGGAAAAATGCTGTCATATTTATTGGTTGTCACTTCATGAATATTTCATAATCACAGGAAAGGTAATTTCCACTCTCCCTGCTCCTATCTTTTGAAGGAGAAACAGATCTGGGTTCTACAGTTTGAGATTCTTCATTACAAGGATCCCTCATAACCACATCTCCAACCTCAGGTCTATAGCCTTCCACATCTTGTGGACAAGTAGCAGTGGTTACAGGAGAGAAAAAAAAATAAAATTCCTGAAGTCATAACAGAAAATAAAGGTTGAGTTATCTTGGCATAGAACTTAAATCTATAATCAGATCAGAATCCTAAAGGCAAGGTGTTTTAATGCAGTTACCCCTGTAGCTGCTTTGCACACAGTAGTTTGTTCTAGTAACACCTTAAATAAACCTTTTACTTAAAACCGTCCAACACTGCTGCTGTTACAGCTTTTTCCAACATTTTCCTAGTTATTTTTTCAGTAGCTGCCTGATTTCTAGGCAGCCTCAGGAGGAGATGTGGAAAGAGAAAAACATGCCTTGAAAATAGGGAGGGAAATTTTAGAAAAAAAGGTGTGAGTACGAGAGCAAATGACCTATGGGAACAACCCAGTTCCTCAGGAAGATTTGTCCATTGTCAAGACCAACATTCTCTTTTTGACAAAGTGAATGTAGGCACATATATGAACAGGAATCACACATTTCTCTGTGTGTGAAAAAGACATTTATGATCTGGACTATGGATTTTGGATGAGACAGCAATTCAGTGGTGCTCTTAGTGCAGTGCTTTGGGAGAAGACAGAGAGGTAAGCAATGACTTACACCTGCACAGTGCACATTAAGAGTCCAGTGGACTTATTTTATATAACAATTTTATTATTATCATGCAAATTGCCTAGTGACCACAGCACAACTTAAATAGGTATCTGAGAACAGAGGAGTGAAATAGTGAGGTATATAATCCTTTGCTTCTTCCAGTGTGGATACACGAAACAGGTTGAGACAACTGAAACTTATAGAGACTGCTGAATCTCTCCCTCAACCACTGTTGAGGGATTACTCATTTTAGAAAGTGGAAGCCCTTAACATATTTTAGATAATTCCATATATTGCAATCATGTATGTGTTATATATTAATGATTACTTCAGAAAAACTTACTTTGATCTGCACCAGAATAATTAATAGTTACTCAAACACTTACTTTTGTGTCTAAATATGGTTCAGTTTTTTAATCTACCCCTCCATGTGCAGCGGGTTTTGGTGATTAAGTATTTGTTTTATACACTTTGTTAATGAAAAACTTCATGAAGTCATAATTGCTTTTATAATACAAATCAGCGTATATTTTAAAAATCACAACATAGACAAAATGAGAACTATTTGATTTAGAATATTTATAGGTACTTATTTTCTACTTCAATTTTAACTGGAATTTTCTTTTTCATGCCAGAAACAGAAAAGCCACTTCATTCTTTTGACTGGCTCTGAATGAAATACAAGCAAGCCAGGGAAAATTGATTTCACTAAACCATATGGTACAGTTGAAATAGAGTAATTTTCCAAGTCAGTCTAAGTATTTTGGGCTGAAATTCAGGAGTTGTCAAAGTATGGGATCAAATGAGGATAATAAGAATTAGTGTGTTAGGCAAGTATTTCTTAGAATCTCAGCTCTTTTTTTTTAGTGTAGAATAGAACAGTAGAAGAATTGCAGTAGAAGAGACCTACAACAGTGATCTTGTCCAACTGCCTGACCAATTAAGGGCCAATCAAAAGTTAAAGCACATGATTACGTACATTGTCCAAGTGCCTGTTAAACACTCGCAGACTTGAGGCTTTGATTTCCCCTTAAAGAAATCTGTTCCAGGGTTTAGCCACTGCATGGGTAAAGAAATGTTCCCTAACATCCTGTCAGAACTTCCCCTGGCACAGTTTGAACCATTCCCATGTGTTCTGGCCACTGGATCCCAGGGAAAAGAGACCAGCACTCCCTCTCCAGGTCCCCCCAAGGAAGCTGTACAGAGCAGTGAGATTCCCCCTGAGCCTCCTTCTCTCCAAACCAGACAAACCCAGAGCCCTCAGCCTCTCCTCACAGGATGTGCCTTCCAGGCCTTCCACCAGCTCTGCTGTCCTCCTCTGAAGCATTCAAGGACCTTCCCACCCTTCTCAGCCTGTGGGCCCAGCACTGCACACAGGACTCAGGGTGAGGCTGCAGCAGGGCTGAATCCAGCAGGATGATCCCAGCCACAGCTGGTGCTGCTGTGTCTGATGCAGCCCGGGATGGGGTTTGCCCTCCTGGCTGCCCGGGCACACACTGCTGACTCACCCTGAGCTGCTGCCCACCAGCACCCCCAGATCCCTTTCTGCAGGGCTGCTCTACACACACTCCTCTCCCAGCTTATACTTGTGCCCAGCTTTACTGCATCCCAGGGGCAGAATCTGTAATTGTTCTTGTTAAATTTCATGCCACTGATAGTTACCCAGTGCTCCAATCTATTTCAGATCCCTCTGCAAGGCTCTTGTCCGTCAAGAGTCAAAAGTACCTCCCAATTCGGCATCATCAGCAAATTTGCCAATGGTACATTAAACTCCTGCATCCTGACCATTGATAGACATGTTGAATGGAAATTTCCTGACAATTGAACCTTGAGGAACACCACTGATGGCTGATCAGCAGCCAGGTGTAGCTCCATGCAAAACAGACTTTTGAACTCTGCCCTTCAGCAAGTCCTTCACTCATCACACTGTGTACCTGTTCAACTTATCCAGAAAGATGTTGTGAAGAATAGCATCAAAAGCCTTATTCATATCAAGAAATACTGTGTCCACCACCTCCTGTTCATCCACTAAACATGTAACCTTACACTGAAAGATTCAAATTACTTAAAAAAGACTTTCCATTTCCAACACCACAAATTTGTTGACTGTGTCTGATGATTGTATTATTCTTTAAGTAATCTTCTGCATATTTCGCAGGCATTGAGGTTTGACTAGCAGATAATAGGGCTATTTTTTTTTAAAGTTCAAATAACTGAGAAGAGAATGTATTTGCAGTCTGTCATTTATGGTATGTAGATATCACAGATTGTTTCCAAAAGTGGCATTGACATATTTTCTTACCAGTGAATGACAAACTCTTCTGTGTGAGTGTGTACAAAATTTTGCTGAAAAATCCCCTGAGATGATTGTAGTTCGGATTTTGAATGAATCAGGCAATGCTTCTGCATGATGTATATTGGGTAATCTGCTCTGCTGTTCCACCTGAATGAATCTGAGCTTCACCATCTCCATCCAATTTATTAGTATTTGCTGTAATTAATGAGTAGACGTCATCTATGGGGTAATTTTTTCCTCAGTTTTGAGAAAGTCTCATTTTCTTAGAATACTGTAACTCATATAAACAAATACAATTATGTTTTATTTTTTAACCCAACATTTTATTGATCATCTCTTGAAAGGAGAGAAAGGGAGAGAATTCATATTCATAGCAATTTTTCTCACACTCAGCCTCTTTCTAAAATGAAATCAAATTGTTGCTCTTAAGGCACCTTGTAGTATTCTTTAAAGAAATCTCACCAGCATACTTTCATACCCACCCAGAGAGATGGAGCTCCTGGAATATTTTATCAGTTCAATGAGAACTGAGAGGCTAAGGAACATAAAAGACACAGTGTTCTTTCAGTCAAATCCTTTCCTGTTTTGATAACACTATCATTTATGACAATAAAAGGTCATCAGTTTCTGCTAATTCAAGGTCTTGGATTAGCTGTGTAAGTCAGATTTCAGTTTGAAAGAGATCTCTGTCTGTATACACAGATGAATAACTTGGGAGAGGTGCCGATTCTTATATATTATGTAAATATTTCAATAACTTTAGGAAAAATTTATTCCTTGAATAAAGTCAGGAAGTGACATGAACTCAGCTCAGACCTTTAATAAGGTATCTCTGACAATGAAATATTGCCTAAAACAGTGGCATATCATAATTAAGAGCAACATGTGCTTTAATGCACCATTAACAGCTGTTATATACCAGCTATACACAGAAAAAGAGATGCTGTTATATACCAGCTATACACAGAAAAAGAGATGCTATGGATTATCAATGAAACACTTTCAAATACTCAGTGGGATGGCTTCACCTCAGATTTGTAACAGTCAGTTCCCTCAGGGACAACTAGAGTTTTTCATCAGACCTTCCTGGAATAAGGGATATGAGTAAATTTCTGTTATGTCAATGTTTCACCTGGAAATGTGCCTTTTTTCTTAGAGATTCATCTTTTTCTATGTAGCAAGCACTGAAGTTATTTGAAGAACCAAGACACTTCTGTTTTGTTGCACAGTAAGACTTCAATACCACTGAAACAAAAAAATATATACACCCTCAGTATCTATCTGAAATGTGGTTTTGTTTGGGTTTTTGGTCTGTTTGTTTGTTTGTTTGTTTGTTTTTGTTGGGAGGTTATGTGTTTTTTCTTTCAAATATACTCTCTATATTGTAGGCTTAGCCCACCATCAGAAAAGAGCATCCAGTGGCTCCATTCTTTTCACTTTCCTGGTGAACTTCTTCAATCTCTTGCAGATTTCCTAATTTTGTGCATAAAGTATGGATTATCCTAGGTCAGATATCTGCTTTAGGGAGCAAAAAAATTAAAGCTTTTTTTTTGAGTCTTTGTTTTTGGAATTACCAGAGACAGCAATAAGTACTTCAAATGTGAATTGTACAATCAGAAGACAAAATCTCCAATTTAACTCAAGGAGGATTAAAAATATAGTTGAGGCAGCACACACCCTTTACTGATAATGTGGGAAATTTAAATAAGATGGGCATCCTTCCCAGCAGGTTTCCTTCTCTCCAAAGCCTTTCATTGCTCTGCCCTTTTCTCCCATGAGGTATTGTCCCTGCCCAAATCCCTTTCTACCCCAGACCTGACATCTCTACTTTGTCACCTGAAGAACTGTGAGCTCTGTCTGCCCCAGTGACACAATCCACCAGCACTTTGACACTGAGGGTGTCAGTCATCATCACGAAGGAGCTCACTTCCTTCATGGCTCTCCTTAGCCACCACCTATGTCAGTGGGGAGACCCACCAATGAGGGAAGGAGACTGCGGACAGTTTGCAAAACTGAAGATTTTGTGCACATACCAATAAGCAGAAAATATCTGTACACAGTGGATTGCAGCCTTCCCTCCCTCCTGTCACAGTATTTGTTTCCCACAGCTTTTCAAAGTTCTTGGCACAGCAAGACCGCATCCTACAGGATGGTTGTAAATACAAAGTGGGTGTGAAGGAAATTCTCTTCTAAACATTTCACTGGGCTAACTAGTCTCTAATGAAAGATGAGAGGAAGCTCTATTATTCACGTCCAATTTTACCTCACCATTTTTTTCCCATGTCTGATCTATGGTGAAGGCAGAGATCTTTTCCAGGCTGAAGAACAGCCTTGGAAATTGTAATTGCCATACAGCTCCTGGTTCAGGGTCACATGGTTTACCTTATGTGGTGTCATGGGTTAACAAAGTTTAAATTTTGTTGAGAAGAACAGTCCAATCAAAAATCAGTTTTTTGATTGGCAGGTAGTTTAACCATTAGAAAGTAAGCTAGCGACTTCTGCGTAATGCTCAAAAGGCTGGGTGTGGGGAGGGGCTCTCTTTCTCTTCTCCGGGTGGCAGCCAGGTAACATCCTGTTGCCGCCGGGCCGGGCCAGGCCAGGCCCCCCTGCCCCTGGGCGGCCGGGCCGGGCTGGGCTTCCAGGAGCCGCTGCCCCACGGAGGAGCAGCTCAGCCTGAGTCCCAGAGAGCTGCTGCCTGTGGAAGAAGCAGCTAAGCCATGTCTGAGCCTGGAAACAGCAGCGGCAGAAAGGGGGAGAGAGGAGCTCAGATGGAATGCTTCCCCGCCCCTCCCCTCTTTCAAGCCGAGGAGACCAGCGTGCGGTATTCAGATCGTCTCAGTTCCCGCCACCACAAGATCACTTGGGCAGCTTGGCAGCCTGAGAAATTTAACTCTTTCTTGCCAGCAAATAGATTCTTCTGAACACCAGCTTTTCTCTGAAGGAAGGACAGATATAGTGACTGGACCATGGAAAGACACAGCATGGAGCTAAAGTTAGTGAAGAGAGAGTGAAAAAGACTTTAAGGCAGAGGAAGAGGAGTGGCAAAAATTCTAGCTGGACTTTTCCTGGTAACATAGAGACTGAACTGAATGATTTCTTTAAACTACGAAAAATATGCATTTTGGGGAGGTGATTGTTTCGTCTGTAGATTTCTTTTAAGCAAAGGTATTGTGTGATGGACTGAGTAAAATTGATTTAATGAGAAAAATCCTTTGCCCTGGAGTGAGACACCTTTAAAAAGACACCCCAATTTACGGTGTATTGAGTACAGGGCCCATGTTTTCAGTGTTAAGAAAACTGTGAAATGGGTAGGATTAAGTTCTTTTAAAGTCCTTGTAGACAGGGTCTCTATTGGAACCAAGAAAGACTCCTTTCCTGAAGAATTGATGAAAGATTATCTTAAAATGGTAAAAGTGGCTGAGGTTTCAGGTCATGTCTTTTTATGTTGAGTGACGAAAAGTGAAAACTTAGAAAGGAAAGAAAAGATGTTTTAGAAGTTTCATTTGTTGTTCTTTTTTTTTTTCTTTCTGTTTTATCCTTTTAGTGTGTGTAAATAAACTATCTTTATAATTTAAAGATAAGCCTGTTTTGCTCTTTGTATTCTCCCAGTCACATGAAATATAGTAAGTGATGAAACCATCACATTAATTGGTGCATTGGCCGGGAAAATCTAACCAAAACCCATCACATGTGGGAATAAGATCGGGGTTGTCAAGAAAGAGCACTCAAGGAAGCCACTGGCCATTTTCTGTTACTTGCTTTGAAAGTAGGTTTGGCTGGCTGACTGACTTTCCAGAACTAGAGAGATTTAGTTTGCTTCATACACAGTTCTAATATTTCTATTTTTCTTACATGATGTGATTCAAGTGCGAGTGTAGATAGTGTAATCTTCTATAAGATTATGATATTCATGGGAGTAAGCAGATTAAATCCTTTGAGGGCAAACATGATAAACACAGTCAGGGTTTATAAGTGAAACAAGTCTTGGACTTTAGCTCAGTCTTAGTAAAGGAACAGTCACATCCAAAAAAAAGATCTTGAAGTTAACTGTAGTCTCTAATCCTGGAAGCCTAAAAGACAGAAGATTGACAAAACTTGAAAGGTTCAGAGAAATTAGGCAGTAAAAAATGCCTAGCATCTGGCTTCATCTCACCAGCTTTGTCAGTCCCTAACCCATAAATGCAGCTAAGATGAACTTAAATGTTGAATCAATGATGTTTCGTAAGAGGGAAAAAAAAAAAAAACAAACCCAAACCAACCAAAAAAGCCATGTAACACAACCAGTATTCAGAACAAGAGTGTAATCACATTTCTTCAAATGTGGCCAGATAGCAAAACATTCTTCAAATGTGGCCAGATAGCAAAACAGATTAATAGAAACTAATCACTCTTTCAAACATACTCTTTCTACAAATAACATAAATTAACACAATTATGAAATAGCCATAAATGACAGACTACAGTTGCAGAGTAAATAAGCCTTTGAACAACAATATATTAACTTTTTAGTCTAAAAAACACGTCCTATATTTCCCTTGAAGGTAAGGTACAGGACATGTAACATAATTTGGTTTTTTGGAAGTTCTTGATCTTATTAAACAGCAGGTATTTTGCGTTTTTATTGTCTTATAATGTGCTTTAGTGTTTTGGTAACCATCATGTGAAATATATAAGAACTTGGACTCCAGCCTGCTTTAAATAAAGATCAAGGCAAGAACAGACAGTTGATCTGAAAGGTTCATTTAACCCTAAATACTCAATCCGAAGAGTTCGAACTTCATTTTAAAATTATTTTCTTTTATTTCACTGTAGCTAATTCACATACATTGCCAATTAAGTAGTTCAGTTTATGGTGACATAACAATAATAATATATGGCAGCTAAAAAGGGAAAGCTGGGTATTTTTTCCTTTGTGAATATGAAGGTTTTCACAGAAGAAACGAGGCTAAAAAATCATGTCTCCAGATATTTGTGTTTCTTAGACCAGATTTGCAAAAGCAAGTCTTCATTTGAAAGCTTAATCCCTCTTTTTATTGAGGGGCATTGGATCATCCCTGTGTAAAATTGTGACTTCAGGGATTTGGCATAAAACTTCCTGCAGCTCTCTTCTCCTGCGTCTGCCCTACCCGTGTCTACCATTACAAAAACTGTCCAGGTTTTCTTCTAGCATTTTGTTAGGGCAATTTTCCCAGCTGTATACTTTTGTGATTGTCAAGTGGCATGCTAGCAACCAAGTGACTGCAGGAGTAATAAAGAAATAACAGATGTTTTAAGAAAAAGGATCATGAATTTAACAAGTGGTTTTCGTTGATCTGAAATGAAATGTTTAGATCAATTCTGGATGACTCAATGTTATTTAGATATTCTTGCTAGCTAAGTTTTGAAACAAAATATTGTTCTAGAGTGAAAAATTGAAACATCTCAGTTTGAAAATGTTAGAACTGTGTTCAAGAAAGCACCTCTTTGCCCTCAGCTTGAGCTACTTAACAAACTAAATAAAAATTCAAGAATTGTTTTAGACATTCCAAACCTTTATTTTTTGCAGACCTGATTCCAAACCTATTGTTTCACACAACCAGAATCAGCAGTGTCAGTGCAGTGCAGCAATACTATCAGTGCAGCAACATTCAAGTTTATGCTCTGTAAGCTCTTCTGAGTCTCCCATAGATTTTGGGGTCAGCTTTTTATGTCAACAGACAAATTTAAATTTTCTTTTCCTTGTTGTTTTCCTCATAGTTTGAGCAAAAGAATGCATGGTAATGTAATTTGAATGTCAGTTAATGTGCTCAGGCAGGAAATTGCTTTATGTCTTCAACAATTAGATTAAGTAGCTGTTGTCAGCACTACGAGGGTGGAGCTCCCTTCTTCTAAATACAGCTCAGAGAAAACTGCTGGAAGTGAAAATGCTCAGCCTTGATTGTTTGTTTTCCTTAACCAAACATACTTGTGTTTCTCTGAGGAGGAACAAAACCCACCATGAAAGAGTCTCAAAAAGCTGATTCCCTGTCAGTATCTTTGGGACACAGCAGATTACTGGCAGCTCTGATTCTGGTGTGGGCAGCAGGAACCTTCCATAGTTGTTGACATCACTGTCAGTTTCCTCAGGGTGCCTCCACAGCACAACCTAATCACCTCCCTCTGTGTGCATGATAGGCAGAAGATACAGCCCAGATCCCACAAAGTCTAATGCATCTGCTTGAATCCTTTCAGGAAAATAATCTAAATCATAGGATCATAGAATCCGAGAAGGTTAAGGTGTTGGAACACACCTTGAAGATCATCTAGTCCCAAACCCTCCTGCCACAGGCAGAGACTCCTTCCCCTAGAACAGGTTCCTCAAGGTCTTATCCTACCTGGCCTTGAAGACTGTAAGGGTTTGGGCATCCTGGACAACCTGTTCCAGTGTGTCACCTTCCTCACAGTAAAAAATTTCTTCCTAATGTTTAACCTAAATTTTCCTCTTTCAGTAAGTATCCATTACGTCTTTTTTAAATTACTATTTCACAGTGATTGTGGGCATTAAAACTAATTTCAGAAACTATGGGCCACTGCAGTGATATTGACCATCTTCTGAAGTGCATTGTTTTGTCCCCTTCAACATTGTTAGGACTTTGACATGCCCTTGACAGAAGTTGGCTAAAACCATTGCAGTTTGGTAGGGTGGCAAACAGTTAGACACACTTAAAGTTCTAGTGTTTGTCTAGTGTACACATCGCCTCTAGCTGGGGCTAACAAATACGTCTTTTAAACACCATGAAGACAGCTGACTTGTTTCTAAGCAATGAGTTTTTATGCTGGATGGACTGATGCTAGAGGAAGCTGATCTGCTTTATCTACTTGTTGCTTTCATTGAGTGATATGCCAGTTTTTGCCAGCATTTTCAGAACATAAACGTGCTCATATATAAGCATATGTACTCATTGGGAAGTTGTGGTTTTGATTAGAACAGAAGCAACATACTTTTGTTTACACTAAATCACAAAGTTGTGAATAGTGCATATTTCTATCATTCCTTTGTCCTTTCCTTCTACTCTCATTACTGTATCTTTCTTTGCCTTCCCCCCCGCCCCATTATGTCTATGGGAAAGGCCTGGATACTCTATGTATATCATATATACATAGGGAAGTAAAAGGGCTTACAAATATTATATTCTTTCTTAGTGCAAGGATGAATTTTCAGATATTGGCCACTTTTGTAACTCAAGGACAACCAAAAAATAGTCACCCAGAATGTCCTTTATCATAGGTATTTTCTCTGGCATATCTTTGTCCTTTTGTTACCAGAAAACATAAAAATCACATTTTCTGTAGCTCCAGACCTTGTAAGCAACCCTTTTGAGAGGACATGGTGCATCCTGAGGCAACAAATGTAATCAATCCCTGGTCAGATTTGGAACTTGAGTAAACTCACTGAAGTCACAGATAACTTGCCTCAAGTGGGCTCATAACTCAGTATAATGCCTTGGGCCACTGCAAGAATATTTTGTGTCAGGCAACTGAATGAAGCAATGTACCACCCCAAGAAAGCTCTGTGGTAAACCTTTCTGAAATATAGGTCTCATGTCACAAAAGCTTCCAGCTTCAAGAAAGTCCTGTAATACTCAGGTGATCTTATCAAAAATTATTTTTAAGCTCCAGTGAATAACTGTATTTTGGAAGAAAACACACATGGATTTTTCCTGCTTCAAAATACTATGTGTCTCAAATCTTAGATATACAGGTGATTAGAGCAGATAAAATCAAAACTGAAATTATTTTGTATTATCTCCTTCTATTCTGGTCTATCAATTTGTTTGGATCAACCAATTTTTTTAAGACATAATGCAGTTGTTCCAGCAATTACATGGAGTATTCTTCAACTAAAGTAGGAAGGTCTCTTGCATGACGTCCTTGTTTTATTTAGGAACCTTATTTACTGAGTACTTGTTCACCTTTTTAGAGAGGCAATCTTTGTCCCGTGGAAATTATATAACATTGCCATTACAAATGCTAGCTTACTGTCATTGTCTCTGTAATCAGGTGTGTGCCACAGCATCAGGGTACCCTTAGAACACCAACATTCACTTTTACATTCAGGCTGTAACTTGAAGCCCATTTGTTTTGCTGGAAATTTCTGGTAGAAAATCTGTTTTTAAATTGCTATCAATGCGTGGGGAGGAAAAGGGAATGTATTTGCACTGGTTTAAGAATTGTCAGAAACTCATCATCCATTTTAGTGGATTACATATGTGTACGTATATTTGTGTTTCTATAAATATATATATAAATACATAACATGGAAACATTATATGTACATACACACAGACTTATATAAGTCTAAATCTAAGTGTGAAGAGATATATATGCATAAAATAGTGAGAATGTCTACTGCCAGATGTAGTATAAGAGGTGCTGTACTGAAAGCAGTTGAAATGAAAAGTACCTCCTATATCCCACAAAACCGTCTTCAGAAGACATGAAGAATCCTTTTGGCCTCCAGTTCCCATCCCTGATGGATGGAGATCTATTGTACCTTATATACTCATATGAAATCTTTGGGGTACAGAGAGGAGATGGAATCTCTCAGGTGTCATGAGACAGAAGTTATTTATTGGATTTTGCCTTACATGCATAGATACCAGTCCAGTTAACAACCCAAGTTACTATTCAGAAAATTTTTTGTTGTTCTTTTTTTATAGTTTGTTATAGGGCAAAATTTCATAGATTTGGTTATACAAGTTCCAAGTACAGCCAGAACTGTAATATTTAATTATTATTCCCTGTGTTATGTAGATCAGAACACTACCCTATATCAGATCTTGAACTACCATGTAACTTCTAAACATTAATCTCAATCCTACTTCAATTTATCAGCAATCAATAGTCTACTGCAGAATTTCACATATTCTTTCAGTGTTGTCAATTACATACAGTGGTTAATTTTTCTTGTTGCGGTGTGCTTGGATGCTAACGTGCTTAACAGGGGGGCGACACCTTCCTACAGGGCATGGGGTGTACAACATAGGGTTAAACTATTAGCTCAGGGAATAATCAAGCAAATCATTCACAGAATCACAGAATCACAGAATCATTAGGTTGGAAGAGACCTCCAAGATCATCAAGTCCAATCCAACCCTAACCTCAACTAAACCATGGCACCAAGTGCCACATATAGTCTTTTCTTAAACACATCCAGAGATGGTGAATCCACCACCTCCCCAGGTAGACCATTCCATTATTTTATTACGCTTTCCGTAAAAAACTTTTTCCTAATATCCAGCCTGTATTTCCCTTGGCGCAGCTTAAGATGTGTCCTCTCTTGTCGCACTTGGACACTAAATAAAGATGCTTGACTCCAGTTTGAAGTAGAAGAAAATCAGAAGGCTTTATTGTCTAATTTTTAGTACCTTTTATAAGGTGTTCTGATACAGACTCAAGATGATTGGTAAAAGGTAACAACATCTCTCTAGTCCCATTGGTGGAACAAGAGAAACACAATCAGCACAGCTGTACAGCAGATTTATTTTGATAACGTAAGTTATTTACAGAAATTGTCCTTGAAAGAAAGACGCTCCCGAGAAATCTCCCCTTGGGAAGAAATCAGCCACTGGCAGACGGAAAACCTTTTAGACCCAGAAATATCAGGCCCACACTCTTCTTCTGTCAGTTGCTGCCTGAAGAAAGAGACCAACCCCTACCTGGCTACAGCCGCTTTTCAGGGAGTTGTAGAGAGTGACAAGGCCACCTCTGAGTCTTCTCTTCTCCAGGCACAAAACACATCAACAAGCTACTTCAATTTATCAGCAATCAATAATCTACTGCAGCATTTCACATATTCTTTTAGTGCTGTCAATTACATACAGTGGTCTAATTTTGCTTTTAATTTTTAAAGTTGCCTTGGTCACTTCTAGCTTCCAGGCATTGATCTGTGCCTTTCTCCAACAGGCCAAATACAAGTGTCCATTCCTCATGTAGGCAGAGGTTTCATAGCACATCAGTCTTTAATCTTCTTGTTAGTCCAGTAAATAGATGACAAGCTCTGAGCTATTTTTCCAGACTATGCTTCTCCTGATTTTGATCACACCCTTAGCTCATCTCTGACCCTTTCCAAAGCTGGGCATGGTATTCCAGGAGTGACTTTATGGGATTCAGACACAAACACTGGAACATTTATTTGCTGCAGTTTTTGAAAACTTTTCAGATCCACAGTCTTCCTCTGATCTGTCCCCATCTGTGGGCATGGGATGAGTTTTACGTCTACGAGTATGGATTTGGCTCTGTTAAATTACATCTGTTTGTATGAATGCACACAATGACTGTGGTCACTCCCTCTCTCAGTAATTGTCTTCTACACTATTTAGCTCTCCCTAACATTTATGCCATCTGCTGTCTCTGCTGGTATAGAGTTCAATTTTTATTTTAAGTCATTAATACATAGAATAGCCAGTTTTTGGGGGGGGGGGGTGGGGGGGGGGGTGGGGTGTTTACAAAAAGAGTAGCATGAAGGGCTTATGTTATCCTGATAAGGAAGGTCAAAGAAGCTGACCTACCAAATAAACAAGTCCAGGAAACTGGTAACAAAGGTTGAGGAAAAGGTTGAGGTACTCAACATACTTTTACCTCAGTGTTTAATGGAAACCTTTCTTCCCACACTTCTCGGGTAGATGGACAGCAGGATGGGGACTGAGGGAACAAAAGTAAGTTTTAGTTAAAAATGAGGTTCTGGACCTCCTAAATCTGGACCTGAGGAGAAGCATTCCAAAATCCTGAGGGAATTGGTTGATGTAGTTGCCATGCCACAATCCATGACATTTGAAAGGTCATGAAAGTCCAGGGAACTGAAAGGGGGGAAACATTGTACCCATCTTTAAAAAGAGTAGAAAGGAGGGCTCTGGGAACTACTGACCTGTAAGCATCATTTCTGTGCCTGGGAGAATCATGGAAAAGATCCTCCTAGAAGCTGTGCTAAGGCACATAGAGGAGAGAGAGGGGATTCAAGACAGCATGGCTTCAGCAAGGGCATTCAGAAGGTAGTGGTCAATGGCTCAGAGTTCTGATGGACATCAGTGACAAGTGGGTTCCCTCAGGGGTCAGTACTGGACCAGTGTTATTTAACATCTTTATTAATGATGAAGACAAAGGGATCAAGTGCATCTTCAAAAAAATTTGCAGATGCCACCAAGCTGAGTGGTGCTGTTGACACACCTGAAGGACAGGATGCCATCCAGAGGGATCTGGACAAGCTCAAGAACTGGGCCCATGGGAATCTCATGAGGTTTAACATGACCAAGGTGTTGCACCTGGATTGGGGCAACACCCAGTACCAGCACAGGCTGTGGGATGAACAGATAGAGAGCAGCCCTGCCCAGAAGGACTTGGGGGTGCTGGTGGGTGAGAGGCTGGACATGACCCAGCCATGGGCACTCTCAGCCCAGAATGCCAGACATGTCCTGGGCTGCATCCAGAGCACAGCAGGATGTGACACATCCAGAGATGCAGTAGGTCCAGGAAAGGGATTCTGCCCCTCATCTGGAACCCTGCATCCAGCTCTGGGGTCCCCAGCACAGGAAGGACATGGACGTGTTGGAGTGAGTCCAGAGAAGCATTGCTAAGATAATTAGAGGGGTGGAGAAACACTCCAGTTAGAAAAGGCTGACAGTTGTTTTTTTTTCCAGCCTGAAGAAGGCTTTGGGTTGATGTTATTGTGACCTTCCAGTACCTGACAGGAGTCTACAAGAAAGATGGAGAGAGACTTTTTACAAGAACATGTAGTGACAAGACAAGGGGGAATTGATTCAAACTGAAAGAAAGTACATTTTGGTTAGATATTTGACAAAAACTCTGCTGTGATGGTGATGAGGCACAGGAATGGGTTTCTCAGAGAAGCTGTGGATGCCCCATCCCTGTAAGTGTTTAAGGCCAAGCTGGATGGAGCTTTGTGCAACCTGGTATAGTGGAAGATGTCCCTGCAGTATGGGAAGGGCGGGGCGGGGGGGAAGGGGTTGAAACGACATGGTCTTTAATGTCAGTTCCAACCCAAATAATTTTGTCATTCAGGAATTCTATGATTCTATGATTAATATGGGTTATGTTGATTTTGGATTGTTCTGACTTCTTAATCAAAATGTAATGAGATATCAGACCAAATGTTTTACAGAAGTCTAAATGCATCATATTTAACACTATGACCTTTAACAAACCTGCAACCCCAGCAGAAGACCTACCATGTTAGGGTTACATGTATTTTTACAATAAGCTTATGCTGATTGTACTACAGGCTACTACTCTGAACTCTCACAACAATGATTTCCACATGTATAAATGACCCTGAATATTATAATTGATTTTTGTTTGCTAGCATGCAAAAGGAAAGCTGAGAAGAATGTATTTCCCACAGGTATCATTCCACTCAGTGCTCGTACCTTTTCCCCTCATTAGTAATTCTTTTGCATGAGGTTTTAAGAAACATATTTTTAAACAACTTACAATTCAGCCCACAGGGACTTGGGAAGGAGACTGAAGGGGGCTTATAATAGCCAGTGTCTATATGTTAGTATTTATATGTACAAATTAATGCTTTCAGATGAGAGGTGTTTTTTAAAGAAAACAAATCTAGAATTTTTTTTTAAACACAGGATACATTGACTAAGTTTTTTGATATCCTGATAAATTCAGGGGCTGATCTTTACACCTTCATAGAGAAGGTGAGTCTGGCAGGGTAACTTTGTCCTTTTGTAGGACAATAGAATATTATCAACACAAAAAGGGTATGTTCATAGCAACATGATGCACAACCTACTACATTCAGGGAACATTTTACTACAACCAAAGGCACCTAAAGGTTTGTATTTTTCCGTATAATCTTTCCTGAAGGAATGATAGTAAGAACGCAACACTTAAAAACAAGGGCACAGTTAAGATATTCATTATCGGTTCTGAACAGGATTAATTTTAATGATAATTCCACTTGCCTACACAGTGTTCTTAGATGTGAAAAAACCCCATGGGATTAGGCCAAATATTGTCATGGTAACTAAAAGAGAGGGAAATAATTCTAAAACCGTTTCCAATAAGCAGGAGCAGCTACCATTCCTTCAGTAGCCTTCAATAGAATGTGACATCTGTTTTTCATTTGCTGTTTCTGGGCTTGAAGAAAAGCAGGATAATTGGAAATAGTACAGTGTTCTGGGAACATATTGAATGAAAAGGCTCTTAGTGCTTTTTAAATATTGGTTCATTTGTCTTTAAAAACATCTAGCATGTACCTTCTTTGACCAGTTTTAAATTGGACATGCTAGCTGGAAAATTTTCTGGACTCAACTATGCCCTAGCAGTGAAAGATCAAAGCAAGCTTCTTACTTTAATAAGAACTACCATTTCAGCTGAGAAGTGGACACCTATTTTTGGAAATTGAGAATATGAGAATGAATAAATTGTAGGAAATTATGTGATTACTTCATATTGGGGATAAACTAACCCAAAGAAGAAACATGTACCAGTACTGATGTTTTCCACTTCTTTTATTCAAGCACACCACTGTGTCTTACACACTTACATGAATTTAAGACAATACTCCTAACTGTACTGCTAAGAGACAAGCAGACCAAAATCCAGTTGTGGAACTTGAAGGGGTAGGGGGAGGAACGGAAAAATCAGTCACAGTTTTTACCAGCAAGGGTAGTTACCAGTGAAACAGTGTACCATTGAATCTTCCCAAACATGAAGTTTTTAATAAACTATTTGGAATATTTCTAAGAAGTTGATCACGAACTGTTAAGTGTGGTTTACCCAATATTAGAAAACCTTGTTTGCTCACCTAGGCTAGACAATGCACACACCAGTAAAAACTCTTTTGTCCTTTGCATCCATGAGATGTTTATATACCAACTTATCAGGTTAAGAGGTTGATTTTAGGCACTCATAGTTTTGGAGTAGGAGCTTACAAGTTAGTTTATGGTTAAAAGCTTGGACATTTGGTAGGACTGAAAAAAAGAGAAGAAACGATGATTTTACTTTATTTATCCTTAGTATTATTTCATTATGTCTTCATAACAAAGAAGAGGAAAAATTAGAAGAGAATAATAGAAACTTAAAGCTTACCTGATGTTTCTTAAATCAGAATTCTGAAATGATAATACTGTATGGAAGATGTTGATATATGCTTTGAGAAATACAGTCTAGCTTAATGTTGTCATACATTGGTCACCTCTGCAGCTTCTTGAAACATCACGTTTCAAGGTCCAAAAAGGGACAATACAAAGGGTGTTGCTTCACTGGCTTGTAATTTTTTGTATAAGGGTCACAGCACCCAAAACACTTAAGTCAAGAACCAGTAAAGAGTCATAAATGAACGTCCTTCAGTTTGTAAGATTAAATCAAACCAAAATGTCCCCCAAACCCGTACCAACAACACATCACCAAGGCAAAAACCTCACAGATCAATTCCAAAACCATTTAAACTAAAAAGTAACTGCAAAATGGCTCACTTCATGTGCAATGTGCTACTTGTGATCTTTTCTCTCTTCATACTGACAAAAATATAGCTATAAATTATTGTTACCATAAATTCTTCAGCTCCTATTCATTCAGGTATTCTCTGGAATAACATTAAGATGGCCCAATAACTATGTGCTAGATGCAATTTCCAATTTGAAAGCCTACTGTTGGAACACATTTCCCAAAAAGGACCTGAGGTTGAAAATAATTTTATTTCAGGCTGCACTCTGAAATTATATGCTGATATTGTCTTATGCATAGCTTGGCATCTGATTTTAGCATTACTATAGTGCATCCTGATAACTTTGACCTTGCCTACTGCTGAATTATGTGGTGATATGAGTCATGTCTTTTGAATTCCCTGGCCCAGGATCAGGTTGCTCATGCATGTAATCCATGCTGTTCCCAGATATTCTCCGGGCAGGGATGATAGGGAAACCGTTGCTCAGTTTAGGCTCACTGTCCTGCCTGCTGAGGAGACTGTTATGATAGCAGCTATGTTTACCAGCTTTTCAGCAGCCAGGAAATTCTTAACACTAGGGCACTTCAGGTACAGTCATATCTTATTAGTGTGCATGAAAGCAACAACAAACTACAAATCATAAAAATGATTGAGTGTGGGGGTCTTTGTTTATAGAGACATTTCAAAAATACAGCTCACTTATTCTTGTGACTATTTGTCACAGCAAGGCCAGCCTTAATTTTCTTCCTTTTTTTCTTTTCAAATTTTATTTTTTCTTGCTTCTCTGCCAGTTTCAGGCTTTATTACCTTCAGTTATTTGCCTGCATAACAACTTCACACACTGAAAAGACAGCTAATAAGCAGTGACAATCACTAACGGGAGGAAAACACTGGAGAATTTCGTTCTTGATGATTGACCATCAGGGACATTGTGGTTTTGTCACCCTAATGCTCATGTCAGACTCTGTGAATGTGATCTGCTTGCCTAGGGCAGATGAAAATTAGTGAGCATGAGGCAGCTTGCATATGGGTCAGGTTCTCAAGGAAACTGTCCCTCCAGCCCATTGTCCACTGGCCTCCTGCCCCTCTTGCAACTCTCATTGCCCACTCCATTGCTTTCAGGAGTCAAAAAACATGAGGAAGGTGTCCATACATACCTTTTCAAGCCCTGCTGCTTCAGCTCCCAAGGATGCTGATGTTGGAGAAAGGGAGAACTTGGGTTTGGAGAGCAGAAGCCACAGGTGCAGCAGTCTTTATTGCTGAATAGATTAGACAACAAACTTCAATATATAGACATAGCTGCTGTATTCTGCCAGCTGTGGAAATCTTGTTACGTAGTTAGAGATTATGTAGTAGGGCTGGAAATGAAAGAGGAAACTGATTTATTCTCACTGTTCATTACTTGCAATTCAGAGCAATTCATTTAAGGTCACTATCTCCCATTCTAAGGGAAAATGCAAACATTAATCTTCATATACTGTATCTTGGAAACCAGTGTTCTGGATAATTAGTTTGCTATCCTCTTTGTGTGTGCAGTCTTTTCATATTCAGCAAGAAAGATAGTAGTCTAATCATCTGTGCTGTATATATGGGCTTGAGTACACAACACAGTTTAAGCAAACAGGAGATGATTGCTGTCCTCAGACTGATTATACCTTCAAGTGTTCTTTTAGGGTCAATTTTTGTTTATTTCATATACTGTTTCTACTATTAGATCTAAACCCTCAATAGTACAACAGAAAACTCACATTTCTTTGGGTTGTCCAAAAGTGCTTGTGGCAAAACTAAGATGGAAATAAGTACAGGCCATCCTCTAAGTGTTTACCTTGGCTTTAGGACATATTTTGCTGTCCCTGTTAGTCAGAGCACCTCTATCTTACCTGTCCCATGCACTTCCCTTACGATGCATTTTGAGGTGCAGCTACATTTTGACTATGGTGCACATGTCCTGTATTATCATGATCCCGATGACTTAACCATTTTTTTATGAGGGCATTTAGATTCATCAAGCAGCAGCTCATCCTACTCTACATGGAACTGAAATAAACACCACCAGAGACAATGAGGTAAGCAAAAAGCACTGACTTCTGGCTTCTTTTTGTCACTGTGAAGTATCCATCCTCCTAGATAATATTAACCTGTGTGGCTTCTCCCACTGCCAAAGAAACATAGAGAAGATGTCCCACAACACCAAGAAAGAGTAAACGCTCAGGTTTTGCCAGTTCTGATGAACCTAGAGGATGTCACCAATATTTTCAATGTGATGGATAATGAGATTTTTCCTCCTTTACATTATTTGGAATTTCTTTTCTGCCTTTGAGGTGAGACTAGAGTAAATTGATTTTGCTATGCTCGAGATGGTGTTAAGTGAGATGGAAGTCAAGCCACCCAAGCCAGAGAGGTTGAGGACACCAGCATCTTAATGACGTTACATGTTAATTCCTGGTTTCCCAAGTAGCTGCTAAATAGTCACATGATGCTTCAACAGCATTAGTGAATAATATTGAAAAGACACTGAAGAGACAAATCAGGTGAAGGTATAGATAAGAGCACCAGTTAATGACAAAATTCCTTGACAGTCTTCATGTAGTGTTCACAAAGAACCTTACCCTGCAAAGTTCTTCTTCCATGATGGACTTCATATCAAAGGCAAAAAATAATTAATGCATTAGAAGCAGTCCCTCAAAAGTCTAATCAAGATTTATGTGACCTTGTGCTCACCACTAAATCTTTCCAATGGTTCCCTGTCCAAGCTTGGTCAGACTGGCTCCTTGAGTTTTCCTGTGCCAAATGAACTGGGGCATTTGCAAGACCAGGTCCTCCTACAGGTCACATTTCACTTTTTAACCTTGGCCCTGCTGGTGAGCCAGTGTCATGTAGAGATCACAGGTCACTTGCTCCTGGGTAGAGCCCTGCAGTTGTGGTTTCCCACTGGGCTCTGAAAAACAGGCCACCTTTCAATGCTTCAACAGTCCCTACTGGCCATTCTTGTATGGTTTTGGTTTATTCTATAAACATGTGAGAAGATTAATAGCACTACTGCTAATGGGCTCCTGGTAGTAACTCAATATCCACAAGGGCTCTCAGGGGCAGTTTTTCTCGTACCCACTTGCTCAATCTAGAGATGCCAGAGAGAGGAAAGGGTAACTGGGGAGGCAACTGCCAGCTCTGAGCTGCCTGTGTCCCTCTGCTTGGAGGCACATACACACATACATGCACAAGTCATCCACGTGTCCTTCCACCAGCCTGTTTGTTTCCTTACCTTTTATGCTCTCCAGCCTTGCACAAAGCAGCTGTGCAGAAAGCACCTCTCGTACTCACGGAGTCCAAGGAGGGGTCCCCATGGGCAGCCAGCATTCGTAACAACACAAAATTAACTGCTCTCAGTCATCATAAGCAGATTCATTTTTGATATCCCTTATCCAAATGCTTAGAAAAGGCTGAACTTAGAGCAAGACTATGTAAGCATAAGTAAAACTTCTATGGACAGCAGTGGTCCCAGGACTTGTGTAGATTAGGACTGCTAGAGAATCCAAGGAGATCTGGGCAGATGCAATAAGATATGTAGAGCCTGAATCAATTTAGAATTAGTCTTTGTCTTTTCTTAAGTTTTAAGTATAGTGAGGGAAAAGCACTCATACTCCACTTTTGGACAACAGAAGTGAAGGTCTGTGCCTGGCCTGCCTTTAAATTTTCCTGCACAGAGTTACTACTGACAAAAAGTTAAGTCTGTGTTTTTTTCTATGTCTGATAGTACCCACTTGGCTTGTGCAAAGAGGACCAGGGAAATAGCAGTAACTAGACTATAAAGCTGATGTCTACCCCCATTAGCTGCTGATTTATATGGAGGATCAGTGATTGGTACCAGCTGAAGATTTGGCCACTGGTCTGCTTTGTGTAGCACTTCAGAGATTAACTTCTGGATCAACAAAAGTAACTTCTGAAGTTATAGCTATTTTTTTGTTAGGCAGTGCTGGCTGAAGAAAAAGAAAGTGAAGAAACATTTCTTGGAACATAAAAATGCTTTGTTTAGAGTTTGGGCTTCAAAATCACAAGAACATGCAGAATCTTCATGCAAGTAAGAATTTTACAAGTTTTGCATTCATCTCTCATCCAAGCTCTAAATGTTTTTGAGATGGAATTTCGGACCAGATCTTCGGCATCCAAGAATGCTATTTAACTCCTGGCTCAGCATGAGGAGACTTTGAGTTCTTTCTCCTCACCATCTCTCTGAGTGGCAGCTGAAAACACAAGACAAATGTAATTTTATGCCAGTTGACAAGAGTTGTGTCTTGTGCCATTTTATGTTTTGGGCTGGATTGGAGCTGGGTTTGTTATTTTCTCCTTGATAAATCAAAAAGGATCACCCAAGAAGGATGGTCCAGAAGGAAATTAATTATTAAGATAGTATTTCCCTTAAGCAGGTTCCTATAGAGAGGCATCAGGAGGTATAACAATGAGACATCTAGCAGCAAACATGGCAAAAGGCTGCAGGGAACCAGCAGCAGGGCAGCATTTCTCCCACGTACTCTGCTCCTGCAGTACTTCTCTATGGCCAGAAATCAGGCAGCATCTGCCCTCATGTGCCTTATCCAGATATAGTTCCGTGTCACAGCACTCCTAAATTTTTCACCAAACATATCTTTGCTTGGGGAGCAGAAGTGTCCTTGCATATGCCAAGACTTTTGCAGTTTTTTTGGTTGAAAGAACTTTGAGAGAACAGTCTATATATGCAGTAGTGTACATAACCATGGGTTTTCAGAGGAACAAGCATTGGTGTAGTGTTTTATAACTCAAAAAAGAGCACATCTACTCCACTGATAGTACATTCTTCAGTCACTCTTACTCCATCCCTTCTCCTAGCATCATGATTTTCTCTGGTGATGTGCCCTGGGAGCACTATGCTGAGGAAAACATCCATCCATCAGAAAACATCCATCCACAGACTAAAGCTGTTTTGCCCACTGCTGCTTCTTCAAGTGTTTCCATGTAAGGGCTGAAAGTATGCTGCCTCCTACCTGCAACCTCATTCCAGGCCTGTCATTTAGAGAGGTGAAAGAGAAGCCTGGTGTGAGTGGAAAGAGATACTTATCTTGCAAAATAGAAATTTAAAAGTTAAGGAATCACTGCTTTGTGGTCTGTTAGCTGAACATCAGAATTTATTATCAATTATGTCAGTGCAGCTTGTATCTAAGAGAGATGCTGGAGATTGAGAGAAGATAATTATTTGGATTTGTCTCATTTTTTTCCTTTGCAGACTGGAGGCTGGTGAGTCTATAATGTAGGAAAACATAGACTAATCTCTCCAACACTCACCTTAGAAAGCAAAGCAGACCCATGTCCTCTGTAAAGTCAATGGGAATTTTTCACTGGCTCTAGTAAAGTCTGGATTTCCAAACTCTGAGTTTTCCATAATGAAGGCCAGCTTTTCCCCTCGATTTATGGAGTATGGTATTTTCCCAGCTTCAGTGCACACTGTCTCTTATTTTCCAATGATGCATTCAAAAGCTGAAGTACACCTCTGTGAAAAAAAGGGCAGGATATACAAGAGGATTAAAATGAAATATGCTTAGTAGCAAGGGACATAATGTTCACTTGGTTTGCTAATTCCACTTTGTGGCCAATCTAAATGCAAAACATAATATCTCTTGGAGATCTGGTGTAGTCTTAGAGAAGGAGGATCACTGACCTTATGTTCAGGATGAGCAAACTGATATGAACAAAGAAATCCCATGATGCCTATCTCCCATTAACTGTTTGTTTATGAAGTTAGCTTTGCTAAATTTGCTTGGGAAAATAGTAGCTTTAAAAGAAAGCATTTCCATAATTCTCTGCAGTTCTGCTGACTTCTGCAAGTCCATCAGGATATCCAATTCAATAGGATAGGAGTTTCATTTTTAATATCTTACATTTTAATTTGAATAAGCAATTGTCTTTTTCTTCTTCTCATGTTTTCAGGCTTAATGTGATCTCATGGATGTGGAGGATTCAAAATTAGGAATGCCAACAACATGCAAGATCTTAATGTTTTTGACCACTTTTAAACTTTTGAAGTGCAAATTCTTAAGGTCCCAGGACCGAGTATTAACCATGCCTTTAATTCTGGAACCCCAGGGTTACTTTGTGGTACATTAGCACTTTCAATTCTAATGTGATCATCAGGTAGCCTTTGGTACCTGAGGCTGAAAGAAACCACTTATGGGAATGTACTAAAGAGTTTGATCCTTTGCTCATCACAGAAAAGAGTAAAGCAATTAAAAAAAAAATCCATAAAACAGAGCCCTGGATGTACATAAGTGCTAGATGGTATGCTTAGGAGCTAAGAAGGCAGGAGAGTACATGAAAACATATACTTGGGCTCAGTGGCCCTGAATGAGCATTAGAGGTCACAACGCAAAAAAGCAATTCAACATGAGAAATTCCACTGATGTGATAACAATGTTAATAAGAGTAATGAGTGTATGAAAAAGGAAGAAGTGATTAGGAGAGGAGATTAAGGAAATTTTATCTCTCTGTACAGTACAAAACTGACTACTAGGAGAATACTCCGCAGTGTAAAACATCCCTGAAAAAACGCAAAGAAGCACAAAACTCATATCAGGATGAAAACAAGTAGGGCATTTTCCAGACAAAACCAGAATAAATTTGGCTTGTCTTCACAGAAAAATTTTGAATTGCTCAGAAGAAAACAAACAAACAAACAAACAACCTCTCAAGAGATAATCTGAAGTTTGAAAGATAATAGGCAATGCTTTTTCATGGTCTTTGAACAGTTCATAAAGGCAGAACAAGCAAGAATGTGGGAAAAGGTCCAATCTATTTAGATGAAAACTGAGGACACACCTTTCCTTACTTGATCCAAGATGAGAAATTAGACACAGTTATCTACAGAAAGTGACAAGTATTTGCCTCTCCTTGTCTTGACTTCAGGTCTAGCTGCCTGACAGAAAAGCACACATAAATAAAACAGAGTTAATGGAGGAAGATGTGGACATAGCTAGATGAAATGTAATGGCCTGTGATGTACACAAGGTCAAACTAGATGATCTAATGGTCCCTTCTGGCCTTAAACTTCATAAATTGTTTCTCAGAGCTGCCCTAATGAGCTAGCTGCCAGTTTAGACTTGAGTTGGCTATGCGTTTTCCACACCAGTTTCATTGCGATAACAGCATCCAGGACAAACTCAGGGCCAGGAACACTGCAGGTGCCTGACAAATGGTTCATACCTGGTGTCCCATACATGTCAGGAGTGGCACAATACAGTGATGCATGGGACTTGGTTATCAGGATTTTTGTTTCTGGAGTCTTTGAGGTTTCAATGTCCTGGCTAGCTTGTCTTCAGAAAGAAGCGTCTTTCAAAGAACCTTATTTTCCAAACTGTTAGGAAGCCTGTGAGCTGGTACTCACATCTGCGGGGCTGTACATGTGCCTGAGCATAGCACTGCTCCAGATCCATGTTGAACAAGCCACAAGTCCCCTTTGAGCCTCTACAGAACAATACCTAAAACTGGTTATTTTAGGTAGATGGAGCCCTGAAGACTGTTTTTCTCATTTGAAAAACAGTCTCACCGTTTAGTTCATGCAGCTGGCTACACCTTGCTGCAGGGACTTTGTACAATGGGGAACATGCTTTTCTTCTCCATCCCACAAAGCTCTCCCATTTATTAGCGTTTTTGTGTAGAGTGATTTACCTCTTAAGGGATTCAGTTTCTGTAGGCATCACAACAAAGATAGATGTCCATCAAGTCTGTTAGAAATTAGTGATATCCTTTCATTCAAATTTAATCACAAGTGAAGTTTAACTTGCATTTGTGAAGGATGAGGCATTCAGATATGGTTTTATGGTTACAAAAGACATGTAATGATTTTGATACTGGAGCCAAAAGGACATCAACAGACAGGAAGAAAATTGTCTCCTTGGTAATATTTAAAATATTTTCAAAACTAAATGCCTTGAGTTGATGCATTCCTAGCTCCTGAAGGGCATAGTAAATTCTCTAATGTATTGGAAATTATATCTAAATGTAATCAGCAAAAGCACTGGTACAGTTTATTTCCAGATGAGACCTTGAAATTCTGCCCTATTCAGATATCATCGTTACACTTTCATCCTGTTAATTAATTATTTAACACAATTTTCCCTTCTTGCCCTCCATGAGAGCGAGCAGTTTACTTAGTTATATACAAAATCACAGGCTGATACTATCTGCTGACTAGAAAAATCACTCCTAGTGTTTTGTATTTATTTCTGTAGAAATACATCCATACATACATATTTGGTCTTAGAGCATAGTAGATAAATTGTATTTGATTTTAAAAAACTAACTCTATACTTTACCCTGCATGTACCATTATACTATGTACATGCTGATTATAGCAAGAAGCACAGAAATTTAAATAGTACTTACGCATTTGCACACTCGTGTATACAACTGTGTGGTTTTCTGTGCTGGTGTAAAATGTATGGCGGAATTTTTACAATTGCAAAATTTTACTGCAATTAAAATTTAAAATAGTTAAAATTAATAAAAAGTAAAATAATGGTTATTTTTTAAAATAAATTACTGAAAAATATTTAGTTATAAAATTATGTGGCATACCACAGTTCCAAAATACTTATAGGTGTAAAATGTAACTGCAAAAACATCCTTAAATACCTTTTTGATTACTAATGTCTCATTTGATTTGAGGCTTGACTTCAGGCCAGTCAGCTCATTGCAAATACTCCTGGGGGATTCTTCTGGACAAATTAACACATTTTACATACAAAAATGAAAGGTGCTGAGCTTTGGCACACAGTCTGCACTGTGCCAGAGTGAGACAACAGACTCCTGGTCTACTGTCTAGAACCAGTTTTGTTCTGCTTTCTTCTCTACAGTATGATAGCATCTATGAAGGAAAATATAACTGTCTTTTTAAATGGTCTTTAAGTTTTTTGAGGCACTTCAAATGATGTGCAGTAGCAATTGAATTGTACTATAAAATGTCAATGAGATTTTCATTAGAAGAAAAAGAATCTTCCTTAAATATATCCTTTGCCACAAAAAGGAAAAAAAATTAAAAATCTGATCAGGGAAATGCACCAAATTTCAGAAGCTGTCAGTGATTTAACTAATACTCAAATTATTTTAAAAATTATAGTCATGCTTTGATAAACATTATAAAATCTTGGTCCATTATTAGTCCTTCATTCAGTCAAGCTAAAGTACTTTGGAAAAATTTGAGGAAGGAAGGAAATTCTTTGGTTGTGAATTAAAATTCTGGAAAAATTATGCATCTCCATAAAATTTATTATTAAGCAAAATTTTTCTTGTGAATTTTACAAAAGCAAATTCAATCTGGTCTGTTTTAAGGATTTAATTACTCTTTGAAATAGTTTATTTTCAATGGTTTTATTAGTTTTCAAATACTGAGAAGAAATTATCATATGCTCAGAATAATTTTGTTGTTTTCCTTAAACCAATATTTTTTGTTAACAATATTTCTTTCCCTCTGCTCTGTGCAGAGACATATCTGACTGACATAAAGCAGATGAACTCAGCAGTCTGTTCTTACAGCCTTAGGCGGAAATGAAAACAAAAGGCCAAAACAGAGAAAAAAATTTCAAACTGTCTTAAAACAAAATTAAGCTTTTTGCAAGAATTTGTGCAATATATCGAGCAGTTTTAAGATTACAAACGAAACCTCACTGCTTTTGTTAATCTAGTGTTAACCTTAGTCTTTTTTGTGAGATTTTCAGATTCTGTGAACAAAGCACAGAGATTTTAATGATGGCCACCTGTCCTCTTGAGAGTGATTTCACCCATCATTACAGCACTAATTAGAGGGAGCTAATAGATAAAGATAAAAATACAATTACTACTTTGGAAAGTACAATATTTTCTTGGTGTACCAAATTTTTCAGTAGGAAATTTTCACTTGCTTCAGACACAACAAATGTTTTCTCTTCAGTTTTAATCTAGTTTTCTTCTATAGTATTTCCAATAATGTTCTAAACTATTGTTCTCGTAACAACTAAGAAAAATTAGCTAGCACCATGAAATTTTAAATTGCATTGGGTTTTTGTTTTTTCTACAGGAGGCCTTTTGCCTCTGTTTTCCCCATTTATTTGGGCAAAGCAGTGTTTGGAACCCTGCGTAACTTCTGGGGTGTAGCAGAAACAGTTGTAAGCAGCTTTGTGATTACTTTGGCAAAAGATGCTCCAAAAGATGTTGTACAATCTGGGTGTCAATGTACCAACTGGCTCTAGATGTTTGCATTGTATTGCTTTCTAAGAATGGGTGTGCAACCACACATGACATCCCTGTCCCTATCTTTTACTGGTGTTACACTGCCTCTATAACTCTCTGCCCTTATTTTCTGGTGGTAGTTATGAGAGATGGAGCTACATGATCAGCAGAGCACATGATACTACACAAACCACAGGAATAAATATATAAGGGTTTAAAGGAAGCATTAGTTTAAATTAGTGTGTCAAATGCAAATGCAATGGCAAGTTGTCCTGCTCATAGTTTGAGAGGTATGTCACAATTTTTTTTGATTTAGGTATTGTGGATACAGGAATTTAGAAAAGCTTTTAACTCCAATTATCAATAATTTTGATCTAGTCCCTTTGCCATACAGTATAGAGGGCTATTAATCAGTATGAATAACAAAAGAATCTACTTCTGCTTGAGTTTATAATGACAATGCAGTACTATCTCACTCTACTAAAAGAGCAAAATGTTTATGTCAAACCTTCCTGGGATGGGGCTCACTACTCGTCAATGATTTTTATGGCAAATATCCCAGTATCCTGCAGCATTTCTCCGTGGAGTTCTCCTTACAGAAAGAGGAGGCAATTTCTCACACGTCTGGGATGAATTACAGCTTCCCAAGATCAGCTCAGAATAAATTAGCTGTCTGCTAAATACAATTAAGGTGGTATGCAATGTTTGTTTAGTGCATAAGATAAGGAAACTCCTAGCACTAATGTCTCTCTATTCAGAATATTATCACTGTATAAGTAGATTAACAGGATGAATGGTGGTTTTATAAAAAAGGCAACATATAAACTGGCTGCCTTATGCCTGTGTCAGATTGACTTTGTTAGTGTTATCTACAGATACTCTTGATCCCTTGCTGGCTTGAGCACAAGTGACCTGCACAGTGTGAAACATCCTGCAGCTTCCCAGTTACTTAAGACAATCAAATGTTTCTTCACAGAAACCTAATTTTTGACATTACAGGTAGCTTTATCTCAGGTTGCTAAGGATTTTCATCCCTTCTGCTTGATTCATCCCCCATGTCCTGCTGAGATGGACTGTCACATCTCCAATCTTCTGCACTTACATCCTCCGGTTCATCTTACTCATCATGTACTCTATGTGTGCTGGTTTTTTGTTTAATTATCTTCCCAAACTCAGAGCTTAAGACAAGTGAACAAAGAAAAAGAGTAGAGGAGACCACAAACACATCAAGAATAAGCAATGCTCTTGTTCAACAGTGTTTCTGAAGACAAAATCTCAGGCTACATGAAGACTCCATCTTACTTTGAAAGAAGGTACATGTTTTGCAGAAAGATTATTGGGATTTACTATGCATTTGTCTCAATCCAATCCTTAAAATGATTTCTGATAAACAGGTGGTTTTCAAACGTTTTCCTGTGGCATAAGACACACTTGTCCTCACTCTTTTCTGTTATTTATTGATTACATTATCCCCAGTAATCAGTCTGGGATCCACTACAGACTAAAATCTTTGCTCATTTATCTACAGTGTTTGTTTCTGTCTGATGCACAGAGATAATATCATACCCACCAGTTAAGTAGCCATTCTCAGTGTAAGCCTCTGTTTCCAACTCACCCAAAAAAATCTTCAGAAACACCAATGAAGTGGCTGTTCTCTATTACTTGGTGGGCTTTTTTTTTTAATCTTTGTTTTTATTTTTAAAGATAATTATGAATATCTTGTTTATGCACTGTGGTTTGTGCTGCATTGTGGAAACAAACAGCAGCAAGCTTTGTTGTTTTTCTAGGGTTTGTTCTCTTTCTTTCTTTCTTATTTCTCCAAATCAATTATTTAATAATTTGGATAACAATTTAATTTTGGAGTTAATGGCTTATGTATTTTTTTTGTATGCCAGGCTTAAGAAGCTTTTGGGAAAGATAGCATTTTGGTTTTTTTTTTTTTTTTGTTTAAAGAGGAACATACAGTGGCATACAAAATACATGAATAAAAATGTAGGAGTTTAAAAGAAGCTGCAGTTGTAGTTAAAATTGCAAAAGTGAAGATAGTGTTGAGATGTCCTGCCCATCCCTGCAGAAGGAGCATTTTCTCATTTCCCCTGCCATGGAGACAGGATTTATAAAGGCATATACAGTACATTAGCAACCAGTACCTCACATATAATCTACAGTTTTGAAGCTTTGGGACATGATCATCTTTCTGTATAAGAAGTCTGGCAGGATCATGACATTACCACCTGGAGCAGAAACCTTCACCTGAGAGGTTTTGGGGACCACAGCAAAGCAACAAAGGAACCTGAACAGAGATTATACAATCTGCAGCATTTTTTTTTTCCATCTGACTTTTAATAGGGAACTATAAAATTAGTTCCATTTACATCTTCAATGTGGTTCCATAACTCTTGAGTTCCCCCAAAAAACTTGAGGACTTTAACCTGTCATTGGTATAACAAACACCTGATCGAGATTTTTTTTTAAGTCACTTTGGGGATATGAGTTGAGCATCTGGGTGATTTCAAAGAAAATTACTAGATGATAACTGAAAGTGTATGAGCACAAGTATTTCTCTTCCGTCACTTTGTGTATCTTGTGCATTACATACTGTTACCGTAATTTTCACTAGAGATTCCAGTAAATCCTAACCACATTTTATATGAGCAAAAAAGTAGCAAATAGAAAAACAGTTAGACCAAAACCATTAAAAATTTCAAAGAATAGTCAATAGTGAAAGAAGTAAGAGCATGGACCATTTAAATCCCTTTAATCTCCATTTTAATGAGACTTTTATATAAAATTGAGTTTGCTTGAAATACGTGAAATTTCATTGTCAGGTCTTTCTCATTCATCAACAAAGCTGTGTATTTAAAAAAACTAATTTCACTTCAGAAGCAATATTGTTAGATAGTAATGATGTTAAAAAGTATTGTTAGCATTGCAATTAATACTTCACAATACATGAGAATTTCTTATTGTCAGTAATTGTACTGCTGAAAATCATGTCTGCAGTCAAATAACCAGGGGAGTGGTTGTACCCTGACAAATCAAAAGTATCCCACCTCCAGGACCCACTTGTAGCAGGTGTCTGGAAAAGGACAAGGACAGGAGGAACACAAAATAATAAACAGAATCTTTTCCCATCCTCATGTGGGATGTAAACAAATTGCTGGGGTACCTCCCCAATATAATGGTCTTGCTTTTAAAAGTTTTTCAGTAGATTTTTTTTTCCAATATATGTGTCCAGCAATTCTCCAATCCATTTTCATTCCTGATGTCCACAAGAAGCTTTGATAATGTTACGCAGCTAAACTCCAGAGGGTTATCTTCTTTTGTTGCTTCCAGAGCATGCTCCTATTTCCTGTTGCTCTCAACACCTGCATATGAAAAAAGTTAATCATGCAATATTCACCTTCACCATATCACTTGGGATTTGTCAATTCTTAATTTTATGCTCCTGAGGTCTGAAAACTTAGGACTGTATTTTGGGTGCTATTGAGGTATTTCTTTCATGATAGCTGCTGCATTTTTTTGGCCTTTCTTTGAAATGTGTCCTGTTCTACAGTACTGCTTGAGATACATGCAACATTTAAGGAGTAAGGATCTGCTCAGGGATTCAATGATATTTTCTGTTTCTTCTCTATGCCTGCCTCTGCTTGTGCTGGCATAGCTGATGAGCATGATGAGCAACTGAGCAGTAAAATAGACATTAACCTAGATGTAGGAAGAGACATACGTTTGTGTCTAGAGTGCCTCAGTGTTTCTTTTTGGTAGAAACCTCATATCTGTTGGGAGATTTTTGCAGGCCTAGGATGTGTGAATGCACTCTGTGCACAGTAGTCAGCCATCTGAAAGCCACAGCAAGATTTCCACTAACCTAAATGAAAGCTTAAGGAACTGTCTGACAGCGAGGAAACACTAGTGAATAGTGCACTTTTCTTGAAGACTAAGCACACACTATCAACTTTCATGTTATGAAATGTTATAAAGGCAGCATGAGTTCTTTTATGTCCATTTATTCTCTGCATGGAGTTGAAACAAGCCACTTCTGTTTTGTTGAACCATGTATTGTTTGTTCCTAGAGTATGACTATTTTGCTATACCTCATATAGCTGTAATTTTTTTTTGCTTTATTATACAACTGCATAGAAGTGATCTAATTTTCACTGAAATAATGTATTTTTTACAACAGCAAGTAAAAGGCAGTATTAAACTCTTTCATTGATAGCTTTTTTCTCATTGTAATTTATTTAAGGCTTTTTTAGAATTTTTAAAATTGAAATAGAACTACCAAACTCCAGAGGTTACTGTATGAACAGTTGTAATAATGGGATGAATAAGCATGTGAGAAGGCAATCTTTTCCTGAGCATACTGCTGTGGCAGGTATCAGTGAAGCAGCAAGAGGTAGAGGTCCTAACGGTAGTGGCTCAGTGAGCTCATTCAGTGGCACAACATGCAACAGTAAATACTAATCACTGTGCAGAAAACAAATAGAATCGGGTTCAGAAGTACTGCCAGGTAAATTGTTCTGTCTTCAGGATGTCATTTATATGGGTGTGTTAGCTGATCACAACAGTTATTTAACTAAGGAATGAGGAAATTAATGGAAAATCTGTTTGACAACCCCCATGCTCATTCAACCAAATTGTTCAGACTGGCATTGGAGCACCTGAACATAATTCATCTCTTGCAAGTCTTACCCATTGCATCAATGAAATTTTTACCACTTATTTCTGGAGAGAGGTAAAAGATATTCATTATAGATATTCATTACAGATATTCCTTCCCGTGCCCACAGTGAAATAGATCAGCGAGCCACTGAAACAAAAAATCAGTTTATCATGATCTCTACAAGTGCTGAAGCATGATACACAGTATTCTTTAAAAGAAAAAAAAATTATAATGTTCAACTAAGCAAAAAAATGTGTAGTATTCACACTTCTATAGTGAAAGTCCCAGCGTGTCACAGACAACTGAATGGGATGGAAGGGCTTCCCAGTGCAGAGTAACAGGCTGGAAAAATCTGCACTTTGTCTGTCAGTCTGAGGCAGAACAGTTACTTGTTTGACCTAGGAGATATACAAAAATGTACATTTGCTGTGAGCTGTTCCTCACGGCCTGGCTCAGCTGTGACCTGCCCAATCCAAACTAGGAGGACCACACCTTGGTGTGAAACACATCATGTCTTGGTTTCAGTCTCACAACTGAGTAAATATCACTGGTTCTTATTGTCTTTTAATGTCTCCCATCTCAGGGAAGGGAACCCGGCTGAACTCCCTCTGCCTGGCTTATGGCCATGTATCCTGACTTTCAAGGTCTGGCAGCAACTGGGTACACCAATAATGATCTCCTACAAAACAAAACACAGCCTTCTTAGAACCTAGTAAAAGTCTGCACCTGTCTGAGAGTATGGGCCTGATCCAGCATTCAGTATGGGTATATCAGCCTCTTCATGAATGGCTACCTCATCAGTGGCTCCATTTTAGCAACTGAAGCTCTGTTTTTTTAATCATTTGTCAGTTGTGTTCCTTCCCAAGCCCAGAGCGTTTCCGATTTGAGGAATTACTATCCAATAGTTGAATGCATAAGAGTGAGTTGCAGCCCTCTGCACAAATGATCACCCAATGAATGCAGAATAATACGTTATAAGTAACACTCTATTGTATTTATTGTACAGATACTCATGTGTGTTGAATTTGTATTATTTAAGAGGCACTTCCATGGTAACTCATCTCTCTTGATGAAGTCTTTATGTCAGAGAAGAACTGGAAGATGTAGAAACTTTGAGTAACTAGTAGAGGAAGGTGGCCAGCATTAACCTCGCCTAAGCAACACTAGAAAACAAGCTGATGTGTATGTCTTCCACTGAATGTCCTGCTACCAGGGAATTTCCAGCTGCAGGATGAGAATGAAGGAAAGGTGGCAGTTGGTAGTGTCTTTTTAAGGTAAAACACAATTAATGTGTGCTGCATTATTTTCCAAGATGCTGGCTGCCCACATAGATTTAATCACTGGTATGTTTTAAAATGAAAATAACAGCATGAACAGGTTACCTCAATGTGGCAGTGTTACTCAATGCTGTCAGTAATAGAGCAGGTAACCACATAGCCAGAAGGGTCGATATTAATAGCAAGTGCACTTTTCTGCCTTTCACTAGTACTGTTTTCAGTTTATATGCAACAGCTTTTCTACCATTTTAATGTACTTCTAGAGACTCTCAATTTTAGGGATTTTCAGGCTGGCTCTGGCTTGATTTCATAGTCTGGCATGAGATTATCTAATCCTCTCCCAAGTCTTTTAGCATTACACCTGTTCCACTGAGATCCCTGGGTTTTGACCTCTGGAAGGCAAAACAGCAGCAGGGTTTGATGCTTGGGCAGGGTCTCAAAAGACATCCCCATTGCTCATGTCACAGCGCACACTCTCCTGGTTTGGATTTTACAGTCCTCAATGACAACAGTTCTGCAGTTGTATGCTGCTAATTGTGCTGAGACTAGACTGGTTTGGTGGTGCCACAGACTTGAAATCAAGAATATTCGTGTCCATTGGCTGTATTTCTCTCTCTCTAAGGAAAATGTTGACTTTGTCCAAAAAGAGCTGGCAGCCAAATTTGCCTTATGTGACATTCTGGCTTGGGAAAGCCATTTTTGGACCCTGCCCCTGTCACATTCACATAAGTGTTTAACAGCAAATCTAGTCTAAAAATAACCACTAAGCAATGTATTTGATGGTGCAATAGAATTTTGCACAGCTTGGGAAAACTCCATATCCTGCAATATCTGTTTCATATTGCAAACATTACTGATCCCTTCATAGCTTTCTAGTATGGAAATCTGTGAGGTTGTACGATACAAGATGAGCCAAAAGCACACTGTAACAGCTTGTGGATCACCTAGCTCTTGCCAGAGTCATTAGACTCCCACTGGCAAAAAACCCAACAACAATTACTGCCAATAGGTGTTGTTTTAACCAAGCAAAGTGCATATTTATTCAGTGGCCTCTGCTGAAATGAAGGCACCATGTTTAGTCTCCATCTGCTTTCTCTTATCCAAGCCTCTTTAGATTCTGGGTTGCTAAGAAATCTTGATGCTTTGTGACATTTGCCCACATAATTTCCCAAATCACAAAGCAGTAAAAAAAAAAAAAAAAAAGAAAATCCAAAGCAGAAAGAGATGACCTGAGTTCACAATGGATCATTTGCAGAGACTTTCTTGTGTAAGTGCTTTGAGGAACTGGAAGACAAATTCTGTGCCAAACCCCTGAACTTTGGGTTGGAGTGGGAGAGGGGAGCAGGGAATACGAGATCCATATCTTTATCTTATATTGTCTCCTAAAGGCTTGCTGTTTCTGGCTGTGATTTTTCTTGAAATGTTAATAGTAGGAGCTGGGGCTGTCAGTGGTGCACTTAATAGACTAACTCAAGTGCTTAAAAAACCCCACTCAATTAATAAAACCACAGTTTTGGAAACAGTGATCAGCTGCAGCAAAAGCAGTGGCTTGCATGAGGAACGCAGGACTGCTCCTCTGCCCACCTGGCACCACTCGTGCCAGGGCCCTGTCTGGCTTTCTCCTTATGCCGGTATGTTGGCTCTCAAAACCAGCCTCAGCAAGAGTTATGAGAATGCACCTGGCTGAGCAGGCATTTCCCCCACAATGGTTAGGCACACATGTAGCTTCGCGTGACACTCTCAGGCCCTGCTGGCTTATTTGGACCAACCCAGCTGCTCAATCACGCTGCTACACAACTGTTTTGTAAGTCTTTGGGTCAGCAAGCAGTCTTGACTTACGCTGTTACGGCTGTGGTCAGAAAGAGTGGACCCTCGGAGGCATTCAGGAAACAGAGGTTTTATTTGGGGGGTCTGGGGGTTCCTCAGCCCCTGCCCAGTGCCTCGAGAGAGACCCAGACAAAGGGTTGCATGGAGTTTTTGTTCAGAATGATTCAGGGGTGGATACAATATTTTTAAGCCAATAAAACAACTCAAACAAACATTCCAACAAAGTTACCTAAACATTAACAAATCCAATATCAGTTTAGAGGTGGTCTCTAGGATTCTGCCAACCAGTGGTCCGAACCTTCGAGACCTTGAGAATCTCCAAGCAGAGGTTCCCGTTGTCTTAGTAACCTTATCAATCCTGATAAAGTACCTTCCAAGACAAGGGGCCTTTTTAGGGTAACACTATTCTAACTTCACAATTAAAAAACTATACAATATTCATAACTAAAACTTATCAAACATTTCTTTCACATCCACACACACAGGTGCAAATACTGCTTCTGCCATCCAGCTCGTCATCAGGTTAAGAAATTGAATCAAACATGATGTGTCTCCAAGGAATGATTCATCTCTAGGACAAGCTATATTGATTCTCCCTTTATTCACAGATTTGTTGGATGCAATAAAACCAGGACAGGTATTACATTACGCTACTGAAGGATTTATCAGTTGCCATGCCAGGATGAAGTTAGACAATGTCTTGCAGAGAGCAGGTGTCCCCTCCTGGCTCATCTGGGAGTCATCCAGTTCACTGATAGGAGATGTCAAGAAGCTGCACAGGGTACCCAAAAAACGACAAAGACCAAGAAACAGGGACAAAGGCAGTCATCAGCTTACTGCACAGCAGACAACATCAAATTGCCTGAGTGGCAATGAGTGGCACCTCCCAGCCAGCATGTTCACCCAAAACTGAGGGTGTACTCCTGAGGTCATGCACCCCTTATCACAAGCACCAGTCTGTGCTGTGATGCCAAGACAGGAAGTGCTGCAGCTCTCTCATTGGTGACTGAGTGTTTGATGCCATGGCAGTGCACGAATATGGGAGTTTGGGCAGCTGTGTGCAGCGTTTTTGATGAACAGAATGACAGGAGCCTCCCATCACAGTTATTAACATATTTTCCCACTCACCTAAGACCGAGATCATTGGGCACTTGCTCCTTGGAAGTGGAAGTGTGGTGTCTCCTTCCTCCTCTCTACTATATCAGTCTTGGGCTGATATAGAGGCTGCTGAAAAGTCAAGGAGTATTACAGGCTTCAAGCTGACCATAACCACATGCATCCTGCTCATGCTGGAGACAACACATCCTCAAGTATAAGATGTGAGTGTCCCACACTGCAGAAGAAAAGGAGACCTATTGTCAGCAGTTCACCCAGAGTCTGCCAATGAAAAGTAATTATGTCCATCACCTCTATCAGGATGTGAACATGCACAAGCCAAATCAGTTCAGACACTTAAGGACAGAAACATCTTGTTTCCAGGACTGTGCCCAACAGTAACATGAAGCTGAGGGCTAAGGCTGTGCTCTCCTCTGTGGGGGCAGCTGGGCTGCAGCTGGTCTATCACTGGCATAGGGTGGGGCATGATGGGAGCGGGAAACATCTATGTTGGGACACAAGACACAAGTATGCTGGGAAGAGATCTTCCCATGTTGCTTCTTGGCAGATAGCCCAGACCTCTCAGCACTAGGGCCTGAAGACCACGAATTCAGCTTCTGTCAGCTTTGTAGGCTGTGCTAGCTCCCATTTCCATGTTTTTTCTCCTCTCTCTTGCATGGACAAAACATACTGTTCACCTGCCCTCACACATACTGAGAGCATCTGCTGCCTCTGCAGGGCTAAGAAATACATGTGCAAAAACCAATTGGCTCAGAACTGTCTTCTTCAGAAGACAGAACCATCAGCTTCAAGGGTGAAGTTGATCACCTCTGCCAGACTGGGAGGTTCTGACCTGCCAATACAAGCTGCGGAAGAAAAGAGCTTCAGTTTAAATGTTGCCCAGGTCCAGGGCTGGTAGTACTGGGTAGAAGAGCAACAGAAAAGTGGCCAAGAGAGGAATTTTTTCCCCTCTGATTAGCTATTAACCAGTTGTAAATTTGTTTCAGACTGTGAAGCAGAAAGTGATGAATGCCTTGCCATTACTTGTGCAGCTTCAGCTTTTCAAGGTAGGACCTGGTTTACCCTGAACAGAGCCTGTTCCTGAGAGTTACTGGTATGAATCAACCCTCCCATTCCCAGTAAACAATAAATTACTTAGCCATTCCCAACAGTTCCTGACTGGGCTACCTCAAGAACTCAGATTAATGAACCTGCAATCAGCTCTGCCCATGTTGCAACACACAACAGAAGTATCACTTTTTATGTATTTAAATTAATTGTTTCAGAAAAAAACCCAAAGGAAAATAGTGAGAGATCTGAACTTTCCATTACACTAGCAGTCATTGTATCATAACAAAGAACTTATAGGGCTAGAAACATCTTCCATGCTGGAAGTGCTCAAAATACGTGTAAATAATTTTCTAAGTATTAGTTTTATTTTTCTTTAAGGTCAGTGTCATGGGTTAAAAGACAAGTTTAAATTTTGTTAAGAAAAACAGCCCAATCAAAAACCAGTTTTTTGATTGACAGCTGGTTTAACCATTAGAAAGCAAGTTGCGACTTTTGCGTAATGACTCAAAAAACCGGGTGCAGGGAGGGACTTTCTCTTTGTTCTCTGGACGACGGCCGGGGCCGGGTCTTGCTGCGGCCCGCCGGGCCAGGCTGAGGCCATGTGGCCGAGCCGGGCCGGGCTGGGGCCTTGCAGCCGGGCCGGGGCTTTAGGAGCCACTGTCTCGCGGAAAAGCAAGCAGCATGGAGAAGAGAGAGGGCTCAGACGGAGTGCTCCTTCGCTCCTGCTTCCCTTTTCAAGCCGAAGAAACCAGCGCATGGCTTCTAACTGTCTGAGTTCTTGCCGCTGCAAGACCACGTGGGTAGCTCGGCAGCCTGGAGAAGTTTTAACTCTTTCTTAACCGCAAATGAATCTTTCTAGACATCAGTTTCTCTGAAAGCAGAATGGATATAGTGACTGAACTATAGAAAGACACAGCATGGAGCTACAGTCAGTGAATAAGGAGTGAAAAGGACTTTAAGAAAGAAGAAAAGGACTTTAAGAAAGAAGAAGAGTAGCAATTCAAGCTGGACTTTTTCCGGGTAATATAGAAACTGAATTGAACTATTCTTTTCAACTGTGAAAAATATGCATTCCAGGGAGGTGATTGTTTCATGTGTAGATTTCTTTTAAGCAAAGGTATTGTGTGATGGACTGAGTGAAATTGATTTAGTGAAGAAAAACCCTTTGCCTTGGAAACTTAGAGTAAAATACCTTTAAAAAGACACCCTAATTTGCATTTTTATTGTGTACAAAGCGCATGTTTTCAGTATTGAAATTGTGAACTGGGTAAGGATAAGTTCTCTTAAGACAAGGTTTCTATTAAACCCAGAAAAGACTCCCATCTTAAGAAATTAATGAAAGATTATCTTAAAAATAGTAAAACTGACTAAGGTTGCAGGTCATGTCTTTTTATGTTGAGTGAAGAAAAGTAAAAAAAACTTAGAAAGAGAAAGAAGGATGTTTTAGAGGTTTCATTTGTTGTTGTTGTTTTGGGTTTTTTCCCCTCCTTTTTGTGTGTATTAATAAACTTTTTTTTCATAATTTAAGAATAAGCCTGTTTTGCTTTTTTATATTTTCCCAGTCATATAAATATAGTACATGATAAAACCATCACAGTCAGACATGAGAACAGCAAAGCTACACATCTAATTTTTACAGCACATTTTATACTCTTACTCTCTGATCTTCCTTATCCATCTCTTTTTCCCTTGCATTCTATTTAATACAGATCTTAGCCAGAAAAGAGCACATGCTCTTTAGATCAAATTGTTATTACTTGTTACAACAAATTTATCAGTGATTATCAGTTCAAGAAAGTAAAACATTTTTTTTCCACTCCACTGTTCTGCTTATGGTCATTTTTACTAGTATTCTTCACTGAATCACTGATAAAAATAGACCCAAGCCCTAAAATCTTCCAACTCTCAAAAGCCATGAATTGCTGAAGAAACTCTTTGTTGTGCATATCAATCTATACTCAAGAGGTTGAAGTATGGGGTTCTTAGCATAGAAATTGGTTGCATAATTCTTCAGGTGAAGAATGAAAATGAAAAAGAATGAAATCTTTCCTGCTAGAACCAATGGTTTATGGCAAATAATAATAAGCTGCTTTGGTAAACAAATCTGGGAGCTGGGTAAGTAGAGTCTGCCTTCCCTGTCCTGAGTAGATCCAAGTTTTTTGTTCTTTCTTTTGTCCTTTATAGGGCTGTGTCTTTTTTTTTTTTTTTTTTTTTTTGAACATAAGCTTTCTCACCTGTTTACAAAGGAAATGATTATAGCCATTAAAAATACCAAAGAGAACAAACAAGAGGCACTGTGAATCACCTTTAAAGCAATACAGTGATCAAGATGATTTTCAAGTTATATGAATCATTTAACACAAAGACTTCTTCACAATGAAATCACTCGTGGAAATTTGTTGAGACTTAGCAGTAGCAGGTGCAGGACTTGTGTTGCATATTCCTTGCTGAACTGTTTAGTGTTTCACAAATCTCTGTGATTTTTATGTAGGAGGCAGGCACTGGTAAGCTGAGAGATCTTCAGATGCTGTGAAGCCATGGAAGGATATTGCTGAGCTGTGCACGAGTGATCTTAAGCAGACTACCAAGTCTGACATATTTTGGGAACTTCAGGAGCTCATCAGACTCATTAGTCTTTCCCAAGCTTCTTGTGCAGCCTGAACTAACACCTTTACTCTTACAGTTGAAGAACAGAAGGCAACAAAAATGGCACAGTCACTGCTTTTAAACTGAACCTCTGCTCTAATACATAGTGCATGCTGCAGGGCCGTACGTGTCTGGGTGGGAAAGGCAGAAGATACAAAACTCTACTCCCTCAAGTGACCAAGTGATGAGCAAGTGTTTCAACACCTCTTGCTTGCCCAAGGTTCCATCTGGGATTGAGCTCAGAAGAGCAACGGGACTCTGTGAGTAAGCAGGATGATTACCGGGTAGAGGAAACTTAAAATGGAGTCTTGGGTAGGCTGGGCTGCACAGGAGACATACCTGCCTGCCTGCTGCAGTGCTGCAAAAATTCTGGGTGTACTGCTGAGGCACTCCATGGGTCCTGCTGGCTCTTCTGGCTTTGTGTCCTTGGTGAAAAGCCACCATGAGGAGTGGTAATGTCCTGCCTGTGCTGCAGCTACGTGCCCCAGCCTTAAAAATCCCTGGGGAAAGTGAATGTGGGTGAGTGTGTGCAGGCTGTTGCGCCCATGCTGATGGGACTGCAGGGCAGTGCTAAATGCTGGGGGTTTCTGAAGCTCTCACTGCTGCCAAACAGATTTCATCACAACCAGTTGCCTGCAGAGAGGTATTTAATTTTGGTATAGAAAAAAGCCACTACATCCAGAAGGCATCAGGATTTTACCATGAAAGCAGGTAAAGCATTTCTAAGCCACTGCATGAACATGAACTGTCAACAAAATTTTTTAGTGTGTTTTAAAGATATTTTCAGTTTTGGACAGATTTCATTCTAAGGCTTCTTCTCAGTGGATTATTATCCTTTGACCTTTTGAATGCTTATAGCCAGCTCATCTAATCTTCAAGAGGTCTCTCGGCAGAAGGAAGTACATACATTCATAGAGTAGCCCTTGTATTGTTTTACTCTGACCTTGAAGGGCTCAACTGAGATCAACAGATTGTGGAGGGATCACTAATACAGTTGCTGAACCTTCCTTTGAACATCTACATTCTGAATCTTAATTAACGACTTGGATTTAATGCTATATTTGTTCACAATATAGTAGTTCATAGTAGACTGACATGAGTTAAAAAGAAAAAAACTACATTTTTAACAGGGCTGTAGTTTGAGGGACATTTTTAGGGAAGTGCCAGAATATACCTGATGGCCTGCTTCTGCTAGAAGATAAGCAGGTGTTTGCTGTCAGTTGCCCAAATGAACAAGAATTCAAATAGAATCTTCCTTTGGATAACAAAGACTAAAAAAATGAATCTGCTATCAGACTGGCTGTTCCTTTGGCCTATTAATTTTGGTCAACTCTTCCATGAACTACGAGTTCTGCATCTGTTTTTGCTTCACAGTTTTAGAGTGCAAACTTGCCATGCTTCTATGCATACCAAACTTTTCCTTAATTTTATCCTAAAAAGAATAGAGGTAAACAAAGGCATTCAAACAACACACACCACACTTCATGAAATTTTTAGTGTTTTGAAGTAATCATTTTATCTTTCTTTTGGATGACATTGTTTATTGTAAGACATCATTTTTATTAAATACACTGTAATACAAGAGACTTTCCATGTCAGGTTGAGAGAAGCTGGTCACATGATTCACAAACAAAACTTTTAACACTGATACCTAGGCATCACTTTGAAATCAGCCAAGATGCAATGAAAGTTTTAAAGCAATGACTACTTGTAACAAACTGCAAAACAAGAACCACTAAATATTTCCACGGAGACATCACATTAAATAAATTAAAAAAAAAAAAAGGAAAAAAGAAAGGAGAAAGATAGCTCTACACACCAGGTCACAATTTGGTGACAATATAGAGATTTATATTTGTATGTAGATATCTTCCTCTTTACCTAAAGTGACAAACAGAGTGATATCTAGAAATATATATACATAAAGTATAGGTGGAGAGAAGGGCTGGGACAAATATTTCATAATTAATTGATTCTCTCTCTACTGGTGATTCAATTAAACATAAATGTTGAATTAAATTATTTGTATATAAAACATTCTTAGGTGCTTTTCTATAAGTTACAGAAAGATACACATAAGCTGCAAGAATTAGGCCTCTGGATAGATTTGATTTGTTCTGTTTCCTCACGTATTCCAATCAATGGCCTCATTTACTAGCAGCTCCCAGAATCCTTGCTCAAATATTCAGTGTTTATAAAACATCAGCCAGTCATCACTCAGAACCTTCTACAAGCAAACAAAAAATCCCCACAGACCTTGTGCAGAATGCATAGTCGGAAAAATAACACACCCATCATTTCCCATTTCTTCTCCTGAGACATATGTTTAAAAGATGGCAAAATAGTCACTTGGTTGCTATTGTGAATTTCACAGTGTTTTCCCTGCAACATGTAGACTTTTTTTCTTTTTTTGCTTCGTATTTGTGATGAACAACACATCCCCCCACCCTGCCCAAATAAAGGTGTTTTAACTAAGGCTCTAAAGGACCTCTTATTCAAAGCAGCAGTGGTTTATTCTAGCCCTCACAACAAGAAAATATAACTTTCTGTGCTATCAAAACCTTCATTTCTCTTCAGAAATCCCAACTTCCTCTCCAGTCCCTCCCTGCTCCCCTCCCCCACATTTTATAGCAGTATTTGAAATTCAGTTACAGGCCGCAACAGCCCAAATGTGGGCTTGTTTTAGCATATATGCATTATACCTTAGTCTTTTGGGTTATTTAATTACTTTTAAAAGTGTTTTGTAAAAGTCTACATCAACCGCAATCTCTCATAAAGGTGGGGAGGGTACAGACAGAGAGAGAAAGAGAGTGAAAGAAAGAAATATAAGAGAAGGAAAGAAGGAGGAAAGGCAGGAAAAGAGAAAGAAGTAAAGAAAGCAATAAAACATAGCAAGGATAAAAAAGAAAAACAAGAAAAAAAATCAGTTACTTATTAACCTGTAGACAATATATACATATGTTGTTTTACAGGTCAAAATGAATGCAGTCCTTTTAAAAATGTACACTACATCAGGCATCATGGGGTGCTGTTGCTCTACAAGTGTCTTTCTCCATGGCCAGCTCCGAGTTCTGCAGATCTATTGAGAGTGAAGGACAGAGTGCGGCGAATGCTACTTTTATTACTCCTGAATGTCAGTGTTCTCTTTGTTCTACAAGTCATGTTGCAGTGTGATTAATCCAGCTCATTCTTGGAATTATTTCGTTACTGCAGGCAAGTACAAAATGCTAATGGAGCTGCACTGTTATGCTAGAACAATAAAACAGTAGCACAAACCCAGAAATGACAGTAAAACAAACTCTGTTTTCTGAGCTTGGAAGCTTATTTGTTAACTTCAATTTTGAGAAATCAACAAGTGAGATGGGAATGGAAGAAATGGTTTTAGGCAATCATCTGGGGAAGAAAAGTGCTCGTTGTTAGATCTCTGGCATTCTAGCACTGCCTCTGCTGCACACCAGTTAGAAAGTTGAATTTTACAAATATAGAAAAAGAAATATCAAAAGAAAAAAAATTTGGTTACTCAGCAGACGTTACCAATTTATTAATAGCACTCTAATCATAATTTGTAATAACATAGGTGTATGTAAATTTATACATATACACACAGCCCATACATAATGTGCATGCATGTCTGCAGATATATAAGTAAAATACAACAGACATAGGCATACATGTATATGCTATGTGTGTGTATATATATATATGCCATATGCAAACACACATATATTATATATATATATATGGTCAATTCATAGCACAGTCCAGAAAGACTTTTTAAATGAGCCTGATTGTCATATTTACTCAGTGTACATGATTTATCTGACAGTGCAAGCTGATGAATATGCACATATACTCACTCTTTATTGTGACTTGAACATATTTCTTCCTCTTCTCTCCTCACTCTGCTACACTTACCTTTTAATGAACAAACGCAAACTATGTATAGCTACAGTTTACAGCTTTTCTACTGTGATTATACATTTTATGTACTATCAAGAACATTAACGATACAGGTCAAGGTTATCTGTGGTGGTGGCTCTGTAGAACATTTGGTCCTTTAGAAATTTAACAAACTGCTATGTTATTGCACAATGCTTTTTAATACTACTTATTCTCTGAAATGACTCTAAAAGTCTCACTAGTAAATCAAAAAGAAGATGCCACTAAGTACATTTTCAGGGTCTTGTGGTTATTTTTGGTATACATTCTTTCAGTGCTTGCAAAACACACCTGCTTACTTTTGGGCTGGAGTCTCTTTTACAGTAAAAGCATCATCTCAGATGCCTTTTTCCTCACCTCAGAAGAAACTAAGACAGAATATGCAGGTAGGAACTTAGCAGCCCTCTCCACCAACTGCACCCTCTTCCCACTGCACAGTAAGAGGACTCTGATATCTTTTTTTCCACCACTGTTATTTTGAACATCAATTTCAAATTCCTTTAAAATATAACATTCATATTCTCAAGAGAATGGGTTTCACTGGATGCTCAGTCTTCTTCTATTTTTCTGTGAGAACTTCCAAGACAGTCTAGATAAAATCTTAAGGCCCATTTTGTAGGAATCTTCCTCTGGCTTTTTATGTGTTTCCAGTTCAGTAGCAGTTAAGAAATAACATCTAGTTTATTAAAGAAATACTGAGTATGGCTTTATAGTTACACTGTCATGTTTGTTTGTAATGATGCCTTTTCAATGACATTGAGAAGGGTAAAACTTCATCAGTGTCCAGTGAACTTTTTTCTTCTGAAAATATTCAGAATTTTTATAAGCTAGCTCTAAAAGCTTCTGAAGGAAAAACTTAAAGTGCCTCAATAAATAATACATGCGAGCAAATGATATATTAAATGTGCTATGGGAACACTTACAAAAATAAAATGCTTAATTTATTAAATAAAATATCCCCAACACGAAGATGGACTATTTTGATCTGGCTCATATCAATAAGAAATAATAAAAAGAGAAAATGGAAAGAAAGATCACTTTTTTGCAATAACGCCCCCTCACAGAGGGAGGCAGAAGTCTTGAGGAATAGGTAAGGTAGGTTTTCATTTGTAAGAATTCATATTAAAAATAATCCTAGCTCTAAATTTCAAATTGTCAACTTCTAGATTGAAAAACAACATGTATGCCCATGCAGCGGTCATTAACACAGTGGCCATGCAAATGTTATACACATACAATGCCAATCCAACCAAAAATAAATTATTTAATAAGGTGTGTATGTTGGTTATGACAGCAATAGTACCAATACAAAAATGACGCTGAGAATCTTTGCACTCTGAATAGCAAGCCATAACCACAAAGTAATTTGTTTTCTCTAGAGATCTTTATCCCCTGCTATGTCTCAAACATAACCAGTGATCTCCGTGCTTTAGATTATTCATGTTATATCAGCCTATAATATCTATAACATTGTAAAGGCATTTAAACATGGCTAATGTCCTCCATTAGCCCCTTATAATGAAATATAGGTTATATCATTATGAGTTTGCTATGCCTACTAGGATGTACTACAAGATGAGTGATTTTTTCTGCACAAAGGGCATTAATCGACAAAGACCATGCACAGTTTTGCTTGCACGGTTAAAAAAAGGAAAAATAAAGGATTGAAGAAGGAAGGAATATGCTGCTGGACAAGCACAGTATAAGATATACCTGCCTCAGCATTTATAGTTTGTCCTATCAAAATCCTTAATTTCAATATGTGATCTTGAGATTAATAGTGTATATAACTAAACCTAGCTTCAGCCTTTGCTAAAAAAACTACCTGGAGAACATTTTTACACCAGTGGCATGACAATATCCTACCAGAAGACAAAAGAAGGGCATCTGTTTAGTTTATCATGTTGTAACACAATTGCTTGCAGTGCAGGCAGCATCTTTTTTTGTTTCACTTGATTCTGGCAATGAATGGTGCTGGAAAAGCACCTCCTTAAACAATCCCTTTAGTCCTTAGAAAGACTCTTCAGGGAAATAGCTAGACCCCCTCTTGTCTTCCATCAAATCACTTCAGTGTTTTCTTGTAGGGTTGGATGCCTCCTGATTTCCCAAGTTCCTCCAGATAGTGTATCACACAAGAGGATCTTCTTGCTACTGGCTTCATCTCTGCAAAGAACATTCTTCATGTAGAGAACACCAGTCTTCTTTTTTCACCCACAGGCTGAAGCAAAAAAAATGAGGTGAATCCATAGAAACTCCCAGTAGCTATACAGCAGAAATCACAAAGTTTTAGTCAAATATATTTTTCCCTTTTTTTCATCCACATCAAAGGCATGAATACAACAAGGCATTGTTAGTTGTGGTGGGCAAACTGAAGAGTCTGCTGATATAACAGATTGGGTTTTTAAGGCCTTTGTCTATGCAGAGTTACAATAATGCAGAAGCCAAATTGATTAGAAAGACAGGAGAGAAGGAAAAAAAAGATAGAAACTGAGAGAAAGAGAGAAGATACGTCTTGGTAATGTCTAAAAAGTCAATACTGTGTCTACAGATGGAGAAGCACACATTGCTTGCCCTTTGAAAGCTTCTCCACAATTTTGTCATTAATACTGTCAAAGTTAAGAATACATTTTAATGTAGTTCAGCGGCAGTTGAACACATTCATTCCCGCAGCCCAGAAGAAGAAATGCTAAGAGACTTTAGCCTAAAATATCCAAGTAGACTGGAGATGCCTTGGCCAAGTTCTGAAGGAGGGAGTGGATTTCTTTGATGTTGAGCCTCATGTGAGGCTCCCGTTGCCAACAGCCCAGCATCAAGTCATACACTTCCTTTGGGCATGTGCGAGGTCGCTGCAGGACTCGGCCCTGAGTGATGCACTCAATCACCTATGAGAAATCACAAGCAAAGGATCATGACAGTTGTGCCAGCTACATCGAGTTCATCCATGGAAGAGTTAACTTTAACCACAGCAGCCTCACTAGTGGCTGCCATACAGCCATCTCTGGAAAGGACTGCTTTTATAGGCAGATGAATATGCAGCAGTAAGTGATTTGGAAAATTCACTGTAATGTAAGTGACCAAAGAGAAATAACTTCACTCACGTTAAGTTCACCCACATTGTCCACTAAGGAAATTTGATCTGGGAATTAATCCCATAAATTCTCTCTCTACCCAACTACCACCTCAGAGAGAGGATAAATTTTTAACCTTCTCATAGTGCATCAATGCTCTTCTCTCTACCCTCTGCAAACTTCTGACTATCACTGTGGCTAATCTCTGGAAGGGGCATACTTGTGACTGCCTAGAAATCAAGAAATACCTTGATTACTCCAATCTAATCTTTCCATGGTTTTGGACAACCACTCTGAAACAATATCACGTATGATACGTCTGTTCAGGAGGTAGCTAAGGTCCTTTTCATTGTCTCATGGTCTACCCAGAGGAGACATGATGCTATACAAAGGAAAAAAAAATTCCAACTGTTCTAGTTCTGCTTGAACACCTTCCACCCACTCAGGGGAGAAAAAGGTGAAAAAGAAGAAATTCAACCATATGGTTCATGAAAATACAATGAATACCATATATCAATATCAGCCTTTAATAAATAAATTTGTTGCTGTCCCTTCTCCAGAGAAGCCACACCAATAATTAGCATAACATCTTTCCCAATGCAATTTGAGAATATATTACACATACCTCATTGTTTGAGAGCTGATACCATGGCTGTTTGCCATAAGTAAAGATTTCCCATAATACAACTCCCAGGCTCCAGACATCGCTTTCTGTGGTGAACTTCCTGTACATGATACTCTCTGGAGGCATCCAACGAATGGGCAGCATGGTGTGACCCCCAACCTGAGAAAAAACAAATAAAAGTATTAGAAATAGTTTCTTCAGACCTTCACAGGGCAGTTGAAAGACATTAAACATGGAGAATCCACAGTTTCTTTTTGTCCCATCTGGTAACATTCACTTTGAGGTGCTTTAAAGAACTGTAGATTCATGGTTCAGACTCCTCTCCCCCAGCAACAATGAGTACCACACAATACATTCCTCAACAAAAATCTCAAAAGACGTTGTTTCCAACAACAAGTTGGAAAAGTCCCAAATAATCTTTAACATTTACTTGGCACACCCTACCTAAGGAACAGGGAGGTCTATATTAACTACCAACTGACTTTGAATTAGGCCAGTTCTAGTCTCTATTTTAGCACACAAGAAGCTAAAAAAGATTCATTAAATGAAATCTGGACAGGTGATTCTCTAGAAACTCAGCATCATCAGCTGAAATACATAAAGCCACAGTGGTCTAACTGCATGAAAGGGTAGGATTGGATCTGTATGGTTGAATATCCTAACTTTGACTGAATAAAAGCAATGTTATTTTCTGTTTTTAAGTTCCAGAGTTAATGCATCAAACTATTTTGTTCCATATTAACTACCCAGTCCATCAAAAAAAAAAAAAAAAATCAGTCCTTTGGATTTATTCCCTTGATAATAAACAACTTGTGAGATATGGATTCCTACCCTAAATGAAATGCTGTTGAATGGGATCTTCACTGAATTAATGCCTTTCTGAAAGCCTTTAGAACATTTTTAATTTTCCACAGAAAAGTAAACTTCCTTAGACTTAGGTTTCTTAACCTTAATTTAAATTTTTAAAAGTCTTTTATTTCCAGGTTCTAAACAATTTTTTTGTTCCTGGCTTGTCCTATTCTGGTTGGATCACACCAATAAAGAAATCTATTGAAGTAATTTTTAAACAGTGTAACTGCTGAGATACTGTTATATGGATATACAGATATGCTAGCTACTTTTGTACCATGAGAGCTGAGAATTTTTCCGAGGAAGATTAAAAAAAAAAAAAAAGGAAGCTTCTTCAAGGACATCTTACTCTTGATAAACTCATTTTCCTTTCTGAAAATATATTTAGTTATGAAACCACACTTACACTTCCAGGATTCTGTCAATTCAAAATATAATTTCTCCTTTTGGGATGTAACATTTGTTGTTATAAATAATGGCCTTCTTGTTCTCGTGTTCAAACAGTAAATGGAAGAAAAACCCAACAGTCAAGGTTGACATTATTTCTAAATCACACACAGTATCCATTACCAGTTATTTGTCAACAATTCAATGTTAGTGCAGCATACCAAACACAGCTATGGCTGTGATAGCTCAGTCCTGTTCTGTGCATCACCACAAGGCCATGTTCACTACTAATTTCATAGAAACAGAAAGTCATGCTAAAATTTTCATAGACTTGGTTTATGATGATGTCCTTCTTCTACTCCCTCCACATGAGATGTCATGTGAATAATGGAGGAATATTACTTAGCAGGTTGTTGAATGACAGACAGGGCTCCCAATTTCAGTTCCTAGCTACACTTTGGATGTGCTTCTGACCCCATGCAGGTTGCTATGCACAGGTGTCCGAGCCATTTAAAAAGGGACCCAATTCCTGTCCACTGCATTGATAGAGAATGGATGCACATTTTTAAGTGCTTTTCCCAATTTGGCCCATTTGTCACTATGGTAACAGTTTATCTCTCTGGCAAACAGACTGGTTGTACGGCTCTGTGCTTTGGTATTTTTCGACTTTGACTGAGAGGCTCCTCAATGATGTGGAGAGTTTCAACACACCAACATGCTGAGATACAACCAAACATACAGTTTCCCACCTTATCGTAACCTAAACTGACATGCCAACCAAACACTTCCAAACCACTACCAGTTTTAAGCCACTCTTGAGAGGTATTTCATTAGAAAGACAAAAAAATTAGTCCCTTAGAAACATGCAGCCACATACACCCATTCAAAGTGCAAGTGCCATTAAAAGATGGTTAGCGATGAGAACCTTTTGGTCTCATCAAATATTAAAATGGCTCTTACATCTGCTCATCATATAACCTCTGCTACTGGTTCTGTTCAGCAATTTCTTTGACTCATTCCTTTAAAAATTAATGAAAGCTATAGACAATAAAATATGTGACTACTTTTTTTTTGTCACATCTTAAATCAAGAGATTTTGAAAAAGCAATTAAAAAAATCCCCAACCACTCTTCAAACTTTCTTGTTTTTCAAATCCTTCTGTTTTTTCACTACAGATCCAGTCTATTTTTGATAGGACTCTATGCTGAGTTTCTAATGTCACTCAGGAAAATGAAAGACATGCCTCTACAGTGATGATGATAAGCTGCCACCAAATGATGGCTCCGTGACTGATCTGTGACATCACACACCTAGCTGTCTCTCTTTGCAGGGGTAGCAAGACTGACTTGTTAGTATTGACACCAAGAATTCAGTTTACAGGTAAGCACAAAGCACAGGGTTCATCGGTGTTCTTCCCAGATCATCTTATCTGGAGCTGTGTCCATTTCTGTCCCTGAAGGCACAAGACTTCACTGGACAGAGGACTTGATCAGTACTGAGAAGTCCTGAGGTCTCCATCTCTATCATTCACGTCACTTCAAACACTTTAACATCTTTCTGAAGATAGAATTTTTTGCCTTTCAAAGTATCAACAGAAGTATTATACAGGGTGACCATCCTTGACAGATGGCACTGCCATGAAGACAAAATAACGTGCAACACTGATCATTTCCTATGGCACAATGCATCTACTCACGGCCTCTTCAAGAGGATCTTGCATTTCAGTTCAGTTCCACTGAACGCACACGTCTGGGCCAAAGGCACTTCTTCTAAATGCTTGTTTCCTTCTCTATTAAAAATCAGTGGTTACTGAGTCAACACTCACTCAAGCTCAGAAAAGCATTAAGGGCTGTGCTAGTTGTATGCCTAAAATGAAGCACATACTTGAGAGCTTTTTGAACTGAAGCCTAAGACTTGACACAACTGTTTGCAGGGTGCCTGAAACAAATTGTATCTGTTGAGAGCTTCTTTTGATTTTTATCTTGTGAGTCCAAGCACCCAGGGTTGTGACATAACAGCAGTGAAGAGAGGTGGGGTGCCTTTTTGCTGTTGTTGCCATACTCTCAGCAAGGGTAGGAGGTGTTTTACAAGAAGCACTAGTGAATGAAAACATGACTTTCCTGACCAAAATTTAAAGGTTCTGAGTGCTTCAAAGAGATGCCTTCAGCATATCCTTTAATAAGAAATGCAAGTTATTACAAAGCTCTCAGATATCACCAGCATTCTGCAGTCCCTGCCATGCATATTGTAAGCATATTGTGCTGCTTGATACACATACGTTTCAAATGGTTTTGTGCTGAATAGACTACAGTTACGTGTTACATTCAGTCCAGCTAAAGTTATGACAGGATTAAAAGCATTAGTTTTAACTTAATAGTCTATCACTTTAAAATCCATAATGGAGGTGTATGACTACTTAATGTATACAAATTAGAGTAGATTTTCTTGATACTTGCCTGAAAACAGCTGCATTATCACCATAATACCAAACAATATCACAATTCAGTTTTATTTAGAATTATACTTCTACAGAAGTACAGACTTAAGTACTTCCAATTGCCAGTTTATGTGGAAGCATGTACACTGTAGCCTTTCACTATATTCACTAGCTGCTTTCACTAGCAATACTGGGCTAGAAAACCTGGTGAATTAGCTTCTGCAATGTGCAAACAATCCACGGGGAGGAGACTGCTATGCCAAATCAGTGAACTGTCATGTTCTCCAAGAAAGCTCTTCTAAGGGAAAATTGCCACAATGTCCCATGTAACACTCAATAATACAATCTCATTAACACTTGTCACCACTTTAAGCAACCATCTTTTCAATAATTTAGCACTTTGAAAGGTGCCAGAGAAGCTGGCCTTGAACAATGTTTAAATCTATTTGCAAACATTAATCTTCTAGGGCTACTATAGAAGGACCATGTCTTAGTCTTAAAGAAGGGCCTTTATTTATTTTTTTTTCTCTTCTTTCCAATTAAAAATACATCTGGCTGTACCCTGATGTTCACTATTCCAACCTCATGGCCCAGCTGCCATAGAAATCCAAGGCCCTGTTGTCTGATTATTGTGAGAAAATGGATATTCTCTCTTACAAAGAAAACCAAATAAAGCCATATACTCCTGCTGGAAACAGAAGACAGTGGGTGGAGCTGAGGGAAGCCAACCTACAGAGATATGGAAGCCACAAGGGGTATGTGGGGCTGCACAGATAAGACACAAGCTAGGAAAGGCACAAGAAATAATCACATGGAATCATCACACAGAATCACCAAGGTTGTCAGAGAACTGAAAGATCATCTAGTTCATGCATAGCATCACCATAGTCACCCCTAAACCACATCCCCAAGTGCCACATCCAGATGTCCCTTGAACACTTCCAGAGACTGTGACTCCACCACTTTTCTGGGCAACTTATTCCAATGTCTAACCATTCTTTCAGAAAGAAAAAAAAAGAGATTTTCTAATCTGTACCTTCCTTGGTGTAATTTAAAGCCATTTCCTCTCATCCTTTCGCTTGAGACATGGTAGACAAGAACAACCCTTGTGTTGGAGGTTTTCACAAATGGGAGAAGACTTCTGGGATATGTTCCTTGAGCTTTACTGAGACTTCAGCCTCATAACAGGCTGAGACAATTGAAAGATGGCAACAGCTCACAACTTGCCAGCAGCAGCCAAAGATTTCTTTGTTACAGGGCATTTTAGAAGCCTTCCAGCCAACAGCATATTGCTAAAGCTTACAAACAACTGTTCTAATCAATCACTAAAACCAGACATACACCTGCTTTAAACAATTCTTGCTTGTATGCTTTCTATTAACAATACACAATACTCCTATCTTGCTAAGCATATTTTTCTGCAGTCTTTAGGTCTATCTTAGCCAAGCCTAAAAACTCAAGACTATTGTTTCATGTCCTTGCTTGCTATACTATTGTACCTTTTCTTCTTTCAGGTTTTACAGCTGCAGCTAGCTCTAAGTTCTCTGCTCTTTCCGTTTCTGAGGCCTGCTTTCACAGCTTTCTAGAAGTCTTCTTACCATTGCTATTTCCCACAGACCCTCACCTCACTACAACTTCCTTTCAGGCAGCTGTAGAGGGCAATAAATTCTCCCCTCATCTTCTTCTCTAGACTAAAAACCCTCAGCTCCTTCAGCTGCTCCTAAGAGCAATAAGATCTGGGCTCCAGACCCTTCACCAGTTCTGTTGCCCTGCTCTGGACACACTTCAGTAGCTCAGAACAAGGGGCCCAGAACTGAACACAGGATTTGAGGTGTGTCCTGCTGGACACACTATGTCTGATAGAGACCAGGATGCCATTGGCCTTCTTGGTTACCTGGGCACGTGCTGGCTGTTGACCAGTACCTCTAAGTCTCTTCCTGCTGAACAGCTCTTAAAGCTCTTCCCCTCAGCCTGTAGCACTGCATGGGGTTGTTGTGACCCAAGTGCAGAACCCAGCACTTTGCCTTGTGGAGTCTCATGCAACTGTCCTTAGGACATCGATCCAGTCCATCCAGATCTCTCTTGCAGAGCCTTCTGACCCTCAGCAGATCAACCAATACTATTGCTAAGATGACTGCTCAGTCAATTCACACCAGGTTTATGGCTTGTTCATCTGAGTACCAGGGACTGGCTGCCCTTTTGCAACACATGCCCACCTGCAGCCCGGCCTAACCATAAGTTCACTGGAGTCTGTGGTGCTGAGGGGGATGGATTGGCTTTGGGGCCTGACATCCCAGCTGTAGGGTGCTGCAGTGGCTGACAAGGGACAGGACAGAGACCAGTCAGAACAGTCTTCCTCCTAAATGCCAGTGACCATGTTTGGGGAGGCTCCAGCACTCCTGGAGAGGACAATGAATGGAATTCCCCGCTTTTGCAGGCATCCTGTTACATAACCCTTCTCTGATGTTTTTTTTCCCCCCAATTCCTGGCTTTAAGTAGTAGATTACTCTGAATTCATGCAGTAAAAAGCACAGCAACCAATTGCATAGCCTTGGAAAACAGACTTCCTCATTAACATTTCACGTTCCCAAGTTTCCACGATTCCTGCAGAGTGACATTTCAGTAATGTGTCATAGCACTTTGTATATTCTCTAAAGACTAGTGATGTTTTTTCTGCCAAGAGGATAAAAGTAATCTTTTTACTTTGTTAGCCCAGTGAAGCTGTATGACTACCAGGGGTTCAGCCCTGATCCTGTCCCAATGTCCTGTCTGGTGTGTCTGGTGCATCTTTCCAGACTCCTGCTGTTTTCAGGCATTTTGCAATTCAGAGTGGTAGACCTGAGAGCAGCAACACAGTTCAGCATATGTCCAAATTAAAAGTCATGTGACAAGTATATATTCAATCTCTTTAACACAACTGCACTTTAGTCTGTCAAACTAGAAAGAAGCTGAATCTTTTGAATCATTTGTTCACCCCCTCCTAAAAACCATCATGTATACTTGCAAGATAACGCCATTTTAGGGTATTTTTCACTATTTATATTTTGGTCTTCTGACTTGTTTCCCGATCTCAGGATGATATAACTGCAAAGAAATGTTCTCTGCAAAAATTATCATATCTTATTGCTAAAACTGAAAACCTCTTCTCTCTTGCTGAACATCTGCTCTTTCCCCCTCATAAAAGCTGGCAAATGTTTCTCTCAGAACAGGAAAAAAAATCAATAATTGTTATTTTAAATTCTTTCATTCCCTGGCCTTGCAGACGAAGTCAATGTCTTCTCTTGAAATATCAGTCCTGCATGTCTACTTGCAGAAAAACAATATATTATTTTCACATTCATAATAAGCCTTACCACTCCAATGCAAGATGTTACTGATTTATAAAATAAGGCATATTTAGCTATTGAGCCAATAGCTAAAAATGCGTACTTTCATTTTCATTCTTAACCCTGCTTTCATTCATCTGTATTAAAAGGTGCCTTTGTCTAAATTTCTGAATTAATTCTACTAGAAGTTTTGTCAGAAAAGCTAAAAGTTTTTTCTGTGATGTTTATTACACCGTAAATTCTCTCTTCATGCTCAACATCAGTTCAGTATTGTGTGTCAATTTTACGTCATGGAGATAAAATTCTTCTAATTAGCCTCTATAAAACCATGAGCAGTATGGAGAAGATGAAGAAAGACCAATTACTCATAACATAACAACCAGAAGGTACCAAAAATATGTGTAAATGGCAGGTTCATAATGAACAAAAAGAGGCATTCTCTCACCTAATATACATTTGCTTGTGGAACTCACTGACATGAGATAATGCCAATGTGGAAGGTCTATCTGGGATCAAAAAGTGATTAAACAAACTGATGAAGGATAAAATCTGACAAGGACTATCAAACATGAAGATAAACATCTCTGGCCCAGGAAGCTCTGGAGCTGCAGAATGCTGGAGGCTAATAGAGTACTTGAGGAAAATATTGACATATGCTTAGCATGTTTCCATACTATTCCACAGTCATCAGTTTCTCACAGTGACTGGATCCTAGACTAGAAGGGCTTTTGGAGAAGTTATTCCTATATTTCTGTCTGGGCCACATATTGCAATATGCAGTCCTTACTAAACCTCTCAGCAGTGCTTATGGAGGGCTAGAAATGATTCTGGCAAAAAGACGGAATGAAGGGGAGATACCACATGACATTAAAATGGATGAATGATCCAGACCATCTTGCAATTCAGCATCTTCCAAAGATCTTAAAATGTTAAATTGAACAGATATAGAAATGGTGCCTATTGTTGTGTTTTACACAACACAATATCAATATGGGCCAGACAAATATACAAAATAATTAATAAATTGTAGTAGTTATTGCACTACAGGCCATTTACTCTCCTAAGAAAAGAAGACAAAGAGCTCTGGATGTAAGATCAGATGAGTGTTACAAAGAAGGTGACACGATTCACATCTCTGATTAAAAGAAAGATCCCTTATCAGAAAGAAACAAGGGAAGTTAACTTGAGTAGAAATCTGCAGCACTTAAAATGAATGGATAGCAGCTTTTTGGTGTCCCAGATGAAGTGTGTATGAACGAAAAAAACAAGTCTCTTCCTTTAAAATATAATTTCTTTTGATTCAAAATGATAAAGTATTCTAGTGTTAAACAATAAACAACAACCTAAGCCAAGAGAAAGGGAGATACGCTGTGGAAAATTGGAAGGAATGACATTTTGAGCAGTGCATTTCAGTGAATTCAGTGTAGATCTAAATTCATTTCTGAACATGGGAATTCAGGATCTTAGTGAAAAAGCAAGAAGATTGGATAAGCCAGAGAAGATCTGTTGAATCAGATGGCCCCTCCTTTCTAAAACACTCTGCATTCTTTCTCATTTTCCATATCAAGCTATGCCACTGCATATACAGTTACTGTCACTCCAGTGGCATGACTTTCACCTCAGAATGTTCAGCTCACGTGAGGTCCTTTGTTATTAAGGTCCTTACAAAAACTTGCCACTATATCCTTTGTACCTTACTACTCTTTTCACATCTGAGTGTCTGCTGGTTGTACCAGCAGATGAAGAGAGATATCAAGTACCGGTAGACAAGCAGCTGGAATGACTCATGTTAAAATCCTCACAAGGCTCCAGGATGATCATCTCATCTGTCCAAGTCAACAGCAAAACAGTTTTGCAATGCAATATTAATGAATTGCAGTTACTGCCTTTCTAATTTTCAAAGTAGTTTACGATATATCAAATTCCACTTCTATATTAATCCTAAGTAGTTTGGGCTACCATGGCTAAGGAGGTTTTAAAAATAATCTTTAATATGCACTGAAAAACTGGCTTCTACAAATCTTTGTCACAGCTAAAATTCAAAATTCTTCTGCTTTTTCATGTGGGGGCTGGAGGTGTAATGTGATGAGATGCTGGATGAACAGCACCATCAATATCAACAAGTTGCAGTCACTCGAGCACAAACTCTGAAAGCCAAATATCACACCACAGAAGACAGTTTGTGTTCACCGGGGAGTCTCTTACTGCTAATGTCAAGTCTGAAAGCTACTTCTTAGTTACTAAAGATCACAACTTTTCCCCATATTTTACTGAAAAACACATTTTTCTTGAAATTTACTTTAGGTTAACATAGCATGTCTGGCTCTATTGGTCATGTCAAATTACATCACAGGAGAAGAGGGGAGTAACAGAGCTTGGTTTGCAGCTTTACTTCTCCCTTGTGAGTCACAAAAGTATTTTTATAATGTACACTGCATGGGAGCACCACAATTTTTAGCTGAAATGCCTCAGATGTTCCAGTTCTTTGAATTTTATAAGACAGTCTCTTCCCCCTACCCCCAGATGCTAATAAACAAGGCAATGACAAGGTCCTTGTACTCATATTCCTTCTCTTCTGCAGTCTTGATGATGTTTTCTGCTTCACACTTTCTCTGGGCCATAATTTGTTTACATAAACTGGAAAACACAAGAGAAAAGTTTCACTAAAATAGAACAGAAAAAAAATCTCTGTTGTTTTCCCTCCATGAATTCTAGTTTTTGTCTCCTTACTTGTGCCACAACATCATTCTGTGAGCTGAAGCAGGCATTTGCTCTGAAACGAGACATCCATCAAACAACACGCAACATAATCATTAAAAATACAAGTAACTGCTATTACTGGGGGGAAAAAAACCCCCTCATTTCTATGGAGCTTGAAAAATCCTGCACTGTTCTCATCAAATTCGTATGTTAAATTATTCCTCAAGCCATATTTAAAATATTGTTCTTGGATACAAGAGCCAAAGTGTAGCCCAAGGAGTGATGAACTCATTTTATAGCTCTTGGACAAATTCCTTTACTGGTGTAAAGGGAAAATTTGCACAAGCCTTTGAACCATAAATTTGGAGTTTAGTTTCTTATTAGGTTTTGTTTTGTTTTTCCTTTTTCTTTTCAGTGCTCGTCTCTACCCTTAGAACTGTAATTTTCCATTTGGGAAACAATATCCTGCTTTGTGTATACAATGGTTCTTGGAAGTCATGTGACTGCATTTGTTTAACACCAACATCGAGCTTTAAATTCTGCCTGTGATGCTGAAGCATCTTACCTTGTGCCTGTAAAACAAGGCTGGATAACCTCCTGAGAAGCCAGCATTGGCAGAAGGTGTTACTCTAGTAAAAAATTACTTCCAAAACCAGCCTGGGAGTATCCATTCACCGGTGGCATGTCAACAGGGCGGAGGTTTGGCTTTCTGATATAAAGCCTCTTTAACTTGCTTATTACCAGGTGATCCTGGGGAACTAAGGAAGATCAGAGTAAACTTTGAAAGGATTTAACTCTGCACCAGCACTGCTGCATTTCAGGTAAGGACTCTCTGAAGATCTGACATACAGATTTCCACTACTGATTGTGCCATGTACTCCTCACACCCTTCACCAAATGTTGGTAGTGTGTGAACAAAAAGATGGGTGGGAAAGAAACCCACAACTACACCTATTTTCCCTGCTTTTCCCTCATATTTTGCAGTGCCCTAAGGGAGCACTCACTCCTTCCAACTCTTCCTCTGATTGCAGCTACTCCTTACTCTAACCATGCAGCTCTGAGGTGGTTCCATCCTCATACATGCTTATCTTCCTCTCCAGATAAGTAAGACATTATACATGGATTCCTCTACTTGCTGTGCTTCAATAATTACTTCAAAATAAATATAGAAACATAATTTTAGTTTACCTGCTCCAATAAAAGTCGGATCTGCAGTAAAACTCAGAGCTCAAAGGTTAGATCCAATTAAAAAAAACCCCAACAAAACAAAACTACAACAACAAAAAAACCAGGCTGTAATTTTACACCAAAGTAAATAGGACAAGTAATTTAATTTTTTAGATTTCCACTATAAGAATTGCAGGTCAGCTTTATAATCTTCAATATAAATCTTACATACAGATTTCTCAGACACCAGAGTTGCTAAGATTCATGAAGTCCTGGAGACATTCAAAATAAGCCAAGTGGGACATGAAGGCACTATGTTGTTAGGACATTTTTGAAGCGTTTTCTGAGATTGTCTACAGACACAGTTTTTTAGACTGCCAGGAATACTTCAGGCTAGGACACCCAAATCAAACTCTGTGAAACTATTACTAAACCAAGTAAGATTTCTATTAGTTGGAACTAGTATTTTGACTTCTGCTTGTATAGTATCTAGATCAATGGAGTCCTGATCTACATGAGGCTCCTACACAGGCTTGCAGTGCCATAATAATAATAGTAACAACAACAACAACACTTTTTCTAGTCACTTGTAAAAACTTACCAATGCATTCACCATAGCAGCTGCAATGTCACTTTTTTATCGCAGTGGGTTAATACAGCCCTAATACTGTTTGTGAGTCTTTGTACTTCAGAATATTTTTCATCTGCTTCAGATGAAAACTTCTGAAATATTGTTCCATAAAGCCTGCATTTCCTTTTAAAGTCATGCTACTTTATATTACTCTTTGGACATGTTTAGGATGATCCCCAGAGAGTATTATCACATGCACTCAATGATGTTCTTATTAAAATGTTACGTGCTTCAGCTCTTAGTATATAATTTTATTTGCTTTCTTGCCAGGCAAAACTATTTATTCTTTCTGTGTATTAAGCCATCAGAGTCACCCAAATAATCTCTGTGTTTATTTCCATCAAAAATGTCCCTGGATCTTTTATCCACTAGGGGTGGTTCTGGTGTTCCCATTAACCTTGACCCCACACTTAGGCTGCATCCTCATTTTATTTTCCTTTCCTCTCTGCCAGATAGCTGTTCTCCTTCAAGGTTCTTCAGTCACTGAGCTAAAAGATTTTTGTTAATGAAAAGCAGATGAAAAACTTAAGTTATAATAGAATCTTCTCCTAATAGGATCTTCTTCCTACCGTGATAATTTTGAGTTTGAAAACCTACTGTATCATGAAAACCCATTCGGTATTATTACTCCAGCCTTCCATAGCAGAGTGTTAATTTAATGACTTGTTAATTTTATCAGTGAGCTTATGCCGAGTTGTTAACACTGACAAAGGAGACTGCCTTGCTAGTATGGCAAGTGAATACTGACATTTTAAATAAATGTCCTCCAAGTTGCTGAAGTGTGCATTTATCTGTTTTAAATTGTTTTTCAAATCTTTTTAACTTTACATACTCATTATATTTATATATTACATTTACATACTCATTGCTATATGAGTGATTGGGTGCTCTGACACCGAGAATCTTGAACTAGATGGTGAAAGAACTAGATTAATGCCAGATCATGGAGATCTATCCCAAATGTATGCCAAAATGTATGCCACTTAATTTTGATATGTTACTGAATATATATATATATATATATATATATATATATATATATATATAAAACATTATAGGTTACTGCATCGTATTTGGTAAAGCACCTCACTGTTATGTTCAGTATGCCATCTTTGGTGGAAAGCAAGAGATGCTTGCTTTTCTCAGTTTTCTGTGCGAACTGTGCGAACTGTTGAGCTGTGAAAATAGGTAGAAGTTAGACATTTGAAAGGCAGAAATAACGTACTTTTTCTTTCCTGTTTTGAAGAGATAGCAATGAATTTCATATGTGAGCCAATACAGAACGTACTTGAATCAGACAGGAATTAAGTATTACCATTCCTGGACAAAATGCAATTCTACTTCTTGCTCTTAAAGGTCATATGACTTCCCAGATTCCATGTCCTCCTGTGGCAGGAGAACACAATAATGGCAAAAGGAAATTATTGTCTCCACGACTGTCTTGACTGTATCAAAAATAGGGGAGAATGTTCCCTATTAAATGAACCTAATGAAGGTTACTCCCCCCCAATGCATTTGCTCAAATAAGGGCCTCTTTATGCTCAGCAGGAGCATTTTAATGAAGAAGCAGCTACGAAATGAAGCAACAACACGGCACCCTAGCTCTGGGGAAGAGGGAAAAGGAATTAAGATGAGTAGAACTGTCAAACAGAAAAGAGGATGTGGGAATGGGAAGAGCACATAGGGTGAGCAGAGACAAGGCGATTTCCACTGGCTCCTGATGGATTTCACAGGTTGTGGGCAGCTGTTCAAAAAGCCCTAGGCTTTTCACCTGTCACCACCAGAAGGTGGGCTCTCTCTAGGTGAAACTCAGGCAGAGTTTTGGGGAAAGAATCACAGCATGCAGACTGGCCCCAAATTTCTACAGCTTTTGAGGTTATGTCTGCCATCATAGGAACAGACATAATTGTTTTCTCCAAAATTGTATGTACATTTGCATTCTGTCTTGCAGCGGAAGTATAGCCTTTAGTTATTCCTCATTTGAACCAGGAATTTCTTCTGCAATGTCCAACACTGGGCCAAAAGGCATTTTCAATTACTGTCCATGTCCTAGTACCTTTAGGAGCCTGAGTTGAAATACATGACCGGCAAGTTAGGCACCTGTAAATATCTTTATTACTTGTGTCAAAGGTTGCATTCTGTTATCATGCCTTAGCACCAAGGGTGAAATTATATCTCTGTGGGAGTTAAGGCTATGCCATGGAAGTCGCTCATGATGCTCTCAGACAGACAACAAGGGAAGCAACACTATGTATCTTCTACTGATTTTTAGCACTGAGATACGTATCAATCACTACAGTGTATTTGCCACTAATTCATCTGCAGAATAATTAACTTTAACATTATATAGTAATGAAAAAATGTTAGCATTATGATTTGGAAGATTCAAATATATTTAAAAATTAATATTTAATGTTAACACTATATTATCCTTGTTAATATGAATTATTATAGTAATAGGCACTGTTTATGCAGAGAAAGAGAAAGATGCCATAACTTAAAGCTAGAACTACATCTCTAAGCATGAGTTGGGATGCTGGTTCTAGAATTCAATCATCTTTTATTACTCTGAAATAATGGAAAATCTTTTTCTATTGTGCAATGGTATCCAGAAGCAGCCTGTGTACAACCAAGCCCTAGATATTTTTGTTCTGTTTTGCTGATACAAAGAAGAAGAGAGAAGAATTAAGCTCTGTAAAGGAAGTGATTGTTGTATTTAATCTAAGGACTGACTGACAGAAGAATCACAATAAGTTTTGACTATTATGTTAATACATTGTTATTCAGAAGAATCAGAAGCAGCAGAAAATATGGGATAAGTTGAATAAGACGTCAACAATGCTACAGAAGAGTTCACCCTGTACTTGTGATCTGACAAAGTCTCCCCTTAAAAATCTCTTTCACAAAACATTCAAACTGATTTAAATGAACTTTTACCTAGGCTACTTATGGTACTCTTGCTATTCTACTCGACAAAAATATGGTGGTCAGAAAAAGAAGTTCTTGTCTTTGTGAGAATTATTCATGTTTTAAAATACCTTTGATTCTGTATCAAGCAAAAGTACTGACCATTTTCTTCTAATGTTGAGCACAGCAAAAAAAATTTAAAATTAAAAATGCTGGTGTTTCCCAGCAAAACACAGCAGCCAGAGGCTCACAAAAGATTTCAGTCTGAATGAAAATGTAAATGAAAAATTATTCAGATAATTTAAAATATGACTGATGCTCAATTTAGGTCACACATTCTGCAGCATGCTTTTTGATACTGTGCATCCTCTAAAAGGGTTCAGAAATGAAGCAAAGACCTGCAGAGGTCTGCTAAGAAGAATCTCAGCAGAGGTTGCTGCTGGAGGGCTGGGAGGTGGAAGGGACCATATGTTTTTAGAGGGCAGCTTCCTGCACACAGTGCCACCTCTTTGAATATGTGGGTGTGCAATATTCAGGGGATTCCTAGTGTGTTTCAAGCCCTGGGTAGCTTGGCAAAGTGAAAGGTTGGCAGAGGCATGATTAGTGACTTTAGGTAATATCACTGGTCTCTAAATTATCCTCATTATCACTTCCAGAAGGAATTTTTCCCCTGCTTGAAACTGCTCCATAAACTCAGATACTGAAGATCTGCAATGAGAGAAGGCACATTTTATGGGTATTCACACAAAAAACCAAATAAACAAAGCTTCACACAAGATCAATAAAATATGTCTTAAAACAACTGGATCCCAGATGAAGCACTGAAACATACTATAGGGAACAAAACTATATTGAGAAGAGAATGGATTATCTTACAGTCTAAACAAAATCAAGCAACAAAATAATTAATTAATAAGCAAATCCTTCTAACGTTTCTCTAGGCAGACTTTCCATGGAAAGTGAAATGATGGAGAAAGTGATGATGAGTTGTTAAAAAAATTAAAATATGAAATACCACCAATCAATGTCCCATTAAGATACTCAGAATGCTCTCCTTTTAGATATTAAATATTGTAGCATCACTGCATCACAACAGAACTAATCCATCTAATTATCTCTCCCCATGTCTTGGTTTCTGCTGTGATAAAGTTAATTTTCTTCTTACTAGCTTTTTACAGTGTTGTGTTTTGGATTTTGTATGAGAATAATATTGATAAAACACTGAGGTTTCAGTTGCTGTTCAAGAGTGCTCCCCCTAAGTCAAGGACTTTCCAGTTTCCCATGCTCTGCCAGCCAGCAAGTGCACAAAAAGCCAGAAGGGAGCACTACCAGGACAGCTGACCCAAACTGCCCAAAGGGGTATTCCATGCTACAGAACATCATGGACATTGTATAAACTGGGGGTAGTTGATTGGGAGCCATTAATCACTGCTGTGGGATGGGCTGGGCATTGGTTGGCAGGTGCTGAGCAATTGTATTGTGCATCACTCTTTCCTTGGGTTTTATTTCTCTGCCTCTCCTCTTTTCATTAATAATATTATTATTAAAGTATAAATGCTAAAATATTAACTATTATAATATTTTACTTTATGTCAGTTATTAAGCTGTTCTTATCTCTACCCACAAGTCTTACTTTTTTCTGATTCTCTCTCCCATCCCAACAGAGGTGGGGAGTCAGCAAGGGGCTGTGTGGTAATTAGTTGCTCACTGGGATTAAACCATGAGAGACTGTTACCTTGCCCTGTTTATTCAGAAACATCACAGAACATTTACAGATCCTGCACAGCTGCATAAAATTTCAGTAGGAGACAGCTTTACTGAAGTATTGTCAACCCAGGACAAAATGTTACAACCATTTAAAACAGAGAATTTTTTTAAAAACCCACTGGACTAGGCCAAGAAATGAACAAAAGGACTAATGTCAAGATAAACTGGATGCTCTACAGGAGGGGGCAGCATATTGCTTGGTATCATAACTACAATCTAGCAGACCCCTCTCATCTGCTCCTATAAAAATATACCCTTGTCTCCAAGCTGCATCTTTTCTGTAATCATGTTCTGCCATGGGCTGCAAGCTAAGAGGCAGCAGAGAAAATATCAAGTCTTCATCCAAGTTACATTCCCCTACTCCTTCCCCTCTCTGCATGTCTGAGAGTGGAATGTCATCATGAGACCTGGCTGGTCATTTCAGAATGTATAATTTTTATCCCTGTTAGGGGCTTTCTCTATTTTCACGTCCCATTTATCTTGTGGAGTGGGAATGATGCTGGAGAGCTCACATGTAAGAAGGAGGGTGTGTCCGGTGTAGGACCCTGCTTGCTGCCCAGCCAGGGACAGCAGTCCTTTCTTCAGCTCCCGCCTGCTGCAGCCCTCTTTCCCTGGCCCGCGGCAGCCCGGGAACCCTTACCGCTGCCACCACTGCCTGGCCCTGCATACTAATTGGCACATTTAGTGATTTCCCCTTGCTCTCCTTCCCTTCTCCTCCTAAGCTGCTGTCTGGGAGCAGGGGAGCCCGGCTGCCATGGAAACTGAGCCGTCAAACACCCTGAACCTGCCGCACCAGCCTTGGGAGAGGATTCCAGTGGTGAAGCTCAAAGAAGGGGATGTTGGAGGGGAAACAGAAGTGGAGGAGTGGGAAGGTGAAAGGCTGACTGTGTTAGAAACTAGTTTGGACTGTTCTGTGAAGGCACTGCACAAGAGGAGTATATATAGGGCACAAGAAATCAGACACTTAGGAGAGAAACAGGATAACCCTTTGTTATGTTACCAGCCTTTTTCTTCACAATGATTCAAATATCTCTCCTTCTGCCCCCTTCCCCCCATCCATTTACTGTCTGGATCAAATACCCCTAGTGCATGCACATGGGGTATCCCTAGTGTATACCATACCATCAAGGGGGTTTTGACAATCCGAAATATAGACCACACATCTCAAGGACTGTTTATAGCCAGAAAAAGGGATGATTACAGCAAGCAAATGGTTTGAGAGGGCCTCAGGCACAAGCTGGCAGAGGACAAACCCCTGCCTAGGCAATGAGGCTGTGATCCTCTGCCCAGCCTTTCAGTCCTGCCTCCCTTTCCCAGGCTGACTGCTGGACTGGAGTCGCATGAAAATGCAGCATTTGTGGCAGGGTCTGTATGCGCTGATGAGTTTTCTGGGCAGGCACCTAGTTCAACACCAGCTCTGCGTCCAAAAGATTTCTGTTCTCTGCTTCAGGCTGTGCAGCTATGGGAATTGCACTTTTGTCCTCAGTTCTGTCTCCTGAGGATTTATGGGCTTATAATAAAGGTAAAACTAATGTTCGCTTCAATCTTAGCACCCGAATTTCAGCCTTCAAGAGACACTGTCACTTCTACCCGGTCTCCTTGTAAGCTTTCAGGCCAGCAGCGGAGAATCTCCTTGTGTGTCTTTTTTCTAAGCAAAGCTCCCTAGGATATGATTTATTCATGAAGGGAGCCCTCAGAAGGTCAATAAAACTGGCATGCTCCCAAAAATACACAAACAAAACAGGGAAGAAGAAAACCCCACTGGATCAGCACTTTTCTGAAGACAAGATGAAGCTGTTTATGTCCCAGGCAGACCCACTTATGCAAGGGCCATAACAAATGTTTCAACTCTCCCTCTCTGTTCCAACCCCTTGAACAACCAGTTTAGTACTGAAAATTTACTTCAGATACAAGTAAGAATTTGCTGTGCCATGAAGTGTCGCAGGGTTTTGGAGCTGAAGTACCCAAGACACCCAACAAAAGCACTGCTTAGTATTCCTGTGAAACAGGGGGACATACTGCGGTGCAGGCTGGGGAGCAGGTCTCAGGCATGACAACAAAGGACAGAGAGCAGAGCTGGCTTCCCAGAGGGATACTTCCTCCTTAGCTAAGACCACCAAAGGAGACTTCTGCCGAGATTGTTTTCTTTCAGGGACTTTAATGTTGCCTTGCACCTGATCTTGCCATTGATTTGAAAAGGAATAAGGACTGACCCATTATAAATTTCAGTATCCTAGGTCTGTCATATGTGCATTTCTACTGCACAAATTGGTACATAAAAGGTGAATGAGTGCAGAAGAAGAGTTTGCAAGATGTAAGAATGCCTAAACTAAGAAAGAAAACTATTTTACAGGGTTTACAGAATTTGTGTAAGCCTCTGGTTTCATGCAAGTCAGAGTTTTTTATTACATAGGAAATAAGGTTTGAAACAAAAAATGTTAAAGGATTTACAGGAAGGAAAAAAGATAAAGATTTTTTTTTTCCCCCAAGCAAATAGAGAAACTGGTTAACATTACCAGGGATTCACCTGAGTCAGAAGGCATGTAGGTGGGAAACTTCAGTTTTCTCATTAAAAGAAATAGAGAACTGATGCATGGAAAAAAACAATCAGTCTGTATCTTCCTGAACAGAGTGGAAAAAAAATCTGAGGGAAGAGATCCCACTCTATCAGCCCAGGACAATCCACAGGATGAGTGAGAACAAAGATGATATACATGACAAAGCATATGTGGATTTTCAAAACAAACACCTTTGATAAGGCTCTACATCACAGGCTATTAAAAAAAAAAAAAAGGCTACAAGGTTTAGCAAAGGCCTTTTTAGGGAGTGAAAACTGGTTAAAGTCAAGAAGCACTAAACAGAACTTCAGGGTCACTTGTCAGGTCAGAGAGAAGGCAGTAGTGAAGTCCTCAGAGGCCAGTGTTACACCCAGTTACACTCAACATCTTCAATAGCCTAGAGAAGGAAGAGCATTGCCAGGTGGTCCAACCCAGGGGGATAAGTTTCAATGCAATTAACTAAAGGCATGATAAACAGCTCAGTGAGCAACAGCTGCCACAAAAGCTACAGATAATGAGCATGACCAGCACAGGTACCAATAACATGGCACATGGCATAATTCTGCCACTTTACAAAAGCACGGTCCCCTCTCATGCCTTCCGGTCTCCAGATCTCAAGGAGGATGTAAAGTAATCGGAAAGGCACAGAATAGGAGAACTAAACTTCAGCTGAGGCTTACAAACTCACTAAAGTGATGGATAACCTGAGGTCAGTTAGCAACTACTGCAGAATAGTTATTAACAAAGTCTGACAAACTCTAACAAGAGAATACTCAAGAAAATTACCAGGAGATCAATTCAGAACAGATGAAAGTATTTTTATACATAACGGGTACTAAAATTCTGAAGCTTGCTCCCGCAGTAATGAACAGTACCAGTAGGTGCAAACGAGGATGAGACCAAATCTATGGACTGGTTCACACACAGGTAATAATGGGAACTGTCAGAAATGACTCTAACATCCCATATCCTGAGCTTATAGACTCTGGCACAATATAAGAAAATTCCCACAAAAACTAGCAAGAGATAGGACAGGTAACTTATAGGAAAATGTGATTTATATCTAAGAACAGACTCCATCATTTTTTGGGAAGGGTAGAGAGTCTGCATATTGAGCTTGCTTGGGCAGGGTAGGAAGATCAGGAGAGTATCCACCTAGTTAGAGAAGATTAGGCCCCATGTATCTATGAGATGTCTAATTTTGAAGATGGGCCAAGTTTCCACCACACCTTGTTGCTTTTTTAATGTGGCAGATGCATTTCACATCAACATGGATGGATTGAACCTTTCATTTCATAGGAAGATGAAAAATCCCCTTTGCATGTTGAATTAAAACATAATGAAATGTCTGAAGATCTTTGGCATTTTACAAGTCCTTGGGTAACCACATTTATGTGTACTGGATAAAGGCAGAAGCATTTGTGAATGCACTTCATCAGTGCAACTTCTCACATGTTTACAACTGTATCATTTCTATATAAATATTTTTATATCACATGTATGATACATATGGGTTTTCTCCCTCTGGAGCAAAACATCCCAGTGCCATTAGCAATCTAAATATGCATTATGGAAAACATTTTTAATTACAGGATCTTATAATGTTTTCCCATACAATCTCTTTTTAATTCTGTACATTTGCTAGACTCTGCTCAGCAAATGAGGGAGCTGTTAAATATTTCTTCTTAACCACAAGACTGAAGATCTCCAGCTCTCTCAGCCTGTCTTCAAATCATCTTAGTGGTCCTCCTTTGGACTCACTCCAACAGGTCCATGTCCTTCTTATGTTGGGGGCCCCAGAGCTGGATGCAACACTCCAGGTGGAGTCTCACAGAAGTGGAAATCAACAACAACAATACAGATTTCGGTATGCCCATCCCCCTGCTCTTTCATGCACGTGAGAGAACCAATTTTAGCATTTACACATCAAAAACTATTGAAACCAAATGAGTATCTGAGTCTTTTAATTTCAGCATCTTAGTCTGACACACTAGAAAATTTAATGTTCAGGGTTTTTTCTATAAAGAAGAAGGAAGTGTTGAGGTGAAGGACTGGAAATTTCACATTATGAGTTGAATGGCAGAATAGTCTTGGAAGGACAAGTAAACTTCATGTTTTGTTTGTGTTTCATAGGGGTAGGGGATTTGCTATTCAGAGAGTGGCAATCTTGAAATAGCTGTCTGGTAATAACTGTAATTTAACCCACCTGTCTGCAGAAATCTCCAGGCTCCTTTTAAATTCTGAGTAGTTGCTCTTTAAAAGGCACAGAATCATCCTATATAACTGAAATTACTGTTGTAGAGTTTTAGTCTCTGGGATTTCAAGGTGGAACAAGATTTCCATAGGCACCCTGGGGTTTATGTTTCCTTAAAATCGAGGTTCCCAATGCTTGCAGTGAAGACCAAGATGAGAAAAATGCACCCAGATACCTGCTAGAAATCACACAGCTCATCTTGATGTTATTCAACAGGGTTCCAAACTCAGCAAGAGAAGAGAGGATGAACCATTCAACTTCCAACTGACAATGAACCAACTAACTTCCAGGCAACCTGCACTGGTTCCCTTCTAATAGAATATTATGTTTTTTCTAGAAGATGTGCAAGCTGTTGGAAAGGTGGATTGAGAGAAAAATACCATTCACCTTTTAGAATAACAGGTATAGGTTTGCTTTATTACATCTTCTGCTGTTACATCCAACAGGAGAATGAGTCTGTCCATTTCCCTGTCTCCACTATGCAGGATTCAGGAAGACTGACTGCGTGTCCTGGTTGTCGTGTAAGTGTTGGACTGCTACTGCTGAACTTTCTGATCGTATTTGAGATCTCCAGAACATGAACAGACTTTCAGAACTCGAATGCTCTAGAGTGACTGAGGCTGTAATGGCTTTGTACCTTCTATGAAAGAAGCTTGGAGTATTGTATAAAATATGCAATAATGAATATGATGAATTTGCCATACATCCCATTCTCCAGGGAGAACCCAGCACAGTCCAGTGTGGAAGCTCCAGTACTTCAACAGCTTTGCAACAAAGCTGCAATTTTTTGACCTAAAGTGAGCTTCCACCTCACTGAACCATCAAGGTTTGTAATAACCCTTATTACAAATAGAAGCCACTCATGTTCTGAAATGGTCATGAACTGAAAAGGTAAGTTCAAGTTGTCACCCTTCTTAACAGAAAAACAAAACCAAAAACAACTGTAAACAAAGCAGAAAGGAAAAACAGCTGGAACAGAAGCAGAACTATTACAGGTTTTCATCCTTTAAAATCATCTGACTTTCACTAATATGTAATGGACGACACTGGGAAACAAGGGAAAGCAGTATTTTCTCCTTCTATAGTCAAATAAACATCTGTAAAACTAGAAGTCAACCTGTCTGGAATGCTGAGGGTTAAAATTTAATTATATCTAATTCAAGTCAAGGGCAAAGAGACTGCAAGCTGAATTAAAATATGGGTTTTTCCTGTCGTAGTCATAGAGAAGATATAGTCAAACCTGATTTTCTGTTGTGTATGTAGATTCATACACAGTGACAGAACATAAGAAGTCCCAAATAAGAGTTGCAGAATTACTGGCAAGTGTTTGCATAAATAAGAAATATTTTTAAAACTTTTTCCTTGCCCTGAAAATTCAGCCACTTTGAAATGTGTTTCATAAATACTAGCAGCTCTACTTTAAATATTCTGTGTGAACTAATGATGGGATAAACTGATCAAGACAAAAGTATCTGTGCTTCAGACTGCTACTCATGCTGGCACTCTGCTGAACCAAGTACTTCTGACACTATCAGGAGTTTTGGTTCTTTATGTGCTTCAAGGTACCTAAGCTGTGAATTATGCATAGCACACCAAGTCCTCTGGTCCTCTTGTATCCTAAGACATAGCTTGCCTACAGTGAATCATTCCCTTCATAAATTGCACAGTACCACCTTAAAATGAGATTATTTTCTTCTAAGTTCACAGGTAGTCAAAGAGTCCCATGCTTTAATTGTTAGAAATATTTTCCTAGTCTCTTGCTTAAATTCCTTGATAGCCAGATTGCATTAATTTGTTCTCATGCAAGTATTGTTCTTTAGTTTCAATAGTATTCTTTCATCCCTAATGTTTATTTTAGTCTTTTAAAGCACTCATATAGTACAGTTCTTTTAGACTGTCCTTCAGCAAAGATTTTAATCAGGAATGCCCTTGTACTGTACTTTGCTTTCGAGAAATATTCTGTTCTCTCTGCAACCAAGATAAGAAAAAGAAAGCTTGTTTTTGAGCTGGAATGTTCCGTTAATGAAGTTTGTTCAGTGGCTGCAGAAACTGATGCTGGTGCCGAAAAGTAGATGTTGCAAGAATTAACTGTTAAGACAAGAGGAGGGCAGGACCTCTGCTTTGGGCAGCAGGGCTGGTTTATGCTGCTTTAAGAGTTTGCCAACCTCTTTGTCTCCAAACATAAAACAGGCTGTCAATGTCCCTCATTGCTTTAGAGTCTCTTCTCTGTGTATGTTCCAGGTTTAATTTTCATATACTCTTAATCCCATTGGCCCCTTTGCTTGTTATCTTCATATTTATCACTATCCTTTCAAGACCTGATGCTAGAATTTAATTTTGCTTTCAGGCCAAACTAACTCTCCTTCCCACAACATCATGTCTGCAGTGGCAACACTTCCCTCCTCATACTCTTGACATTTAAACAGTCAAGAAACTCCTCTTGTCTATTTTAGTACTCTTTTGAAAGCCAATCTCAAATGCTTTTTGGCCCTTTTCACTGCATCCTTGTTTGTTCATTAGCCTTTCCTTCTTTTGTGTTTTTGCTTACTTTCCGTGTCCTTTATGAGATGGAATCACCAATAGTTCTGCAACATATTGCTCCCCACTTTTACATGTGATTTAGGGACACAATTTCCATCTACTATCTGCATCTTCATTTAAAGAAAATCCACATTTTTTCCAGTTCTTAAGCTGAACCTAACAACCAGTTCTTTCTGTTTTTCAAAGTTGACTTGAACAGCAGCAGAAGGACAGCAAGAAAATAGGTACTTCCCAAATTTTGAGCTCATAATTATTTTAAAGCTAGAAGTTTTGAAATTATCAGGCAGTTTTCATATCCATCAATACCCCTGTGAACTTTACTTACAATAGGAAGTTATTCAACTACAGGTGCAGATTAATTGCCTATTTTATGTATCTGAAAGCTAAACAGATCCAGATATATTCCTTTTTTTCCCATTTTTTCTGTCTTCCATCTTAAACAAATGTATCGAGATGTAATAGAATAGAAGGAATAATGAAGGAAGGAAGCTTTATTTACATATAATTTTTTTTCTGATTATGTTAATCAGCATAGTGCTGTTTTCCATATCCCTAATGACACAGTTGAGAACATATAAACACAAGTTATATTTAAAGCAAGCTTTAAACAGCTTGCTTGGACATTGTGAGTAGAACAGAGGAAGAAGTGTATGCCTCAGAAAAGGAACATTATCCTGTTTCTGAACAGCTTTGCACTCTGCATCAACCTTGTGTCACAGCTTTTGAGCTAGCAGTGTCTGCAGACTAGACGTACCTTCAGTCTCACACTGTACAGTGGAACTGTATAAACCTCTCCATGAAACTCTTTTGCATTTTCTAATTTATGCTGTTTTAGCTGTATTTAAATATGTATTTGAAGGGCTTTTTACTGTGTGCAGTACAGCATAACCTTCAGTTTCCTCATTTTCTATTTAACATTTTATTCTACTAACTGAAGTTGGTCTAGATAGAAAACCAGGTTAATACTGAATGTGTGCATATACAAGCTCTAAACCCACCAATTAGCCCATTTCCAAATTGTGATGGAAATACTTATTGGTCAAAAATGTGTGCTCCTCCAAGTATGACTGATGCAAGAATCACAACTGTATGTCTATATGAACAGGTGGAAGTCGTGCAAGGATTTTTAATTACTTTCAACAGAATTCCCTTTGCAGAAAATGGCAATATTGGACCCATATATTTGAAACAATATACAATCTTTGTTTTACACATTTAAATAGTATCTATTGGTTTTCTGTTGAGAGGCACATTCCACTCACTCTGTATAGGCATTGACCTTTATTTTAACTCAATAATGCTTTTCCCACACAACTATTCAACACTAGATTCTTTTCTCTAAAAATGGCTGATATGGCACGAGAGACCAGTCCTAGAATATTTGAGGATACTCAAGGAGCATGGAAAAGTCACGCAATTGAAAACTGCAAAATTCCCTTTTTCATTGGTGCTTTCAATCTAGAAGACAAGACGAGATGTGCTGCCAAAATTATGGCATGAAATATTCAGCTCTATTTTGATCTCTCTTTTTTCTCTGTGTCTTGTTTTGCTAAAGATGATTTAAAACTCTGCTTGCTGAATCCAAAAAACAAACAGCTCATGCATATGACAGGCTGCCAAGAATGCAGGACCCTGCCCTTTGCTTAGCTCACAAGCAAGAAAAATCTTTTACAAGGATAGTGCCAGGCAGTATGCTGCACTAAATCTCACCATCAGAAAATAACATTGGCAGCATAATCAGCTGCAAAAGGACTGCATGCAGAGCAGTAATTTGCAAAGAGCCCAGCCTATCAGTTGGCCTTCCAAAGCGACTTTGTGGTGACAGGCATCTGGTAAATCAATCTGGAAAGAATCCATATTCTCCTGATAGCATCATAGTTTTATTTTGTGGGCCTGGGCTGAGGCAGTTTGAGAAACATAGACGACAAAAACATTAGGAAAAATGATTTGTGATCATCCTGACTGTCATTCATGTTCCTTCTTTTTTTTTCCCCCCTTTATATTTATAATGGCTGTGAAATTATTGTAACACTGATGTGATATCAAAGACGATTTGGCAATATATTTAATGAATAGTTCTTTATCTTCCTAAGAGTCTACTGCCAGAAAAAAAAAAAAAAAAAAAAAAAAAAGGGAGAGAGAGAGAAAAGGAGAGCAATTTCTTTGCTCTGTTAAGATTTCTCCCTTTCTGTGTACGCCACTAAATCCAGATTTACAGAGACATAATCTTGCGGGGCATAAAATAATCTGAAGGACTGTCTTCACACACACCTTGAAATGGACTAGATGATGTTATGAAAGAATCCCTTAAGGGAGGCTCACTCAGATTGCATCACCTTCTCCATATCAGTTAAACCTCCCCCCCAACTCCCTTTTTCATTTGCTTCATGGTGTGGTATGCAAGAATTGGATCACATGGGATGTGATTTTTTTTCACCCCGTAGATCCAGCAGTGAACATGTAAGTGAAATCAGATATAAAGCCATTACGAATTTGCAATTAATAAGAATAAAAGTAAAATTTCTGTCCCCAGTAATGTCAATGCCAGTTTGCTCATTTTTCTGGGAGGTAGACAAGGTTTCATTCTTTGAATATGTACCAGTGTCTTTCTGTCCTCTAGTGAAATTGTGCAGGCTATAAAACTAACTGCTTAGGTCATAGCAATTTTCAATAGCAACAGAAAAGACTCAATATTTTGTGCTTTACAGTATTGTAGTCCCAAGATTCTTTTATCTCTAAATGGCTTTAATTCTGTTTTATTTATGTATTCATTATGTATTCCTTTATTACACAGAATCAATATTTTTGTAGGGGTAGATCTGTAGCTTTACACATATATTATCAAAAGTCTCACACTATAGCTCTTTTTTTTTTAAATCCTGGCTTCTAAGTGTGTGATGTGAACAACTGGAGCAACATTCATTTTACAATGCTCACTTCCAGAACTCAGATTCATGAAGAAAAGCTTGAACACAGCTACTGGAACAGAGGACTGAAATATAGTTCGACAAGGCTCAAAAATCATCGATTTCTATATATAGTTTAATCTTCTTCCAAAGCATTGGGAAATGGCTTAGAGATAGACAATATAAATGTTATGCCTCTCTGGAGATCAAAACAAGTATAAGACTAAATAAGGGAGTAGTTTTGAAATTTCATTTGCATCACCTGTCAGTGTTGGTAGCTCTATCTGATCATTTCAATGGGTCTCACTCTGCTCCCAGCCCAAACATCTGAGACACCACTATGGCAATATCAAGCCCTGGATGAAACAAACTGTGGAAGGAAAATAGGAACCGATTGTACATCAAATTTAATGTAAGCTCTTCAAATCCTCATGGGCTGGACAGCAGTGTTGCAAGAATATTTTTAAGGCCAAATAAATAGTAACATTTAAAGCAAATTCAAGCTATTTTTTTTTTCTTGAAAGCATTTCAGTACACTGGAAAGAATGGAGTTGCTTCCCACTCATATGGCTTTTCTTTTTGACGTTTGTTTACCCACCTGATGGAGATAAAAGTATTTGAGTCACCATAATCTTTTCTAATTCTTTTATATCTGCCCTTGATAGAAGATGCATATTCTATCACTCACCTTAAATCAGGCCTTATTGTCTTCCTAAAGTTAGGACATAGCTAGAAGCTTGACAGCATTTTATACATGTCTTGGCTCCATTTTATGTAAGACTAGATTAATTCAAAGCCAAATTATCTCTGAAGTCTAATTACAAAGTTCCTGAGACTATAAGATGCAGTATCAGTTTAGTTCTGGAGTCCTCACCTTCTGGGAAGCTTAGAGAGGTGTTCCTGACAAGGTGTCAAAAACTTCACCACTGTTCGTGACATCTGGTATCGAAAAGGTTTCACAAAGGCATATGTGTTACAGCTACAGAGGTAACCACAGATTCTCTGACTGCATGTTCTCTGTCACTAATGCCAACAGCCTCTGATTAAATATTTGCTACTGGCTTCCCTTCCACTATGTTGGAGTGGACACATGCTCCATTGACCAGAAAAAGGACCCAGAGAGTGAAAATGGAGATGATCTGCAGTGTCACACAGTTCTTCCCCACTTCCATCACCACCAGTAGCTCTTTGCTATGCACACACGAATATGCAGAGCCAGATTTGTAGTCTCGGCTCTGTTACTAACTGGTGCTGTCCTCTCATCCACTCGATCCATCCTGTTACACGTACCACTCCATAGTCTAATTGTCTAGTTCTTCCTTCCTGTGCTTCCTGAGTTCTGTGGGCCAAAAGAGTGCCGATTGTTCGCAAAACCCAGGGTAAAAAATGCATATTTAGGAGAACTGCCTAGCAACTGCTTTCTTTAGTGCAAGGAGAGAGGCCATTTGCATAAGAAAACCTTCCAGCTGGAAGCCTGCAAAGACTCTGCTGGGAGCTGATTCTGCGACCAGACATCAAAGCAGAATTCCCATTTAAGGACTGCCCCCTCTGAGTGGCCTTTCTGTGCTGTCCCACCATCAGCGGGGGCAGTGGCGGCCGCACAGATCGCACCAGTGCTTTGCAGCGCCCAGGAGATGCCATTCCTGTATCGGACTGTTCTCCCAGAAATTATTTACTGATTTTGTTCCCACATCATCTTTTCCTCACACTGCACACATCACGCATGAAAAAGTCAACAGTTTCAGCTGCTAACCCTTGGAGTTCTGTAAATTGCTTTGCAGACTGTCTGCCAAAAGTGACAATCTGTAGCACTGCAGTACAGTATCTCCAGATATTTACACATGGTTCTTCCCCATAATTACTAAAAGGCTTTATTAGTCTGCACAAAGACCTGGCCCAGGAAGGAAAAAAACAAACAAAAAAAGAAATTACTTACTAATTTCTCTTGCTGTTTTATGCCTAGAAAAAGTTGCCCATAAACTTTCCACTTTCTAAAACCCTGGACGAAACATTGGCTCTGGTAAAGTCAATGGAAATGACCTCCACCAATATTCCAAGTACAATCCAACAAATTGTGAACAGGGATGGGATTGAGGACATGGCTCTCTTATGTGCTAATCATCTAAACAACAGTTGAATCGTTTCAACACCTGCAAAAAATAGCTTTGTACAGCTCTGCTGCTACTTAATGGAATGAGGCGATTACGATCAGAGTTCTGCAAAGCTCTCCAAATTGCAGTTCCTAAGGCTAATTTCAATGTGTGAATCATTGCTTTCCTGCAATTTATATCCATATGTGTGGTTATTTTTGAGAATGATTCAGTTTTTTATGTATAATTTTAAAAGGACTTTTTAAGTTAATGAACATCTGTGCTAAGAGCCCCTCAACAGAAAAGCTTGTGTCAGCCACTGGTGACGATGACTGTGTAAACTTCCTGTTATCCTATAGGCGTGCATGTGGATCCCATGGCTCTTACCAAATGCATACTGCAGGAGTAACCAGCTGAACAGCACTCCATTAAAACACTTTAACAATAGGATGGGAAATCCAAAACTTCCAACCCCTTAAAAATGGTAATATCTGTTTCATAACCGGTATGGAACCAAATACTAAATTCTCAAGGCTTTTAACAGAAGCAAACAGAGGAAAAATTTCCATTTGAAAATTTCCAAACACTTTAATATTTTGATTGACACACAATTCAATACTTTTAGTTGTAGTGTAGTTCAACAGGATTTCTGCATAACATATGTTTCTAGGTACTCCTCCTGGCTTGAACTTTTTTTCTCAAGATGAACTTATTTCTTGACATGCTGCGTAAAACCACATTGGTATATAAATCTAGTGGTGATGGATTTACAAAGGAAAATTAGGCACTGAAATTCAATGGGTAATCAAGTAACTAGTCACAGCAACAAGGTCACTTTGCTTTAGTCTGTCTTTTAATCGGCTTAATTCTTCAACCTAGTTATTATGGTTGCACTCTTTACACTCTTTGATCTCACAGACTGAAGGAGAATGTACTCCAGGAGCCATGAAGCTGTCTTCCCATTTGCACATTTAAAGCAAAAGAGGGCTTAAATCTGGCCAAGTGAAGTATATCACAACCTCCCAGTTAAGTCTCCTTTTCTGTATTACCAACCTGTCATTAACCCTGCAAGACAGAGTTTAGTAAGAACTGACTGTTAAATGCAGCACACTACACATGTTGGACATCTGATGTTCCTTCTAACACTAACAAGGAAAACTCTCTTGAACTTCCTCTTAGGATCTGTGTTGGTGAAAACAGATGGAAGCAGAAGGACAAGTAGGACCCATAATCCTGATGTGAAGATGATGAAAAAACTTCACTTAGGATGTGACTACATCTACAGCTGTACTAAAAAAGTTGGAACTTGTTCTTGCTTAAGACAAAGTTGAAATAAGGTTTTTCAGTGAAGAACTGAGGAAGTTAAACAGCTGTAGTTCCAAGCAAAACCAAGAATCCCACCAATAGCTGTGTAAGTAAAAGCTGGGGCAGACCATGCCTCCGGCACAGCACAGAATATACTCTGGCACGGGCAAGTAGTGACAGGTATCAAGCCATGGTGCTTATCTTTTTTCATCAGGATAACGCCATGTCCTGGTGCATACCAGTTTCTAAATGCTGACATTGCAGTGCCTTTTAGGAAACCCTTTAAAATCATTAGGCCTAATTCTGCTTGTGATTATGTTACTTTAAGTTCAGAGCTACTGCCCTGACTTCAAGGCGGCTACTTTGGATTTACATCTCTCAAGCTAGCCTATTATTTCTTGTATTGTTTCCAGTTGCATGAAATCATCTGTGCACGTCCTCCAGGGCTGCTGGAACCCTCTGTCCTCCCCAGCACTACACATGATGCAATGAGCCTCTGACGGAGGAGGAAAGCCGAGAAGTCCATGTAGGGAAGCAGATAATTTCCTTTTGAGCAACGGATGCAAAAATAGCAGCTAATAAAAAGCCTTCAAACTGTGCCTTCAAACTGTGACAATTCAATACACACACCTACGAGAATGCCTTGACAAGCTGCTTGACTTCCCAGTAACTCTTTCTTGTTTTCTTTAGTGCAGCCTCCTCCAAACTCCCACACACAGGTATTCATCTCTGTAGTGACAGCTGAGACCTGCAGGTGTTTGCTGCTATTGCCCTTTCAGAATAGACAGACACTTGTTCCTCACTGTAAACATTTGTATCATGGTGTTTGCCTGGCTAGTTACAGCCCAAATAATGATAAACCAGCCTTTTCTTTTTTTAGTCCCTTGCTGTCATGCATTAATTCTCTTTGCAAATAGGCATTAGGTACTGGAAATAGCTTAAGCAAGATCACTCTCTGGTGATTATTTTACTAGCCTTATCTTTTGGAAAATATTTCATAGAGTGTCACCAGAAAAGTATATCATGCAGTTTCCAAAAATACAGCACTCTACATTAGATTCATACATGAAAGGAGGGTATGGCTAGTGGGTAAGATGATCTTTCACTCCTTTAATGCCAATGTTATTTCACTGTTCTTCAAACTGCTGCTTTGGTCTTGCTAAGGAACAGCAAAAATCAGAATAAAAACTGTTTGCTGAGGACTTTTAACACTCACAAGTGTCAAAATGGTTTCTCAAAAGAGTTGTTCACCTTTTTTAAGCAGCAAGAAGGTCCAAATTCTATGTATTTTTAAAATAGGCCTGGAATGGCAAATTGTGTAACCATTAGTTTTTCTGGAAGTCTGGGAAGTTTAATAACATTGCCTGTCTTAACTAAAAGCGAATGGGAACTCTATTTTTTAAAAAGAAAACATCCCAGAATACTTAGCATTAAATAGAAATTATCATGGAAACATTAGGAAACAAAACTACAAAAATCTAGGAAACTTTCTTACAAACCTTTCTCACTCCATCAGCTGTTTACTTTTTGATACCCTGATTCTGTTTCTTTACTTCTTTACACTAATTTAGACAAGACCTGAATTCTAATTTAAACAAAACAAAACAACCCAGCCCCCACAGAAGCCAAAAAATAAAAGAGAAACAACAGTCTCAACCACTAGAGGTACAAAATGTGCCAATATGAATTGCAAAGTCATTCACTGAGGGACTGAAACCAAAAACTTAGGGGGAAAAAAAGGGATGTTCTTCATTTGGAAGGAGTAGAAGAAGAGCATGGCCCAGGGCATTGTCTGACAATAGAGTTAACATGTGCCAATGACACAGGCTATGTGAGTTTAGATGTACTACACAGCACATTTTCATTAGAGGCTGGGAGGTACCTCTAATCCAAGAAAGGGAAAAATCGGATTTGGAAAATACCACTCACAGTTCTAGCAACGTCTGTACCAGAAAGAGATACAAGAATTGCATTTTCACACACTGAAAGTTATTGCAGAAGGCTAGTGTGAGGGGGGGGAAAATGAAGACACTTTTTTCCCTGGCACTGGGCCTTCTTTAACCTTCTAAAACAGTCTGGTAGGGGACGGGAGTAATTTCTCTAAATACAATTGAGATTTGAAGGCTGGAAAGAGAGTAGAATAATGTGATTAAGTAGGTGTCTATTGCTCATAAGTTAATTCAGGTTGCTGGATTTAAAAAAAGTAAAAAATATGCAGCTGATAGGACAGACAAGCTGTTGTGCAGCCTTCTGGAAAATGCACTGGCAACAGGATTCTACTTATTTAGAGCACCCGCTTTGAGAGAAGGGGCTGTGTGACAGGACAGGAGTGATTCAGGAGTTAGAAATCCAGGCTTCAGAAACACAAGCTTGCTGCTATCCAGTTCTGTACCTGAGAAGCATTTGAGAAGAAGCCTGTCAGTATTTTGCAGGCTGCACCTTATTAACTTATTCAACTGAAGTATTTCTTCGGGACTTGCCTTTTTGTTTCTTTCTTGTGGTATGATTTGATTCTGCATCATCTTTGGTTCCCACACTGCTCAAAGGTGCTGAGGAAAGGCAACATGGCCAGATGCGCTCTGAGGAGCATCACCAAAAGCAAGTTATGCCACAGGTTGGTGCAGCTGGCTTGGGCCCACACAGCTTTCTACAGTTTGCCAGTTCAGGAGGTGCTTTCCACAGAAATGTCTGATGGGGATTGCTGTCACATCTTGCTGTGTGTCAGGCATGACTGACTTCCTAAGATCTCTCAGGAATTTTTGCTAAGTATAGTTTCTCTTTAGGTGCTTAGGACACTGTTGGAATCTTCTCTTTTTCTCTGGCAGATTAGAAAAATTTTATGGGGCTTGGTATCTTATATAGAAGGGGCTAAAGTACTAGTGAGTGTTGGTATTTTCCCCACAGCATGACAAGGTCTCAGGTTCTTATTGCTCCTACCCTTAACACCTACTGTGTGGCTTCTTTCAAGAGTGAAAGAGGCTCAGTAACCTGTGTCTCTTCTTCCAATCTGACATGTTATGCTCTTTAAATAGCAAAACAGTACAAAATGTGGAGAAGAGAATTTAAAGAGATAATGGAGTCACTGAGATTTATACTGAAACACATTCTCTTACTCTTCTGCCCAATCTGTGCCAGAAGTGAAGGAAACTAATTTGTGAACCTCTCTGTAGTTTTAGGGCAAATTGGGCCTAAAGGAAGACAGAAATCTCATTAGGCCCAGTCTTTTGACAGAGTTTTGAGTGGTTTGTGCAAGCGGAGAAAAGGAGTCCATATTTTCTCCACTGTTCTTGTGCTGTTACACAAAGGCAAGTAGGTTATACAATAGCTAAATAGGGATTACAAAACTGAGCTCCATAGATTTAAATAAGAAACAGAATGTCTCTATCCTGCACTGGACAAACATAAAAATGGGGAAGGGTGAAACTCTAGTCCTAATGAAGTTAATGGCAAAGCTCTTCCTTAGTCTGGTGAGATCAGAGTTTCATCTGAAACCTTGGCTCAAGCCTGTAGTTGGCTGACCCGGCTGGATATTTAAAGCGTATCTGTTTAAAGTTTTTCCAAGTACTGGGATAAGATGACTTCTACTTTTTCCAAGATTTTTGCTTATTATTAAGAAATGCTGAAATTATTTTAAGACCAAGTACTAAGCACTCACTTGCAAACCTGAACTGGAATCCTAAAAAAGCCCCGATACATTATCTATGAATGCAAAAACAAGTAACAACAAAGTAGTTCATCCCAGACTTCAGTGTCAATACTTAAAAGCACTGAAAACTACTTTAAAGCATTACCTGGGTAACTCAGAGTAAGATAGGAAACCCTGACCTGTGAGGGTAGGAAATCAAACAACAAACCCCAGATATCAACAAAACAAATAAAAGCCCCTAATAAACTTGAGACCTAAGCTCTGCAAGTAAATAACTTTGTAAAAGGATCTTTTGTGCTATAAAGATTGCTGTGCAGCAGTGCTGCTGGAGCTGTTTGGCTCACAGACCAAACCAATTACTTGACAGTTGTCTAACTTTGGCCTAGGGTGTAGAGTACTTCTGAGTAAGAAAAGTCATTGCAGTTTCTTCATGTCCTCGAGATGTCCTTGAGCTCATCTGGTCTGACTATCAAAACCTATTGCTGTTACATTGGATAATAGCATGTACATCAGGACTTCCCCCACCTACAAGATTCCTGTGTGATGAAAAAGACAGAAAAAAAGAAAGGGGGAGAAAAAAAAAGAAAGCTTGTGCAATTAGGGCCACATATCACACATATTCCCAGTCTAAGGGTTACTTCTCTCCCCCTCTTCCCTGAAGCATCTCTTAACAGCTGAGCTGATTCAATGAAGAATGTCATTAACAATCTAACAGTGCACAATGACTTGGGATCATCCTTAACTTACAGAAGCAAGCTATAAATAATCATCTTGGGCAAATCTAACATCATGACTGAGTGGCAGGTTCTAAGAAAAACAATTCCAGTGTATTAAAACCCACAAATGATGAACCATTTCTTGCAGAACTTTTTGGAATTGTGTAAATCTCTCCAAGGAGCATCAGATAAAGCTGTCAGGGTTGGGGATGATTTGCTTCTCTGTGAGTGATTAAGCCTGGGCAGTTAAAAAGACTTAGCCTGCTATAAGCAATTAGGTATGGTACGTCTGTGCCATTCCAGTGTTATCCTTGACTTATGCCTGCCAAGGATGCAATTCTCCAGGCAACCATCTGGGAATTCATCATTGCCTTGATTTTTTCATGACCATCTTCTGACCAGCCCACATAAGTCCCAGAAAGAGCAGGCCAAAACTTCACAGGTTCAACTGGAACTTCCAATTTTTATCAGCTGTGAAATATGGCAGGCTCTGTCCCTCCTCTGCACTAGTTAGAAACCAGCTGGAACATGAGGTGCCAGAGAAGTTATCTTTCTCCTTTTCCCTACTGTGTACAACAAGCAGCTTCCCAACTTGAAATTTCATATCCACCCATCACTCTGCAAGCTTATACCACCAGTTTGGATGGGGCCATGCTATTTTACATCATCCCCTTTGACACTTGTTTACTTCTTTCTCTCTTCATTCACATTTCTGTCTTTCACTAACGCGTCTCTACAGCTACCTTTCCCACCTTATTTGTTCCCTCTCTCACATCAATGATTGCACCCTCTTCACACTACTACCTTTTTATTCTCCTCTGTTACACCCCAGACCTCACAGAAGCCCTCCTTCACCTCAAAAATAAGTGAAGATAAGGGAGAGAAGAAGGAAAGAAGAGAGTGATGCTATATGAGGGACAGTGGGAAACACAATGTACCCCCCATTTGAGATCCTTTGAGAGGTGCCTAGGTTACCCAGAATTTCCTGAACTCCTGCTTTTTCCAGGTCATGGGTGTTCTACATTTGTGTTTCAGGAGTAGAAGCTTTGCTTGAGTACTCATGTACAAGCCTTGAGGATTAAACCCATAGGTATGTGGGGAGGTACATTGATGCCAGAGTCCTTACATCATCACATGCCTGAGCCAGGCCTCAGCTCTCTCCAGGAATGCCCTATGACTACTGAGCTTCTACCCCTTTTGTAGGTAGTTTTTATGCAGCAGGGGGAGTTACTATTTTTTTTCCAAAAATAAGCAAAACATATGTTCAAAAATGCTGGCTCTGACTGTAACAACCTTTGGAAACACTTACTGTTTTGCATATACATTCATTCTTAAGTGTAACGACTAACATGGTAAACACTGAAGTATGGAACAGAGACAGGATTTCAGTCCAAACAAGTGGTGCAAAAATGCAACACGCAAAATCAGATGCAAAATCAAGAAATCTTAGCCTTTGCTCACTGGTGTCCTTTAAAACACAGAGGAAGTTATTACCATCCTGTATAATTCTTTCAAGCTCTGAAGTGCAGTCATACTTGTTTTACATTGATCAAATAATTCAAAGTGCCAGTTTCCAAAATAACAATATATAAGAGGAATCTGGATCATCTGTTTATTAAATACTAGGTTTGAATTGAAAGGAAAGAAAATTAGCAGGGGAAGCTGTTACTTATGAGCTTTTAAGTGAATCAGCATTCAACAATAATTTTCTAGAGCGTAACTTCCTGTAACCTGTCCAGCCTCAGCCAGATGTTGAGACAATCTCTTCCCAGGCATCCTACCAATACTGATGGTGAGGTGACACTTTCCTTTACTAACACAATCAAAATTGAGTGGCAAAGAAGGTATAATGAAAAAGGAATAAGAAATAAGGAACAGAGTGGCAGATACAAAACGTGCTTAAAGATGATGAGTTTACTTAACAGGATAAACTCTAGGGTTTATAAATTACCTGCTTGGTCATGGATTGCCTCCCCAGGCCACAAACACTTGACAGGTTCAGTTCCAATCATGAAATTACAAATGTGATAGCAAACAGCAAACAGTGTCAATTATATGACTTACCACATAGCACAAAGCCTAGGCCAACAACATCATTAATGTGCAGTTTGTCTATCCTCAGAAGGTCTTCGCAAAATTCAAGATATCACTTTATGGCAACCAAGATCAGGGAAAACAGTCAGAATGAAAAAGAGCAATGCACTACTCTTACCCTCTGCAAAACAGCTTTTCAACATTAAGAGGAAAGACTAAGGCCCTGGCTTAAGGCAGGAAGAGCTTTCAAGTGCTGAGTATACAACTATTTCTCACGTAGTCTCTTCTTGAGTAAAATAACTGGTCACTGCTGCTGCCCAGTACTTATTTTTCCTCTAGTTAACTGATGCATTATAAACTGCTCCCCAAAGCTACAATTTCCATTTTTCTTAGCAGTATTTAAGAACATATTTTAATACCTTCAAAGTCTTGGGCCAAATTTGATTACCCAGTCTTTCCTTTTCGTCTGCTGATTCTTCTTCACTTATGCCAAGCAAATGTGCAAGATTTTTGCCCAGAAAAAAAGACTTTTCTGTGATTTAGAATCTAAACCCAACATATATAAGCAATGAAACACTACAAAATACTCTGATTAACTCTCCAAATTTACCAAAATCTTTTAATTCAGAACCAGGCTCTCCATATGCTAGGCTCTAAATTACCTGACAGACAGATGGTTAAGTGTAAAAGCAGAATCAGTCATACCAATGTGGTAAGAAGACTGAACAAAACCTAGCTCATTACTTATTACAGCAGTTCACTTACCCGATAGTAGTCTGTGCTGTACACATCTCTAGACATCCCAAAATCCCCAATCTTCACCAGTAGGTTTTCACCAACCAGACAATTCCGGGTAGCAAGATCCCGATGCACAAAGTGCTGTGATGCCAGGTAAACCATACCAGAAGCAATCTGCTGGGCAATGTGAAGCATCTGGGATTGGGTCAGCTCAGCAGGACGGTTGCCTTCTGCCATCAGTCCTGCGTCTGGTCCATGTGCCCTGCATCAAAACACAATCTGATAAACTGATAGGCCTCTTGTAAGATGGAGAAGTGCAAGGCATTAGTGAGTGTCAGCCCACACAACTCCATCAAAAGTGCTACAAATTCCTTAGTGAAATAGGGAAAACTTTTTTTCTTGGCTTTTCTCATTTACTATTTTCCTTCATTGGTGGAAAAAAAGGTGGTCTGAAGAGCATTACAAACAGGATATATATTACTCAATGAAATAAGGCACATGTGTTCACAATAGTACCCATCTGTCAGAAAGCATCACTATTCTCCTGTTCCATTCTAGTAATCTTTTCTGGAGAAAGGCTGACAAACGAACCTGCTTGGGAACCAAGGGAAAATTTTATCATTTTGTAAGACTGAAAAACAATTGAGGGAAAGGAAATGAAGTGGCATGTATAACATCACTTTTCCTGTGACTGGCATTTCTTAATTTCTGCGAGGATACAGGCCATTGACCCTTCCATCTTTTCTTAAACAAGAAAGAGCTAGCTTCCTTCTCCATTTAAGAAACAAGGACAGCAATTTTAAATTTATACTTCTAATTTCCTATCCAAATGCACAGCAGGAAAGGATTTTTGCTCATTTCATCACCAAGGGTGAGTCCTGCCTGAGGCTGGAATTCTTGACAATAGGAACACAAAACACACACTATTTGGAAAAACAAAACAGCTTCAGAAATATGAGTTTTTCAAGACCTTGCAAGTCCCTAAGAAGCAACAATCAACTGATTGATTGGAATATTTATATACACTTCATCAAAACCAGAGATATTTAGCATTAGGAAAGCCCAGCAAAGTACTGGGATGCATGAGCTTTACCCATCTTAACCATGTGAGCTCTGGTATGCCTGTACATCCTACTATCTTGAAGACAGAGATATAAACATTCATATGAACAATGTTTTACATGAAGAACTTTTTAGCTAATCCTTATTCAATCAGTGAGGTAATTTGGCAATCACTCCTCATTTGATATATCTTATAATGTTCTAAATATCCTTTTCCATCCATTCTATGTTTCTGTGTTTTCAGAAGACCTTTTATTCCATTCCTGAAGGCTATTCTTTCGAAGAGACCACCTCTCCACTTCCCTCCTTAACAGAGGTGAGGCCTTCACTTTTCTTTAGGGTACAGACACAGGAGTTTGGAAAAGAGTTGCAAATTAATCAAAATCTGTGAGATCAAATCTGACACTACAAATTAGAAATAGGATATTAAAATTGCCCCAAGGGATGAATTTCATGAGCAAAATGACAGATGTGAGAAAGAAGCAAAGGAGGGTATGTAACATTGATGGGACTGTATCTGGTAGCATGCAAAGCAGCTCTCTGCCACAGGGTATGTACAGGCAGCCATTCATCTGGTCTAGGTTGATGGGGGAGGAATAAATGGGAGGATATGAAATCTCCAACTAAAACTCACAAGCAAATTCCTGTTGAAAAATACTGCACCTTTATCATGCATAGTTTTTGTTTTTTTTTTTTTTTTTTAATAAGTGTTCTCAGATGTGAAGCTGCTGAATTAGAGAACTTTTCATCTTTTGCTAGTCTCCCTGAGGACATGGTCTGTATCTAACGGAATTTGTAGATTTTGTAGATTATTCCTAACATTCCATCAGCTTGTTTTTCCACTTGGTGCCGGCCATAAATGAAGTGATCTTCAGGGTCTGCAACAGCCAGGGACATTGACAGATATTCTCTGCAGCCATATCATCCACTAGTCCAGACTGGGAAGGCATGAGTTTGAGGCTTTAGTCCTAGATCTGAACAGTCTTAGGCTGCATGCAGGCAGCCAGGCTCATTTGGGTTAAATTTTCAGACAGATTTTTCCCCAACATCCTTTGGTGGCGCTGCAGGGTAAGAAATATGGAATAGTCCACTTTGCTAGGAACCTCTGGTCTGCAGCACAAGCTGCAGAAAATGTCAGAGGAATGACAAATTGGAGCTTGGTTTAACAGCTTGTCCCAGCATAATCATTTTATGTTATAAAGACAAGGGCTGATTAATAGTTTTTAAAGGTGAAGGCCTTAAAGTAGGAAACATACTGTCTGCTAAAATACTTTTCTGTACAATAATTCAAAATCAGAGTTACAATGTAAGAAAAGGCCAATCAAAAAGAATCAAGGCACAGTATTTCTTATGGAGTAAGAAATTATTTCTCATCAACTGCGAATCTGGCTTCTTCTAATGGAAATTCAATGTTCTGAAATTGTGCTATGATGGCATCAAAGGGAAACTGCAGTTCTCTCTTGATTCACAGCAGAAGGCCAAGTAGACAAATGTAAATGCTCTTAATTCTTAAATATATTTAAACCCTTTGCCAGAGAGACAATCAGTCTGGGGAGAGTAGTAGTGTTTGCATCTCCAGTTCAGATCCCAGTTTCTTCATCAAACCTGTCAGCCCTGCCAATAAGGGAGGATGCTAGTTGACGTCATTTGTTTTATGGTGTGGCTATTTTTTCAAGAGAAAGTAGAAAGACAGCAAACTCATTTCACATGAGCTATCAAAAATGCATAAATTGCAGCATTAGCAATCACAGTCATTTCAGTTATATAGAAAATATTAATCCATTTAACGGGATATCTGTTTTGATTGTTTTACAGCTTTGTTAGAGATATCTTTCCAAAATGATGGTACCTCTAGCTGTATTTAGCAGGAAAGACCTCTGTATGTTGAAATATCTTTGTGATATATATTGATAAAATTAAACAGCAGACATTGAAAGAATAGTCTCTACTTTTACCATAGGACCAAATGCCGTCTCTTAGCTGTTTATATTTAGGTCAAAAAGTGCAAGCTGGTAGAAATGGCACATACATGAGGCCTCTGTTCAAAACATCCTGAATCATGGGTTACCTATTATTGTGAACCTGATGTATCATCTACTTATTTATGACTGCCCTACTGTCAAATTTCAATTTCCTATGCACATTCCTGAATAGCTTTACGAAATAAACCCCTAATCTGGATCCCAAAGTGTAGCATTTTCCAATTCACAGAATTTTCCTAGCTCACAGTTTTCTTTCTGCAGATTTATAGCAGTCTTTCCAAAACACTGAGAGGAGGGAAGAGAAAAGGGGTTAGACTTCAGAAGCTCCTTGACACCTACAGATAGCAATAGGTGTTGAGTGGGATCTTCCAAATGCTACCAGAAGGCCTGTAAGAAAATCATTCCTACTGTAGGATTTATAACCAAATGTTTCAGAATACACTGAAATATATTGGAAACACCATTTCTTTGGTACAAAGCTTGATTTAATGGTACTTCCAAACAGGCAAAGAAACAGAGCCCCACATTTCAGTACAAAACACAAGACTCATACAATTTGTTTTCCTAGGTGTCAGCTTTTTCCAGTGGTAGTTGTTAATTTAACATTAAGTACCAGTAACACCTACCTTTTCTGCCCACTTTTGGCTCAGGATCACAATATATGTTCATGGATTTACCTGAGGAATTTGTTAAGATCTCCATGCTTCATATACTCAAAGACCATGATGAGTGGATCACCCTCAACACAGACACCATAGAATTTGACAATGTGCTCATGTTGCAGGTTAGTTAGCAGTTCTGCCTCACGGTGGAAGTCCTTGCGGGCATTATCACTGGCATCCTTCAGTGTCTGGTGGAGAAAATGAAAATGTAAGGAAGGACAGATGTTCACAGAAGGTAGAAAACATGTGGGATAGCCCTGTAAGGGTAAGATAAGGACATGGTTCAGCATAGAGGATGGAGGAAGTATTTTCTTAATAACTCTTTTAGAAATGCAGATGTGATCTTGAAGTGCAATTAAATAATGGCAATACAATTTTCATTCTCCTGCCACATGTTATCCCGAACAAACACTTTTCTTGTAAGAGAATGCGTGAATACTCATGCTCTTGCTGTGACAAGTGTTTTCCAAACACAGAACAAATAAACTGATCTCATCCCAAAAACATACTAGTACGCAGCTGGTTTGTATCCTTGAGCATTTAACTCAAGCAACCCCTAGTATCCTGCTAGTATTTACCTTTCATGTTAGTTCTTTAAGATAAAACTCTGCTTGTTTAAAATACATGGTGGTAATGTGGATGCATTCTTTACATACTGCTGTTGTTAGTCCCCATGGTGCACTATACATTAGGTAGATTCACATGGGAGTATGTCCCTCAACCAGAATAACCTGAGACTTCAGCTAGAAACTTCTTTGAGATTCTGTAAATCTACTCACATGACTAAGATTAGGTATATGTGTAACTGGAGTACAATTCCTAAAGTGATAGACATGGAGGAAAGCAGATGCACAGAGGAATTCTGGGGTGTCACTGGATCAAATAGAAGGCTTAAATGTTGTATAATGAAATAATACTAATTTATCTGTCACACATAGGCAGTTTCTGATTTCACCTTACAAACTACATTTCATGAGGAAGAAAACATTTTCATGGACAAAAAAAGAGCAAGTTCTCACACCAATTAAATGACGAATAATTATAAAAGATAATAAACCACTAATAGACTCTATAGTCAAGAGGTAGTGGTTGCACTATACTAATTCAAAAAATATTTCTAAAACCACAAGAGAGCAATGGCAAGTTACCAACATTCACAATTTATTCTTCACAGAAACTGCTGTCTGGGCTCTGTACCTACCTTAACAATATCTAGGTTTAATGCAATGGAAGATAAGACACAAAAGTAGTGGCAGTGTTTTAAATAAAGATGCCTTTTTCCTGGCCATCTAGTCACTTTACTTTCTATCCTGAATTAATATATAGAGCATGGGACCAACCACACCCACCAGAACAGAAACAGAATAAGTTGATACTGTCCAATCGTTCTGCCAACAGATTTAGTTTTTAGCTACAGTAGTCATGGCTTGTTCTACCTTTTACTTCAACAGGGACAATTCTGTCCACTTTTCTAGTATTGAATGTATGCACGTGTGAAGAGGAGCCTAGAAGATGGCTGTTGGAAAAAACACATGCTTTACTTGTGATACCACAATCCTGGATCTTGAAAAATGAATAGCTACCATAATAAAATTCAGATGGGGGAACAAGGAGTTGGGCAGAATGGATTGCTGTCTTCCCAGTTCAGGGGTTTTTCCCTGTGGATTTCAGGCTCTGCGGATCCTAGAGGCAAAGGAAATCACTCATGCCTTAGGTGTCCCTTCCCTGAGGAATGTACTTATGGATCTTAACATGCTTTCAGGCTCAGAATCCTTTTCCCATATGCTTTACCAATGATGCAACAAGGATATTTCCTCATCAAGGCTTCACTAGCCACGATATGTTAGTATACAAAGCTGTATCATGGGTATCAAATTTGCTTCCCGCTATAGTCTATACACAATCACATCTGAACTGAGTGAGGACTGGAATTGAAGCGTTTTCCAGTACTTCCAGGCTCTGGGATGATGCTTTAACATGATACAGGCACCAAGCCACAGTCCAGTGTATCTATATATACTGAAATCACTGGTAATAATTCTGTTGTCACTTGAGTTTCCTCTGGTGGTTTCATATATGAAGTGATTTGACTGTAATTATTCTCAACAACAGAATTAGAAAAACAATTAATACAAAACCCATTTTTAAATAACAGCAGTCTGGAAAAAAACAACAGGGAGAAGCAGAGGCTGATCTTCTTTCCAGCAGGCTCTTTCCCTGGAAAGACAGTAAAAATGCTGACAACTCTGTCCTGTGAGGATGGCATATTGTATATTTGAGAAGATGCTTTTTATCTCACAGAAACAGCAAAATTATCATATGACAGAGCAGTTGCCATGGCAATTCCACATTTTCTGTCAAACAGCAAAATGTAGAAAAGTCTGAAACTCAGGCGGGGTTTCTACTACCATGGGCTGACTGGAATTTTTGTCACCCGCCATTGCAAAATATCTTTTTCATTATTTCACGCAGTGCACAGAATAGACACAATGCATGAGAGAGAGCTGGCACAGTCAGGCAAGGAGGAGACTGGAAGGTAAAAAAATTAATAAGTATGTAGAATTTACATAGAAATGACATTGACTAACGCATTTAGCTTGTTCTCAGTACAAGAAAAAAAGAAAAAAAAAAACAAAATAAAACCCTAAGAGCACAAAGAAAGGAAAGACATATTAATTATTATTATCATTACTGACAAGTATGCCAAAGCTCTGCATAAAAGCACTTTCACCAGTCGACAGGAGGTTTTCCCAAGTAGGATCTGAGGTTCAATCACGTGTGCTTTCCAGCTACTCAGGCCCACGGCTAAAGAGGAGGGACAAGCTTCCTTGGGAAACAGAGCGGCCCCTGACTCTTACAGGAGCTCCACATCTACCAAGTTCATCCTTGTAACAGTTGGACCACCACCCCACACTTACTCTCTTCCACAGAGTGCTTGTCCAGGTATCAGCCCTCCATGTGGTCTTTGCTGCCCTGTGCTCTGCAGCGAGTGTGAACTCTGACACCACTCTATCTGACACCACACATGCCACTCTGACACCACAGAGCTTCATCGGCAAGTCAGAGCAACAGCAGGAGGATGGGGCTGTCACCAACATCAGCAGGACTTGGTAGCCAAATTCTCAAGACAGTTACATGACTACTACTACTACTTTCTACTGTTTCAGCCTTCCCTTACAAAATAGTTGCTACTGCTTCCCATCAACATACAAGAGCTGGTATAATTCCTCAAGAAATGAAGTTTTAGCCTTCTTCATTTTGAGAAGGCTCAAAACCTTCTCAAAACTTTCTCAAGGTTTTGAGCCTTCTCAGAACTGAAGGTCTGATGAATTGGAAACCTTTAGTTTTCCTGTGCAGGTGCCAAGGAAATGTTCTTGATCTCACACACACAGCAGTCTGCTAGCTGAGCAAAACCTCCCAGGGGAGCCAGAGGCAGCTGCTAACCTGTGCCTTGTCAGCCTCACCTCCCGCTCTGGGCAGGCTACACTAGTGTGAGAGTATGCCTGGGGATCCAGCCCTGTGAGGAGACAGTATTGAGCAAGGCTTGAACAAACACAGCAAAATGGGCCCTCAAGTAAACAGTAACTTTTCCTTCTTCCACCTTCTGTTGTCTAAAACTGCCTGCAGCAAATGGTGTCCTGATATGATGTGCTATGGGGGTAATGTTAGTACAATGCCCAGGTTTTGTCCTAAGGAAAGTATTTCCAAACACTCTGTGTTGGCCCCAAAAGCCCACACTAAACAAAACCAATTTAAATAAATTGCCTTTCTCCTCTTTAAAAGAGCAAAGGTTCAATTTTTTGATATTTTATGCTAGGCCTGATCTTTTTTATCTTCACAGATTTTTCTGGGCCTCTTAGCTCCTAAATAATTTTCTGCAGCAACGTTAGCATTTTTGATACCAGCTGGCTGATAAGAAGGGAACATGTTGAGTTAGAAGAAGGGATGTTCAGGGCCAGGCGCGAGCCATACAGTTTTCCAGCAACTGGCAGGCACAGGGATCTGACAGAAACCACAACCTGACCCCCACTGTGCAGGTGAGGCTGTGCCTCCTTGCTGTTGAAATCTCCCTGGCAACACCTTACTCTTCAGCATGTATCTGTTTCCACTGATCTCACCAAATGTGCTCTACAGGGACGGGTGTGTTCTGGTTTTACCCATGGAGCTGAAGCTCTCTTAAGACCTTGTTGTGTGTCAGGGTGAGCTGCTCATTGCTGCTGGCATCCAGGTCTGCTCCTCTACAATTAAAACTGCCAAATCCTGTGCTCAGGGATGGAGTCCAGACGGTTCTGCACTGAAGTGCAGGATAGCTCTCTGCACTCCAGTGGAGGCACCATCATTTGACCTCTGCTGTGACTGAGGGATACTGTTATCTGTGGTTGATAACCACAGTGAAAGAGACAAGCATCAGGCAATTAACCCCTCAGTTCAACAAAAAATTTGCTCTGTGACAACAGCCAGAGTGACATCTTTAAGAGCCAATGACAGAAACATAAAATGGGCATAACCTGTTGCCAGAGGTAATTCTTCCCACAGACACCTGCAAGATTCTTCTTAAGGACACTATAAAGAGAGAATCTGGGGGGAAAAAAAAGAAAAAAAAAACACAAAATAAACTAACAAAAACCCCCCAAACAAACAAAAAACTACAAACAACAAAAAAACCCACAAAAACAAACAAACAAACAAAAACCCCAAAAAACCAAAATAGTATGACAACTTGCCCAGAAAATGGATAGATTTGTCTATGGAGGTCTATGGATACATATACCTTTACAGGTTGAATATTCCTCCATTTGATTTACACTGAGAATGAGCGGCAGAGAGAAAGTGCAGTGCAGTATTTAACAGGAAAAATGCTAGGCTCCATTTGGACAGGACTTTCAAAAGGAGCAACTGTATGGAAATACTTTATTTTGCTGTCAAGCAGTTCCCTAAAGTGATAAAGGCCATTTCCATTATAGCTTTGCTAAAATACAACAAAAAATTCATTCAGATCTAGTTTTGTCATCTCCTATCTCTTGCTTTCTCCTGTCTATGCCTATATTCCTTCAGGGCCTAATTTTCTTCTCACCTGTCAACATGACTGAACTACTCCCAAATATTGAAAAGCTTATAACCTTGGCAAACCCAAAACCCTACTATTTTTGATGGAGCACTCTACAAAACTATCCTCCTTTCATGTTCTTCCACTGTCAGATTCAAGACTCTATTTCTTGTTACCAAATCCAAAAAGATGATCTACATCATTTCTTTTACTGTGTGGTTTCATCCAAAATGCACACATGGTTGCCTAATTGTCAGATAAAATTATTTTCTGGTCACTTGGCACAGCCCAAATTCTGGACATCTATTCCTCCTGCACTTCATGAGATATTTCAAATGCTGGATACCTTGTTCAGTTTTTTGGCAGAATACTACAGATGGAGATAAGAGGTTGTTTTCAGGGAAAGTTTTCAAACTCTGAGAGTGTAGTTTCACCAATATTGTGTTCTAGCTACATCCACAGCTAACCTCAGCTCTTGAATTTTGGAGGACAAAAAGGGCTTCGTGCACAGAAGCAGGCTTGGTGTCCAAGCTATATTAATGAAAACTACCCACAGACAATTTCAGTTGCTGAATAAAAGAATGGCACAGTCCTGAAACAGAAAGGTGTTCTTTGTCTAGCAATTATTCACTTAGCTAGTAACAGATTATTTTTTAGTCACATATATATCACATGCATTTTTAATGACCTTGACATTATTTTTCACTAATTGTACTTCAGACAGATCATAAAAGATTTTGTCCCCTCATGAAACAATCTGTTTCCTCCCCTTTCCTTATGAGATTCAGTCCTCATTTTATAAGCCACAGCAAGATCAAATACCAAATTCTCTTAACACTCCATTAGTCTTGTGAACTCTTCTATAGGTATCAGAACAGTTACACTAAATTATAGAATAGACAAACATTTATTTATTTACAAATAAAACAGCATTAGTTGCAACCAAGAATTAATAATGGTAACCCTAGGCTCTTTTACCTTCACTGCCACCAAGATCTTGCCCTGCTCAGGACACAGGTTATAACATTCTGCCAGAAAGACTTTCCCAAAGGCTCCTTCTCCCAGTTCTCTTTTAAGAACGATATTGTGGCGCTTGATGTGATGCACAACTGTGAAAAGAAGACAAAATTGACGTCAGAAGGGAGCTGCAAGTCCAGGATGGGATGGAGCCCATGCTTACAGCTACATGGAAATAGGATTGCCTGTAAAGTAGGGAAAGAATTGAGGTGCCCACATGTCATTTTTTACCACTTTCTGCAAAAAGACTAATACATAAAAATACATTTTTATTTGGAGGGCAGAGTATTTTCTGGTTAAGAAGACATTGAATAAAGAGTCACCTGGGAACAGGCCTTTTATCATCATGTGAGGATGACTGCTGCAGAGGATACATAAGAGCCAATGCTACTTTATTGAAAACATTAAGACAGTGAATCAGGAAACAAACCAAGCCTTTCTCAAGCCTTTTCTACTTTTGTACCTTTAACAATAGCAGACCTCTCCTGTCTAAATCCAAAAAGTTATAAAATTAACCTAAACCAAGAAAACCAAATGTATCATCTTTCAACTAAATGCAACTTAACACTCTGGTTTACGTACCACTTATAAGTAAACCACTGCTTTCCTACATTGTGCTACACTGTGGTTACAATAAGATAAGAAATTTTGTTCTCACAAACATGATTTACTGCATTGATCTGAAGTAAAAGAAACAAAAGATGGACAAAGGTTTTAGTCCACATAGTGGACAGAACCTTAGTTCAATTGCTGCCCAGAATCAATTGATTCAAACATTGAAGCCCTTGAACATTTTTTGACTTATTTTACATTCTCCTTTCAGCAAAAGCTTCCATTAAAATCTTTAATATTTAAAATACTGTACTAAATTTTGTAGACTACATTATCAATTTACAATGTTCAAGCTAAATAAAGCAGTTCTAAGGGCAGTCTAGCTGCCAATAGGGTGGACAGCTCGTGTTGCTGCAACTGTACAATCCAGACAGCATCTGCTGATGATTTTGACCTCAGTGTCTTTGCAAACACTGAAATTTAACCCTGGAAGAAGCCCATTTGCAACTTAAATTCTAAACACAGTGAATTAAATAACAGTGCACAGGCATCAGGCTGGCTTCTGCAATGGTGAAAATCTCACCTTGGCTGCTCAGCTGCAGGGACCAGGACTGAATCCTGCCAGTAATTTAGGATCTAACCAGATGCAGACTGACACCTGCCTCCATACTTGGTAACATGCCTATTCCTAAACAGGTGATCACTTAGACAAAAAAACACCACCTTGCCTCCATGACTAAAGGAGGAGTGCTGATGATAACATCAGTACGGAGAAAAGATGCAGCCTGTCCCTGTTCCAGTCACCACCATTTGGAGAAAAGGATCACAGTCTACAAGAGAAGAAAATCTGTGTCCCACACCCTAAGCCTACAGCAACCTAACCTGAGCATACTGCGTGTAAATACATCTCGTATCTGTGCGTGGACGTGAGGGAAAGCTGGTGCTGGAGCAGGCTTGAAGAGTGAGCAATCCATCACACATCTGCCATCATGAGGTGGGCAGCACACCCGAGGAACAGATCTCCACCAGATCCAGCTGGCACCTGCTAGAAGGTCAGTGTGCAAGCAGGGCCCCCATACCCTGTGCATAGAGTGGAGAAGGCTGGATTCTCCCCACAGCCCACCAGGCTCACTGGGCTTTGCTGCTTTCCCCACAGCTAGTGGCTGCAGGGGGGATAGCCTCCTTTTCCAGTGCCAAGTCTTCTAGGAGAGGCCACACGTCCCATTAGGTACACATGAGATGAGACTGCACGGTACCTACATTTTTTACTCTTGTCACATACTGGTCTAGCATAAAATTAAGTTTTGTCATGGCGATGCTTTATTTGGCCAGCTACCTTAGCAGGTCCTCTGCAGTCAGTATGAATTTTCTTATTTTCATTTTCTCCTCATCACTGGCTTTGCAAGAAAAGCTCAAAATGCAGTCAAAGAACAAGATAGGCCTGAACCAAAACACACATTTTCCCCATGGACACAAGTTAACCAGCATCACTGGCCTCTGCTAATAGTGGTCACAAGGCAGACCAGCAGAGCTGAAGGATTGCTGCCCTGGCATGCCACCTGAGCTCCAGTGTGTGGCACATCTCATCACCTGAGCTTCAAAAATGCTTGATAACAAATAAGTGCTATCCCCTATCCCCTAAAAAACTTGCCATCCAACCCTGCCTCTTGGGGAATTCTCTTTCCCTCTGCTTTACTAGTATTGCCAGGAAGATGCCTCTCTTCCCTTCCCAGAGGCGAAAGGCAGCAAAGGCAGTTTTTCATTTTTTTCTGCCCCACAGCTGCCAAAGTCTCGGTGATGAAGACGGTCTGAATTTTGTGTGGGTCCTCTCCATTTTGAGCCCATTATACTGCTAATGTTGGGCCTAGCAGTACAAAGGAGATTTTTTTTTGTGAAGCTCCTGGAGAACTTCACAAACAATAGAGTAAAAATAAATAAGAAACATATTGAATACTTCTCTGTAGTACACTTAGAGTTGCTGTTAAACACTCTTATATAAACAAAGCATTTGAATAAACAATCCATCCCATAAACCAAACTGTAAAAGTTTGCACAGCAAGGTGCAGGAGAGGTCTGCACAGAATGTTATGCTCTATCCACTCCTGTTACCTTTTTAGCTGCACCGAGTTACTAAACAGATAAAAATGACCGTAAGAATGACTAAATGGAGTAGATTAAACATAAGAACAATGTAAGTAAATCAAACACATATGATGTGACAGATACATGAGCCAAGGAAAAAAATCCGTTTAGCACACTCAGGGTCCCAGCTGTAATGACACTGTCTTCAGTGGGAGGATACTTGAGCAGGAGATACACTGGAAAATCCAGGTCAAAATCTGCTTTCATTTACTATCAGAATAAAGCAAATTATCTCTGTTGAAGTCCAAGAGATTATCCTGGATTTACATTGAAGAAACAAAGCAGAATCTGGCCAAAGTGGTGACATAAACAAAGTCATCTCATAACAGTCTCACAAGAAAAGGCACACAAACATTCAAATGACAGCTATGTATTTTCCTCCTTTTGATTCTAAATGGCAATTGCACTTGACCTGCCATTTGTACTTTTAAGAGCATATAATCTCTGGTTTTAAATCTTAGCTGATTTCTGTAAAAAATACATTCCATTAAGCTAAAAGCCAAGTTGATTTGAAACATTTCAGAAAGAAATGAAATATAAAATATGAAGCAAGACAAAACAAATTAAAGAAGTGTAAATGCTGAAAAGAGGCTATGTTAAAATAATACCCACACAGCCACACCCTTAAAAGCAGGGTGCTCCCATGAATGACTTCAGGGAACCAAAGGGCAACAGAAAGTACAACTGAAGAATTCTCTCTTTTCTTCTCATGGTGTCAGAAGCACCTCACCAAAGAGGACCAAGAATTGGACCTTTAGGTATTTCACTCACTAGCAGACAGCATGTCACACTGGAAATGGTGCAATACATGTTTCCAGGTATGGGACTGCACTCTCCAGGTAACCTACCTTTGATGGTGAGGATGAACAGAGGGGGGTCACACCACATTCTGGAATGGGTTCCAGCAGAACAGGCAACTCAGAATCACCTCACCACATTGAATTCCCTGAGTTGGACACGAATTAATCCAGCCAGCCACAGCAAGATATGCAGCATTATAAACTATTAACATTTTTTTTCTGATAATAAAAAATGAAATGTGACAGAATGAAAGTGTTTCTCCTCAGTCACAAACAATAGATCTTAACATTTTACCACCACATATGACCATTACACCATCTATTCTGACCTTCTAAACTATATGAAGCATAATCTTGAGCTAAATGACTTGTATATGGTAGAAGACTATCTCCAGAAACAGTGCTAGTCTTGATTTGAAAGTCTGAACTATCCACTTACTTTCATGTGTAATCATTTCATTGCTAATAAAAATGCATGTCTTTTTCTTTGTCTCTTAATCATTTACTTGTATGGCTTGCATCTCCCTCCCTTGGTCTTTAGGGGAGTTTCTCTGACAATTTTACCAGCCTTTTCAGGTTTGGTATTAAACACATGTAATCAACACCCTTGCACTTCTTGGTAAGGCAAAAAGACAGAAGTTCCTCCCCCTAGGAAAGCATTTTCTCCAGTTCACCAGCCATTGTCTTTACTTTTCTATTGAAAATTTTTAAATATCCTTTTAAAAGAAGTTGTTTCCAGTTGATTTTTGCAACTGGAAGCCACTCTCCACAAGGTTGTGATAAAAACATAAAATCAGCTCCCTATATCTCTTCACACCCATACATTACACTAGTCCTTTTAAGGCTGGATTTCCTAAGGAGCACAAAAATAAAATACTTATGTGGTATGCGTGTGAGTGTCTCATCTTGAAGACCTCACCAAATTACAATACCACAAATGTTGCGGGTTTCAAATGTGTTCCCATCTACCTCATGAAAAGAGTGAGGAGATGTATGGTTTTAGGAGACTGAAACATGAACTCACTGATGGACAATAAACAGACAACAGCTGACAGGTATCACTGCTCACTGAACTACAAACACTGTAAGATCCTTTTGTGTTGCACGCCCACTTAAATAATCTGCTGAGTCTGCTTCTAAGGATACTGTTCAAAATTTTGCTAGTGGTACACATGTGGGACAGTCCTGATGAAATTTATTGTGCCAGGACTCTGAGAAGAGAATGAGGACCTTCGAGATGCCAAGAAACCAGGCAAGGTGATATTATAAACATACCCATAGCTGCATAACTAAAAAGCAGTCATAGAAAAGACTCAGCTTGTGATGTGACACAAGGTCCCACAGAAAATCCTTTTGCAAATTTCTTCATTCCTTTTCCCATTATTTCTATTGCAATTGTGGACTGAACTATTTCTAAGACCTTGCTAGAAAAAAACCAGATGTAAATGGCCAAGTGATTCTTTAGATTGTGTATCAAATTTGTCCAGCACTTGCCACTCACAAAAAAGAAGTTTCTGCTGGAATCCTATAGCAGAAGGATACAAATTCACCACAAAGAGCACACAGTAAGTCTAGACTGTTTGCCATTGGATTATGCAACAGCAGCATGTCTGCAGTTTCTACAAGCTAATGCCAGAATAGAAATTTTGGTTTATTGACATATCTACTCTTTAACATGGCAACAAAAGCCAACAACAATGCTTCTTTTTCCTTCTTTTTTTTTTAAACCTTTTGACTTGTCAGCCTTGCCTGGGTGCAGAAATAGGTCAGCTCAGTTGTGTCTTTCTGATTATTTGATGCATTTATCCCATACAACATTCATTACTTATTATTCTACATAATTTTTTGTGCATTATTGTTTAATTTTTACCATATAGAGCAACAATTGCTCATGTAAGGCTCACATCCAGCTGTTGTAGGCACAAACAAACAATGTTTTCATATATATATATACACGTTTTTTACTTATATATATGTGTGTATATTAAAATGTGCATGTATATATAGACACACACACACACACACACAGAGCATTATATATACGTATATATAATAGTCCACAGCTGAGAATCAACTCACACCTCTTCAATAGAAGTAAAATAAGCTAACAGACAATCTCCTCTCCGTACCTCAGCTACTCTGCTCTAAATGAAATGTGCTGGTACAGGCTATAGAAAACTGAGTATGGAGATTTCACAGAACAGCAAGGCTAGAAAGGCACTTGGGCTTTGTCACACTACCTGTGCAAGTCCAGCTTCTGAAGCACTTTGAATCGTGTTTTGTGTCTTTGAAAAAAAACACGGTATAATTCAAGAGTTGTGTACCAGTTATCCCTTGGGTGGCCATCAGTAATTTGTCAGGTATCTCACAGGCATTAGATCCTAAATGGGCCTTAAAGAAGGAATGACCCACTTAGGATCTAATGCCAGGTTGAACAGGAGTGATCTTCCTGGAAGAACTGGAGGCATTTATGAAAGGCAAACAAGTGACTGCCACAGGAATGGCATAATTTCCAGGCACTTACTTCCTTCTTGTCTGGACCAACATCTGGTAAATCAAATAAATGTGTGACTGCTGCAGTTTAACCTTTCAGTTGCTTTGTTTACAATTTAAATCCTCACAGGATATGTATTTTAACCCCAGAATTTTTATTTTCCTGGGTTAGAATTAGGCTTCCTTTTGTAACACAGTACTGCAGAACCTTTGAGGGTACCCAGCTCTCCTCCACCTGCCCAGAGCAGCAGGGGCACCATAGATCTTGTCCACTGTAAAATTTTGCGGTAGATGGCATGGTTCTTCTCTGTTTGAAACACAAGTGTTTACTGTCTTTTTGGGTTAATATTTGACTCCTGGCGAGCCATTTTGCTTTACTCTTTTTTTACAGTAATTTACTTGGTTTAGTTGGCAAAAATCCCCTCAGCTTGGCCACAGATAGCCATGATGCCATATTTGATTGGATCCTTGTACTCCAATAAGCATTACTTAAGAATAAATTGTAACAAAAATGATATAATTGTCTTAAATGCATGAGTCTGATTAACTTAATTCATCCTTCATGGAAAAAAAAATAAAGTCAACTGTTTATCCATACATGAACTTGCCCTTGCATATTAAAACTGAGGTGCACAAGACCTTCAAGCCCTAGCAACCTAAAACTGATCTTTTACATGCTAAAACAATTGGGATATAACAGAATAGCAGAAAGCTAAATTTGGCTATTCTCAGAATAAGTAGCGTGTATTAATCACCCTGCATTTCTCTTCCTATGATGTTTCCAGCCTACTAAAAGCTTTTCAGCACAGTATGGTAAATCAGCTTTAAGCAGAAAACCACGCTGGAATTTTGACAAAACACTGCCTTTGCAGATATGTATACACTTAATTTATAAATGCCAATCTCAATGCACTTCTTCCAAAAGGTTAGTCATCACACAACTTAGAGGCTATTGTGAGTTGCTGTGCAAAACCTGTTAGTGTTATTTTACAGTGGCAAATCTGGTCTTTCATATTTAACTGCAGACAATGATCTCAACACAAACACCCTTCCTGTTCAGACCTGGAAATCCCTTCCCTTCACACTATGCTAATCTTTAGGAATTTTCTGTATTACAGAAATAGGAGTACTTGGCAAAGGATGGGGGAATACCAAGTAGCATATCTCATGTAATAAATACTTGCAGAGGGGGAAGGGCTAATAAACATATGTCTTCTAAATATTAACCCTTTTCAATCTCTGTTTTCAGAAATAGTCATGGTCTGGAAAGCATCGCAGGGTGCCAGCCTGAGAAGTAGGATCTGAAAGAAACTACGTCCAGAGATAAGCCATATTCAAGCTTAGAGTAAATGGGTATAAAGGTGAAATTCAAAGGAGATTGCAATGGTTTTGATCTACATTTCTCTGCTTTGCTTCTTCTCTTCTCATTTTAAAAGGAAAAGGAAATAATTTTGTAGTTCTATGTTGTGATAATGAGCGATGTAGGGTTAGCAGACAGGTGCAAAGGAGTGCTCTTTATTGTTACCAATAGGTATGGTTTTATAAAGCCTTACCTATTGGTAACAGCTCTACATGAGGGAGTACAGAAGCATTTTACTGATGGCCTTTCAAAATGAAATATGAAAAGCAAATAGAGCTTTCAAGCTTGTGAAGGAATAAACCATATTCTTGGCTCATAGTTGAAGTTCTATTCCTTTTTTTGAAAGTTAAGTACATACTCAATCTTTACCTTTTGCTGAACTATCTTTCTGAAAGACAGCATAGCATCTGATCAGCCATGTTATTTGAGTAGGTCTGCTCTGTTGCAGCTAATTAAGCATAGAAAGAAAAGGGAATAGTAGATAAAATGTCATAGCAGCATGATAGAATCCAGTCTTATAGATCACTTCTGAGCAAATTATTTACACTTCTCTTAATTTTTATTCCCAATTCCTTTTACAGTTCTATCAGACTGCAACACACTGTGTGGCTTTCTGGTGAGGAAACATGAATCTTACACATTTTTATCTTATGCTTTGCTTTCTTTTAGCTAGCGGAAATAAATCCTTCCCCTAAGCACAAGGCTCAGTCTCTGCCTGCTTCCTTAACTAAGGCTAAGGCTTTGCTGCTATGTGGTTATTTGCTCTTATGATTCTGTGCGTACCTCCTCCTTTCCTGGATTTTGCCATAAGTGGCCTTTAAACAGAAAGAAAACTTAAGGGTTTAGCCATTTCTGAGGAGGACCCCCGAATGACACATAAAGACACTGGACACTGCAAACAAACAAAATATAAAATCTTCCTCACCCTGCATTATTTACTGAAAACCAAACTTGTCAGAATGAAGAAAAAACAAGTCTCAAGTCTTCCTAGACACTGACATGGCAAGAACATCAGTTCTCCCTCTGTCCTATGGGGTCATAGAAGGGGTTAGCATCCTAATGCCTGAGCCCTGTGTGACAGAAGAGAAGACCAAAACATCATAAAAGGTGAACAAACCTGGACAAGCAGGTATTCACTTTTATAGACTTGCTGTCCTTCAGCATTTCTGCCCTCTTCCAAGGTGAGGCACTTGGTCTGCTTGTGTTTCAGTCAGACTGGCACACCTTTTTGTTAGGACATGCCATACACAGAGGCTTATGTCCCCATAGGGCATTTTCCCCTTGGCCCTGCTACTGTTTCAGAATTCCAGTGCTTGTGATGTAATTGGCAGCGCATGTATGCAAGGCACACCCAGAAAATTCATCTTTACCACTGGGCTGTGACAGATACCTCTACAGCAGCCACAATGCAGTCAGAAGATTATTGCATTGTACTACCTTCAAACAAAAAGACCTGCAAGATTTCACTTTTAGGTCAACAAAATGGATTCACAAAGGGTTTGCAAGACTGAACATGCTGGGGGTTTTTCAGGATCAAAACCTTAACAATTGCAAAGAAAAGATGACTTTTCTTTTGTCTTGTTATAATTGCACTGGGAAAAAAAAAATCTATGTTTCCACACGAGCATATCACATGCTTAATTTTTCAATCTTGAAAAGATCTTACTGCTTACTGCAGACCTCCTCTGCTGCCCTGATCCTTCTCTCATGCATCCTCCAAAGGACAAATATAATGAAGTGTATGTTTATACAAAACAAATTATTTCACATGTAAAGGTCATGAAGTTTCTACAGTTTGGGTGATATATCATTCTTCAGGGTCTGACAAATCCTAGGGAAGGATGTAAATTAGAATGTATCATGTTCTGTATCATGTTCCTTGCATTAAGCCTTGCATAAGCAAAATAGTGGTCCTCCCACTTGGACATTATCTGTAAACACACCAAACTATAGCCCAGCCAGATTTGAGAACACTACAGGCTTTTTTTAATAGGATTGAGACGAGTGCCTATTCTAATTGGCCTAATAGAAAACCCAGCTTGCCCCATGAGAAAGTGAGAAAAGAAAAAGCTGACTTGTCAGTGAGAACAGGAGGACTTTCCCAGGTCATTTCTCTTGCAAGAAAAAGTCACATGTTTTCTCTTTTCTCTTGGTTCAGCACGTTATTTTCATGTAACATGAAAACTAATACACCTAGCTAGCAGATGTATCAGAGAATATAAGAAATCTCCTTTCACTCACTTGAGCTTTGGATTGCGTTATCTGCCAGCTGAAATTATGTTTCTCTACATTTCAGATAAAAAAAGGAGGAATTCTACACCTTCGCTAAAACAAATTTTGTGAGGGAGAAAAAGTCTCCATTATATTCAGCTTCTTGCAACTGATCTGCACAACATGCAGCCCAGGGCCACCTGTCCTTAATTGGGTCATAGGCAATGCCCTGCCTTGTATGCCCCCTTGGCTAGGGGCAGCCAGGCACCAGTCACTCAGTCAGCTCATAGTCTGTCTATCAAATGGAGGTGTGTTTAAAGTAGCATCAGAGAGTGTCTTGGTTCCACTGCAGACAACAAACCCAGGTCTGTTTGGTCTCAGCAAGGGTTCCTTCAGACTCTGTTTAAGTAAGGCCTTCGTAAATTCTCACTAACACATATAAATCCCCTCCCACATATCAATAAAATTTTATTTTAGAGGAAGAGAATGAACACAGATACATTGATCAGAAGTTAATTTAACTATACAGTGTGTCAGGAGCTAATGAAAAACAAAGATATAACAACAGCTTCCCACAGGGTCCAGTGTGATAACAGTCAGGGCCCCACTACCAACAGTGACAAAACAACCACCACCAAATGGATCTTTTAAAGCTGTGGCCCATGATGAGGTTGAGGACAAATTCAGTCTCTGCCAAGCTGCTTTCACTACCTAAAAGCATCTTGGTTTTGACTTGGTAATTATAATGTGCTGAGCCAACCAGCTGTCACTAAGAAACAGGAGCTGCCCAAATGAAGCAAAATGCATAGACATTTACTGCTGATTTATCACACAATAATGAACCCAGTTACAGCCTTTTGAGGCATGGAACTGAAAGACAGAAAGAGAGAAGAAAAGAAAAAAAAAAGAAAGAAAAAAAAGGAAAAAAGAAGAGGAAAAGGAGAAAGAAGGAGCTTTGAACATTTTGTTCCAGTCAATTTCCATGAATGAGGAAAACACCAGGCGTGATTCAACCAAAGGATGCCTTCCCACAGTCACACTGTTGCTGGAGAAGTAGCCATTGGGCAGATACCCGAGACATACATAACCCAAAGCACACAGACTCAGTCTTTGCTGAAACATGAATTTTCACTGATGGCAGCACACACACATAGCAGGGCAAACAAGAAGAACGGCAGAAATGGCTGAACGAACTTTATTCAGGATCTGACATACAATGTCAGTATAATGAATGTGACCTAAAGAAGATTGTTACACTCATAACAAGACTGAGTTGGCAGCTTTGCCCAATTAGTACCAGTTCATTTTATGTAGATAACTAGTATACACACACAATATTCTGTAAAAGCTTAATAAATGTCACCATAAAGCGTAGTCCTTTTTATCCCCTGTGCTCTTTATATATGGAAAATACTTTCAGTTGAATCTTCTTTAGTAATAGTTGTAGACTGAAATTAATGCAAATATAATTCTGGCAGTCTCTGCAAGACACCAGAAATGCATGGACCAGAAAGGTTCTTTTCTCACAGAGCATCTATATGACTACTGTTTTTAAAAAACAAAACTATTTTGTTCCAACTACTGTACACCATGATATTTACAGCAACTTTAGTCTGCACAGAACTAAGGCAAAATATAGGGGTTTTCTCCCCTTCCTCCCGAAGTTCAAGTTCTCTCACAGAGCAACAACTACCAGTTTGCCTAGATACTCACCTACTTGGGAAACACTTTAAGCAGCAGTAAGCAGCATCAACAGATGCTACATTTGTTGCACTGTAATGACAGAGCACCCCACCCGCTTACCAGTAAAGGAAATAGTAAAAACTGCTGTGATTTTTACTGTTACCAGTGCAAATGCTGAATTCTTGTCTCAAGCTGCTTGAACTGACAGTTGCAGCCAAGGAAATGGGTGTTGCCCCTCGATATGGCCCCAGCCTGCATTTAGTTAAAACACTGTTGTTAAGCCAAGATGTCACCAGGGTAGCCCAGCAGACCACTTCACAGGCAGTGTTTGTCAACTGCTGCCTCCCGCAACACCACCACCAGCAGCGGGGCGAGTACAGACTTGCTTTCAGGAGGGACATGCCTGAAGTCTGTTGTCAAGCTGGAGGGATACTTTGCCTTTTGGTAGTCTAACATCCATAAAATGGGCCCAAGGAAATTTCCAGGGCTCTGTGTTTCTAGCACATTCTTCAGAATTTTAATGAGAGGAAGGGTCAGAAGCTAACATAATTATTTATAAACCAATGTCAAGATTTCTTGGGTAGTTTTTCCAGTGTTTTCCCATGCACAACTTCAAATTAACTTACAGAATAGTGCATTGTTTTCACCGTTGCTTGTTATATTTATTCTTCCCTTCTTGCAATATTTTCTCCAGTGAGAGACTGGTAATTCAGCCATATGTTCCAAGAATATAACAGGCTCAACTGCAAAAATGACTATTACTGATTTTCACTTTTCCTTACAGAGGAACTACAGAGAGACAACATTGTTTGCTAGACTAGATACACACATACACACACACACACACACACAGATTAAAAGGTATTTGTCATAAGCATTTTGGCAAACAACTCTTATGAGGCTTCTGTTGAGTGAATCCCTATATGACTGTTCTTGTTCCCCCCCAAAAAGGAGGCCAGAAATGCATACCTAGCTGTTTCATAATAGTAGTGGAGATTAATTTATTTTCTACTTGAATAACATCACAAAGCTATAAAGCATAAGTTATGTATTCATCAAGATTCTTTTTTGGTATATTTTGAAAACAAGGGCACAAAATTCTCACTGCCATCACTTTCTTAAGTTCAAAATCTCAACTGGAAACTCTTCAGATATGAGTTTGGCTGCAATAAATACTTCCTTGTAATTTTACTGACTCTGGTCTCCCTAAAGTGTATTATAATGCAGTCAAAAATAAAATAAATTGGCAAGAAGACAATCAGAAAAAAAGATTTTAAAATAACACTATTTGTCTTGCATTGCGTTCAGAATTTTCTTGTACGCCATGAAAGTAATCCTCACTCACAAAATGTGAGCTGGGAAAACAAGTGGAGTTCTTCTAGATTAAATGTCACAAAGAGAAACTGCTGAAGAAAGCAATTAAGAAACCCACAGCATCCCCCAATTTGAGACATATTAAAAAAAAAAATCCAACAAACCAACAACAAACTTGCCATGAACAAAGGAAAATGTGAGGTCCGCTGCTAGCTATGCCCTAACTCTTTGCTTGTTCCAGTCTTTATGCTGTTAGTTTACAGTATTTTATGTATTATCCTCCATAAAAATAAACAGGTCCTTGGGGATTAACATACCACAACCAGTACTTCAAAAATACTTGTACTAGCTCTCTTTCCACACCTTCATAGATGTAAACAAATAAAGATTTCTGAACAGGGGCTATTGGTATCATTTGCCTTCATATTGTGCCAAGTAGGCTTTTGAAATGCCAATTCTTGTGGAAACTGGGGAAAATGATAAATTGCATCCTAATGAAGGCTATTCTAGCTAAGTATCAGAACAAAATCATAAGAAAAAAAAATCTCTTCTCAATAGTGTTTTAAAAGGTATTTTCCTCCATAATTTACCAAATTGAAAGCTAGGACAGTAGCTACGAGCAAGCAGTTTGAAAAATCCGCATTATCCTTGCTACTGGCCAAAAAACCCTGTGCTTTCACATATAGACCTTGCTGGAAGCCCTAATTAGGCACAGTTGTGACAAATCCTGCTCCAGCATTTTTAGTTCAAGTCCAGTTCAAGTCCAGTTCTGCAGGATTGTGACATAACTTTCCCAAATCAGTGACAGACTTGTCACTGACATGGAGAGGAATCTGAAAACAGTCTCGCAGAAACAAGGGATGTCTTACCCCAGAAATACCTCCAAAATTGAACAGGTTGTGAGTCTGAATGAGAAGACAGTACACACATAGAAAATGTGTTACATGCTGCAGTTCTCCACTCTAATATCTGCAGATATACAGAAGAGGAGGATGATCCACATTGTGGAGTTTATGGAAAAGGAATACAGGGGAGAGATAAAATACGGGCAGAGTACAGGACGAAAATATAGAAAGAAAAGGAAGATGACTAAACTGCGTTCCAAAGAAAGGGGATCTCCAGACCTCAGGTGTTTAGTAGTGCTAGACAGATATCCCCTTTTTTTTCCTCACTTAAGCATTTTATGTCCTGTTAATTCATGTTTCTTCATTCTTAACAGTGTTTTATAGCTGCTCAGGAAGATAAACATCTGTCCTGCAAAGAATTCCCCTTAAATATTTTATGCAACACTTTACATAAATAATATGCCTAGTACTGAAAGAATTTGTCCATATCCAAACCAACACAAGCCACTTATTTCTGCACAGTGATTTTTTTTTTTTCTGTTACACTAGACAATCACATTTGGGATTTGTTAAGAAAAAAGACAGAAACTTTTGCTAGCTTCTATATCACTACTTCTTAATGACTCAACTTTATTTTAATGCCACATATCGCACAGCTACTAGCCTGTTGGAAATATTTCTGCATCCTATTTTGTTAGTTGTCCTACAATTTCAGAAGCTTGTGATCTCCTACGGAGGTTTGCAGATGTAGTTCCCTCTCCCTCCCCAGCTATAGCATGACAATGCATGCCAGAACATAAGCTCTGGCACAGACTTTGGAGACGGATGTGGAAAGATTACATAATTTTGCAATAAATTCATTATGATCAAGCAGCACCAAGTTAAAGCAAGCCTCCTGGCCAAAGAAATAACTGAGGAAAAGAAAAGCAAAAAAACCAAGTCTTCACTTTTCTGATGTCCTGTTGCATCAAAGCACAGGGTGCAACAAGCTGAGAAAGTGTAATGTGCTTCAACGTCTTTTTCAGTTGCTATGGTACAGTTTCTTATGGAAAATTCCTTGTTCTGCGTGATGTTTTTCCTGCCTCATTTGGGATGGCAGAACCGTTCCTTGTGTCACCTGAGAAACCGGGCTGTCAGTTTCCACCTATTGGTGAGAAAGAAACTCATCAGCAGCAGAACTCAATGGAAAATTCCTTGGTTAGAAGTTTCTGCGCTGGAGGCCAACATGACAGTGGGGAGCAAGGACGGACAGGTCAGGGGATGAGGGTGCCACGCAGGAGATCTGGCTTCCACCTCAGGGTCAGACACAGATTTCCTGTGTAATCTGGGGAAAAGGATTTAGTCACTAGGACTTCCCGCTCATATGGGCAGGACAGCCAAGCATCCTTTCCCCATTCTTCACCCTGTGTGTGAGGCCCCAGGTCTGTAACCTGCCCACTGGACAACCAAGTAGCTCCAGGTTACAGGAGTGGGGTCATAGCCCAAAAGCTCTTCAGGCAAGGGTAATCTGCATCTGCAGAGTCCTCAGTGCTTTGTGCAGTGAGGTCTTGTTTGGACCATGGGGCTCTAAAGTAATGCATGGAAATAATACTAAGCGATTTCATTATTCTGTTTTTAAGGAAAAATATCAACATAAGCAAGGAAGGAAAACTCCAGCTTTACTGTACAGCCAAATAGGAAAACCACGGGGCTTTTGGAGGAGATCTGCAATTTATTTTCTGCACAGATAATACTGAAAATTAAGAAACACAATATAAAAAAAGTACTATAGCATCACACTAGTGATACAAAGCAAGCAGGGATCAGGCCTTTTCACTAGGGAATTTTTTTTATGGACTAGTTGGAAGTAATCCAATTTTAATGTGACATTTTTCCTGCTGGAGTGTTTGCCCTTCCAATCAAAAAATAATTAGATTCCACTGTTCTTGATTCATGAAAAAAACGAAGCATGGTTAAAAAGAAAAACTAAAAATGTCATTAATATTTTAATGCTGTTGGATACCTGAGGTACTTCAGAATGCTGAAATTTCCATGGATTCCCTATGGCGGTGAGAAGAGCTTTTGACCTCTCTGACCAAGTGGTTTTGAAAATAATAAATACATAGAGTGTTTGAAAAGAGACTCCTTTAGTTATGTCTGTCATGAGAATGAAGAGCATTCAAAATATGACAATGCAAGTGCATTCCACAGGACAAATTTTCTGGTGGTGCCAATATTTAAGCTCCATTGACTTCAGTGGAGTTTCACCCTTTAATCTAAGAAGGTTTGGACTTCTTGGATATCACTTGCAGTAACATATAACTTTTTGTCTTTTAGAGTCCCTTACCAGATAAGTTCAACAGGAAAATTAATAGAAACAGGTGTAGGAATGAAAGAAAATATACTAATATTAATTAAAAATTAATCATGACATTCAAAATTTGCATTCCCATAGCATTAATTCCAGCATAAAGCTAGTAAAAAAAATCACTGAAAAATATTAATGATGTAAAATAAAGTTTTAAATATTTGGCAGCAGAAAAATACTGATTTTCAGTTACCTTTTTGCTTTCTAGAACAATTAAATTGAACATTCCAAAGTGGGAAAATCCTTTCCCTCCCCCAGACAAGCACGCACAAAAACACTCTTACCCATATTTTTGATGTATTTTCACAAATTGAAATATTTTTAAAAAAATCATTTTAAAATACCAACTTGTATAAATAAATTTTATTGAAATTTTTTTTCTGTTTCAACAGTTCAAGTTAAAACTTGAGACAAAATTGAACCAAGTGCCCTCTGCTTTCTCTCATATTTTAAAGCAGCAAATAATCTCGAAATGCTGAAATCTCCCATGGGATGAAAATTCTATTTTTGAACAGCTTTACTTCTGTGCATTTAAAATCTCAGCTACTATCCTGGAACTCTGGAGGGGAAGGACTTTTAATGAAGATGGAATAATTCAGTAAAGGCTGTATTATTCTGGCTGTACAAGGTGGCTGGTAAAGGCTGCAGGACCTTCCTCTCTCACTTTGCATTATGATGGAGAAACCACTCTTTCAAGGCCTCCACCAGATGAAGAACTGTCAGTTCTTCAGTTCTTCTGTGTGAGACAGTTGCCAGAAGCTCATGCAGGAACCCTGAACACCAGCACATTGCTGCACTGATTATTTTCCTCATTCCACCAGTTTGGACTCCCAGTTGCCAAACTTTACATTCTCATCTGAATTCTGTGACTTAAAAGCAATTGCTCTGAAAATCTCTCCCATGCTGAACAAAAGGATAAAAATGAAAGAAAGATTCTACATTTTAATTCCTATGTAACCGCGAAGATTTGTCTACGTACCAATCCTTTGGAATAGCAGAAGTTTTGCATGCAACAGTATTTTTGTGTTAGAACTCAGCATTTGGATTATGATGGGCTATCTCATCTTCAGTAGGGATGGTGCTGTTATATCAATATTCCTAATAAAAGAAAATCTGAAGAAAGTTCCTCAGCTTTTCAGCAGCCAGTGTAATTTAGGTTACTTTTTAAATACCCAGACCCTTTGATAATCACAAGCACTGTTGTTACATTTCCCTTCTTCTAATAATCTTCCTCCTTGTATCTTCAGCAGCACAAGTAGAAGCTGGGGCCTGGAGGTGGAGGGCACAGACTGACAGAGAAATAAAGAATGACCTAGAAGAGGTTTATGTTATTCATCTTGTACTCTATTGATCCTTTCACACTCCCCAAAGATCTGAGACATTTTAAAATTATGACCATCATGTAATGCCATCAGGGATTCAAGAAGGCTTCCCAACTGAACAACTAAGAGAAGCAATAAACATCAGTTTAAAAACTATAAAACCAAATCAACAAACTATAAAAGCCACAGTTACAAGGCCCTGCCACACCAACCTCCAGTTCTCTTCATGGGGCTACAGAGAAGTGTGGGTAAAATTCCCTTCTCAACACGACCAGTCTAGTCAGCGGTCGGGATGACAAAAAGCAAAATAGCAAAACTGGAAAACTTAATGAACACACTGTCCTGGTGAAAGGCAATTAGAAAATCCTTAAATACTTGCATGTTTTACAAGTCAGGTAATGTATCAAAAGCAAAGACTACTTTCCTAAACCCTTTTGCTCTCTAATCCTAACTCTGAAACCATGGAGGACAAGGTAGGTAGTGATAGTAATTGTGTTAAGTTTTAAGTAGTACAGCTGCAAAGGATTGGCTTCACTGGAGTAAATTGACAACAGTCCTACCCTTTGTCTTGCTTATCTTTTATTTCCTTTCCCCTCCCCCATTCTCTCCTTCCTTCTCTTTGTTTGGGGACTGGAGGTCTGTATACACTTTGCTGTTTCCTAGAGTGCCACTTCTTACTGAAGCCCTCTCTGGTTATTGCTTTGGTGCAAGTCATAGGATTTTGTATTGTCTGAGGATGATTTATATCTGCTGCATCTTCGTGACATTCAGTTTTGTCTAGTCTCATTAGTTTTCTCAGTAATTGTTTCTTGCAGTTTATGACATCAAGGTAACCTTAATGTGCTTGCTGGCTTAAACAGCACCTAAAGATAAGAATAATGCCACATTTGCAACATGGAAAACAGGGCGTTACTCCCTGTAGCAAAGCCTAAGGACATACATCATGTTCTGCCTATACAGAGCAGCTGCCTGTTACAGGGAACAAGCAAAATTTAAGAGTTTGCACTGACTTTCTTGTGTTCCATAATCTTACTATAAAATGTTATAATATACTTCACATTTTTGCATTCATGTATAGGGTTCTTTAAGTCTTTACATTATTTTTCCCTGATGCTTTGCTCCACCACCCTTCATTGGGTTGAAAAGGAAGGGAGAAGAAACTATTGTGTTCTGTGAACCAAACTATCAACATTCTATAAAACAGACAACTGTTCAAAAGTGTGATTTTACTTGCAGTCATCCTACAGCTTGCACAACTTAAAAACACACACAAAGAGTCCCAATAATTCAAATGTATCAGAATGCAGAAATGCTTAGCTTGCACAGTTATTAATGGCTAATCCATTAAATGGTTAATTAATTTACCTGAAAGCAACAACCCAAAAGCTAATTCCAAATACAAAGAACAGTAGCAGCTGGGTTTGTTTGAATATGTTCAAATAGGCTTTGATCTATGGCTACTTTAGACTGATTACCCAGAGAGCTAATATGCCACGCAAAACTCCAAGTCCAGCTCAGCACTGACATAGCCTCTCAGAATTTCAACCAGAAAGCAGAGTAGGGAATAATGGGCAGCTTGTGACCATGGAGGGTTTATATTCTAGCTTGTGAACTAGGATTTCCTTTCCTTATTACAAGAGTACTGAGATCTAGGAAAGACTTAAACCCAGGACTGATATCTTTCCTGAGACTGCATTCTCACTTAAGTAATTGTTCTTCTTTCTTAAGAATGAAAACTAATCTCTTGAGATGCTTTAGCTAATGAACAGTGTGTATTTAAACATGCATGATTGTATATAGTATACCCATAGAGAAACACCACAGAAAGCATAACAATCTTTCTTGAAAGCTTTTGCAGACATCTAGATGGGATGTATGACTGGTCTGATGAGGCCAAGAGCTCACTGTGGGTGAGCACTGTGGGTGGGCACACTCCTTTTTATATGATGAAAAATAACTATGGCACATGGAGGCAGGAATTCCATCCCAAGAGTAGACAAAAAAAAAATCAAGCATTTGCCTGTACACTTTCTCTCCATTGTTATAAAAACACACACAATGATTTTCTGAGTTTTTCCCATCTATATATTTCTGAATACATATTCTGTCAATAAACAAAAGCTGCAAAGTTGAGATGGCAATGCTGTCTTCTGCAGGAGCAGTGAACACCTGTGTGCTTTGATCTGTCTTGAAAACACTCTATCTTGCTGTCAAAAAAAAGAAACCTACCAGTCTAAAATAAATCTCTTACCAGTTTGTTTGATGTTGCCATTTAACACAACTTCAGATGCTGAGGCCAATCTCAAAACACACAGAGACCAAGAGGCAGAAAGATTCATGTTGGTTAAAATGGGAAATCGATTCTGGATTGGACCCCTAGAGAAAAGCTATCATTGCAAAGAAAAGTTGAATCTTCTCATCTTCCTCATTCAGCCAGAAGTTGGACTTCATGATCTTAGACTTTTTTCCAATCTTAATGAGTCTATGATTTCTGAAAGATATACTTTATTTTGCACTGTGTTTATTCCTCAGTGTGGTACAATTTCAGGGTTCTCTAAAATGCTGCCATTGAAAGAGGCAAAAAAAAGTGATTTTAAAGTGCAATACAACATTGTGGTAAGTGTGGGAAACCATTTTCAGCAAGGAAATATGCTACATCAGAATGCATAATGCAAAAGCCTTTAGCAAGTCGGGAAAGAGTCATTTTCCTCTTCAGGTAAGAAAGCTAAGACAAAAAAGAAATACGTTCTCCAAAAAGTTCTCTGTGAATTTGAGTCTTAAGTCTGTGCTCATGTACTACATCTTCAGCATGAGAACTGTGATTTATTGTGTCTGAATCTACACCTCACTGAAAAAATACACCCGATGTCTCCTCTCAGGGGTGGGCGCACGGCCAAAAGGCCCTTTCCTGCAAGGCTGAGTTGAGCACAGAGCTTTTGAGCTTCATGTCTGATGCCTGCTGGGGTTGACTATGGCATCTGAAGGAGTCCAGCCCACTAATTCACTCTGCCCAATAGTGGCCACAGAACTGATGTGACTTGGTCACAGGCAGTTTACATCTGCAGTCAGCCCTGGGCTGCCGAAGTTGAGGGACTGCAAACTTGCCTCTACTTGTCCTGCTGCAGATGGGGTGCCCTTTTCCAGGCACTTTGTGGATGCTGTGGGGGTTCAGAGCCCTCGGGGTAGAACCAAAGGCTCACCCCTGTGATTGCATTGAGTCCAGGAGGCTGATCGTCCCTGATCTTGGTAACACTGTTTCACGTCATTACCTGCCAGGACAGATGAGCATCAGCTCTCTGCTGCAATGGCTGTGGGTGATCTGTGACCCTCTGGCCTTTCAGCTGCTTCTGATCTCTCTTCTCCTCTGCTCTCCTACTCCTGAGTGTTTCAGCCATAGGAGGATATAAATATGTTGCTGTTAATGTCAGGGAAGGCATTCCCTATTCTGGGAATATCTGCTTGTTTATTAGACAGGGTTATTTACAAAATGACATCAATGTGTCACTGAGCATAAGTCAATCTTTGCGTGTTAGAAGACTTGAAAGAAATACACACCTTAAGGTTTATTGGATACTTATTTGAAGAAAGATTCCTAATAGGTACTGCCATTTTCAGGTACTAGAAGAGTTACTACCATGATCCAATTTGTCCATTCCTGAACTGAGCAGATCAGGTATGCAAAATAAAGTGAGAATTTACCATTGACATAAGCAGGAATGGCATTGCTGGACAATGATAACACAAATAATTTTGTTCTCACCTGATTATTCAGTACCTTTGCACACCTGCCATTGCATAAGTGAACTTCATGGACCAAAGCATCACAAACGCATTACAACACAACACTGTGTAACAGGGTACTTCTACATCAGAGGTTGGAGAATTAACCTATAAGCTTTACTCTTGCTCTTTACCACTCAAGAAGGAACTTTTCGAGCCCTACATAGGACAGGTCAATGTGTTTCTGTCTGGAGGCAATCCCTTTGCTATTTCAGTCTCAACAGCCCCTTGAGTGGAGTCTGCAAATACTGCAAAACTATTTGCTTTTCTTCTTCTGATGAGACTAAAACAGGGATAAGATAAATCATGTCCTCCTGCAAAGTGGTTGGAACAAATCAGACATGTTTTTATTGTGTTTTCTTTGCCAAAAGCTAAAGCTGGGATTCTTGTTTCTTTTCCATTTGTTTCTCCCTTTTTCTGTTCCTACTTTGTGTAGGACATGTTCCATTTGATGGGTATCATTTTCAGCTATTTCTCGGGGGTTTTTTGTTAAGTCAGCCACAGGCCTTCCAAGCTGTGGGCAGGAAAAAAGAAAGAAAAGAAAAGAAAAGAAAAGAAAAGAAAAGAAAAGAAAAGAAAAGAAAAGAAAAGAAAAGAAAAGAAAAGAAAAGAAAAGAAAAGAAAAGAAAAGAAAAGAAAAGAAAAGAAAAGAAAAGAAAAGAAAAGAAAAGAAAAGAAAAGAAAAGAAAAGAAAAGAAAAGAAAAGAAAAGAAAAGAAAAGAAAAGAAAAGAAAAGAAAAGAAAAGAAAAGAAAAGAAAAGAAAAGAAAAGAAAAGAAAAGAAAAGAAAAGAAAAGAAAAGAAGTACATCCTTGAAAGAAAGCCTAAGAAACCAAACCTAAAGAAATCCTCAGCAACACTCAGAAATGAGTTGCTGTGTAGGAATGGCTTCATTTCAGAAAGTTTCTAACTGAAACTGAGGCTCAAGGAAGTTTTCATAATGGCAGCTGAAAATCCTGTCAAATCTGTCTTTCCTTCAAAATTATATAAACTGGAGATTGTTTGAAGTTAGATTTAGTTTCTATCCAATCTTGGGAAAAAAATAACGACATTATAGAGACAGACACCCCATTTTCCATTCTGTCTTTCCAGTTCTGTGGGGAATAAAACAAAGTGGGAGGAGGAAAGAAGGAAAGAATCTCTGAAAACAGCTTTGCTTCCCATCTTCTTAACTCTGATTCCAACCATCCAATACAACTCAGAGCTGCTCAAGCCATCCTCCTGCAGCCTTTTCCTGCAGCCTGTGCAACTACTGACTTTCCTCAGTTTCCAACAACTAGTTTTCAAAGGCATTTAGGTAGCTAAAGGTGAAGCAATAATTCAGTGGAATTTCCCAAAGTACTAAGCTGACTAAGCCTCTGAATTCTTATAGCCAGACATTACACTTTGAAACTGTTTAGGGCTCCTTAGAATACCAGTTGCTTAGTTTTACTTAGCACCTGAATGCTGTTTCAGCAGACTAGCTGACATTTGAGAAGAGAACTTAGATTCCCCCCAACTGCAGAAATTAAAAAAAGAATTCTCTAGAGGGAGTATTAGTTTTAGAGTATTATTATATATAGTACATATAGATAGATAGATAGATATACAGAGATATGTCACAATATAGAGAAACAGGAAATAATTGATATGCACGCACCACATATTTTTAATAAATGCAAACAATGCCCCCATGTAATATGTTTTCCATTTAATTGTTCAGTTGGCCCCCAAAGCTAACAGGCAAGCTGCTAGCTATAAGTACAGCACAACTCCTCATCTAGGTAACTTTTAAGAATTTAGACCTCGTTGCAGCTTTTTGACTTAGCTTATTTGACACACATTTTCCCTTTCAGGAGCTTTGTACTTCAACCTCAGTAAATCCTTCTCAATCTGCAAATAATAGTATTCAATTATTATGGGCATGGATGGACTAGAGATAAGACCAACCCAGTGTTACTTCAAACCAGATCTTTATGCCTCATAGTTCAATCCACAATCTGACCTGTGAAGATCAATAGCCCATCCTCTGTGGAATGTTCTGCTCATGGACTGAGAAAGCCACTACAACCCTCACTGCCAAGTACTACTGAGCTCTAGGACTGCCTGTCTCTCCCTGTGTCCCTCAAATATTGTCCTACTAAGCAAAGGTCCCTTCAGCATCCTTAGAAAGCAGAGGGTAATGAAAGGTGTTCTCATTTCTGTCCAACAAATCAAAAGAAAACTAGCTTAAGGGCAAGTGAGAAAGGGAGAGCTCTAAAAAATGATCATAAAATACATTTCAGATGTTAATGATGGAAATACATTCCTGCAACTGTTTACTCACATAATCCTCATTTTAATATGACTCAAAAATGCTGAACTCAGGTATTTTACTATATAGAATATATATCTAAATTAAAACAGGCATATTAATTAAACATCTTCCACTGAGAAAAAAAAATCTTATATTTTTTTCCCAGCTGATCTTGTGAAACATGAGAAGCCTATTTAGAAGTTTAATTAACAAGCCACTGCTGACAAAAAATATTTAAAGAACATTGCAGAGTACTTAATAATATTACCAACTGTGTTAATTTTATTTCTGATGAAATTTTAAATGTCTGTTAGATTCAATTTGTGCTGGTCTACCCTATGCTTGTAAAACAGATGCAGATAACTCTGAGACATTGAGGAGCTCCCCAGCAAAAACATGTCAAAACCAAAACTAACATGTCAGCTCCCCAGCAAAAACATATCAAAACCAAAACCTTATGAACCTCAGTGGCATTTTTGCTGGGAAAGGCTACTCACAACAGATGATAATCAAGCTGCACAGGCTGCAGAACAAAAAAGCTTTGGGACATTAACTGCCCAAGAGCAGCTGAAAGCTCAAGCTTTCTGCATCCCAGCCCTCATATTCATCTCCAGTGGCATGCAGCGGGGAAAGCAGCTCCTTGGTAAAATTTAGTAGCCAGAGTACAAATGATGTAGGAAAGGGAGGAACATTGAGCAGGTGAAGTCCTGCTGGGTGCGAGCTGCTATGCAAAACAATACACCCCCAATCACACAGAGAAACATGAGGGGCATGCATATATTCACAGTTCTGATGGCTCCAGGCATAACAGGCCATCCAGAGCCTCCCCACCTGGCAGATCTGCAGACTTACAAAGCCAACCACATGGTCCTAAAGGACACAAACTGCTTAACTTATCTCAAATGTCAGTCTCAAAGCACTGACAGCCTTAATTGCTCAGAGACAGCTGCTGGTGAGAGCAGTAAAGATGTTACACACAGCTGAAAGCAACATTGCTCGTCACACTGTAACTGCAATAAATACTACTCTGTCTTAACCAATGCTTACTGTGGGCATCTGTATTCCTGATAATTTTCTCCCAAAATTCATCTTCAGTTGAGTTTGTGCTCAGGGCTACTGCATTTTTACACAAAGATTCTTCTGAATAATGATGCAACTTGCTTGGGGATGAATTTAAGAAAATTAGAAGCAGGGTTTAGGAAACAATTTTGGCTACACAGTTATTTATTTCTAACTTTCTCATACTTTATTATTTCTCAGATTTAAAATTTTTCATTTTATTCTTATTTCCCTGGGCTGTGTATTTCTCATTTACCCAGAACTTTCACTAACACAAAGAAATAAATCCAAGGCCAAATCCTACTCCCATGCATAGGCTCATGATAGGGATGTTTTCAGAAGGGATTACCTTTTTTTTCCCATTCAGTTTAAGTACTACCCATCCAGCTTTCTGTATAGAAAATCAACATCCAAAGAACCTAGTTTGCACAGTCTGAAAAGCATAACTTAATCATTAGAATATAAATTACTATTTGTCATTTACATGTTACAGATTTAGATGGGTGTTCTGGTGACAAAACACCATATGTATTTCTAATACAGATGTGTTATCAAATGACAAACTGAATGTAGCAATGCCATGGACACTACACTGCAGTAAAAGCACCACATCGGGTTTTCACACCTTGACTAATAACCTAATTGCAGAGAACGTTTGAACATGTGAACACTTATCTTTCATAAAGTGTGCTCTCTGACTGAAGCCCATAGTTGGACTTGATGTCGACAGTGTACTTCAGTGCTCTGCTGAGGAAGAGCAGTGTTCTTATCTGAAGTTTACCTGACAAATTTAAGCAATTTAAAGCCTTTAATTAAGGCTTCACCTTAATTTTGACACTGGAAACTTCCTCGAGAGTACATGTTTAACACTGTCTTGACTCATGTACTTGAAATACATACTTTGGATCTTCTTTGCTCAGATGTCCTTAGGACATCTGCTATTTACCCTGAAGTATGTTTCATGTGCTGTTATTTTCAGGTGGTAAAACACCTGTGCTATCCACAAAACAGAGATCAGAGTCAAAGCTGCTCTTTCTTGCAGTTGCACTTCCAGCATTTGGATTACTGAATAATCTGGGTCACAGAACAACATTCTGTGTGATGAAATGCAAATATTTTTCAGAGAGCAAATTTTTTTGCAGATTTTTTGATTAGATGAAAATGGACTTAAAGGACAGATCAAGGCTGCAAGAAAAGTTATATCCTGGGAAAAAAACTGATTCTGTGGGTTTGCCTCTACACTAAATGAGGAAATTTATAAACTTTTCTTTCAAATTCTGAAATTTAATTCAAGGAAAAATCCCGCACTTTTCAAGTTGAAGCCTTCTGCCTTTGGGAGAATTTCTTCCATCTGACTGGAAAACAGAAAAATATAGGTTTATTAAGTCTCAGAATGAGCAGCAGGAGTAAAAGTATTTAATTTCCCTAAAACGCATTTATTCCCTATTACATTTTATTAGTTGGGCAAAGGAAATAAGTGACCGTATTCTTGGTAAAAATATTTGAGACTCAGAATGCTATAGTCTGGGAGAAAAATCTCTTGCCCAGTTAAAAAAAAAAAGTCAAATGCAACTAATGGAAATACACCACTGATATATACAGCTGCCATTTCTGACATTCCTATGACTTGATGAACAACTGTAAAGACACACATTTTAAATGGTGACTCCAATCAGAGATTAAAATATGCAGTCAAACTACAAAAGTATTTAGTCAAAATAACTTCGTATAACTTCATATATCTTTATATCCTTATTCAGCCAATAAAATATCTCCAGAGTAAAACAAACAGTAGGATCAGGACAAGAAGTAAATACAATTTTTATACCCCTTCTTGTAATCTCAAACTCATCCATGTTTGGCTTTCAGTATATATATTTTTTTTTAATTTTCAGCATCTGAAAAGTCCAAAGTGGGTGCCTTATTAAACCTCCCAATCACAACTAACAACGAATGCCAGGAATGACAAGTTCAGCTTGGACAGAGAGGTTTTTCTTCCCAGTCTGGATTTCACTAAGATTCATCAGTTTTGCTCCTCTGCATTCTGGCTGCTGAGGTCATAGTGTCTTTTACAGGAAAATGAGCTGCTTATAAATTTTCAGCTCTGCGAGCTTTGGGATTGATGGAAAATCCCCAGCCTCAGGGCTTAGCTGGCTAAGAAAACACTACAGCAGACCTTTTTTTGTAGTCACTCAAATATAAAAGCCTTTCAAAAGAGATGGAAATGCTCACAAAGTGTTTGTCTTGGGCAATCCTTCGTCTGTGCACAGGGACCAACTCGATTAATTTTTCACCTTATAATGTTAGGCAAAAAAATTACCCCTATTCCTCAGGACTGTAGGAAGTGTAGTGTGACAGACAGAGTCTGGAATAAAGTCTGTATAAATAAAGTGCCCACTACAGGCAGTCTGCATTTTGCTCATTGCTACTTTCCAAAGGACACTATCTGTGCAGGATGAGCAGCACCCAGAAACAGACACATATGCTGCTCTGGATCAGAGGCCTGTCAGATCCCTGCAGCACAGAGACTCTCCTGCTGAATTTTATTTTTGCCAGCAGCATTTATTTCACCAGAGGGTCATGTCCTCACCTGGCAGTGAGAACTTGCGCACCCAGCAAAGGCATGCTGGGGCCAGGCTCTGCTCTGGGACTCCTGGGACAAGACTGCCTGAGAAATACAGACCAAGTGATTACAGCTCCTTCTTTTGTTGCACCTACCCTGGAAATACAGACAACTTCTTTTTTCATATTGGATGACTCACTAATATTGATCCAAGGGTTGGGAAGAAGGTTGTCAACATGCTCCAAAATTAGGAGAAGCCAGACCACCTTGTAAGGTGTGAGTGGTCAGAGCTGTGAAAAACAACAAGGTGTTGAACTACAACTAGCTGCAGCCTTCAGCAAAAAGCCTGGTAGAGGAACTGCAACTCAGTGGACCCTAGAATCTGGCTGCTCCCCTCTGTTCTCTGTGGTGGCCATGACAGGGCTGTCTCCCCACAGTGACAGAGAAGGGCCAGCTCTGCACACTCATGTGCTTCTGCTCTGTTCATATGCTCCCAAAGAATCAAAACTGAATTTAAAAAGAACGTAATGAATGAAACAAAAAAGAATATAATAAACAAAAGAAAAAAAAAATCCTGATTTTTTTTTTCTTTTTCCTCAGGCTTCTGGGCTCTGCCTCACATTCTGAATCTTTTTTTCTGATTTTATTTTCATCCTAAAAGGAAATCTGACATCATCACCAGAATCCAAGACCTATGGCTTTACAGACAAAAGTCTTGTACTATGGGAGTCATGATAAAATGATAAGAATAACTGTCCTATTTCTTTTCTCCCTCAAAAGTCATTAAAGAAGGTGGTGGACTGAAGTGGAGCACTGCTGCAACTTTCCTGACTAATGGGAGCACACAAAATCTGGCTATGCATATGTTAAAAAGAAATATATAGCTAAAGAACAAGGAAAGTCAGAAAAAGATTGAGGTCACCCTTAACTAAATGATGTAACAATCCCTAAAATGCAAATGAAAATCCCTAAGTATAAATTGAAAAGTTTAGTGTTCAGAAGGGGATAAAAGAGGGGTGCTCTCAAAATTTCTGCCTTTAAAATTAGCACTGCACATGCAATTAGCAATTTACTCTGGAACTGGAAGTATGGGCTAAATTCATTTTTTCAGATCAGCAAAATAAGTTAAAATTGTTTAGAAAAATTATTTCTGCCAACTTGTAATCAGCTTCAGACTTTCCCTAATGGAAGCCAACTGGAAGTAAAGTAACTATTATCTAAACTGCATATTCAGACTCCTACACTTGAAATAACAGAACCTGAAAATGCAGAAATATAGATGAAATATTAAGACTATCTCAAGAACGTACCCAAATTTCCCATATGAAAGTCACAGTCCACACCACATCATCTGAAATGCAATGGCTATTTATAAGGCCAGTCACTGAAAACATCTTGCGACTTAGCCATCCACTGACTAATCAATAAGCCTGCCCAGTACAGTATGCTCTTTCCAACACTGAAATCAATGAAATTGACAAAATTGAGTGAGTCGCAAGTACAGATTAGCTGAGAAGTGCAAACTGATGTCAGTGCAGCTATTTCTCCACTATAGGGGGCCTGAAACCGAGAGCTTGCAAACTCTTCATTAAAGGGAAAAGCTCTAACCTTCTTTCAGTAGCACCCAAACAACCACTGTGACTTCATGGGACAGGGGGTGGGAGTTGCTAGGATAAGGCTCAGAGAACCGTTTGAGTCTCAAAATCCCAAAACCACCTGCAAGAAATTACTTACCCAAGTTCTGCCCTAAGAATCTCAGTGTGGGCACTTCCACTGACATTTTAGGACCTCTCCTCAGGTTTGGCTTATCACATTTCTACCAACACATCCATGTTATTTACAGACTGTATTTCCACCATTAATCACGGAAATCTAGCAGTCATGGACTGATACGTTCCAAGTGCTGGGCTGCAAGTTTAGTGGTGAAGAAAGTCCATAGTTGTTCCTTGAGAAAATGGATTTGTTTCTTCCATCCTCTTCCAACAGGTCTGGTAGGCTTAGCTGGTAACTTCAGCAACTACAATTTCTATGCAGAGGTGTAGAGGATAATTTTTGAAATACCATAATATTAATGAAAATCTCAAGTATCTTAGGGTCTGTGACAGCTCATAAGATTAGTGAAGCTAACCATCTAGAAAAGGGTAGGATCTACATCACCAAGACATTACATTGTGCAGCTGATTTCAGAGAACAAAAGTCTTGCAAGATTTTCCATCCGTGCAAGGTTTATGGACCAGATGATTTTACTTCCCTATAGAGTTATGCCTCAATTTTCAACAGCAACAACTGAACCTTGTTGGTAATTCCCAGGCAAGAGATATGCAGGTGGACACTAACACAGCATCTGGTTTATAATGCCTTAACTGCAAAGAGCACTGCAGCATGTCCAGGCTTCTGGCTATCTCTCACCCATCTAAAATCAAAATTTTCACTCTCTGACAAGAACTGACAAATGAGACATACCTTCTGCTTTCATATATAAGGGAACCAAGAAGTCATACGAAAGGAACCAAGAAGTCTGGTAGGTGTCTGAAACATATCTGTGTACCTCAGACTGTATCATTTCAAGGTGAAAATATTCAAGATGTTGGAGTGGCAGATGAACCCATCAGCCAGCAGCAACCAACAGAACACCGCACGGAAAGCAAAAGCCAGGAGCTCTGGGATAGCATGTCAGACAGACATATGCTGACTGAACTGATGAGAAATACTGGTAGTTAAGTGGTAAATATCAGCCAAATCCCAACTGGAAGATGTAACCTTCTACTGTTACATCAATTAGAGGTAGAGACAAGCGTTGTGCTGAAATTATAGAAATGCAGTCCTTCTGAGTGTCGATTGGAACCTGACGACTGAAGCTGATGGGTCTGTGGTATTCACCAGTTGGCTTTTCCCACCCTGAAGGCTGTATCTTAAGAGGAGGAAAGTGCTGTAACTTCTAGCCTGAGACAGACTTTTTAGAAGTCATCACTCTGCATTTAGTTATTTAGTAGTGAAAGGACCAAATGACAAGATACAGAGATGGAATTTCAAATTACACTGATTATAATCAACTTTTAAATTTTCTTTTAAACTCATGCACTTCTAATTCTTTGCAATGAAGCGTGATACACTGTATTCAGAAATGATTTTCTGTAGATAAGTCGAAATACGACCTAATTAGGTAATAAAAAAGAAATTCCACTTGCTACTAACAGTAAAAGTATTCCTTAATTTCTGTGAAAACTGCAATACAATATGTGTACTGTTTCACCTAGCCTGATGTCTCACCTCCTTCCACAGACCAACATATGCTAGATACAGAAGTACCTTTTCCAGCATGACTATCAGTAATTGTTGGGTTTAATGCTGGTGAACAATGGAACTCTGATCAGAAAGGAAATAAACATAACTGTTAACTATCTTGATGGAGATGAGAAACCAGATGACATCTGGAGCTGTCATTATTCTATACAGGAACAAGGTACAAAAGCTACTTAGGTTAAAGGTTTATAAATGCCTTTATTTGTATGTATACCTCCAGATATACACATCAGGAGGAGGTTGGTAGGTTGAGAAAGGACAAGCACAGCTCTGTAATAATAAATAACTGAGAAAGAAGGAAAGAGAGGATACGTAAAATTATATGTGGGAAGCCCATTTTTGTCCAAGACAGTTTCAATTACACGTTTTAATTGGATAGATGCCCAGTGTGGTTGAAGAAATCTGCCTTGGTTTATACACTGCCATAGTTTACCTGATTCTCTCTGCTAAAGCAAAACCACCACCCCCCACTCCAAAACACAAAGACTGGGACCACAGTGGCAATGTGGCAGAATGCAGAGCTTCAGCCCCTCAAACCTCCCCAGCACACCACAGCAAAGCCCTGGAAGCATATCCTGCAAGCATTTATACACCGACTGAACTTCATATACTGTGATTAATTTCCCTGACACCATGTGGGTTTCATTGCAGCATACAAAACCAAATACAGACTTACGTATTTTTAGGATCAGAACCTACTTAACACAAGTCAGTTGTGATTTAATATGTCTGTACTTAATGCGCAGTTTACTAAATGTGAGAGAATTCTGTATTTTAGTGCAGTCTGTGTTTTTCCCCAGAACAGCATGTATGTTGTTTCAACATTAATGCTGAAGTTAAAAACACTGCAGTTACTGATATTTATTTAAAGAATTAAAAAGTTGTCTAGTGCAGCTGGGAACAGAGGTACAGTAGCCTCATTTTTAAAAGCAGAGATTTTTATATAACAATAGGGAGCACTGCTGGGGATGTTGCCCATTTACGATTCTTTAACAACTTCTATTTTTCACAAGAATTAATGTTCTAATCAGAATGCATCTGTATAACATTTTTCTCATGCTGATCAAGTATCACCAATTCAATGATTTTCTCGTGATCCCACTGCATATGCTGGGTCAGAATATTCAGATTGTTATTATCTGCTGGTAAAAGAGGTAATACAGCATTTCTAGCCACAAAATAGTGCCACACAAACAAGCTATAGTAATAGTGAACATCAGGGATGTACAATAAAAAGGCAGAAAAAGACCTTTTGTTGCAGGACCATCCTTCTGGACTGCGCTTAGTGTAACAATCTGGATCTTAATAAGCATTAATATTCACAAGCTAAGTGGGTAGTTCAGCATCAGTCTTTGTTTGCAGTGTTAGAAGTTATTCATTCGTGTCATGCATGCATGTCAAAAAGGATTACTGTTACAGCATTTAAGCTTTGTAAAGTTGGAGGCAAATGCTTCCAACCTTGACAGTAAGCCCCTATGCTACAGTTTGTGCTAGAAAGTGATATCTTTCAGGGTGGGATACAGACAGGATGTAGTGTCCCTTAGTTGCAAGCCCAGTGCTCACTAATTATACTGGGAATCTCTAGAGTGACTTCCTAGAGAAACAGTTGAGACTTCCAGTGATACTTAAAAACAACCTTCTCCGAAACACTTACAGAACTTAGTGTCCTGATGAGAAATAGTAAGCAGTGCAGTTAGTATTTACCACAATATCCTTTAGGTATGTTTTCAGTTATGTACTTTAATGCTTATCACTGGTTCAAACACCAGCATTTCACATGTTCAATTCTGAAACTATTATTAGGTTTGAAAAGTAGCATCTTAAGTAAGTGATACTCTTTTTCAACTCTTCATAGTTCTATATGTTTAGCTCTACATATTTTTTCACATTCTACTTGCGACTAACTGAACATGAAAAAATTTGTATGTGACATGTATTGTCCATGATGCAACCTGCTCTTCTGCTCTACTGTTTTGAATTAAACATTCAAAACAATTTCTGTCTGTGGAGGTTGAATTTTACAAGGAAATTACAAGAATTGAAGTTTTAACCCTTATCATTTTTACAACTTTACAAGTACTCAGATTTGAATGTTATGTTAGTAAGATCTGATTATATGATCCGGTGATGTGGATATGATCAATTTAAAAACAGTGCATATGTAAGAATACTGACTTTTTCTTCTGATTCAGGATTTGTTTTCTCCCAAGAATACATTCAGTGCACAGGACTGGCCAAAGACCACTGAAATCAATGGAAAGGCTACCAGTGACTTTGATGAAATATGGATCGGGCTTTGAGCACAATACTGCTCGCTTCATTGCCTTGTCACAAGGGCTGAATTTGGCTTAGACAGAGGTAAAGCAGTTCATCCAAATACCTTTAGTAAAGAGCATACATTTTAACCCCACCATTCCGCTCCCAGTAATTTAGAGTATGTTTTTATGCTAGTTTTCTGTTAAGGAGACACAACACTTGCACAGGTAAAATGAATGATTGAAACACATACAGTTGTTTGTACTTACAGGTATCTGGCTTGAGTTGACTGTTGGTAATTCCAAAATACTGCGGATTTTCTATGACAGGAATCTTTGTCATCCCAATGATGACAGCATCAGGACCCCCCTCAGAAGAAGATGGAGTGTTACTGCCATTTGAGATGTGGTGGAGGGGACTGGCTGAATCATCGTCATTGCTGATGACTGAAGAAGGACCTAGAGTTAGAAACAAAGATTTTCTTGTAACCCAGTGTATGATATTCTTCCCTCAGATGAGTAATTTATCCTTTTTTTTTTTTTTTTCTAATTTTGACCAGTTGTTCTCCACTCTTATAGTCAACAGCTCTCTTTGTGTGTCTTGTTGACCTTACCTCAAAAATTTTGTATCTCTGTGCGCAGATGGAGAACAGTGGGTTTTTTCCATTAGGAACTGGAATCAAAACAAGTTTTTGTACTGGTACATCACCTAGACTAAATGTCAAGGTCCAGCACAGTCTGTCACTGTGCAAGATCTCAAAACTGGTTGAAGTAATTTTGTCATTCTAAAATAAGCTATGGAATACACACTTTAACTTTTTTACCTTATGCCCTATTTGAAGCACACAGCAGTAAGAGCACAAATACAGGAATGCCTGCCCTACCTGGCATTTTAACAAGACAAAAGACACAGAGCAAATGGGCTCATCCTGATGTGGGAAGCTGGTAATTTCTGAAAGAAACATGGCTCAGGGCCAAAATCTGGGGAACAATTTACATAGTTGCAGAAGTACAGAGAAGATGCTGAGAACAGTAGAGGAGTAAAATGCAGAAATTTTACTGGAGTCACTGCAGAGAGGCTCATCCTGTTCAGGGGCATATTCTACTGGCTCCCCAGGCCATACCTGTATCTAGTCACCTTCCAGAAAAAGGTCTATTGTGAACAGAAATTCTGTGACAGTTTTTGTTTTGTTTTCATTCCATGCTTTGTATTTTTAATGAAAGTGCCACAGAGATAAAACCTTGTAAATGGATTAAAAAAAATATCCCACTTAGCACAGTGTCCCACTTCTGTGAACTGAGCCTTTGAACTAACAGCAAATCAGCACAGATGACATTCGAACTCTTGATATCCAACTCTGCCACTTAAATTCCACATTACTTCTTCCAGTTTACATTCGGTATTCATAGAAAACCAGAAGCACCATTTAGCAGCAAAGACATTTTGCCTAATCTCCTGACTGAAGAGACAGCAGAGATCACACATATCATATTTCATTTCAGTCTTCATCCACATTAACTAAGGTTTTTTGGGATGACATTCATGTCTTTTAATAATAACAATAAAAAGATGATACCAGAAACAGATGGAAAAAAACACCTTCTGGAAGTGCCTATCCTGAAATGGCATCTTTAGCCAACTGCATTTAGCCTTTGGGCAGCAGCAACATCTTGAGCAAATGTCCTCCCAAAGAAGGGGGCAGAAGAGAAGACCTTGAGGACAATAAAAAGCTGTGTTTACTCCAAGTCACCCATGCAACATGTTGGACTCCCAGACTGAATTTTAGACTGCACAGAAGGAGCACTGCAGAGGCAAGACAGAACTGAGTAACCTGCAGCATCTGCAGGAGAGATAGGGAATGCAGAGGAAAGAGTGAGAATGGGGGCCACCAGCAGGTTCTGTATGCACGTTACTGAGGACATGAAAGAAGACAGACGAGATCCACTGCAACAGACACACAACTGAAGAACCAGATGACCAAAAGGATAGCCCCAAGCACAGCAAAGATAGGGCAGCTTTAAAGAAACTTCTACTCTTCTGCGGCTCACTGTATCATTAACAAAACCACTTTGTCATTACACAGCATGGCTCACCGCAATAAAACTTAAAATATACTGGCATGTGGCTATTCAACCCTGTATTTTGAGACAAAAGCATATTCACACCCCTGTCCTGCTTTTCTTTCTCTCCAGTTGGTTTAATGGTGCATGAGGGAAATGTTCTCATAGTTTGAAAAAGTACTTCCCCCCCCAGCCTGAAACACTAGAAGTAATTTTTCAAATACCTGGCACTTCACGGGAAAGTCACTGATGACAAATGTAAGTAAAGCCTAGATCTCTGCAATTTATCAAGTAAAATACTTGGAAAACCAAGGCTGGTTTTGTAATTTCTGATCACCCAGATCCCCACATGATTGACTCTACTGGGAAAGATGCCAGGATTAAGAATTTTTGGTGAAGATTTCTGTAATCAAGGGCAGAACCTAACAAATTGTGGGAATGGGCCACTCAGATGGCACAGCCAATACTTAGGTTAAGTCACAACACATTTTTCAGATGGATGAGAGTTGTTTGCACAAACATTAGGAGTGGAACCCATTTAGAACTGCATTCAGTTTTTAGTAGATACCATCCTTACATCTCTAAACTTTCTGAATCTGAACTTGCTGCTCTAAAAAAGCAGTCTGCTTTCTTGGGAAAACAAAATACTTTTACACTAATACACTTTAGTATAAAGATTAAATCCCTTCTCTCACAGCAAATAGGGAAATTCTCTCAGCTCTGAAACTTAGTTGATGCATTTCTTTAAGTCTTTTTCAGTTCTGCTGTTTTCTGCTGCACAGGAGGAGGTTTTTGTCATTGCTTGCTTCTACCATACATGCAGTGATAGTGAGGAAAAGTGACCATTACACATTTCTAGATGTTAAAGTGGGATAATGACTAGGAATTCAGTCTATTCATTGAATAATTTCTGCAGTACTTCAAAATGCAATTTTGTATGGTATACTATTTTCAACCAGTATAAATGCAAAGTGCTGCAGGTAAAAAGCAGACAACTGTTCTGTAAATCTACTCAATTAGGCTAACTGGTAAAAGCTAGTCTTCTGTGTGGTATGAAGCAGGTTCCAAGTATATGCAGCTCTCTGATGTAGATGAGGAAAACCTGGAAAATAAAGTGACTTTCAGACCAATTCCTGCCAGTACAAAACAGTTTTGGAAGAAAAATTCAACACTAGGGACCTTGTTGCTATATCATTCTGTGATCCCTCTTATAATCAAGTAAAATGCTCATGCAATGGTTTTAGTGAAGAGTTGTTTTCATTCAAAACTCCTACTTCCTGTCTATTTCTTCTCTAATTAAGACAATTAGAACCCATCAGATGGAATTTTTTGTGTATCAGAGGCAGCTGAGCTCATATCTTTTCAAACCTCCCCTTTCCTGACCTTTTTTATCAATATGAGCAAACTTTTATATAGACAATTTCCCCACTAGTTTATTTGCTAGACTATCTACTCATCAGAAAGTTACATTTAATTGAATGCACTACACCACATTACAGCTACAAACCAGCCAGCCCTGCAGCTGGCTATGATATTCCAGTAATGTAAAACCATTTCCAGGATGTAAGATGAGACTATCACCTATGCTGACAAGAAGTGAGAGCTGCCCTTTTGTGAATGGCCTCTGTGCTCAAAATGAAGGGTAATTTCTTGAGCACCTTGGAGTATGGTTTCATTCACATGAAATGCAGCTACTGAATTACATGTCAAAGGTAGAATGAGTACGGTAATTACTCTCAGTCACCTACTACTGCCTCTGGTTTTCATAAAATCTGCTCTTTGTTTTACACCTGAAACCTGAAAATTTTAGACAAAATGTAATAGGTTGGAGCAAAAATCATGGGTTATCAGTAGTCATTAGCTATTGCCAAGAGCAGATTCACAATCGGCTTAAGCTTTTAAGAAGACTCCAGAGACTTTCTCCACCTTCCAGTGTGCTGCCAAGGATCTTCCCTTGATTTCATTTTTAGAATTTTTTTCTTAAGAAGACAAGTTGGAGCCAGACAGGAATCTGTAGCCTTCGTTGGGGAAGATGTGGGTATCCACCACAGAGATGAATTTCTCTTCTCTTTGATATTAAGCTAAAGACTTGTCCATTCCGCATCACCTAGGCTCTCAAGAAAAATACCTTTTGTATTTGTACAAAAAAACCCCAAAATCTCTCTAAAAAAGTTGTGATTTGTAATAAAACCAATTCTATTTGAAACTGATGAGTGATAATAAGACCAAAATGCCTCCAAAAGCTGGGTGGAGAATTATCCTCAACACATAATATCCCCACATTCTGTACAGGCAGAAACAGCAAAATTCACTTAGTGCACATCCCAAGGAGAACTGTGCTATCGCTTGAACAGTGCATGTCTGCACTATAGTTTACCTTGGTGGTGCCAAAAAAATTGAGTTTCTCCTAGGTTAAGAAATAAAATTTCGTTCTATCATTTTCAAGGTGTGTTACTATTTTTGAACAGGTGAAGGAGATTAATGATTATTATATACAGCCTTTCATGACAGGAAAAGCTAGGAAAATTGGGATTGTGCAGCCTGCAAAAGAGAAGGCTTCAGGGTGACTTCATTGCATCCTTCCAGTACGTGGGGGTAGCCTGTACGAAAGATGGAGTGAAACTATTTACAAGAGCATGCAGTGACAGGACAAGGGGCAATGGCTTCAAACTGAAAGACAGTAGGATTAAATTAGATATTAGGAAGAAATTTTTTACTGTGAGGGTGGTAAGGCACTGGGACAGGTTGCCCAGAGAAGCTATGGTTGTCCCATCCCTGGAAATGTTCAAGGCCAGGCTGGATAGAGCTCTGAGCAACGTGGTCTTGTGAAAGGTGTCCCTGCCCTTGGTAAGGGGGGTTGGAACTGGGTGACCTTTAAGGTCCCTTTCAACCCAAGCCATTCTATGACTGTATTCTATGTTTCATTATGCTCCTTTCACCATCTGAATTAATGCAGTTTTAACATGCATTCTATCAAGACCTATCTACACTGTTATTTGTTGGAGCTACACTTGCACAATGCATTTCTGTGCAACTCACATCACTCCAATTACCCCTGAAGTCACTAAGGATGCCTCGGACACACAATAAGGTAAAGACAATAAGGGTAATAAAACACCACAAACCCCGCCCCGATTTTAGCTTTGTGGGTGGGGTTGTGTATTTCCAGGGATGCATCTACTTACTCAACTGTTAGGAAGCAGTTCATGTAAAAAGCAGCATTTATAGAGATGATTTTGTGCTGTGATGCCTTAATAAATATCATTCCTTCCAAAAATTATGTTGATTCCTAGGATGGCTTCTCAGTAGACCTTGCACTAGCATTGGCTCTTAGTTCCTCTGGGAACAGGGAGCAGTCTGTGCCAAGACATGGTAACAGCACATTATCAATTTAAAAGCACAACAGTGAATGTATCTCACAGAGTCAGGACCTCTGCTAAATTCCAAGGCCATACTGAATCTTCTTGCTTTTTCCTTTTGGGAGGGGTATATTTTTTCACCAGTTAAATACATTGTTCTGAAAAGCAGATTCTCCCAGGACAAGATTTCTTGTGCTGTGAGATTCACATGTTTGCTGTAGATTTTTATATTTTCTGCTCGATTGAAATGAAAGCATTATGCTTCAGCAAGAACAGATATTCAATTTTTCCTGCTAACAAAGTAAGAGCCAAATTTCTTACCAGAAGAGACACCTTTTCAGCTTTACTCTAAAAATTGCCACCTTATTTTTTACTCCCTCTGGAAGACAAGTAATCAGTCACAGCTTGGTGCATTTTTTTTTTCTGACTAAGGTGCTAAGTTTTACTACAAATATTTCTTTGTATTCCCAAGTTCATGAACTGTGGTACTAAATCATGTTCATGCAAATCTGCTAAACTGGATAAGAAAGCCAGCACAATAGAAAGCAATGCAATTAAAGAAAAAATATTTTATACTATTGGTCTCTTAAAATAGAGTATGTTGAATATTGGGAATTGAATTAAAAGATGTAAACAGAACTCAAGAAAAAAACCCTAAACCAAATTAACCAACCAACCAACCAACCAACCAAAAGATGACTGAATACGTTTCCAAAGAGAAACAAGTTTACTCCTACTTTGGTGGAGCTGTTCAAAGCTAAGTCAGATTGTTCTGCAAATCTAGAGTGGACTTATTAAAACTATGGTCTTTGCTTTGCAGCTGCCAATACTTATGGTGAGGGGAAGCTCAAGGCAAGGCACTCCCATGTTTGTCAGCAGTTCAGCTGTATGGAGCAATAGCATATCTTGCCTCTACCCACCCTCCAATCGACCTTTCCTGTCTCATATCCCCATCCCTGCCAGCTACTCAGACAACAGCCACTAGTCTTAGCCTTTGTGTAGTCATCTCTACAATCACTGTCACATGCAGTTGCAAAATGAGTATTAGGGAGTTAATCCTCCTTTGTTTGTGGGGAAAAAACCCCACAAGCTCACCCTAAAAAGCCTTATATCCAAGTCCCTCCTGCTAAAGCATATTGCTCTTCACAGATCAAAGAGTGCATGTCCTTCTACCCCGGAACAGTACACTGAGCCAAAAACCACAGTGTTACACATTAAGTCTGTGACTCAGAAAACTGAAACTTGCCAGGCTTTAGTGATTAGAGGATAAACAATTTCACATCTTCTGACAGGTATCATCAATCTGTTTAACTGATTTACACCCACCAGCACTTGTTTAAGCTTGTACTCTGTTGCTTCTTGACATATGAGATGAGAAAAACCTTTTTGACACTGCCCAAGAGGTTCAGTTCCCAAGAAGTCAGGAGAATCCAAACAGAGAGGTGGAGAACATTCTCACATCCAGTAGACAAATACCTTACGCACCAACATGCGCTTCTAACATTCTCTGAAATAACAAAAGTAAATAGGCTTCTTGAAGGTCTCTCAAAGGAGAGTGGAAAACTAGGGTTTAAATCCAAGAAGGAATCCCTAGGAATCTATTAACTTACAACTACTGCAAAAAAAGTGGTGAAATCAGTTTGAAAATCACGATAAAACTAGACCAATTCAATGGTGAATTGTTTTGTTTGGGTGATCAAGCATAAAAGGTATTTTGCCTTTGTTTAAGTGTGAAAAATCAATGTTTAGCTTTTTTTCTCATTTGTTTTGGCTTCACAAGAGGCCTAAATTGTTTGGTTGTCACTGTATCACTTTCATACAGAGCAAATTACCTACACTGTTGATCACATGGAATAATTTAAGTAATGCATACCTTTGAGTCTAATGAAATAACAGATATGTTACAGTTACTTAGCTTTACAGCACCAAATTTTCAGTGTTGCTAGGTGTCAAGATGCCTTTTCCATAAAACACATGTTCATCTTGCAGGAAAACTTATTTCAAATGCCTAGCTCCTCTACAGAGGAACAAACACACAATCTGGGTAATTTCCATTGACATGACTATGCACAGATTTTAGCCACTCAATATTTCATCAGAGCTTTTTGTTCTGGCTTTGAATCTAAGAGCCACAGCTGCATATTTGTTTGCTTGGGTTTTAATCTGATGCGTGACTGTGAAAGAATCCCAGTCAGTTCCTTTCAGCTGTCTTTCTCCTCACAGCCTCTTCTATACTCCCCTATATCCATGTACTCCTGCATCCCCTCACACAAAAGACTAAAGCAATTGTTTCTGGAGGGAGGACTCCCTAGGATACCCTAGGGGATCCCTTCATAATGCATGTGACTCCTGAAAGTCATGCAACCTAGAGGGTGCAGGGATAAAGACGCTGGTGTCTTGGTCTGGTGCAGACAGGCAATTCAGTTCACCCAAGAAACCTCCTTTGCAGCACTGCAAGGCCCTGTGGGAAAAAGAATGAGGTGTCTAATACCTACTGAATTTGCTAGTATTGTCTGGACAGGATGAAAGGTGCCTAACTCCTCTGCCCTGGCTTTACTCCACGGACTCCCCAGAGTTGCCATCAGCAAGACTTCAACCTCCATCACAAAGGTTGCTGATTTCTTGTTCTCTTTCAGCCAGAATGGAAGGCGTTTGTGTAACAGATCTAACAACTGCAATCTGGCATGCATTGTCACATTCTTATGCACTATAACCAATAAATCCATGTAGATCATGCATGATGAGGTGTGTGCTACTATTGTTTTTTATTTGGAGGCAACAGGAAGAGCACTTTGGCACTGAATTACCCAGCACTGAAGGAGGGATCTCTGTCAAAGTCATGATCAGAACCTGGGAGTAACAGGCAGCCCCAGCTGTCAAACCACAGAGCCCTTTGGGACTCATAGCCCTCCTCAGATATAGGATGAATGGTGGCTGTACAGCTGTCCACTGCTTCGTGGACACATTTGCAGTATCTGCAGCTCAGATGATGTGCCCTATTATGAAAAATGAGGAATTTATGGCCTCTCGCTATTGGTAGCCAAATGAAACACAGACCTAAGAAAAAAATCTAGCTGGGATGTGGCATATTAATCAATATTAGTACATGAGCCAGAGAATTAAAAAAACAAGGCAGCAGAAAATGTGAAAGAATGTAATAAAAATGATTTATCTATATTTTTTAATACAGATCATCAGCAGTATTCATTAGAGTCACCTGCAGATTTGGATATCTTGGAAACACGGATAAAATTACAATCCTCAGAAATACAATAGTGAAAAATCACCACAATAATAAAAAGGATCAGCTGGAATGTATTTGTTGGCATCATGCAAAAGAAAATAAGAGTTCACCTGAAATTAGATCCTTGTTGCCTTTAGTTTCATTTAAGCACAACTTAATTAAAAACTCCTTCCTTACCAACTTCTCATAAATAATTTAAATGTTAGCATTCTCACTCCTAAGACTGGGAATGAGGTCCTCTGTTGTCTAGAAGATAAATACCAAATATACAGAAGCAATAAAATATTCCCCATGCTGCTTTGGCTGTCAGTCTTTACCTGAGAAAACAACAAAAGTATTGGGAATAGTTAACTTGAATAATTTTCCTAATTCTGTTTAGTTCAACATAGTTAGATGACAAGGCAGATATGCTAGATTGTAGAGAAAAGCTCCCTGATTTTGAACTTGTATTTGATTGTGCAGGCGTTTTTTTTAAGGAAACCAAAAAAAGATTACTAATGACACTAATTTTTTTAAAGTCTCAATGGTTATTTCCTTGAAGCAGAGATATACTGTCTACAGGCTTCTTCCATTCAAGAATATCAAATGAAAATACAATATGTAAAAATCTAGAAATACTCAGAGACATGATGAGAAACTGAAGAATTGGGATTTCTTTTATCCTTAACCAAGGTCTGAGGAGGTACAGAAGGATAGCCTTCCAATACATGGTTACAATTTTTATTGCATGCCTTTGCCAAACAGGAACAAAAGGTTCCATGACAAAAATGCATTAAGAAAGACTAAGGTAAAAACTTTGGAATAGATCCCCAGGAGCAGATCCTCGGGAACTTTGGAATAGGTCTTGCTTCCATGAGCACTGTAATTGCTCATAGAAGACTCAGAAATCTTCACTTCTGGAGTTCTTGAAGCCACATGAGGAAAAATGTCTCTTGGAAAAGATAAGGTTTAAGATAGGGAAGAATCTCCCAGGTGTTCTTTCATTCCTAACCTTCCATAGTGACAAAAAGGTAGACCATGAGTGATCTTATAAGAAACACCTTAGGTCTTCAAATGTTGATTTGTCTATTCAGAACCAAAGGAAGCCCAGAGCTCAACAAATACACATCACAGCTCAAAAAAATATGTATATTTCCATACGTTAGCAGGTCACTTTTCCAGCCTGCAGAATAAAGATAGGTTTAGTTGGATGAGAAGAACACCAGTTCTCTACTACACAGTTACTCTACTAGAACACACATTGTTTAATGGCATTATTTACACGCAATTTATTTCAGTAGGCTATTTCCCTATAATGCTTCTGAAAAACTTTCATTAGTGGAAGTGTTAATTACAAGACATAATAAGACAAAGTCTTGTATAATTTTTTACTTTCTGTCAGTGTAAGACTATTACAGGCCCCCAACATTTGCACTGATTGGTTATGAAATCAACCCTACAGTGAAATCTACCTCTGAATTTGTTCTTAACAAGCATTCCAGCATAACAGCTTCCAAATATATTTTGATTTACAACCCGATTAGCTAACCTTAGACCTGACAAGCTACAAAGAAGCAAAACTAAATCAACCCAAACATCACACTCAAATTGTAAACAACATCTGCAGAAATCTGGTTTTGCTGTTCACTAAGCTCACACTGAGACGATCTTACAGCCCAGCTAGAGCTGTTTTGAACTTGCATTGACTTGGACTGACTCTTTTTCATCTCCAAACATGTCTCATCCCGGAGAACAGGTTTTGAAAATGAAATACAAGGCCTACACGTGAAGAGAAGGGCATGGGGACATGGTGAACTAACACTCTTCCTATCTATTCCTTGTCAAGAAGTTAGCTTTCACCTTAGGTGAACAGGCTTTGGGTGCTGATCGCCCCAGTTTTGCATGTATTGAAAAGGTAGTAGCTGGCCTTTGAAAGAGGGCTGCTGGAAGGGCAGAGGACTTCGGTAGAGGAGTGGAGTTGTCCAAACTAGCCCTCAGTGAGCACAAAGCAAGACAGAGCTAACTTTCCCTCCTGAACATTAATATCTGACACTTCACTCCAATTTATATTAGATTACTTAGCAACAGTGAAACTGATTCCTTTTGTGTCTGTGCAACAGCAGCCATTTCTCTACAGAACCTGTCCCCAAAGCACTCAGCAACATACATATCCCAGGCTGTTAAACAGATCAGAGGCCATGCTCAGAAAACCTTGATGGCCACCAAGAGACTGGCAAGAATCTTCTTCTGTGAAGTTTTCTGGTGCTCAGAAGTCATGTGTCATGAAAAATACCCATGATATTCAGGTGAAGTACTTGGAACAGTCTTACCAGCAGACCCACTTTAGCACTTCTTCTGTGCACCTCTAAGAAGTCATAAGGAAAACGAAAGCAGTCATTTCCCATTGTTATATATTTCTGGATTATGATTGATTAGATCTTTTGGACACTGCTTAAGGCCCAGTTCACCTTTTGAGATGGTAGGAAGTGTAACAGGCTGTTTGGAGGAATATCCTGGCCAAAACACCTACAGATCAAAGATGCAGAATTGCCTTCCAACAACACCCCTCTTTCCCAAAGCACAATTCCTAAGGCACTGAAGCTTTACATACTCAAAATTCTTTTCAAATGTAGATCTAAAAATTACTACAGTGGAGCAAATAACACTCATATATAGAAAGGAAACATGTCAAACTTCTGTTCCAGCAGCATCACTCACAAGCTATAGGATTAGCTGCACAAATTAACTGTCTTGCCTCTATATGATAAACCTCTACTGCCATTTACAGACACCTCCTCCTCCCTGCCACATGATGCCTCATCTGCTGGAGATTCCTCCTGTCACCTCTCTCCTGCCAGCTTTCCTTGAAATTGCTGCTATGGGAAGCAGAAAAATGCCGCATACTCAAACCTATCTGCAACTTATCATCTAGATCAGCCATCCCCAAAGTGGCCACATTACAAACTCTGGCAGTTTTGCTACAGCAGATTTGGAAATGGATGCATTAATTCTGAAACTGATCAGGACACAATGGGGTTTTGCTAAAATACTGGAAAAATCTCTACTTCCATTATTCAGAGCTCAGAACAAGGCAGAGTTTCTCTTCATCTAGGATGCTGCACATAATATTTTTATAAATTAATTCTGTTTCTTCTACTTCTGGTATATATGTATATGTAAAATGTATATAGCATTTTTCTGATGGGTCTCCTCTGTTTATTTCCTTTATAAAGAGTTTCACCTATCACACTTAACTGGCCACCTGTCTCATCTATCCTCACTTTTTCCAACAACAATGTGGCATCCTGTGATGTTGTCATTTTTATGCTAGGATGAAACAGCATTAATACTTGTTAAATTCAAGTATTTTAGGATGACATTCATTTATTTTCAGTCTCGTTTCCTCTTTTATCAAAAATTCAGTCATGGCTGTTTCTTAGCAACAGCTTTTTCAGAACAGATTTGCATGAAAATCAAATACTCTCAAAAAGGAACTGCTAAAACACAGCCTTGTTCCTGACCACCATTAAAAGCAAATACTATAAAGAAGAAAAAAAATGTTTTGTAATTCCACACAAAATCTAATGAACACACATAGAATATTGGCATCAATTGAAGTAGATGACCTTATAAACTTTCCAAACTAATGTCTCTCTGAACTGATCTGCAAAAATCATCTTCTCACATTTAGAGATCAATAGAAAAAAACAAAACCAAAAGCACAAACCATGCACAGCCACAGTCTTCTATTGCACCGGACTAGATTAAAAATTAGCATCTCCAATGGTCACACACAAAGGTCTCAAAGGGCAAAAGGCAGATGTGTGTGGAAAACGCCCACAACCAACTCAACCACAGCAGAACTATGTAACCAAGAATTGGACTTCAGTGCAGGAGCATAATTGGTATTTCATTCTCTGGAGTCACCTGAGATCTGTACCATATCTATCTATCTATCTATCTATCTATCTATCTATCTATCTATCTATCTATCTATCTATCTATCTATCTATCTATCTCCACCTTTATACCATAATTTCAGTAAAGTCCAAGTTCTTAATTTTTATAGTCTTTAGAAAGAATTCAGTTTCCCACAAAGATTTTTCTACACCTTACTTGTCTTTGCCAGATGAGGTTTTCCCTTTTTTTTTTTTCCTCTTTTAAATCCAATATAGTCTGCTAAACTCCAACTAGCTAGTTCATCACAAATGTAAAGAAATCAGAAATAGAGTGAGTCAAACCAAACACAAAGCATAAAATCATTTGAACAGATAAAGTGGAATAGCAATACCAAGAGTCTAATTTCTTTCCCCTTAATATCAATCAGGAGTAAGTTATTATATTGACAATGGTTTGAAATTCCTATGAATGACAGTGGAATTAGGACTGCTGCTTTTTATTAAGAATGATGACAACCTTTTTGGCAAATGCAGTCTTCTCCTGCTATGGCACTTAGTTGTGGCACTTAGTTATGTCACTGAAAGGTAGCATCTATAATATATGGCTGCACATGAATTATGTTAGGAATGGGTTAAAGTAATTCATCTGTATTATTCCCATGAGACAATGCCAAAAAGGTAATTGCCCATATTTGTACTACTACATTATAGAGAATGTCAGTTTTATGTCTTCCTAATGTTTAACTGAAAATCTATAATATCCATTTCTGTTTCTAGCTGAAAAATTAATGTAGGACCAAAACCTGAAATTCCAACTCTGGTCATGCTCAGACAAAACTCCCACTGAAGTCAGTGGGAGTTTTGCCAGGGAGAGGATTAAAGACAGTGTGATTTGCTGCACACTACCAGACAGGTATAAGCTACAGAACTAGATTTTCATTATGATGCTTCTGGGACTATTAAAATTAGCAAGATACTGGTCTTTCACCTTTCAGTTGTGCAGTCATGTGTGCTTGCAGGGAAGGGAAAAATGCAAGGCAGATAAGCCATCTTGCTGGAGGGTGCTTAAGGGTGAGCTGGAAGCCAGAAGCGAATCCCTCCTGCAGTGTATCCCTTCCCTTCTCCTCTGTAAGGCCCAATAAGAGGCAGGAAATAGCAGAGCACCAAGCCTGTATCCCTAGCAAACAGCATTAGCTGGATGGAGTGCAGCAAGCTCATCATTACAAAAAGATACTGAAGCCATCCACAGTACCCATGCGCTGGGTACTGGGTCCACTCCAGCACCTGGAGCATACCTTGGCATATGCCACTTTGGGAGGCTTTAAATGGGCCCTGTGCCACAGAGATAAAACAACTCTAAAGGTAGATGGCAGGAAGCAGTCAACACATAACAGTTTCACTGAGCTCCTGCCAGAGGCAGGTGGACCACTGTCCTCTAGGTGGGTTCCTGGCTCTGCAGGACGGGGATGCTGCACTTTCTTGAGTTCTCAGGTTTTACTGGGTCATGTTAACTTAAATGGATACAGAAACTCTTTTTTAAAAAAGTATGTGGTTTGTCAACAGCATTTGGGATGGTTTTGTTTGCCAGAGGCAAACAAGAAGAGTATTTTCCAGAGGCATTAGAATCTAGTTTGTTAAAAGAGCTACAACTTTTCTTAGTTTACCAATCAATTTCTCCATGTTTTCATGATGTGGCAGCAGCACCCAAGGAACAAAGGTACAACAACCTTAAACAGCTATCAAAACAGTCTGCACAAATGAAGGAAAAAGTAAGTCCTCTCACTCATTTAAATTTTTATGAGAAAAAAAGTCACTATAGATTAATTTTTTAATGAATTGTCATTTTTAAGAGTATGATTACAAGAAGTTTCTGACCCTTTGTTGCACTAGCAATGCCATCTGGCATCAATTTAGTTTCAGATTGTTATGCAATTATTGCTGAAAAAATAATATTCACACTAAAGGATATTTCTTAAAATTCTTAATGAAAAATGTGTGTCTAGAGACCACCATTCCTTGCAAAATATCAATAGAGATTCATTTACCAGCATAGAGACACTAGAGTCCTGAATTTAATATAAGACAGCCCTGTTGAATTAAACTCACTGATCTGGGTTCTAAGGCAAGTTTCCAAGTATGTAACACACATAAATTAATTCAATACTAGTAGTAAAAAAATAGTTACTTTATCTACCATGTTAGTAACATGTGACTAAAACTGCAATATATAGCACTCTTTTACACCTACATAATCTCCTAAAAGATCATTTTGTAGGAAAAAAAAATGAAACTATAGAAAAATACAGATCTTACGTGAAATCTGGCTATTGTGGATTCACCACACACACCTTGAAGTTTTGGAATTAAAATTGCATTGCTTCAATTGGCTGGTATTTCCTTTTTACGTTAAATGTTTGACAGGACCTGAAATGGATGTTTACTTCTTCAAATGTTAACAGCCAATGAATTTCAAGCTTTAAAATTAACCATTCCCAAATAATAGGAAGTAGTAGTACTTACAAATGACAGTTTGTTAGTCTTTATCTGATGTGAATTGGTTAAAGGATCTGACTCATACTTTTCTCTGTCCCTACTGATTTTGTGTATCTTGTGGTTTAGCATCCTATGCAGATACATTCACTGCTGGACAGACATATCTGTCAATATTTTAAAGCTACATGTATAAACAGAAATGACATGCAAGGAAAGACAGGGGAGAATCAGGCTGCATAAGCTCTGTACTTGCAATTGTGATGTGTAAGCAGCAATGACAAAACGTTTCACGGACGCTAAAGAAAGCAGTTATACCTTACTAACAGACTAATGTGGTACTCTAGAATCCTGAAACAGATAACTTGAGTAAGAGCAAGATGTGACTTCGGGTAGGACACATGCATGCACTACTTCTCCCATCTATAACTGCAGTGATGACAAAAATTGCAGATGAATAAATACCCCTGACTTGTTTTATGGTGGAATACATTGCTGTGGTCTCTCCAGGGTCAGAGCCAGGGCTCTAGTATACAAACATTGGCACAGACCCTTTATGTCCTATTACATGTAGGTGGAAAACCTCATGAATGCAGAGTTAAACTTACATTTATGCTCTCTATTAAACAAATAAATCTCATAGTAGCCGATTAATGGCACCTGAAGCAAATCTCAGCTGATTAATGGCACCTGAAGCAAAACCTGCCTGTTAGCACATGTGAAAAAAGGGTTTTCAAAATTTTCACTCCCCTCTTAAAGACAATCAAACTCTTTGTGTGATTTGGTTGATCACAGGGTAACTCAGTCTCACTGTCACCAATCTTCAACCTCTCTTCTTCCTCTGCCAAAGGCTGCCCTTTCCTGGTATGACTAGCTGTCTCCTGGCAATCACTGATCAAACCACTGTCATGTGGGCCATCTACCTATCACTAGTGGTTACAGCTGCTCTCACCATGTTCAGACCAGAACCCAGGAGCAAAAAAAGTTAGAGACTTGCAGTTAGGAAGAACTGATTCCAGAGGCCATACCATCACCTCCTAATGACAGGTGATAACTTCATGTGGGTACCAGGGTAGTTGAATTCAACAACAACAGGGTTATATATACATTTGGATTTCATCAAAATGTGAAGCTGCAGCAAGTAATGGAAACTTGGCATCTTCGTTAGAAAGAAAAAGCATGATGATAAATCTTTGCCTTCCTCTTGAAAAGGAATGTGGCTCTTCACACTTTTTTTTTTTGAGGCATTGATAAAGTCTGATAAAGTGTCATTCTTTACCTGGAAATAGACTATGCCAAATCCCAAGGGAAAAACAATGCCAACATATGGGAAAAGGTCTTGTTATACCACACAGAAAGTAGAAGGCTGGTCTTAGCATGTTCTGCTTCAAAAACTTTACCTCAAATGCCTGGAGAAAGGAAATGCTCAGACAAATCACAACTTACCTGGCTTTGAATCATACTCTCATAAGCAAACAAATACAGAGTTGATGATGTGGGTTGTATTTTAATAACATTTAATGTATTTAAAAATTATACACTTAAACAGCTAGTAAGAACACGGTTGTGTGCAAAAGCCTTCACAAATGCTATCAGAGACTGAGGTAGCTATCCAATGGGCTACTTGGTATCTGGAAGACAGACTTCACCAAGCCAGGCAGTTACATTACAACATACAGGTAGTATCTCAGGTTACCAAAAAATTGCTTTTGGTTCATAGAACATAAAACTAAGAGAGAAACTGACTTCCTAGATTATCTAATCCCCTGACATTAACTGGAAAAGTCAATGAGGAGGCCTTACCAGGAGGAAGCCAACACTGATACTCTTTCATAATTTTGACTTCTGTCCCATATTTACAGCAAAACACAGTTTTGAATCTGAATGAAAGTGGGAGGATTACATAAATGTTTTCTTCTAAAAAGCATAGACTTACAAAGATTTCACTTTTTGTTCTCAATTCTGATAGCCAGTCTCTACAGATACATAGAGACTTTGGATTTTTCCTAGGATTTTTAAGACATCTAACGTAAGTGAAGCAACTTTTTATGACTATGCCATGATTACACAGAACAAAGTGTACCAGGAATCTCTGATATGGCTAACCCTATTGACCTTCTCTCTGAGACATCTGGGGATGAAAAATGTGAGCTAATTTATAAGCTCTGACCTCAGCATCATGCTAGCTGTCATAAGGAAACATTAAAATTGATTGCATAGCATGCATCTTTAGAAAAAGAAAGGGAGATTATGATTTAGGCAGTGGGATCTATGCTGGTATGTATCCTGGAGTACATACATCATAAATACTCAGCATAGGTTGAGAAAAAAATGAAAGAAACCTTACCCAGCCCTCAGACAAAGGTTTATATAATACTAACTGATTTATTGGATCTTGTTCCCTGAGGTAGGGATGATGCATCCATTTCTGAAGCATCATGTACTTCAATGCTGTAGACACTGAAATTTTGCTAAAATCCTTGAAGGGGAAAACATGGTGACTCTTCAGTGGAACAAACTAGTCATCAAAAAACTTCATAGCCAATTGCCCATCTGGAGTTTCATCACCTTCTGCTCTCTGACTTCTAGTATCCAACATGAGCTATAAGGAGTTATTAAGGAACTGCAATCGGTGGTTGTGGTGGTGCATCCCTCCCTCCCTAGTCCCTACTATCATCGATGTGAGGTTCCCAACATACACTTGAATATTTTTGTTCTGCACATCAGCTACCTTGGGAAGGTGTTGGAGCTAGAACAGCCAATTAAAATACTTTCCTCCTTCTGAACATGTAAATAGCACAGCACTTTCAAGTGGCAGGAGTAAATGCAAGTATAAAAGGCACTGTCACATTCATATTCTAACTTATCATGAGACACTATTCGGGATTTTACTGATTACAGTCACAATCTATTAAGGAAATAGATCTGAAGTTTGCTACAACAACTGAAGGCATAATAATGGCATCAGAAAATGGCATAATGTGAATTAAGAATGAATTTGAAAACTACAGTAGAGAAGCATAAATAAAACAAACAAGTAGTCTTCAAATTAAACTTTTCAATTACTAGAGAAAGAACTTCAAATAATTTTTCATTTGCCTTTCAAATACACCTATTTCTTTACTCACACTTATTTTAGAAAACTGCTGAGTGTATTTGCTTTTAACAGGTAAAAACACATTGCCAGAAGTTCTTTCAGTTTAACTAAAGGACAATATATATATCACCAAACAATATTTTGTGTCTTTTTGCAACCTTCTTATGAAACTGCAATATATAGACAACTGCTTATTATGTGCTTATTCTGTTTTAGAGCCCAATTACTAACATAATACAGGAAGAAACATCAATTACTTAAGCTGAAAAGTGTTTTAGTTTTAAAATAGTAACAGAATTATAAACTAACCTATGAAATTAACTTTATTCTTGAAATAGTTTAATGATCAAAGTGGGTGGAAATTACAATATCTCAAGATACAAATCCAACACATGCTATATCTTTTTTCTCATTTAAAAGAATAAACTCAAGACTTCTACAACAATACTTTTAAGCTACAGTTCACGTTCATTAAAAAGAAAACCTTGTTTGCAGTTTTACACTGATTTGGATTATCAAGAATATTAAGACTTTTTTTATTTCTTACAGTATTGTCTTCCTAATTTCCCAGGCCATGTAAATGGCTATTTTCACTTTTGTCTTTACTCAGTTTCATTTTTGATTCTTCTCCCTAGGTAATAACTTCTTGGTCTACTGCGTCTGAAAACCTTCTGTTACAGTCTTTCAATAGAAAGTTTGATACTACACAAAAAAATATCAAACACCTCACAATCTCAGCATGTTCTACCTGGCATTTTAAAGAACCTAACATTTATACTGTTTGAATACTTTTTGCAAAATAATTGTATCTACCAGCTTAATCAACATCAGAATTTACCTTGAATAGTTGTCTTATTGAAAGCTCCTCCTAGAAAAAAGACTGGCCTTTATACTGAAGCTGTTTCTTCTAGACACTGAGGATATATCAGATTAGTTCCAAAAGAATATTTTACATGGATGATGATAAAAAAGCATATGTGTAAAATACACTGCGTAACATCACAATTGTTCAAATAGGTGAAAAATTTCAAAATTGCCTATGGGTATACAAAGCAGACTTGGTACAACACTCAGAGATCTGTTAAAGATCCCAGAGGAGAAAAACATGACAAAACATTTCAAAAGCAAGAAAATGAACATGTGATCTCCTATAGTCCAAATACAGCAATCACATTTATGGGAAAATATGACATGCCCTAGTGAAAAGCAAAAAAAGATAAAAAACTTGGACATAACCAGTGATACAACCATTTCAACACTCTTTTGTATTCTGTTTCATTGAATCTGTCAAGAAATCCAGATAGTTCGGACCAACAAACAGAAGTCCCAAAGCAAAATATACCCTTCAAATCACAGCACTGATGTTTCCTCAAAATAATTTGGAAAATCACTACAACTTTTTTTGTGTGTTAAGTTCTGAGTAGATGAAGCATGGCCTGACACATAAAACTTTGTGTCATAGAGGCAATAGCTGAACATGTAGTTATTGTAGACCTGAATACACACACATTTGATTGAATGTACAAGTTAAAGATACACACATTTAAATTAAAATAAATAGAAATAAAAGTACTGCAAAAAGTTGGGGGGGGGCACTTTATAAATAAAATAACCATTAATAATGATATAAAAATATAATTAAGGAGTTGAATCTCACTTTTTATCAGAACACAGAGACAACCATAGCATTTTTATAACAACAGGTAACAGGTGAGGAACTCAAATATTGACATATTTTTAATGCACTGCACTATTACTAATGAAATGCAAGATGTGATCAGTTTACAGGTAGTGAAAGACACAATGATATGAAATCATAGAACTTTATTGGTATGTTAAAAGTAAGTTCATCTAATACATTTTTTCTAGATTGTCCAAACTGTTATATTAGCATTGGGAATAAAAACAGTGGTTGTCTGTTACTTACAAGAAATATGAAACAGTTTCAACACAAAGAATTAGAGGGAAGAGGGGGAGAAAAGTCTCACAGCTTGCTGATGGATCACAGCAAGTAATTTTTAAGCCACAGAATCACAGAATGGGTCAGGTTGAAAGGACCACAGTGGGTCCTCTGGTACAACCTCCCTGCTCATGCCAGGTCATCCCAGAGCACATGGCACAGTACTGTGTCCAGATGGTTCTTGAATATCTCCAGCAAGGGAGACTCCACAACCTCTCTGGGCAATCTGTGCCAGTGCTCAGTCACCTGCACAGCAAAGAAGTTATTCCTCCTGTTCAGGTGGAGCTTCCTGTGCATCCGTTGGTGCCCACTGCCTCTTGTCCCATTACTCAGCTTCCATCATGTGATGCTATGGTAGAAGGCAAATTTGTGCTATAATTTAGAATATTACTTTTTTCCATGTGTGAAAAAAATATTTTAGGAAAGAATGTTAAAGTTCTATACTTTGATATCAACGGAATGACTCTTCTTGTTTTTAAACTGTGCCTGAAATATAAAAATGACTCAGGGGCAGAGAGCTATGAATGGCAGTAAAAGATATTCAAAGTATGTTTGTTAAAAACCTTCATCTTGTGTTTGTGCAGTGGTGTGGCAGCCCAACTATGCTTGGACAATAATAAAGTCAGTAATACCAATGAAATAGCTGTGTTTAAAAAAAACCTCTGAGGAAAAAAAATCAGGATTTCTTTTCTGTTTGGTGGACATGCCTGACAAGGGAGGCCTACTCTGCTTACATCAAAGGAAAACCAAAGCTATCAGAAGAAAGCCATGACTTTACCCTTTACTTGCTTGAATATCAGATAGTTCCCTGAAATTTTATATGGTTGTTCTCCTCATTCCAGCTGAGGAACAAAGTAACAGTGAAAATATGTTCACTGCAAGGAGACAAGATTCCTCCTATATTAAGAAGCAATCTGCTTAGTAACCCTGCTGTGACTTGCTGTCTCTAGAGACTATGGGGGAATGGCCCTCTCCAAAATGAAAGCAGTTTGGCTCTATGCTGCCTACACGTCTGCTCCAGGCCAGGACACGTGCTTATCCAACACACTCCTTGCAGCTGCAAAAATATAGCTAGTCATGGAAGGTTGCTATTAAAATTAGAAGGATATAGCACATCCATACCAAAACAATACACACCCCAGTGTGGGCTCTTCCAATCTATTGCTTTTTTTTTTAATGAAAGTAAGTCAACCAGTTAATCTCGAGGCTGACTAAAAGACAACACCATGTTCTGCAAGTTCAGTCACATACATGCTTGTGGAACTGAACAGCTATATTTATTTCCAATCAATGCATAATTTCCTATCTTCAGAACAGATTCAATTTGTATGAACAAAAGAAAAACGGAGCAAATGGAAGCCAGCTTCAAAAGTTTTGGGGATACACATTCCTATGGAATGGGACAATGAAATGGGCTGTGACATGTGAAATACATAGCACCAGCATTCTCTGTGAACACTATGATGTTGCATTTATACTCAATACTTCCAACCACCCACAAGCTCTTGCTCTGGAGATCAGATGACGAAAATCTCGCACAACATGGACCTACACTATAATCTGAAATACTTTGCCATCATAATGTGATGGTGTAAGGTCCTTCAAAGGATATTCCAAGACCCTGAACATTTGTCTCTAAGAAGAAGAGAGCTTATAACAACTCACAATGTAGGACATTGACCTCTCTGGAGAACAGAAAACAGAACCATCAAAAATTGGAAGGAAGATATGAAGCCAGAGAGAATGAAGGCGAAGAAGAAAATACTAAAAACCTCTACATAAGCTTTTGGGGTTTTCTTTTGAAATAAATATGAGCAAAGTACTGAGCTCCTCAGTCCACTAATGACTTTTGAATTATTTCAAATAATAAAATATTAATAATAATAATAATAATAACAAATTTTAATAATTACTAACTGGAAAAAATGGCTGAATTAAAAAGAGCTTAGAAAAGATGATTTTTTTTAATCTGTTGGATAGTAGCTTCCAACTTTACAAGTAATTTGCAAGCTTTTAACCATTAAAATAGGTGCAAATGAATTGATGGTCTTCATGGTGATAATTAATTGTCAACTTAACATGGACAGCTGGATAAAGGGGTTGACAAACTTTGCATGAAGGCTGCTGTTTAGAAAGCCGATTGGAAGTATGCTGGTCATTTTCATATGGCAAAATTCCATGTTTTACAGTTTTTGAAAAAACTGGCTTAGGAATTGGCTTTCTTAGAAAATATTGATTTTTAGTTCTTCTGCCTACAGTCAAAAAGAAAAAAGCAATCCCCACAAGAACTATTTGAAGTAAAATTGTTTTCAACTAGCTGTCCACAGGTTTTCTTGGCACTGTCTGCAGTTCCCAAGGATCTTGATCTTGCTTCCACTGAAATGCATATTTTTCTTCACTGCTGCCTGGGAGAGATCCAGCTAGTAGACTAAGGCAGTGGAAAGGATGAAGACTGCCTTTCACAGGTTAGGATACTCAAGACACATATTGCCATGAAAATGTCTCATAGCAGCCTCAGTCTGCCCTGGCTGAGAGCTTCCAGGACTCCCATTAAAAAAGAGATGGTCCCTAGACAGCTTTCTTCAGGAACAGACATTTTGCAACTGCTCCCACCTCACTTTTCATGACAGGCAGCTGCAGCAAGCACAGTTCTGACCTCTGCCTGGGAACAATGCACTTCTTTGCAACATAGACCTGGCCAGTGGTCAAACTTCCACCATACTCATAGAAATGGGTTTATTTAACAGACTGGATGACATGATTTGCCTCACACCAAAACACCCCCAGCAGTGCTTCCTCTCCAAGCCCCAAACTAATCTACCCATTGAACTGCTCACCAGCTTATCTAACATGTCTCTGAGCATATTAAATGTCTATCTAAAATAAAATCTAGTACAAATAAACCCCTTCTAGCAGAAGCTTAGAAATATGCTTTTATTTTAGTTTCATGTCTGGCACAGGAAAAAAAAATAGCAACTCTGCCTTTAGACATTTCATAGCCTTTTTTATTGCTCAGTAAAACAATATAAAAGCTTTTTAATGTCAAATCCTGGATGTTCATCAACTTTTACCATGTTAATGGTTCCTGTATGAATTTTAGTTTCAGTCTCACTTTATTTTAAGGAGGTCAAGAATTTGTAATTAAGTGAGCCCTTTGTAAACCAACACCATTTGGGCAGATCAGAATCTCTACAGTTACAAGCAATGCCACTTACAATCAAGCTGAAAGACAGAAGCTAGTGGGTATCATAATTTCCATGTTAAAAGTTTAGCTCCCTTAGCTTTGAGAGGCTCTGTCCACATACTGAAAAGAAACCATTTTAGGAACATGTAGTCTTTTTCCATCGAGCATTAAACATCTGTGCTAAGACATTATTAGTTACAAATCGTGCTGTAATCCATAATGTTCTGTGAATATCTGCATCAAGTAATAATGTACTGAGTGTCTAACATAATGTAGTACAAAATATGTAAGAAGGATATTCTACAATACAGATATAAAAATATATATATATATTTCAGTGGTGCATAGATCAGTTGTTGTTTATTAAAGTTACCTCTATGATTACATAAAATCCAAAATACTGTGTCAGTACATTCTGAAACATTTGAAGGTAAAGCCTATCCCTATCCAATAAAGATGAACTGCAAAGTGCTACAAAATAAATTACAAAACAATTACTTAAAATCCCCAATCAATAACTGTGCATATTTATGCATATAAATATTATGAATCAGAAAGAACTATCTTTTAAAATTAAATATTTCAAAAGTCAACAGCCAAATTCCAGCTTCGCAAGTTTGCTTTTTCCCTGCCAAAATAAAATGGTTCAGATTCTCACCTCATTAATTTGGCAATAAATTGTGAGCACATAACTGAAATATGCTGACTTTGTCCCAGCAAAACTTCATACTGGAATTTGGGCTACTGGGTCAAGCACTGCTCATGATCCAACATGTGTGTGATGTAAGTCCACTGACTTTAGTTCCAATATTACCACTAGATGATTGTCTACTGATTTAGAATCAGCTCTATGACATCAGATATTACTTCAACAGGAGGACAGATTCATGGATAAGAAAGAAGTCTGAGAAGAAAATATTTAAAAGGAAGCTAAAAGTGAATCAGTAAACAGAAGAGAAAGTTAAGATCTCTGGAAAATAAGACCATGTCCACACAGACTTAGGGAGGAAAAAAGGCAGACATTCCTAATACTCTTTCTCAGGAACAGCAGAGCACTTGATGACATCTAACTTCAAACAGGAACCATGATGGATATCCTTAATTGCTGCCATACCTCCCCAAATCACCACAGTATGTGCAGGGTGACAAAGAAAACACGATTCCTAGGTCATCCATAGACTTCCAGCTCTGTCCTTTTCTTTAATGTGGGGAGCAGAATACATCTTTGGGACAGATTTTTAGCAACTGCATTTCCCCTTCTCTAACTAGTGGAAAGGGAAAGGAAGTATCTCCCCACATAGGCCTAGAAGAATGCAAATGTGGACATGTTTCTTGACTAGTAAGGATATTTCTGAAACTTGAGAACAGCCAAAACAAAGAACTTGGATGCAAGAGCCTCAAGAAAACACAAGAAAAAAGTTGTAGGATTAAGTCTTAGAAGGCAAAAAGCAAGTAAATAGAGAAGGGAAAAGTCAAGACAGTACTGTAGAAATAGGGGGATGGCGTATGGCCTTAAAATACTGCAGTAAAAGAACAGGCAATAGTGTTACAATGGAAGAGTGAAAATGGCTGAAATTAAAAACAGGTAACAATGAAAAGCAAATACACTAGGGACAAAATAATACCATCTCTTCTTTTTTACTAAACACAATTGTAAGGAATTAAATTCAAATCATATCTCAAAATTTTAACCAGAAAACACAGAAACATAAGCATCTACCTCACTCTTTCCCTACTAGTCTTTGTCACTAACTCTCAGTTAAAAAAAAAACCAAATGAAACCTTCATAAACTTCGTACTTCCAACAATTCCCTAAACTGAAAAGATCAAAGTATACCTTCAGGATTTGATACATAAATCAAAAAAATTAATTTCTCGTACTATATCTAAATGCAGCCCTGCTCTTGAAATATGTTCATGCCTTCATTTAGCATTACTGGTTACAGTAGACTCCTCTCTGCAGTACAGTGAAGCACATTCTGAAGCATACTTCACAGTTCAACATGGACAGCTGAACAAGCCTCTAAGTCTACATCTGAAGGACCAGCCATATACAGTTGTTATTCTTGCTCTTGGCTCAGAATCAGCATTCTGGCCTACTACAGATTTGCATGCTTATTCAAACTTAGGGTCTGTTTTGAATAAGCACAACCTAACTGAATATCTAAGTGATGCCACTGGTTTAATACCCAAACACACCAAACAGTATTACCACCTTTCTGTATATAGCTTAGACACGCCATCTTCCTGGTAAAGTCAGTGGAGCTACATACATAATAAGATTTGCAGGGCCAGCTCTGCAATTTACTGCTTCAGGAGTTAAGACCATATCCTGCAAACATACAAGAACCTAACTTTAAGGATGTGAGCATTCCCACTGGAATCAGTGAGCTTGCACACACACTTAAACTAAGCATTGTAGAAATTTTGCAGAGACATTAATTCAATAAAATAAAAGCAGCTTTGCAGTTCACCTTTGATAAATATTATTTATAAAAACAACATCTTTCCAGTTAAGTTTGAAAAGAAAAAAAATTGACAGAGGAAACAATATAATTTCATTTCAATGTCATTTTGGAAGATACAGTGAGAACAAGGCAATAGGAAAGAGTGTGGTAGCTTATTTCTGGACTTTCTTGAGTTTTTTAGCTGCCTCAGGGCTTCGCTTTTCCCTGCTCTTGGAAAAACAGCTAGTGATTTGAATGTACTTCTATGGTTCTCCAAACATAATCAATGTTTAAAAGAGAAATCCAAGGAAGGTGGCACTTCATTGGGCAAGAACACTGTCCACTCCCTACAGTGCAGCACACAGATTCCACAAGCTCAACAGCCCCTTTCTCATCTTTTCTTTATTTCATTTACCCATCCAGTGGGATCTTATGAAATAAAACAAAACCTAAAAGAAACAAAATAAAATGTGAGAAATCATGCTTAAAAAAAAAAAAAGTCAAAGAAAAATCAATACAAAAGACCAAACACAAATGAATATTTGACAATCAAACACATACATATAAAAAGCATTTAAAGCATACATAAATTACATAAAAACCATACATGAATTTATGAAAATGACATTACCTCTATCATGTGGCTAAAGATTTTGTTAAGTAAAAATGTATAACATATGCTCTCTATTTGTCTTTAATGTATCCACATACTCAGATTGAGCTGTAATGCAGTGTCTAGAATTCTCCAACCAGGGACTACACTATACTGCATGGGTTAGGAAAACCTCAGCCAGGTGCTCTGCCTTGTGCCAAGGCTTACGGTAAACAGCCCAAGGTGTATAATCAAGTTCTCTGTCTTTAGTTTGGTACACCAACTAAATGAAGTACACCCCACTATGCCACAGACTTACTCTAAGTACACCACCAGGATCCTCTGTAACTTTCATTTTGCACCTTAGTGCTGTGTACATCATCCTTTCTTGTCTGCTCTGAACAGGCTGCTGCCCTTAATGACATTAACTGCCTCTCGGCAGAAAAAAGTGGAGCTGGGGGAAATTAATTAGTTACTTATCTTGAAATTCATTGTATTTAAATATCAAGAGGAACTTAAAAATCAACAACTAAATATGATGGCACACTGAAATACACAAAAATACCCGGGCTGTGTCCTATTCTGAGATGAAGGAAAAACCTATTCCCCCAAACCTTACCTGACTGGATAAGGCTAAGAATTTTTTAAAAATGCTAGGTAGGGTCCTGTGTGGAATTCAACTAGCTGATTTTATGGCACAAATACTTCCTAGAACAGCATTGCCTTACCCAGTCTGTTGTTATCTGACGCAGATGAGTTATTATGTACATCACTGTTGACAGCCACCATTACTTGTTCTAATGACATTTGAAAAAAAACACATGTGAGAGTTGTACTATTAGTCAGCAAACGTAAACTTCAGTAGTAGTTTTTGTCTGGTTTTGTGGGCTTTTTAATTTTGTTTTAATAAGTTCTCAATGTTTGTGAAGACTGAAAGCTTATCCATATTCCACAGAAATCTAAACAATTCAGAGCCAAATCTTGATTTGCCTTCAATGAATGGGACTTAATGCTATCAGTTTCAAAAGAAGTTGAATTTCACTGTTAGTAGCAATGACTAATTCATTTACATTGTGTTTTCTTGTTTGTTTCTACTCTGGAAGTAGGTAATCACACATACAGAAGGTGAACTTTCTAGCTTTGTGCTATTCCACATTTCCAGAAGTGTGTAGCAAAATGCCTTTTCTTGAAACAGTCATTAAGGTCTTGTGTAAGGTGTCAAAAACCCCCAAAGGGATCTGCTAATTCTCTGACAAAAATAGAGTATCAGTTGAAGAGAGCCTCATTTTAGAACAGTAAGCAATTATCTGAAGGATGTTTAGAAGGTTTAGGTTAGAAAAGGAGAAATATCATTGTGGGGTTTGGTAGTCCACAATTAAGTCTACTGCACAGTTGCTACTTTCCTCTTGAATTTCCTAAGGCATTCAGACCTCTCCTGGAATCTTGCTTTCTTAAATATGGGAGATTGCATATGCTCCTGACAACTTAATATAAAGGACACATATGTGTATTTACCTAAAAACACACATTCATACCACACTTTTAACACCAGAGCAAATCATTTCAAGGGAAAGGGGTTTTTTGACTTTTAAAGATTATTCCTTACCTGGTCTGGTGCAGTCACAGTGAAATCATTTTCCTGCATTTTAAGTCACCCCTGAATTTTCATTTGAGAAGTTGTCAACTAACAAACTAACAGTTATGTACAGCTAACAGGCAAAACACAGGTCGAAACTTACACCTTACAACTTACAACTTGTTGCTTACAACTCCTGCGAACTCCACCTGATAAGTCATGATGCAGGGGCAGGGGTAGGGGGAAGGTGGCACAACTATTTTAAGGAAGGCAAGCTGATGTTTTTTATAAACCACCAGAGGTGCTTAGGGAGATGGTTTAGTGGAGGGCTTGGTAGTGTTAGGTTAGTGACTGGACTTGACAATTTTAAAGGTGTTTTTCAACTGAAGTGAATCTATTATTCTATACTCTTAGTTGCATTTGTGCGTATTTTAGTTACTCTGGTAGTCAACAGTGGCATCTAAAACAACCATTATGGGAGAAACCTCAGACCTATGACTGATCAATCTACAGGAGTCAAGAAGTCCACAAGGGAGTCCTGCAAGTCCAACTGAAGGCAGAAAAATTAATCACAATAAAAATATATTTTAAAGAAAAAAATAATTAATAGAAAGGAGTCAAAAAAAAAAGAAAGAAAGGAAAAACATGAAAGAAAGGAAAAGGTGAAAAAAAGACAAGAGTCTATTAACTTTAATCACTAAAATGTGGAAAGAAACCATGTGAAGTATATAGAAATGAAAAGGATATATGACTAAAAAATAATTGTGCGGAGTGGGATGGAGGGGGACAATGGAGCAAGGAAACAGGACAAATATAAAGATACAGAAACTGAACAGAAGTGCTTTAAAAAAACAGAACTCTGGATCTCTGACTATTTGGAGACATTGAGCTAACAAAGGCAAAATATTATGGGTGGTATTTAGAAGATGATTTCCAGTGTCCTAACTGCCAGCTTCCTATTTAGCTTCTCAGACTTCAAATGGAGTCAGTTAGGCAGGTTGAGACAAAGCTTGATTTTGGCTTCAACTGCTGAGGTGCTGGATTCTTAGTTTAATATTAGTTTTAAAAGTACACTGCTGTTATATAAGCTGCCACTCAGACTTGTAGAGGAAAGTACACTAAAGAATAAAAATAAAAAAATATCAAAATGAAAGTGGAAGTCAGAAAAAACCTATTCATCTTCCCTGTACAAGGAATGACAGAACTTCATTCACCCTTTAAAGGAACATTATGTATCTGTCTCTCTGAAATGCAAATTTGTCCAAGACAGCAAAGAAAATAATAAGTAGTTTAAAATGTAACCAGGTGATAACTTTATTTCCAATAGGAACTCTTAATTCAAAAAGCTTTGAAATCAGCACTGTATTAATTATTAGTCTTCAAACAAACATCATAAAGAATCTGGAGTACACTATTTTGGGAACACCAAATTTAAGCCTAACTGCTTAGTAGAAAGAGTACTTTGAATTATATTATTAATAAGGATCCAGTTGAGCCACCAGTGAGGACTTTTTTTTAAATCCTACTTTCTCGAAGTACCACAGTTGACTATTTCATGAGCTTTGCAGACCTGTATCTCAGATACTGGATGATCTGTACTGTTCTGAGAGTTTACTCTGATTGGGAGCTGGATAAAATGTCACCAACTAACTGTTCCTAGCTTTTTGATTCATTAGAGAGGAAAGAATGAAAGAAAAATATAATAGCAAACCCCCTACTTTTATACCTACTGTACTGATTTTAAAGGAAGAGCCTTTAAACATGACCTTTTTTAAATGTAAAGGAGCCAATTTTTTTCAATCTTCAACCAGCACACAACAAAAACTGAGCAGTCAACAGCATCATAACATCTAATTGCCATATTTGAGAAAATCACTGTTCTTGGGATAGTTACACATTCATGGACTACATTTCTACCTGTCCCAACAATCTCAATCACACTTCTTCTCACACTTATGGTTATGTTCCCTACACGCCATCACCTAAGTCATTCAGGAAGGAAAATGTTACACAATGGTAATCTTCTGAACATTTTTCACAAAGCAAGATGCTAAATTTTGGTTGCTCTAACAGGATTTGAAATACTGTATTTCAATGAGTTGTAATAAACTGGAGGTCTGAAGTCAGACTTTCTTGGTCATTACCAAACTGACCCAGTCTATCAGAATAAATAAGTTTCCCATAATGATGACTTAACTGACTACAAAACTAAGTTTTATATACTCACATCCCACTTGCCAATTATGTCTCTACATATGAGCTGTATAAACTTGGAGGCCATGTATCTAAACCAAATCATTCAAGGGAAAGCACAAGCAAAAAAGACCTGAACAACTGAAACTTTCTGTAAGTCTCATTCCATCTTCTCTCTTCATCAAATGCATAAGTTTATTCTCATATTGCATAAGGTATATTCAGAATATTGTTTGTGGCCTTGATCCAAACAAAGCATTTTGAATCAAAAATCCATGTACATTTTACTTTTTCCAGTGTGGAGTAAATTGAGCATACATGGCATGTATCTCTTTATTCTTTTTAAATTAACTGTGATTTATATGGAGAAAGTTCAAACTGATGACTGGAAGGAAGGAAGGCAAAGGTTAAGATACAGTTGAATTACCTAAAAAAAAAGTCTTATCAAATTTGTCAGTTTCTTGTTTCAAGATGGAAAGAAAATGAAATAATTTATTCCTAGTTTTATTTGCTTCTTGGATCTGAGGCATTGCTTCAAAGAGCAGTGGCAAAATGGCTAATTGGCCACCGGCTAGTGCTGTGGCAAAATCGGGACAAAATGTCACCCAGTTCTTATTGGAAAGCAAGAAGAGGGTCCTGGAGAGCTTCTGCAGAATTTTTGTTGCATAAGGAAGAATAATGTCTTGTCGTATAGAGCAATGCATACACAGCAGCAGAAGATAAAGTCCTCTGAAGAAATACGTACATTTTCTTAGGATTTTGCAGATTTTACATGCACCAGGCTCAATACTGCCTTTTGTTTCAGAGCACAGAAACATAAACATTCACTACAATTTTTTTCTATCATCTAAAAATTGTTTTTACCTCATGAGGTACTAAGACTATATTTTTAATTCATATAATTAAGAGCTCTAATGACAAGCATAAATATTACTTTTTTACCTAAGGATAAAAGCATGTATAGAAGACAAACAAATCAACTTATTAGAGGCCAGGGATTCACAGAAAATTCTGTATCTGAATTCAACATTAGTCTCCATTTTCTGATCCAATTTTCCTGTAACCAAATTTACTTAGTAAATGGGAAAATTAGAAGAGACTAAATAGTCTGACCCATGAAGTTATACATTAAGATAAAGAGTTCTGACCCTCTTACATGCTCCAATCACTTAAAAGAGGAAGGCAGCACACAATCATATTAAACTCAGGACTATTTACAGTAACCCCAAACTAAAAAGTTTCTTCAAAATTTCCAGTATCTTGTAAAGATTTCTTTTCCACTATTACTATCTCCTCCTTTTATGTCTAAATTTATCCTCCACAGATAAGGATACATAGCTTTTAATTTTATGGATGCTTCCACCTGTATTAGATCTCCAAATAAGCATAATAAAATTGGAGTCATCAGTGTCAGTATTGCAGCCAGTATTCAAACTATTTAATTGTTTGTTTCATTAATCTACAAGTTCATGAAATGAGAATGGAGGTCAAACAGAAGTATACATATTTAAGTAGAGATCCTCATAAAGCTATTCTCAGTGTAAATAAAGTCTGAACTAAGAGATGGACCTTTTTACTCAACATTTTAGAGACCAAAAATATTTTGGATTAACAATTCTCGACACTGCTAACGAGCACCATTTAATGTCTTAATCTGTTTTTCTTTTGTTTGATCTGGACTTTTGATTTTATTTCCCAGTATGATGCCTTGGAAGACATGCTCATTTTCCAAGCAGGCAGCAGAAAACAAAACATTTGTGCTCTGCACTCTTGAAGGAGAAAATAGTGTATCTTTCTCAATGAGAGTCATTACCCGCATGATTTCCAGTGCAATATCCAACAGAAGTTTCCTTTTACAGTACTGCTGCTCATGCTGCAGTTGTTTTGCTTTCTATTGATTAGTGAGAGTCAAGGACATTAAGAGCTGAGGCTCAAACCATCATTGCTTGGAGACAGTCAGTACATTTATTTTGCAGAGCTTCTAATTCAGGGACAGTTAAAGTAAAAAACAGACAGCGTGAATAAGCAACTGTTGAGGAACTGAAACAAAACCTGGCATTAAGAGAACAACAGAAAATGTGCATTAGTAGAAACTCAGTTCATAGGAAATAGTGTAGCAATTACTATTTGCATACACATTTTAAAACATGGATATATGTGGGTTATTTTACACTTCATTTGCATGAAACACTGTATGCCTGAGAGATCAATCAATAAATCAAGGGATACTTTCTCGAAGCTTCCTGCAACTACTTGACGAATCAAAGCTATTAGGAAAGAAGCCCTTTACCTTATGACATCCCTAGAATTTGTGTTTAAATGCACTCATTGGTATGCATGTAAAATACAGAAATGCTACTACACGACTACAATTTTGATAAGCGTCAGTTTACAGCCACAAGAGAAAAGATAAGAGCACTTGAAGGACACAGCACAATTATGTCTTGCCCCTTTGAAAAAGAGAATCACTGTCAATTTTGAAACCATTCTGTCTCTACCCAAATATTGAAGACAACTCTATCATCTGGTTAGCCTGAGTAATTCCAAATATTCCATATTTTCAATATATGACCTTTTAATAAGAACTGGAAAGAGTTTTTATATACAAATTAGGGAAATAACATTGCTTGTTACAGTACAATAGGAGTTATGGAACTGTATTATATATGTTCATTTATAATGGGATTATTTTGCTTACTGTTCCCTTACAACAATATTAACACCTTTGATCAATTAGCTGTTATTGAGCAATTCTCCAGCTTCCTTGCTATGATATTTACCTTGTGTCTGTGAACTCTGAACACTTCTTAGAAGATGCATCTCATAATCACTCAGTGCCTCTAGTAAACCAACTATGGGGTTTCTTTACTTCATTAATTTCAACTACCTTCCTTTACATTCAGTACTAATAAAGTACTTCCACATGGCAATTAATGATGTTCCTTAAAAAAACTCATCCATGCGTGGTCAATGATGAAGACAATGGACTGACAGCAAACAAATGAAAGCCCATTTCCAGCTGGTCCCGTTAATGTTATGCTCCATGAAGACAAACTACATCATTTCTGTGTATCTTCTCTTCCTCCATCTTCTGCAGGCTTTTAGGTCCAGGACCAGAGATCACTGCCCCATTTTGATACAAATGTCCAAAGTATTTCAACCAACAAATTCTCTCTTGATAGAAAACTTAAGATGTAGGTCCCATAGGTAATCAGGCCCACACAGCATGTATTTAGGAGATGTTGGTTCTCTTTGACAAACCTGGTCCATGTCTATGACAAGGCAACACACTTAGTGGGTGAGGAAAAGGCTATGGATGTTGCCTGCCTGTACTATAGTCAACCATTTAAAAGCATTTCCCACAGCACTCTCCTCGAGAAACTGGTTGCTCATGGCTTGAATGAGTGCACTGTTCTCAGGGTTAAAAACCATCTGGATAGCTGGGACTAGAGAGAGTTGCTGAATGGAGTTACATTCATTTGGTGACCAGTCACCAGTAGCTTTCACCAGGAAAAAAGACAAAGACATTGAAAAAATACCACTAGTTATCTCTTATCACAAATCCAGTGTCACAGAACAGGAAAGAGACAACTTTCGAGTTGCCATCTGAACCTTAACTAAAGCAGTCCTCCTCCACAGTAACACATGGCCTTTGAGGGAGGTGAAGGATGAGGCACAGGAAGTTTCCTCATGAACCTCGTGGCCTGGTTTTACATTCCTGAAAAGTCACCTCTTAGTTTTGCATACATTTGTATGCAGTTTGAAGAATATGCATTCAGGTCCTGAACCTATTTCAAGGCTCCATAAACTTTTCTTTCTCCCTAGATATTACAGTATGTTGGAATCCCTCCCCAATGCAGAAGAAGGAGAATATTTATAAGGAAAAATACTGCACTAAAACAGTACTAAATGAAACAATTTGAATCTTCAAAATCACAGCTACTTGGAGCCATTGTGAAAAAAATGTGCACTTACTCCAGTCTAGCCTTGGTTTGCTTTACTCTGTTCTCAGTTTTACATGGACACAAAACAGATCTCCATTCAAAGGAGCACTCTTCACAGGATACACTAAGGAAAGGAGAAGGAAAGTAGTCTTGGAAAAAAGGAAAGTTTCCACTCTTTGTATTTATGAATGCTACCTCTTACAGCAGCCTTTTGATGCAACAAACCACACACATTTAATGTGCTAATTCCACCTATATTACAGCCAAAAAGCCTCACCTGTAGACCCAGGCACTTTATAGTAAAAGTAAACAATGTTACTAAGTGATATTATGTAATTATAAATTTAGTTAACATCAAATGAATGAGACATGAATCTTTAATAGATACCGTGTGTAACTGCCATAGCTACCAGAGCAGTCTATTAGCAAACCAATGAATAAAACTCTTCTTCTATTTGAAACTCTATTCCTGCAAGTGGAGTGCATGGGTTTTCATCCACATCTGCCATGCAGGACACCATATACAGTACATGATTTTGAATTTCTGCCTGAATACTTTGTCTGCTACCACTGGCACACTAGGAACAGAAATTTCCAAGGCATTTAAACAGGAATAGAAACATCCTTTCCCTTTCTATGCAAGAGAAACAAACTCCTGTCCTGTTACCAGGACAAATAAAACCACTCTCCAACATATTACTGTCATATAATTTTGTAGAGACAGAACCAGGAAAGGAGTATTTCTATTGCTCAGTTACTACTGTAGCATTGCTGAGGCGAGCCTTCTGAATTTCCCTCTCTCTACACAAAAAATGGTCTTGTGAATGTATTAGGGTTCACAAAATGCTTGAAATGCATTTGAAATAAACAATACTTCATCTGAAAGAGGAGATATTGATGCTTTCCTTGGTGACAATTCCCCTAAAGGCACCATTTAAGAAAAGTAGAGTCATCGGTCTTCACAGTCAAATCAACTTTTCAATCAATAAGTAGCCATACCAATACACCTGACTCTTCTTTGGTCAGGCAAACAGCATGCCTACTTTTGGGCTCCAGAAACTAAACAGCAACAGCTGCAGGTCAGGAGTCCATGGAACCTGGCAATGCTTTGGCTATGATGCTATCAGTGTTGGCGAAGGTGATTCTCTCCACTTCTGCTACAGCCACTGCACAAAGAACCAGCAACAGTGCTAACATCTGCTTTCCTTTCAGAAGATAGGGTTCCCATCTCATCCCCATCTCCCCAGCCTCCTCCCAGAAAATAAACTCAAGACTTACATGGAACAAGGCTACTGCAAACAATAGCTTGAATGACCCCTCCATAACCTGACTAATCTTGTGAATTCAGACACACAAGAAGATGTGGAACAGACACAAAAGAAGATCCAAAGAGTAGTCAACAAGCCAAAAACTCTCTGGTGTAAATGGTATGTGCAAGACTACTTACATCCAAGCCCATGTGCTAAGGTAAAGACTTCAAAAACAAAGAGGTTGAGGGCACATATCAGCCAGTAAATAAAAATATGTAGGGGCATATCTTCTCTTTTTACCCACAATTATTTAATCTGTATTAAAGTAAGTTACTATTTTGGTCTAAGACAAACAGCACTCTCCTAGAAAATATTCCAGTATGTTTCAAAGGGTCAAAAGTATTTTCCAAGTATGTATGTATGAGGAATGAGGGGGAAGTGAGTTTTAAACCTGTGGACACAGTCTATACCTTTCCTTAGGGGCCAGAGAACATACTCTAGTCCCATTGGCTTTAATGATATACTGGTAACCACAAAGACTGCTGTGCATTGCCCCAGGACCAACTCAAATTATACAGTATATGCAAACCACACACTGTGACTACTGTCCAGAGAGACCACTTAAGAGATAATACAGAACTAAGTTATTTCTGATTATGTGAAGTTAATTGGAAGAGGTGAGTCCGTTATGTGAGACGCATGCTATTACTGCAACTGAAATTATACTTTTCAAAATAACTGTACCAGTATTTGTTAGTGTAGGGCCCAGAAGTCTGGCATTTGGCCAATGGTAATTATTTAGGCGTGTCACCATGAATTACTGTTGATGGAACACAAGGCAATTTTTGACATTCTGTCTGAAAAATGCATTAAAGGTACTTGAGAGCTTTTATGATTTTACTCTTGCCTGGACTGGAAAATAAGATGTTGATTGAAAAAAATGTTCAAAAACTTTTAAAAAAACCCCACCCAAACCACACACAAGTCTAAGTCAAACATATGATATTCGACATCTCCCTGGATACACAGCTAGGTTTGCTTACACCAATGGATTCGTAACAGTTGCTTCACAATGTAGGTATAATGAGCAAAGCAGGACAGCAACTTACGTTTTCACATGGCTATTTAGACCATTCCAATTTTTCAAATATTTCAATAGAAAAAATCCCTTTCAAGCTCTGTTCAAAGCCCTGACTTTAATTTCCCAGATTCATAAGGGAATGTAATATGCATCGTTAATTATTCACAATTATGACTGCATGTATATTTTTTCAACCAAAAATGTATGTATTCATGTATACACAAATATACATAACAGGATACATACATCCTGAAAAAATAACTGAAACATATGTAGTATTTTATAGTGACACCTGTTCTAAGAATAAATAATTCATCAAGTATATTTAATAACAACATTCTTTACGGGTTAGTCGGAATAGTCTTTATTATCTCACCTTCATTGTCGCAGTCTTGCAATGAAAGCCATATTTGATCTACCAGACCAACTCCTTTTACTTCACCATGAACTGGAATGGAATGCATTACCATTAATGCAATTAATGTCAAGGGTTTGGTTTGCAATTGCCAATGCTATTCTTTTTGAAATTTATATTTCTTCAAAGCATTTCAATTGCTTTATTTTTCACTCTATACTGTAGAAGAGAAAACATCCATTGTGATACTTTTAGATTGTTCTCATTTCACATTTTTCATACATGATCATCTAGAACATGAGAAAGACTGTGATTATTAGTATTTTTTGCACTGGATTCTACCAGACATAACTTGCACATGTCTTTTAGAGCTATAGAAATGAGCATCACTTAAAAATACATATTAAAAATTGCTTTTTGATAAGCAGCAAGGAGATATTCTTCAGTCACTGGCCAAACTCTTCTTGGTGTATATTCTTGGCCTGCAAAGACAAACTTGGTGTACTAATGGCCTGCACAAAAGTCAGAGTCAAGGCTTGGTCATACTGTGTGGAACAATTCTTTTACTTGGTGGTTATGAGCTTTGTCCAGGATTTTGCTTTTGTTGGGTATCACATCGAGGCAAACCCGTTACTACTTAACATTGAAACAGCTTGTTCAGCATGTGGCCCTGCTCCTCACTCCCAGTATTCACAGAAAGTAACCTGTAACTGTGGGAATGCAGGGCATTCCTTTGGATGCCCTGGACAGTCAGAGACCTGAACAACAGGGTTTGAAACCTGTACAGGGGAGGTTGAAACCTGTACAGGGGGGCCTGGGATCTGTTACAGGGGGGTTGGAGATCCTAGCAAAGAGCCCAGGAAGACATTGGCTTTGACTTTAGTCCATGGGAAAGACTTCCAACACTGAGGGAGGAATTACAAGCCACAAAGGTGTGATAGAGAATAGTGTAATTTGTCACATTTGGGTTTTTAGAATAGGGGTGAATGGGGACAAGATGGAGGATTCTGGGTGGTGCCCTGGGGTCTTCTTCTTCTTCGTCTCCATCTTCTGCTGTGACAGTGGCACAAAGTAGCTTCAAAGAGATTAGGTCAGAGTAGAAATGACCCGTTTAGTATAGATTGTAGATATTGGTGTGTAATTGTAAATAATAGATATGTAACAATTGGTATAAGAGATGATGAGCCTCCATCGGAGGAGGAGTCTTCTCCTGATGCCCAAGCTACAAAGACCTTGGCTGGGCACAGGGTGAAAGAAAAGATAAGAAATAATAAACAACACGAACAACCTTGAAAACCGAAAATCTGAACACTCCGTTTTGTTCCTGCGTGTGGCTCAGGGCTTTTCAGAGGGCAAAAGACCCTAAACACCCAAATCTCAGGAAACCAGCCAACCCAAGATATAACCAATTTGCATTGCCTAAAACTTCTGCAAGTTCCCCTCTGTTGTACCAGACACCCTGGTGCTCCCTTGCTGACGGCAGGAGGTACCCATGTAGCTAAGAAACAGATATCCACATCTCCTTTTGTTCTACTCCAAGGTACCTCAGCATGTGGCATAACATAAACATGGACAGAAGATTTGCAAATTCAGTGCTGAGTACTCTTTGCAGCATGAAGAAAGATTGGCTTCACATGAAAAGGCAGCAGATCTGTAGCCAGCACACCTGGACACAGGTTATGAATTCAACGTAGGGACAAACATCTAAAAATAAAAAATATATAAAAGCAAATCCCAGCCAAATGCCAAGGCTCAATTTAAATAATCTATTTAAATTATACCACTTGAAAATTTGTGTAACTGCATTTATATATATATATATGTACATACAAACTCCCTCCAACATATTTCATGACTCACTGAAGAGCTTTTTCCTTGGAAACTACATTAACATTAAAAAAAATACAGCAGTAGAAATAGATTTTCTATTACTAGCATTTTATGAATATCATAAAATCAATAGAATATATAAAGAATTGATTTAGGCCACATTACATATTATGTCAGTAGAATGAGAGGCCATTCCTTGACTGATTAGGGATTACGACCAACAACAAATTTGGATCCATCATGTTCAACAAGTGTGAATAATTTCATAATATTCTGTAAAAAAGCTGACCTCCAGAAGCTTGCTCCTGGAATTATTATGATAACTCTGAACTCTGCCATGACTTTAGACCTTTATCTTGTCCAGATTTTCCTAAAAGGTATGAGAAGGAAGAAATGATGGCCTGACTGTTATCTACTGGTTTTCACCCAACACAAAAATTATACTAGACCAAACTTTTTAGCTCCTGCAAATACATTCAGCTCACTCTACTCAAGTTAACAGATCTTAAATATCACCTTTAAGTCACAGAATTCAATTTTCAGAAAGTGGACACTGTAAAGCAGTATGATGTCTTTGTGAAAACTGAAGCATTTAAGGAAGGATACACAGCCTTGCTTGCTTCTTGACAAAGCATCAAACATCTATTTTGGCAGCTTATTGAGAAAGAAAATGCTAGGCTGAGAGAATAATCTAACAGGATTCTAAACAAAAGTTATTAAAATATTTTTCTGTATTTCTGACTGTTTATGATATTTCTCAAAACAGGAAATATATTTTACAGGGGCAAATATTTCCACAGCCATTAAAGGAGCATTGTTTCCTTTGCTGCAATTAAAATACTGGATCTGGTACTCCCCTTAGGATTTACAATATAACTTCAGGAAGAAATGTTAGTTAATGAGCATGTAATATATTTACTTAGCCTACACGGAACTTATTTCTAAATAAAGTGGAAAAAAGGCATAAAAAATCTAGAAAAAAGTCAGACAAAACCATAATAATATTTTTTAAAAAATACATTTCACTTGCAGCTCTGGAAAACAAACTACAAAAACACATTACGAAGTGTCATTGCCCATGCAATGGAAACAACCTTTCCCTTAAAAAGACAGAAAATTTTCTCAAACTCTATTTTACAAATCTTGCAAAATTAAAAAAATGATACATAACACCACTTTACAGGTTTCCTGTCCATAATGCAACTACAGAATTACTGGGGACAGGATGGCAGGGGAAAGCCCCTTTCATGCCTGACATGACACAAAAGCAGCACCCTTGGATCAGGGCAGAGCCCCCTCCAGTAATAATGTGACTTGCTGTCTGAGTCCAACTATGCTAAGAGTTTTTGATGACAACCTCGAATAAAATAGTAATTAAATCTTCCAAAATATTCTTCTGACTGGACAAGGATTGTGAGAAGGACAGACACCAAGCAGCAGTTATGACCTTGAAAGAAAACTATTGATTGGATTTTGCCTTGTGAAAGGAAGGAGGGGAAACTGAAACCAACCATTCTGAATAATTAATGAGCTCCCACAGCACGGTCCTAAAAACTCCAGTTTTTTACATATCTATGTGCATTTTTCTTTTGGCCTCCTCAAAACTAACCCATTTGCAATCTATACATTAAAGGAAACTGTGAAGTCATTCAAGTCAACATGAAGTACCTCTAGACAAAACTCAAAGTTTTGTGTATATCAGACTATGTAACACTTAATAACATAAATGTTACATATACTCTTAAATACACAGATATATTTGTGTTTGTATGCGTGTTTACTCATGTTATGTTAATTACTGTAAATGAGTAAAAGATGCTATTAATTGCCTGTGTTCCACTATGATTTTGTTAGTACCCACTGAGGCAGAATATGACTTTCCTGTCTTTCAATAATTCCTAGGACTGAAAGGGCTTTGAGCATGTCTTCTGTGTGGAATTTGACCCTAAAAAAGGAGAGGTTTAGGTTGTTGATATTTAAAGAAAAGGTCTTTACAGAATGAAACAAAATAAAATTATATGAAAAGTTACGATTTGTGTGGCAGGAAAAATTCAAATATCTGCAGTTTTGTATTGATTAGCACTAAAGTGATAGATATAAGTTAATGGGGAACAGAAAGCCAATGATTAGATAAAACATAGGAAAGTGTATGATTATTTTCTTGTTATTTATCTTAAATTTCACTCATCCTCCTTCTTACTGAGTTTTCCCTCCTCAACATATTCTTTAGTTCTTCTTCTACAGCCTCTTTTCCTACAAATTGTCTCCAACAGCTTTTCTTCAGCAGGTCCAGCTACAGTGTTATTTACTGTAACAAAAAGAAAGCATCCTCCTTTGTTCTTGGCTCATCTAGCAGTCCTAAAGAAAATCATTCCCTATTAATTAATCATTTCCTATTCTATGCAGAAGTCGTAACTTAGTTTATAAAACTACTTTTCTGACATCTTTATTAAACAAATCAACCATGTTAAAAATGGGAAACTATTAAGCCAAGATTTCTTTTTAAATGTGATCAAATCAAGTGAACTTGAAGAATAACATCCAACAGCCAAATGATCGCTGACACAGATGACTGTAGACATTTCCTCTTAGAGATGCAGCCCAACAAAAACCAGCAAGGTGCAAATATGAAATTATTTTTCTGTTTACCATCCACTACAAGAAGGAATAAATGTGATGACTTCTGTCCCCACTGTCACACAGCAGCGCATTGGCAGAAGTATACAGGTCGTGTTGACACAAAGGAGTGCATAGTGCTGTCCAATGTTACCATATTGGCAAAGGTAGGAGTTGCTACTACTGGAATTAGATTCAGCTACCTTCTACATTAATAGGATATAAAACCCCACTACAAGTAGCACTGCAGCTTCTTTACTTAATAATTACAGAAATAATGTCATAAGATAATACACCAACCATTATCTTACACCAAGTATATAGAGGATTAAAAATTCTATACTGGAATAATCACATTTAGGAGGAGATTATCCCTTTAGCCCTGAACTCTGAAATACAACACTTCTGCTCACACCATGGAAATACACATTTTTTAATGCTAATTAAAAAAAAAGTCTAAAAAAGATTAAAAGAGCATAGGTAAGAAACAAGTGAGCTGTGCAATGATATAGACACTCATTAAGTAAGAGGGAAAGAGATGACTACAACATGCAAAAGACAACACACAAACCTACTCTGTAGCAAAGCCAGAAATAAATGTGCTGTCAATGTTAGTGCAAAACTCCTGTATGACCACACAATAAGTTCAGCAAGAGCTTTATAAAAGGAATTACATGATGCTACACAAAAAGAGAAGAATTATTCACTGAAGAATCAAATTCTTCAGTTTACATTTGTGCTCTAGCTCTGTCTGTTCCATAAGATTCAAGCAATGAATGATAACGTGTTTCAATGCCGTGAATGGGGCAATATCTAAATGCCATATCAAAGGGTCTATAATCCCTATGAATTATTTCTTCCTGATAAAAACAGAAAAATAATATTCCAAATCAAAAGACCATTATTAAATATCTCATTCCATTACATTATAAATTGGTTATATGGCTGTGGTCAGCCCCATGGCTCTTTTTATACAAAAACAAGGAGGAATAAAAGGCAGCAGAACATCTCTCTGTAAAGGAAGTTTACAATCTTGGCTATAACTACTGCAGACGCATAACTACAGGTCAGAGAGGACCTGTAATGATTTGCAAACAATAATCTGCATACAGTTTTATGTATAAAGTCATTTACAGGCCAAGGGCAAAATTTTCCCTTTCTATGCATGTTACAAATCTGTTATCTATGGAGTCTATCACAGTGCTGATTCTGCACTGACGTGTGGCTCCTATTTCCAACAGTGGTGCTTGTGGTGCTGAGAAAGCAATAAGACAGGCTAGGGCAAAGAGATTTCTCTCACTACTGGTTGAACCCTACAGCACCCAACACCATGCCAGAACAAACCACCCTTCTAATTTTACACAGATGATCCACAGTTCTAATCAGCTGCTTCTGCATGCACAATGATTTGCACATGGTGGGTGGGAGAGGCCTCATTTCTTTTGCATTCATTATTTTAATTGTGCATATTGTACACACTGAAATTCACTGTATTCATTGAAATAGAGAAAAGTCTGGCTGCTGATTGCATTTGTTACTGTATTCTTGGATATGCTCACATCCAATCTTGTGGCTGAATGCCACCATACAGAGCTTTGCTTTCTCAGCTTCCTACCTTTTTGATCCTACAGTGGCTGTGGCAAAAGAAGCACATTTCTTGGCCCTGCCTGTCTGATTTTTAGTGACACCAATCTGGCCTTGATGCATTCCAAGTTGGAGATTAAGTATTTTAATTTTTCTTTTCCTTTTTTTTTTTTTTTTTTTTTTTTTGTTGTTTGGTTTTCTTAAAATGGTGCGTTGGAATTCATGACTATGCAGGTTCAGTAAGGGGCACCATAAAAAACAGGTGACCAGGACACTCTTAATAACTAAGCAGCAGGGCATCACTAACAACAGAAGCACAGATGTCTTCCTCTGGTCCCATGATATTATTTTGAAACACAGATAGGTTCTGGTATCAAATTCCACACTAACAAATCAGCCTCATGACCATACAGTTCCACTGACTGCAAGAGCTTCACTTCAGGTTGGCAGCCTTTAGAGACAAGAAAAAAAGCTAGCTTCCCAAGCTTTCAATCTGCTGTTACTGAGCTCAGAGCAGCTCCTGGGTGCAGTCGTGGTGACTGGACAAAGCCTGGCAATGTTTGGAAAATACTTGTAAAAGATGCATTTCCAATACCATCTCACTTGGAAAAAGCTCTTACATTGTTGTTCTGCAATACATCATCTGGCCTCTCACGTCATCAGAGATGATATTCTCCACAGATCTCAATCCTCTCCCCTCAGGGTTTTTTTCTTTTGCCTTCATTCTTTTTTTCATTCACTTTCTCACTGATTTTTTTCTCTCTCTCCATGATATCAGGGACCACTTCAAAGCCTGATTGGGACTTTCCCCAGATAGACAAGAAATCACACTCTCCCTGTTTTTGTCATGCTTCCAGCAGAACTGAAGTGAGTCCCACCTTCCTCATCACAACCAAGTATGGCATCTTCAATCCCAGCAACTCCTACACAGCTCTGGGCTCCTATCTTAGTCCCATCACACACTTCTCTTTGTATTCAGAATATAATCAATCCTTCCAGTACAAAATTGGAAAAGGGAGTGATTTTTTACCTTCTTTGGCTTGCTTTCTCTCAGTTACACAGCAACCTTTTCCTGTTTCCTCATCACAACTTAAGAAATTCTCTACCTGCACAGCTTTTCTAGTCCTCTCCCTTGAACCTAAAGTCCTCCTCTTCTGTAATTCCTTGCCTCTATTTTCACTCCTCCGCCCCCCCCACCTTCATCACTTCTCAGCTCATCTTCTATAACATCAACCTTGGACTTTTGGGGGTTTTTTTGGGAAAAAAGCAATCCCATCTGTCTCTGAAACTATAAACTGTGTTTCTCATTGTGCTCAATGAATGATTTGCAGGAGGTTCACCTGCTCTTATTCTTGGACTACTAGTCTTCTGACTAAAGTCACTTTTGTGTGTACCCAAAATCTTACTCAGCATAGTCTTGACCCATGACAGTTACTTACGGTTACTTTAACATATCATTCAGCTTCTGTGCTTAGAGTTTTGCATGATCTACAGTTCATAACTATTTGTTGAATCAAAACTGCCACACACTACACCTGCTTACAACACAATTATTGAATTCCTTACAGTGTGTCTCAGAAAGGAGAAAATGTAATTTTCTTCATGAAGTAGCATCAAGATGATGTTAATGTGTGGCACCTCCAACAGCATGTGCTTCTGTGTAAGACAGATGAAAGTCTACAAAAAGAACTAGAAAACTTTATATTGCAGAAAGGGAAAACTGAATCTGTTTGCTCTGCTTGCAATAATCACGCCAAATCATGTGAAGTTAATTTTCCATATTTTTCCATCCTAAATCTATCATCTTTTAGACCTTTTCTGCATTATTAGCAACCCCTTTTAGTGAAATTAAACAAGAGAAATGTGCCAGAACAGCAATCACATTCCAAAAATGTGAATCATAAGCAGTGAAGCTGTGTAGTATTTAAAAAATTGACGTATTTGGTTTTTAAGACTAAACTACGACTACTCTGGACAAATTAAAACCATGGATTTCTGGTAAATGAAGCAGCAAACTATTCCGAGTTATGTTTAGGAAGATATTTGTCTACCTGTAGCTGACTGGCTATACACCAAAATAAGAATGCACAAGCATATGTGACCACAAATATGAATGTACATGAACCCCTCAGTCTGTGTAAAAAGGATTCATTAGTTCAGTCTACAACCTGTGCTGTGTCAACTACTAGACTCACACAGTTTTCTTACTGGAACCAGCAAAATACTTTTTGCTGCACCTTTTGTGCTTTACACACACACACACACCCCCCAGCCAATGGAGTCAGGTGCATCTGAAGTGCAGCCAAGGCCACCCTCTGACATTTCAGTTCTTTAAACTCCCTCTTCCGTAACATTTTTGTAGCTAAGACAGAGAAGAATTGGTCCTGATTCATACCTTGTCCAGAGCAGGTTCAGAAGAAACCTTATTATCTGAGGTTCTTCTCTGTTACCTTTAAGTCCTGCCACGTTTGGAAGCAGTAATACCACAAACCACTCATATTTCATTCCCTATTTAAGAAGCTACTTAAGAATCACTCTAAGATGTCCCACTCATCCAGAATCCAGTGTTACAGTGCCAAGGTTAATTGAGGAGCTAAATGCCAAGATTAGGTTCCACCTGTTCTCTGGGAGGATTTAGTTTCCAATGTTACTCTCCGAGATGCACATAGAAGCTGACACAGCCAACCACAGGACCTCTGCCTGCAGTTCTTCTCTTCCCAAAGAAATGCTGACCCTTATCAACTTAAATTAGTCTGATTCCCATCTACACTCATTTACTGGCAGAGCAGTTAAAGGGGCCATAGTGTAAAAAAACATTCTGGCTCGTTGACCTTTTTTTGTAATTTATGGAGGATGCTACAACCATATCAGCATCTTTAGATACCAATGATACAGTCTATGCAGCCTAGTTCCTCTTCCCCTTGAAAAATACCCCCACTGAGCAAGGCTACTACTTCAGTTTAAAACCTCAAGATATCTCTTTGACTAGGTAACAGACACTGAATTCTGAAGCTGCCACTGTAGCTGAGGGGTTTTTTTTAATTTTCCCCCTCAAATTGAAGCCAACAAATTCATGATCAATTTGTTGAACTGTAAAAACACATCTCAATTAAAGCATTTACATAATACTGTTCAGAATCCTGATTGCATTTTTGGAATTGGAACAGAGGAAAAAGGTTATCAGTAGCCAGCCGCAATGGAATTAGTTGGAAAAAGACAGGGTACCTAACCAGCTAACTCTAAAATACGTAACTAAAATTTAAGTAATCTTGGAACTTAGGAGAGCTGAAAGCAGCACTAAAAAACCCTCAGAAGCTTTATGCCATGTTCTTAAAAATCAAGTAATAAATGACAGGAATTAATTTGGTATGCAAGGAGTATAGGAGCTCAATGGCAAGGACACTGCTCCAAGGCCAGTTGGTGTACATAACAATGCACATGAACATCCTTTTACTACCAGTGCAGGTCAGTGAGAACAGTGCCGAGCTCTACACTTCATGCAGTTAAAGAACCTGCTTATAGAAGCATAGGCTGTACTTAGTAAAAAAATATTGTCCTGACTGCTGGGAGCAAACTAAAGTTTGTGAAAATTACCATGGCCACAAAATTTAATTACATAAATGCTAGGTGACTGTGATTAACAGTGAATGTCTACTGTAGCATGAGCATTTTTCTGAGAACATGGATGGGTAAGAGCCAATTGCATAAAGACTGCAAACACAGGGAATCCCTCTTCCTTTAGCACCAGGAGGGTACAAACTGTCAGTTCAGAGCTGCCACAGGCAGCTGCAGCCTGCCACCAGCAGGGTGGCAGAAAAAGGCAGTTTCATTCTTCTCCCAAGATTATCAACTTCTCACTACTTCAATTTGACACACTTTGAGCAGTGTAACTGGACAGACATTTCCAGTCCCTGCAGGAACATGCAGACTCTGACCTGAGGAACGAACTGGAAACACCAAATTATTCAAGTTTCTCCATGGCCTTAAGACACTATGGCTCAACACTTTGAAAGCATAAATGTGCCTCAGCTTCTTTGTTGGTTTGTTATCATGCTGCTCTTGTACTTGCCACAGGATCTGTAGAGTGTGCTATGCCATGTCCAAGACTCAGGTATGGTCTGCTTTTCCAAGGAGTGAACAGAAGAATATTTCCTCTGATTCCTCTGCCTTCGTGATAGATTAACTGGTGAACTGCACCCTAAGCCAATCATAAGACATTCCAAACTATTACTTTTCTAAAATAAAGCTGTGTGTATTTATTTTATATTTTTCTTTACCAAAACAACAGTGCGCTTAATAAACAGAAAGGAAAATTTCCCTCCGTTGTCAGCCTTCCTCTACACAGCACAGAAGGCAAGAACAGCCATGTTGGTCCAACCAAATGAAATATCTATTACCCTGCCTCTGACATGAGCCAAAACCATCTGCCTGAGGGACTGTGTTAGCACAGAGCAAGTGCATACCAGAACACCTTTGCCACACCACATCACAAAGACTGCATGTGCCAGAGGTGATACCTTTGTGCTTAATAGCTGTATCACTGAAACTCACAGCCGCTGGGCAGGAGCAGGCTCTGTGCCATCCACCTGACTCACAACCTGCACTCTTAAGGCACCTGGGCTTTACTATGCCACTGGCACTTTGCATGACTTCTTGTGATGGCAGCAGAATAGTCTGCATTAGTGTTTGCCTGAAGCACGCTGGGAGAGGCCACTGAAAAAGCAGATGCAATGCACAAGCTCCAGGCACCATGAGAAGCAGCTACAACACCTGCCTAGCTGGCAAGCCAGCATTCAAAAGCACAGAAAGAGGAATTTCACAAAGGGGGCTCGCTACTACTCTCCAAAATGACTGACAGCTGTGACAGCTTACCGGCCTCCAAGATGACCATGGGCAGAAATATTTAGCTTGTGGTAGCCACAAAGATGGGATTTGACTTTTTAATTCAAAGGTTTTAATTTGACCTTCAAGCTAATTTTACCTTCAAGACATTCAATAAATGCACAACTGTATCAGAGACAGCTGAAGACAGAAAACATGACCAGCTCATAGTGCATATCCCCACGTGCCACCAGAAAAGAACAGATAACAGTGCAGCTTCAGAGGCTGTGTGACAGAACACTGCAATGGCCCTCTCCAAAAAAAGCAAGGGATGTCAACAGGTTTTGGTTCCGACTCTTGCACAAGAAGAAATGTTATTACAAGGTACACTTCTGTTGCTGCCTGTTGCTACAAGTCACAGAAATGTAACATTCTGAAAGGGCACAAACTTCTCTTGGAAGACCTTTGGTAACCGATACTTCAGCTGTGGCCACCAGCTCCTATGCCTGAGAGCTCCCATGTGAAATAAAGGGTTCTGGTAACTCAATTCGAACTGCTCCCAGTTTGAATTACTCACATCTAATGACCAGAACTAAAAAGTTAAAATTTCTTCTACTTTAAAGGCCATATATGGCATGTCTCCATGTTGGGGTTGGCTCTGTCAAATGTGGAGGCAAATCCACAATCACACTCCACACAAGGGTTACAAATGGACTCCCTCCAGCTGGAGATGCTTCCACATATGCTCTGCAGAAGAGCTGTGGCAGTACAGAAATTGTGCCACAACTGTAGGCTGCCCTCTTCTTACTTATGAAAATGATGCCTTTAAAATCCAAAATAGCTATGAGGGAAATGGCCTGAGTTCTAAGACATGCCAGCTCTATAGTACCATACCATCAATGCTCAGACCCGGCAAGAGGCAAAGGTGCTGATAGAGGGAGGAGGACTACAATCAAAAAACAGGTTTCAACCTGTTTGCCATGGGCAACCTTCTTCCTAATATCTAAATTAAACATACACTCTTCCAGTCAGTTCACATATTTTGTCATCTGTCAGGAAAAGGTGAAGGATCTCTCATAAATACTTCCTTTATGTTTACATTATTCCACCTTGTGCTCCAGGGTATTCAGCCATGCCAGACAATTGAAGGAATAGTGCATTAGCCTTTGACACCATGAATAAAACTGACATCGGTTAAATAATAGTTACTAGATAGCTTGTCCATTTTACTTCAATATAAAGGATCCTGTTACAGTGCTCTCTCTCTGACCTCTTTTTTAAGGAGTTTCAAAAAATCAAACAGAGCAAATTAGAAAGATTCTCAATCCTGCCCTAATGTTTTTCTTTTTTCCTAATTTCAAAGACAGATCTCATTTTCCTAAATCTGATTCCTCATTTCCACACTACAAGTGCCATCGAGTCTTCCTGGTTTCTGCTATTTGCAAAGCAAACAGCACTAAATGGGACAAAACATGGCAGAGGACAAAACAGAAAGAATGACACACTCTTCTTCAATAAGGCAATTCTGATTTTTGTGCAGAATACAGAAGAAATATCAGGACAAAATGGACTTTGAGAGCAGCACAAAAAGCTCTTTCACTTAGGATGACTATTCCTATGTCACTCATGATCCATATATGGAGAAAAAAAGTAATTATATATAACACACTATTCTGATCCTTACGCTGGATTATCATCAAGCCTGAGGACTGAACATAAACCTAAAGTTTTAAATATATAAATGTGAAAGGCTAGAACACTGGCCACTGTGAGGCAGAGAGGCATACTCATATTGCACCAGTGAGAAAGCACTGGGATGTACAATATCTCTAGTAAAACAGCAACTAAGAAGAGCTGTGAGCCACTTGGCAAAAGTGTGTTTGGCTACCCACAAAGAGAACACTTTGAGGGGTTCATTGGCTGCAGTGAATTAATAGCTAATGTAGAATGCTGATCCCAGGTTACAAATATTCTGGAAGATGTTAAACATGCATCAGGGTGTGTGTGAGAGAAAGAGATACAAAAAGGACCTATTCATTCAAATTATAAAATCTTACTTGAACTTTTTACCAGAACCGAAGCAAAACCTAAGGTGCTTCTTTTACTAGATATTCAAGAAGCTTGACTACCTTTGGTCTTGATTTTTTCTTAATTCTTCTAAATTTTTCTACTTCTTCATTTCTTCCTAAGATGCAACAGCACTGCTGCAGCAATGGTTTAACAGCACCTCTTGTTCATTCTGAAAGAAGAAACACCATAAACATCACCAGCTCACCCTGCTTTGTGCTGAGTGTGGGACTAGACACTTGCAGAGTGCCTGTCAGCCTCAGCTGTTCTGTGGAAAGTCAGTTTAAGCTGGCCCAGCCTTCAGGAGAAGCCTCTGCTGCCAGTCACTTCCATATCAGCCTTTTTTCCTACCTGAAGATCATAGAATGGACCTAATTTCTACCAAGAAGACCTTCTATTTATCTACTATTTATGTTTCGCTCTAGAGTGTTTAAGAACTGCTTGGTTTTTAGCATTAAGTTCTCTAGCATTGCATGTTGACACTTCCTCAAAGGGAGATCAAAACCAAGCATGTATGTACTTTATAGTAAATGGTGCTTAAACCATTGGAGAACTGGGATAACTCAAAGATAGAGAGATAGATAGATAGATAGATAGATAGACAGACAGACAGATAGATAGATAGATAGATAGATAGATAGATAGATAGATAGATAATATAGGCCAGCTTTGCTGTTCTTTAATAGTTTTCTTTCTTTCTGATTCACTGATTTCTATTTCATCTGATTACTTTTTCATTCTGATCACAGGTAAACTTACCATTATCACAAACTACTTTCTCTCCAACTTCCATGCCTCTCATCCTCTTATTTGCTCCTATATCCCATCTCCTTTCTTTCTAAAATTTTCCATGGACTAAACCACAATTTTCTCTCACAAAGTAACAATTCCCAAAATAGCATGATTTGCATATGTGCAAAAATTCATATGCAAGCAGGTGAGAATTCACTCTTTACACATAAAAAACCAAAAGAGAAACTCTAGGCTCTGTAAAATAAAGACTTGTGAAGCAAATGTGGATGTAGACTGAACATGGGGTTGGGACTCTGCAGTTTAAACTTCTTATTCTTTCACTACCTTGAACTAGGAGCTCTGCTATTTCTGTGTGCCTCAGCCCATACCAAGGTAGAGCCTTAGCAACCATAATTTTCAGCTCTCCTTATTTCTGCTGTATCCATGCCTTCTCTTCAACCACTTTGCATTTCATTTCTAAGCAGTCCTCTACTCAGTATCTCCTCAGTTCTCCATTTCACTTCATGCACATCACATACATGCATGCTCCTTCATCGCATCACCTGCTTGCATACTCTTTTGGGGGGGGGGGGGGAATGAGATACAATAGGTACTTGTTTACACTTGCTTTCCTTATTTTTTACTAGTAATGGCCATGAGGTCTCAGATAATTTTCCTTTGTTCACAATATCTGTGTAAATAATACCACCGTAGTAGTCTGAATCATGTAAAGGTCTAAGCAAGCTATAGCAACTCCTTTTCTCCCTCAATCATTACAACTAAGTTTACATTTTACAATCAAAGCAGATCAGAGTCAAATGCGTCACTGCATCATTAAAAAATCCCCATTCAGATTTGATCTGTCTTCATAAATCTTGTGTTACATACAAGGCATCATCTACTTGCTTGTTCCTATTACAGAAACAGCTACATTCTTCTGTGGTGTCTTGCACTTTAGGATTGGACTCCAGAAACCTAATAGCAGACCACAACAGACACCTGACACCTAGAGGTCAAATTTTATATAAATAAGAACAATGGAACTCCTCTAAAAATGTCTAACAGTATGCTCTGATGGGGTGGCTATCACCAGCATACAGCATAGCATATAGACCCAAACCAATGCAATAAACAGTGCTCTTTTATTTACTGAAACATAAGAGAATGGTAGCTTAAATATTTTAAGATCTTTGTAAAATTCTTTACATGAAATTATCTTCATAGATAAGTTAATATAGACTCTCATTCTTTGACATAATTATAGCAATTTGCTTCTTCAAAGAAAGGTACTTAGAAGCATTAACAACTCTATCTTCCAAATGTTCATGTGGTAAAGCAATATTACAGCCCCCATTAACAAGTGATGCACCTAAGACAGATAATTTATATGACTGGCCCATAACTACAGGGACTGGAATGTCAGTGTCAAACAACAAAAAAAGCTCCTTGTGTGTGGTTCAGAATGAGCAATATCATCATTGCCTTTACATTGTCTACTCACTAAAAATACTGCAGATTTGAGCACATTCATTTTTCTCTACATCTGATTTACAACACTGACTCACATGAATTGATCCCTCTTTTATATCCTGCTCATTGACTAAGTAATGGAATGTTCTAAAGATATTAAAGGATCGACACCCACAGAATTGGCATTTGGGTAAGTATAACACAGCACAAAATCACTTTTATAAGTAAAAGTGGAAATTCAAAAAGCTCTGTATTTCAATGACTTGCTGAAAATCAAGCAGAAAATGTGTTCCCAAGCTACAAACTTGATCTTTTTAATGATTGTCTGAAAATGCAAAATTGTAGCCATTACTGCTACAATCTTAGTGCCCAGCAATTTGAACATTAGGTCATACTTGTCAAACTGCAGATCTTTGCTGAATAAGCAAAGCTGTAATTTTGTAATTGTTTTAGAATTAAAAGTAGAAGAAGTATTTCTATTTTAACTGCATTTCTCTTTTCTCCTGCTCTATAACCAATAACTCAATTGCTTAAGCAAGACGTGATATATGAGTTACTAATAAACATAAAAAGCTCTCTTTTCCCACATCAATACTTCAAACTACTAAGAGTCATTTAAACATGCCAAAATCCCAATTCTTCAATCACCAATGTGAATGAAGCAGAGGGTTTGGTTAAGTCCCTTGCAATCAGCCCCTCTCTGACAACAAGGTGAGTTCAAGGAAAATGTATTGAAGCAGAAAAACCAATGACCATTTGCTATACACTTACAGACAAGTAAGACACAAAAGATCTGTCTTGACAGCCCTTATGCAACACATTCCAACACAGCAAAAAGAATATGCAGAAGTCTCAGACAGAATGGTAAGGCACTCTACTTTCACCTGGAGTGTATTTAAAGTCATGTAAATATGATTGTTTGGGTAGATGAGGGCTAAAGTCAAGTCATTACGTTGTGCCACTGTGTCAGAAGGACAATTCTGCTTTGTAAGGAGACTCTTACCATGCTTTTGTACAGTGTTTCTTACCCAAACTGAAATACAGTAAGACAACTGAAAAATACACTGCAACTGAAATGAGTTCCAAACTGCTTTCCCCTGTACTGTCTTTTGGATCAAAGCTCAAAATGTTACAAGAGGTTACAAGCAAATAAAATATATTGAACTGTAACACACTAGTAAGCAGTATTCCTGAACTATCAGAGAGCTTCTGTTGGAATAACCAGTGCTTTTACTTAAAAGTTTTCAAAGACATTCATGGCCCAACACACATTACACAAATTATTTGAGAGAAAGAGCTATCAAGATGCAGGAGAAAATACCCTGTTTAGACTTTGGCAGACAAAGTCCATGGGTGTGTTCCTAATTTTTTATCAGTTCGATGATAGAGAACAGCACTCTCATTGACAGTCCAAATTTTAAACTTACACTCAAAAAAGTCGACAAGCAGCTAGCAAGAACTTTAGGGAAAGGTAGTATTTTTGGGTGTTTGTCCTAAGAGAGACACGGTTTTCTTTCCTAGATCAACCACAGAATCTCATTACCTGATTACAGAAAGGTAAACTACTGCACCCTGATCTGCAGAGACTTGCAAGGGATGAAGAATTCATAGTCAGGACATATGTTTAGACACAGGAGGTAGTTCAGAGAGTGCTTGAGGAAGGAGAAGCACCTTTCAAAGCATGACATGCAAGCCCACAGACATGAGAAGATAGCTGGCATTGCCTAAATACAATGCGAATTTCAGACTGTTTGTTCCCTTATCTTTGCACTTTGCACGCAGCTCAAGGCACTGACAGGAACTTCATACAAACATATAAAAAAAATATCTCTCACCCCACACGGAGCAAGTACACACATGTTTCCAGCTACTTCTGTCAGTTTCTATCTACTATCTCAAAAGACAGAACTCGTTGCTTCTGGTAAGAGTGGCTTCTCTTTCCTTTCTGATTTGGGTAGAACCTACAAAAACTCCATTTATCTCTACCAGCAAAGTTGCTGTGATAATACCCCTGTCCATGACTATCCACCTCCAGATTCCCCAGGAAGCAGGGAGTACTAGGGATATTGTCTAGTCACTGGTATAGGAACAATTGAAATAATCAAAAATGTTTTCACCCTTTTAACTGAATCATGCTATTTTGAAGTTTATCCACTAATTTATCGTCTATCAGTTTTCTTCATACTTCCCCTCATGGTTAGTGGCATGACTAACATCTGCAAACTGTGCATTGGGCTGATTATGCTGCAAACCATTTGGTCACTTCCATCATTATTCAACATGCAAAGGAGAATAAAACAGGATTAGAATTACTCTTCCATAAATCCTCTCAGGGAGTTCACAAGCGCTCCCTTGTCCTCTCTACTCCAGTTCCCTTGTTATTTTTCAGTTTCATAAGCTGGTTAGATGGAGTCAGAAATAAACACAAAATGCTAAGAGCTGTCTTGGCAGCCTCCAGTGAATTCCCACCATAAGCATTTTCACATCCCACAGCAAAGCAAGCAAGCAAGCAAGCAAGCCAAGGTGTTTCGTAAGAGCAACCCACAAGTCCTAACAAACACATTTACGAAATTAACTGAAGCTTTCACCATTTATGCTACAGCATCTTGTAAGGGTCTAAAAACCTCTCCTCCAGATCAAAACAACCAAAAGCAGCTTTTCGTACAAAGCTGCTGTCACCAGTCCCTGTATAAGGTGTTGAAAATGTACACCAGCAGCGAAATAGAGAATTATGTTTCACCAATTATTCTGATGAATTTTGCTATGGAAGTCTGATGTCTAGCACAACATGAGAGTTTTTTGTACTAGCTCTATTTTAAGACTCCTCTAGCACAGTCCACCGATCTGTTCTGTACTAATACTGTTCCCAAAGTCAATCATTAGAAACTGCTATCTCTTCTATCTCTGAAAGACAGAGTAAAAAGAATTAGGGCAAGAATTAAAACAACTGCTTCATACAGTACAATCCAACTTCAATCAGAATACAGAACATTCCAAAAAAAATGCTTCTGAGTGCTTTGCTTGTCATCCTCACCTCTAAAAACACTTTATTACTACAGTTTGGAAAGGTAACTGAGTAAAATGAACATATCTCAAGTTATTCTTTTACCTTAGATACACCAAATAAATAGAGAAAAGTAAAAAAGAAAATAGGGATAATTTATTTTTATACAACTCTTCAACAGACATTGATGATATACATATTGATCAGTACTGCCAAAAAACTGAACGTTCCCAGAAGACCTGGTGCTCCCTAACACATGGACTGGACACTTTTCTGCTCCACACAGTACTAGAAAGAGGACATCAGGGTGAGCTCTGTGGCAGCCTCAGCATGTGCAGTGCTTCCAGGTATGGGCAGCTCTGACACAGCCATAGCTCAGACACACCTGTCTGCTCCACATCTCTTTCTGGGGACTCAGTCACTGTCAATCCCACACCCTAATCATTCTCAAGCTCTGTAAGTACAGAAGAACTCAGCAAAGACACAAGATTAAGAAGTGGGCAGATGATGCCCATGTAAAAGATGAGATAAACTGACATTTAAAAGTAGGAGGCATAAAACAATGTCTACAGAAGTTGCAGATGCCTGCCCTGAACCCAAATGAGATGAAAATGTCAATCCTTACATAAAGATATTTCCTACAGGAGACACAGTTATGTTAGTCTATATACACTTCTCTTTTTTTTTCTGATTTTCAATGGAACATTTTTCCAAATACATGGTTACATGAAAAATAACATTGGTGACAGTTTGACTGCTCCAATTATTGAATAGTTACTTTGTTTTTTCCAAATTGCTAGCTGAAGTAGGGTGCATAGACTATTAATGACAGGGTGTCTGGGTGACCATGTTGTGTTCTCAGAGCACAAGAGAAAAAAGAAGCATAGCCTTTTGTGCATTTCTGCCTGATGTAACTTCAGGAAGTTACTTCTTATGAATGCAAAAATCATCATTAATTTTGGAGAGGATTTTTAAATCTTGTTTTATATTTTCCACGGAAATCTGGATATTTAGCTCCTTCCCATTCCCTACTGAGCCTGTTCATTAAACTACCACTGTAGCACACTGTTTGTACATGAAGTTTGGATTAATTTTGCTGTGACTGAATTAAATTGCAAATGCCTCAGAGTTCTCAGGTAGCTGACTTGACCCTTTTAATCTCAAATTCCAAGAGACATATTTAAATGTATTAATCAGTAATGACTGAAAAAATACCTTCTCATCAGGCTCACCTTATTTTCCTCATGTTCAAATACACTAGGTTATTTATTTTCATATTTCAATTCTCTACATATACTTACGCGGCAGGCTTTTCAAGGGAGTATTATGGGTATTATGGGTATTATGTATCTATGTATATCTAATCTCAATCTTTTAATACAATATTTTTTCATTTTAAATTCAGTAATACTGATAATGATAAAGGGAGAGAGTGTTTCTGGGACTTTGGACTATGGATAGATCCAGACATTGAATCCGAGGTGTGAATGCATGCTTTGGTTTGTGGTTCACTTAAGGTACAGATGAAAGTTACTCCTTTCTCATGAAAGACTTAAGAGTTATTTGTAACTCACAGTGACATTTCACCATTAAAAATAAAATAAACAGTATGTATGAGGTTGCTGCCTTTTTGTAATTTCATATAATCATTTCCACAAAATCATATCCTTATCAAAATATGATCTACATGGACAATTTTGCAACAAAGAACTACTCAGGTCAAACTTACTGATTAGGCAAGAGCTCTATTTTTGTGAGAAGAGCTGTATATGAAAATAACAAAAAACAAGTAGCTTTCTGGAAGTTAACTTAACACTACAACATAAAATATAACTTTTTGCCTTCTCCCTCAGGATAGGGTTTCTTTTCTAGTTCCTTTAATAATGTTGTGTTGAAATATTTAATGCGTATTTTGAAAAATTCAGCTATAAAGAGCTAACATCAAACAATTCTCACTGTTTCTCTCAATCAGCTTCCACCTACTTCAGTTCTTGAAATGAAATTCAGAAAGCCTCGAACACAAATAAAATTTGGGTTGAGCTGTTAAGTCACAGACTAGCCTTGTGCCCAAACTCTGCAGCTCAATCCTGCTGACTTCATGTTGCTATTCAAGATATTGAATTCAATGACCCATCTTTTCTAATGCTACCTCAAACAGCAGAGACTCTCATATTGGAAGGAGGTGAGTAACAAGATTACCATCCCAACAGCTGATCTGCACCAACTACGTTTCTGTTTTGCTCAAATGTCATTTGTTCAAGAAATGTACTCTAAACAGAATACAGCAACAAAAAATATAGAGTAGACTTCTCTGAAAAGAGCACTTATCAAGACCATGTAAGCATTACCAAAATATACACCCAAGTGGTACTGTGTCATAAACATATTTGAGAAGAATGACATTAGATTAACAGGAGTCTACCAAAAGATTACTTACCATGTTCTCCACAGACCCTCATCTATATATCTTAAAAACAAACGTTCATCTCCTTTAGCACACAGAAGAGCATCTTCTAGGTCTCTCAACAAGACAGCAAGTTGGGATTTTTTAATTTCTTTTTTTTTAATTTCACTTTTTTTTTTTTTTAAATACAGTTTCACTCACATCATCAGACACAGACTGATGATACCAGTAAAAGAATATAGTAACAGAGTTGTTGCAGGTACCTCTGTGTTACACATAGCTCCATCTGGCTGTAAAATAAATAAATGAATAAATGACGGGCTGAGATTTCTCCCTTCCACAGGGACATGAGTACTTGCAACTCTCTCCAGATGCTGCTCCCCCAGAAGCACATGAAAATGCACCTCTCAGAAAGCACCGCTATGACAGGATCCACTGCAAATGCACCTTCTGCTCTTGCCATTGCTTTGCCTTCACCTTAATGGGACACTGTAGTACTGTCTAAAGTACCTCTTACATAGAGCATAGATTCTCATCAATAAACTTGCAACAGAATATTATTTTATTTTCTATCTTCTTCCTACCTACACTGACTCGAGAAATATTTTACTCCAGGAATTGTCTCAGGGCACTTTGCAGCAGAAGGCAGAGAAATGGTATTTATCCCTAAGAAGAAAACAGAAGTAGAGTGTTTGATCCAAAATTCTAATCTCTGTCTACATCTACCGCTGCCCTTACTTACCTGATGAATAAACAAAATATTAAATGTGGTGACATTTACTGTAGCTATTTTGACTGCTCCCGGTTCAACAGACTACAGTCTCAGCTCATACAACCCACAACAATTCTGGAAGGTGTAAAACCAACCCTGCTTACCTTTCATCCCAAACTTCGAGTGTCTTCCAAACTTCAGAATAATGAGGGTTATTACTAAGCCAGTGCACACCAGTGCTGCAATTCCCACCACAACGTACACCTAAAAAAATGAGGACACAGTCCTGTTTGTTTTGGTTTTGTATCTTCAAAGACATCCAACATACATTCAAATTAATCCAGTTATGAAAAGAGATTAATTTTAACTGGGGAACATTTGCACTCAGATCAAAGAGTACAGAAAACAGACACTTGTTGAGGTTTCTTCTATTCTGCAGAGAACAGAGATTCAGACACTTATGAGAACTTTTTCAACAACCTACATATTCAAGGCAGGTGGGAGGGAGTGTACATCACCCTTTTCCCTTCCAGCAGAATGGCATGTTACAAGAAAACACATAAGAACAGCACACAGGAAAAAAGAATTTACTGTGGGGATGGTTGCATACTCGTATAAATTACCTGGAGTGGCTATGAAGGCTCCATCACTGGAAATACCAAAACCAGAGAGGACACAACCATAAACAACTAGCCCTGCTTTAACCAGGGGAGCTTGGACCAGAGGACTTTCACAGGTCCCACCTTTACCACCTCAGCAGTTCAATGACTCTCTTATTAGATTAGACAAGACTGTCTTGGATCCTCCCAATTTTTAGAACACAATCCCAACTCACAGTCTGCTCTCTGGTTCACAAATGCACACTGTCATTTGTGTCACTCATAGAGAGTCACTGATGGAGGGAGGCTGCAATGTCAACCAGGCTGGTAATCCACTATCAATTTCCAACATTTCAGTTCAGGAAAGTGTGAGAGTCAAGGCAGCAAAGGAGGAGGCCCATCAGTTCAGCCACTTGTACTAAAATCTATCACAAGCCATTTAATCAAAAACCTACATGAAATCATGTCTTAAAACATACAGTTAGACTTTGAAAATTCATTGCAGCATGTCACCTCTCTAACATGGAGGTATTCAACCAATTATCTTCAAATTACCTTGGAGGTCTTTGTTTAGTACATGAAGATTTGCTCTAGTCATTGACTAAAAATTAGATGCAAAGTCTTAGGCTAAAAAAATGACAGTTAAGTCATGAAGAAAAGCAAGACACAAAACAGTGGTTTTACTTGAACTGAAAAGTGATTCACTCATTCAAAAAAAAATGGGGGAAGGACAAGGGTGGGGAGTACTGATTTTATTTTTCATCCTTTTTTTTTTTCTGAGTTTTGATTACAACACAGTAATAGCCATAGTTTTCTAATAGGGTAGAGTCTTATTAGTGTCTGCAATTTTTTAAGTTGTATAGCCAAAAAAGTTCACAAAGATCACAGACCAGAAAACAATGAATATACTTACAGTGATGCTATCCTCATTTTCTTTGTTGGAAACATCCGTTGAAGTGATTTGATTACTGTTATTTGTGGCATCTCCAAGGTCATTAGGTGTGGTTTCATACTCTTAAGAAAGGAAAAAAATGTTGCTTTTATAACTTCATAGCTTTGATGGGGAAATGGTTTTTTATATTATTTCTGCTCCATAACACGGTAAGGCCACTATCAACTTTGGGAATTTAAGCTTTTTACACACAACTTGTAATTACTAAAGTTGTGTTTTGGGGGTGATCACTGTGGCATGTAAAGGAACAAAGGTGCTGCCACTGACAAACGTGAAAAAAGAAGCAATCTACATGATAATGTGTATCCCTACTGGAAACACTAGAGTTAAATGAGAACTCCATCCACACAGCTATTTTTATGTGCTTCTGACTTCCCATTAAAAATGAAAGACTGCCCTCTACACTGAACTTCACCAGCCTTGTATTCAGTCAAATATAGGACAGTCTTAGAAATTAGCTTGAGCACTTTTGTTTTGGTGAGAAGAACTCAGCAGATGGGTTTTAAGCTATCTTACTAATACCAAATATGAAATAGCTGTTTTCATTTGTTTAATAAATAATTTTAAAAAATAAATAATTTTTTAAAATGTTATATGCACATAGGTTACAGTTTAGTATTGCTATCATACAGATAAACTTTTAAAAATTAAAATGCCTGAAATGGTATGATGAAATTTGATTGATTTATCAAAATAATTCCACTAACATGCTTGCACGGGCAAAAGCAGAACTATTCCATACAAAGAATGATCATGGCTCAATTATATTTATAAGAACTTCAAAACAAAACACAGATATCTATAGTCCATGATTTCCTCAAAAAATTATTCAAATGAGAGAAAAATAATTAGATGTTATATATATGAAGTTAAGATAAGCATGCATTAAAATAAAATTTTAAAATGTATTTATTTTATTACATCTGGGAATACACATAACATTCTAATTTCATGACTGTAATGTATGCAGATGAAAGAAACAAAGGGCAATAACTGCACCTATTATAAAATACACCTCCAGCATCATAATTTAAGTTTGCAATTAAATGGGTATTTCTTTACTTGCTTCCATTAAAATCAGTGCCATAAGCCTGTAGATGAAATCTTAAATGTGAGTTTGAATAAGCTCTTGCTAACTACAGCAGCAGGAGCATTTCTGAGCTCCAGCTGAGCAAGAGCAGGGAGGGCTTGCACCTAAGCATTATTCTCCTTTAGTTCCCAAGACCAGTTTGGAGAGCTCAGCTGGCAGTGTTAGTAAGAAGTTGCACTGGGCTTTTGATCTTCAGGTATGCAAGGACACCTTTGCTTTCTGCAAAGCACTTGCAGGCTGCAGGGTTTTTTTTGGTACAGGAAGCTGTCAGCTACCTCTGGCACCAGTACTACAGTCAGCACAGTCAGGATGCCTAAACAACTCACATAGTCTATTTTAGCTCTAAACTATGCATGCCAAAGGACAGGACTCTTTCAAGACAAAATACATATTAAACATACAGAGCTTTCAAGAGAAAAAAAAATGCCTGATCTTTTACCATTTGAACTCTCCAACTCCACGCTGCATGTCTGTGTGTGTAGCTTACCATGCAGCAAGGTTAGAACAGCAGCAACAGGAGAATGAACAGCAGTCCTCGCTCATCCAGGTACCACAATAGCTGCCTGAATGGCTCACCTGCACAAGCAGCCTGGATTTTCAGACAAGATTCTGTGCTGATCATCTGTCACTGTGAGTACATCCTTTGCCAAGCAGAGGAGGAGACTTCTACTTCATTATTTGCAGACAAAGCCTGCTTTATAACAAATACTTCAGCCTAAAAACAATTTAGCTTCCTTTACAATTAGCTGGGAAAATTTTCACAAAGCTGGTTTTGGCCAACCATATATTTACTATTGTTTTATAAGACTAATATATAAAACAAATATTTAGAGCCTTTTCTGCTCTGACTTTGTAAAACAAATGTTGAAGAAGGAAAATTTTTGCTCCCAATTTCACTTGTAAATAACAGCTGATGCTATTTCTGTTTATGCTCAGGCCTGTTCCAAACTACTGGAAATCACACACTGGAGGGCTAATGAGAACCACAGATCTGGTCTGAATCATCTGAATGAACTTCTATATTAAAATGGGCAAAAGCTAAGATAGGCTACATTGGTATACTGGTGCTTTGCTGACATTGCTTGCTGCCTAACTGTGAATCATTTGCATTTGAGGTATTGCCAGATCTTCAAAGCCCCTTGAAATGGGTGAATCAGGCAAGGAAAATACACGAGACAGCTATCCAGCCCAAGCCGGATGATTTGAGTTAAACAAATTCCTGTTCATTTCACTATGAAATCCTGATATAGACACTGAGCACTCCTACAGACAGGGTCACGCCTTTTGACTCATGCCAGATAAGGCTCATATTGCTTTAGGGCCAGGTTCTCTGGTGCTCTGTACCTCATGCATCCACCAGTGACTAATAACAGCTGTGGTGATTTGCAGCTGATGCTGGCCAGTATTTTACAGCCATTTCACAAACAAGGTGCATGGGATAGACACAACAGCACAGTCACATCAGCACCGGGGGTCACTCTCCACAATCATTCTGGGGTTTGGCAGATATGGGGTAGGTTGTGTCTCTCATGTTCACAACCACATTAGAAGAGGCATCATGGCATAGAAATATGAACTCAGAGCCAAAGGAGCTGTCTTTGCACTCAATGTCCTGCTCAGACCCACGTGAGTAGGTTTATTTCTCTCAGTTAATTTCCAGATAGTGTCAGGACAGCATTTTCTCTTTGTCTTTTCCAAGAGGTGCCACAGAGGTGAGCTAGAGGCACAAGGGACTGCTCCACGCTTGTGGCAAGCAGTGCCCCATGCAGGCCAGACTCTCCTTGGCAAACTCAATGTCATGCAGCCTGATGTCACCTCATCAGATCTTCTGATTTCTGTTGCTCGTTCAAAATACTTAACAACAACATTTGGAAATTGCCTCACATCACAAGGACAACAGTTTCAAGCAGCAGGAAGAACAGCCAGGAATAAAGAAGGCGGCTGCCTTCACCAGTACTCCGTCTTGCAGGCCGTGATCTGCTAGCAAAACTCGAGGCATACACCTCAGCAGAGACCCACCCAAGTCAGTCAAAGCACAGTTTTAGCACAAGGCTAGAGCCATACACAGGCATCAGGACCTTGATAAAATGCTCAGAATCAAAATCTTCATGCATACAGCTTATATAATACAACACATGAAGAAACTGTGCAAACCATCACCTTTTCCCATCCCCAACCCTCCCTTCTCCTTCTCCTCCAAAAAAAAGATTTTGGAAAGAGAGGGAGGGGAAACTATCCTTTGGAGTTTCTAAGCATTTGAAGTCAAATTGATGCTTCAATTGCACATTTGCTAAAGTTTAATGACATGGAATGGAATCAAAGCAATAACATTTAGATCAGCTTTAGGTAACCTGAGTCATGCTATTCAGCCAAATAAAAAGTACTCCAAACAGGATCCAGCTTCAAACTGTTTGTATATGGTGGGTAAGATGAACTTTTCTACTTGCCAGGAGTATACCAGAAATATTTTTAAAAACCAGACAGTTGCCTTTTATTCTGCAGCTTCTATTTCAGTGCACACTGGCTTTCACTTGGTACATTTTGCCTAAACAAAAAACTAATGCAAACACTGTGCCATCAAAATCTCCTGGCACACACTCAGCACCACTGAATTGATGGTCTGCTTATGCAAGAGAGATTAAGGGAAGGTACAAATGAGCGGACAGAACAAAATAAATTGCCTACAGGAAAACTTACTTGTGCCAACTTCATTTCTAAGTGGGATTTAGGGGTACATTTTTGGAGGCAAAACAAGTATGGAATCATCCCTGGAAAAATAAATTAACCTGTATAAAGAGAAATCACAAACTCTCTTTCCTCCAAGAAATGACTCCAAAAGGTTCACAAAATCTCATGTCTGTGAACACAGCTGTCATCCTACAGGATCAACTGCACCCATTTGTAGCAGTGAATTTATACTTCTAATGTGAATCAAAAGCAGCATAGTAAGTTAAACATCGTATTGTCATCACATACGTTAAATATAAGGCAGGACCAAAGTACCTTTTAGAGCTGTATTATTCTACGTGACATTTCAATTTAACTAAACCTAACATTTGAACTTTTAATGTTTCAGTTCCTCCATTTCTGTTATTAAAAGAAAAGAAAATCAAATATATACCATAAACGTCTGGATCCAAAATTGGGCCACTACCTGTACATGGAAAAGAGAAAAAAGAAAAAAAAAAAGAAAGAAAGAAAAGCTTTGTAAATAAATTGCAAATGCTGTAAGAATAAAAATTTCTTTAGGAGTAGTTTTAAGAGTTGACTTTATTTGCCATAGCAATCATAAGTATCTCCTTAAATGCAAATCAACATCAATAACTTCAGTTTATTAGTTACATTTACAATCATCTTAGAGTTATCCCAAAAGTTAATACTTTGTTTCATATGGGCACATGGCAGTAATTCTGGCAGGGGTACATGTTATTTTACAACTGAGCAAAATCCTGCTTTCCATTATTTTTTCATATATATATATATGTATATATATTTGTACGTATATATATATGTGTGTGTATGTATGTATGTATATACATGTGTATGTGTATATGTATGTATATGTATATATATGGAATAAGTGAAACAATAACTATTCACATTATAAAATCAAAGGTAAAATTTTCTCTGAATTCAAGTGGAAGCATATCTCCCAGAGCTTTAGCAATCACTGACTTTTACCTGATAAAAAAATTATGCTACTCTATCATGGTGCGAGTAAACAATTTTAAGCTGTGAGCTGGCAAGTTAAGGGCTACAGGTAGAAATTACTTAAGCAGCACCATTTGAGTCACTCTGTAAAAGGATGCTTCTTTTACATCCAGCTGCACAGCTGATACACAGACAGAACTCTTACAGAAAGAGTCAGATGTCTCAGAAACCAGACTTTAGCAAATGGATACCTGTCTACTCTACAGTTCTCTGAATTTTACTAGTTCCTGTTTGCAGCTTTTTCTAATTACTTACTGCACATATGTAAAGTTTAGCACATAGGTGAGTAAAATCCACAGAACAGCCACAGAAATCAGTGAACTGTTATCCATGTTTTGCAAGATACTTGTGTATGTTATGTTTGAACATACCCATTCATTCTGATCTATAATGTACTTCTAGCATAGCTTATGTGGTAGGCTTATAGTCATCTCTTCCATATTTTTTCTTTCTATTTTTGCAGGTTTGGAAATAAAATTAACAAATAATTATAATCTCTAAAGGTGAATCCAGCTTCAATAAACGTAATTCTGTTTATACTACTACACAGTAAATTCACAGCAGTAGCATTGCACGGGCATAATGCCACAATGAAGTAAAAGCAGAACACCATTGTTAACAGCACGAGAACCTGTGCTGAAAATACCAGTTGCAACTTATTTGTAGAATTCTAGCAGAAAATTAGGCATATTTTAAAATGCACTTGAAGATATTCCAGTATCTAGGGATACATATCAATAGATCCCATGAGAACTGTCATGTTGATTGGCAAAAATAAATAACCAGTGAAGAAAGCCTAACTATCTATCCTCAAGTAATCTGACCAGATATTTTTCTCCACAAAAGTTCATGGTTCCAGTTTTCCAAATGCAGAACATCCAACTGCAGAAAAATAGAAAATTTCTAACTCACCTTTTGTAATCTGAAGAGGAAAGAAAATCGCAAACAACAAAAAAACGCCCAGTCCCTTATTTATGAGTTAAATGTCAACATTTTTGTTTCTATTCACTGGAATTAGGATAAACTGAGAAGGCTAGTAAAACCCTTAACTCCTCCCAGACATATAAAATAAGGAGTCATCAATTCCATTAAAATATCTTTTATATAACTAAACACTTCAAATAAAGCTACAAAAATCAAGATGGTGGACAACCCCCAAATTTCTGTTTAGTATTACTTTTTCTATTTAGCACATAAAAACATACCACCTTAATCATCAGTTGAAGTTATTTTAACATTAAACTTCACCACAGTCCTTTTGTAAGTTTACACACAACTATTTTCAAGGCCAAGACCACAACTTCTATTTCTACTCCAAATGTGCATGGTACAGAATGGCACCACTGTTTTAGCCCCCATTAGAAGAGGTTGTTGAGCCAATGAGCTATCAAAAGCCTTATCCTACTCAATTATTTTTACAAACTACAAGTACACTCTGATTGTTTGCTTCTTTCTTTATAAATCTGGCATTTTCAAAATAAGGCAGCAGCAAAAGACTCAATTCAAAAACACACTTCTGCAAAAAACATGTTATGCTGCATAAGCAATATGCTATTTTTAAGGCATATTTAGCATATTCTTTTACTTTGACAAGATATATGTGACTTGGACTCCTTCAGCTGAATTTTAACATAGAGAGTTAGTAGATGAATAAGCTTAATTAAAAATATCTGTTATTGGTAAAAGTCTCTCCCACATTCACTAGCCATTTTAGATCAACTATGAGAACAGTCTCCAGAATAAACCATGACCATTTCTTGTTTACTGTTGACAGCAGTTCAAATAATCAAATCACTCTCAGCAAGAATTGGAAACCAAGAACTTTAGCAGATTAAAGATAGTTAAAAATTCAGCTAATAAAATGTGAAATTCATTCTTCCAGGTCTTCACATTTAAAACAAATTCTTAATTTACAATATTAACTTGGGTATCATTAGCACAATCAAAATCCCACTATGGTACCTGGTTTTCTCTCTTTCATGCCTGCATCCTCAGACCAGTGAAAAACAGTTCCTCAAGAAGCATGCTGAAAGTTAAGAGCATCTTAGCACAAAACACATCTGCATCTTGATTGATCCATCTCTGAAAGTGGACTATTACACTATTGATGTAGCATATGCTTCAGACTTATATACATTTATTTTGGGTAGACAAATGGATTATAGGTGAAGGGATTTTTAAAATGTTCTGGTTTTTCTTCTTTTTATCTTCAGAGCACTTGCTGAAGTGATGCAATAACCAGAGAATCAGCTTAAAGCTCAGTGAGTATAGCCCACCCCATGAAACATCAGGACTGGTATTTAATTCAGTCATGAAGACATGAAAATGAACATAATACCAGGGTGTGGGCCTTAATCTTTATGCTTCAGTGTACAATATGTGGGCCAAAAGAAGAAACTACATAGTAACGACAGCACTGAAAAAGCCTTTTAAGGATTTGAAAAAGCCTGACAGTGCTTTAAATAGCAATAGTATAGAACAAAAATTGTAATACGATGCATTTGCTTTTAGATGAGCTTCAGTGAAGGAGACAACAATGTGATGTTTTCTAAACCTCAATTTTTGCAGGAGAAAACTAAAAACAATATTGAGGAGGCTAAGTAGATAAGCCATTTCTCCTGTTGTTAATTTTTAAGACTGGTTTGGTACCATCCACTATGCATGAAATAATTTATAATGCAGTCAGATCCTGTCTATACATATTCCCATTTCCTCTATACTCTGTTTGTGAAGCTTACTCCACCACAGATCTTGGGAAATTCTTAAAGAACACAGCACAGTTTATATTGGTAGACTTATATTTTATAGGAATATAAAAGGGATGGAAAAAAAAAATTATGTTTTCTTTCTAAATTAGAGGATAGCCACAGTTCTATTTACTGTGGACAGAAGCATCAAGGAAAAACAGAGCAGGAAAGGGGATTTGGATCAAAGACCAAAAAAATTTTTTATAAAATCACCTAATGTATTAGAGGTAGCTGATACTCTGCCAAAAAATGAAGTCAGGTTCATATTAAATAATCACGGTGTAAGAGAACTTCCACTGTACACAGAACATCCATGAAGTGAATTTTTTCGCTGAACAATTAAAATGCAGTAGTAGGGGACATCTATAGCTGAAACCACGGCATGTTTGTGTAATGAGTCTCTTTAAGGAAGAACTCCAGAGAAAAAAGAGGAGAGGACCAGTGAGCACAGCAAAAGTAAATAAATCCCATTTTTATCAGCTCTTCATCTTCTCTTAAGGATGGAAAAGCAAAACACCTACAATCTCTCTCCCTACAGCAAATTGAGCTGAAAGGGAAAAAATGAAATATTGACCATATTTTTATGGTCTGTGGCCTGAGATGTAGGAAGAGAATTTAAATATTCACTTTTTTTTCCCATCAGATAACATTACAGACCACTGCTGTTCAAAAAAAAAAAAAAAAAAAAAAAAAAGGCAGCTATTTATATCACATGGGCAAAAAGCCAAAGATACATACAGTCTCGTATTTTGGGGTAAGATTACGCAATTGTCTGCCAAGACCACAACTCTATTTCTACTCCAAATGTGCAAGGTCCACTCAGAGTTTTCTTCCACATGCTCCAATATGCTTGCACATACAGTGACTGCTATTACAGCCACTTCATGAATGGTTTTGAAGATGTGGGGAAAGATCAAACCACAGTGAATATCAGTCACTTACAGTAGTCCCTGCAATTCAATGAGCAAGTCCAGCTTGAGCCTGCCCACACAGTACTTAGAAAGGGCGAGGGGAGTCTTTAGAGCAACTGAAGGTGCAACCATCTTGAATGTTGATACTCCTAGCAATGTAGGGGCCTAGCTGCCACCTAGACAAATGGCAATTAGACACTAAAATGCCTGTTAAGATCTGAGACCTCATCCGTCCTGCCTCTGGGTTACTTGTTTTCTCTCCAGTTCCCTCTGGTGTCCTCAAAACAACACATTATCATGAACTCACTTGACTGCACTATCAATTTTGCAACAAGGCACTAGATGCCACACAAGCATCCTTCACATCTTTGAACACACTGCCTAGTTCCATTCATATGCAGTACAGCAAGTTACAGAGGGGCTGAATTGGCACTCAGTGCTTTTCAGGATAAGAACTGAGGCTTGGGAAAACTTCAGAAACAGCAACTTTTCATTAGCCTTGGCTGGCAGGGAGGATGGTTACTCAAAGGAAGATTTACAGAGCACTGGCATAACCTCCCTTCACAAGCAATAAACAAGAAGAAAATGCTCAAGGAAAACATTATTTTACAAGTAATATTGAAGACATTCATTCTGAGAAAAAAAGTTCTATAAAACCTTCCTGCAAAATAGTTAAACGGCCAAAAGCACTATTTCACCCCTTTCATCAATTTGTAATTGCTAGCATTAAAAAAAAAAAAAACTACACTCACCATCTCCAGGCACTGACATGAAATGAGCATCAACTCGTTTTTCATCCTCTCCATAATCATTCTTTGCAAGTAAGGTATAAGCACCATTATTCAGGTGTGTGGGATTGTCCAGCTGAAGGCAGCCATGGTATTCACTTTGATTGATAACATGTATTTTAGTACAGATGTATTCAGACTCATTCAGTACAGCTCCTTCATAGAACCACTGCAATGTGGGCTTAGGGTTCCCTTTCACAGTGAATGGAATACACCAGTGGTGGTCCGGGGTCGGAGACTCAATAAATGTGATATTTGGTGCAACTATATTGGAAAAAAGATTAAGAGCATCAGAATAATCTGAACATGTCCTTCCTCCCTTCCCTCTCCTCCTCCCTCCCTCCCCTCCCTCCCAAGTTCTCATGGAAGTACTTTTCATTCATCAGTACAAATGTTACTAGATGGAATGGTACCTATTTGAAGGATACTCACACAGGAACATACCTGCTCTGTCTAGAGCATTATGCTGAACTGAAGTTGCTCTTTAGAAAGAAATAAAACAAACTAGTTTCAAAGACTGAAAACATGTTAAATCACTTAAAACGTGTAAGGTGTGGGAACTTTAGGTACTGGATCACTTAGAAGGAGGAGAAAGACATTTTAGCTTTACTTTGCTGAGAAAGTGCTGCACAAGAGTGCTGAAGGAAGACAATAGTATTGAAAATACTTAAAATTGGCCAAAAGCAAATACTACCGGAAAGACACTCAGCTAGGAATCCAAATTTACAGATTGTTTTCTTAACAGAATCAAAGACAGAACAGATTACTTAATTCTCTAGATTTTTCTGTCAGGGAAAAATAATTCTCTACTCTACTATACATATTCTCATCCTTGTTCAAAGCCTCAAGTTTACAGACCTCTTCTGTTTCCCTCAAGAGATTATTCCAACACCTTGCCCATTATTTTCTTTTGTATTTATTCTTTACCACATCCAATTTCTTCTAGTTGTACTCCCTTTTATCACTCATAACAGTGCCAAGCTCAGAATCTCATTTACACTCTTCAAATATTTCTAGTTTATCTTCGTTCCCATACTTACTGCATATCCAATTTCAATGTACAAACCTACATCTACAGTGTTTTTTTCTAGTTTACTCTGTCATAAAAACATGCTGAGCAAAATTTGACATCTACAAAGTATTTCATCCCCATCTTCAATTAAACAGAGGGTTGCAACTTGTGAAAACATGCTGTATAGTTCATGTCCAATGACTTCAGCCTGGAGCTTAGATCTAAGAAACAAGTGTTTGTGTACACCATATGCCCCTTCTCCCTTCCTTGGCTCTGAGAAATAAGTGTACTATTCAAAGCTATGACAAATAAATTTGCATCAGGCTGTACAAACATTGAACAAAACAGTTGTTGTTTTAGGTACTAAGAACTTAAAAATGTGTAGTCTCATGTAATTCTACTAGCCTTTTGATGCATTCACATTTTGCAATTCCTAAGACAGTGTGCATGTACATACACACCGTTACAAACCTTCCCATACTGACAATGCCATTCAGTATTCAGGATTTCAGACCTTTTACAGATTCTTTTACAGATTCTTTTAACTGGAAGACAAAGCAGTACATTTTTTTGCAGAATACAGAGCTGAAAAAGATAAATGCAACAATGGCTGACTGGGCTACTCCTAGCATTAACTGCAGTAGATAGTTCGCATGCCTTAAGGGTTTTCATTTCAACAGCTTGAAGGTCAAAAAAATACCCAAAACAGTTCCTGCCAATGCAGTTTGGCCTCCAGGTCTCTATGGAGGCCCACATACGTACAGAATACGGTAAGCTCGGCAGAGGCTTGGTCCTCTCCCACAATGTTCTCTGCTACACAGGAGATCTCCAGTCCACTGTCCATTGATGAAACATTCTTGATGGTGAGAGAGGCAGGGTTCTTATTTGTGTCACTCTAAAAATGATCAGAAAAACAGGTATGCATCAACCACAGCATTAAGAACAAACAATGGAGAGGGAGGGAATCACTGGCCACAGCCAAATGGCATTTTTCATTTTCCCTTCCTTTCAGCTGTATCTGTCTACAATTAACCAAAGCCTTATTTTAGTGTCTTATTCAAACAGACATAAAACACCTACAAGAACCAATTCTAAGAGTCAGTGGCAACAGATTCAAAGCTGCAAAGTCCTGCTACAAATATTGCACTCAACTATGTTTCTGCCCCGTCACTTTCAGTCTGTGCCTTTTTTTTACCCTTTATCCCCTCTACACAAATATTTTTTCTTCTAATCATATGACCTTGCTCAACCCTCTCTCCTACCTCATGACTGATTTCTATAGTCTACCTCTGCCTGTTCTGTAGAACTTTTTCTTCCTGCCTATACTCTGTTGAATCCTTGCTTTACTCATCCTTTTCTCTCTTTCCTTTAAATTTATACTTCCCATCTCTTCCACTTCTCTTCCACTGCTACTTTCTGAGCCCTACTGTATCTTGACATGTTTTCTATCTCCTTCTTAACCAAATTTCTCTTGAAAGCTTTCTTCTCTCAGGAAACCTTCCACAAGAAGCTGCATACCTTCTACTGCCTAAGATATTGATTAAGTACTGTTTTATGTGTTTAAGAACAAGCTAATTATGGTAAGGATGATTCTTAAAAATCTTGATTCTTATGATTCTTAGAAAGGTCACTGTCTATCTACAGCCTTAAATAACATACTGACCATGCAGCTATGTCACACTGGTAAAGCAAATATGGCTGAATTAACCTCCTACACAAAAAGCAGTAGCAAAGCTAGTTATTACTCCAATGTTAATAAATCAGGCCCTTCATATGATCTCCAAATAATTATTATTTCCATACTTGAATTTTCCATAAAGATCTATACTATTTTGTTAAACTGGAAAGGAATCAAAGCACACTCCAAAAAATAAATAATAATTATGATAATTTTCAAAACTACTTTTGAGTTACTTTTTGTAATGTACACTGTCAGTGCTACAGACAACACAAACAAGTAAGCCACTATAATTGTAAAACCACAGCAACTTTAGGTGGCAGTCAACAGGAATATGTGGGAACACTCCTGCATACAGTCCTGTGCAAACAGAATTTTGAACCTTGAGATGACACCCTAACTCCACTTCAGTTAAACGTCCCTTTGATCTCAGTGTGACAGTAAGAGAGGCAGGTGGAAAAGCAAACAGCCCTTTGCATATTTTCTTATTTCGCAGTTCTCAGAGCTGAGCCATGCTCAAAGCTGGACTAAAAGCAGAGGAACTGAAACACAGGTTTAGGGCTGAAATCTAGAGCAAGAAAAATCTAAGCAACATCAGTCAAACTATCCACCAACACAGAAACTCAGAACATAAAGGTTAGCTTTGCAGAACTCGAGTCTAGTTTAACCTTCGCTAATGTCCCTCTTTTTAAACAGGTGAGAGAAAACAGTGAGAAGCATACAAGACGAAGAAAATGAAGGCAGAAACTGAGATATGGAAGTAAAAGAAAAGAAACCAAAAGCAATACTCATAGAAAACGATAGTTGAGAATGGCAAATAAGGACTAAAAGGCTAATGCTCTTCTGCTATTGAAAAGACTGCTGTGCTCCATGGCTAAGGGTGTAGCCAGCCAGCACGTCTACAATAGCATGATGAAGTTATGCCAGGACCGAATACACATGAAAAACTCGGAGCAAACTGACCATGGCATTTCAAAGATACGAGGGCTAAAAAAAATTAGATGATCTCACTTTTTGAACAGAGTCCCACATTTGTTTTGGCTCCTAGAATTAAAATTTTTTAAAAAAATTTTTAGAGGAGTGCAACTTGCCAGAAATTCCCCAAACTGTTTTAATTTCTTGTGCTCAATGACGACTGATGTCTTGATGCCTTTGGGGAGTTTTACAGATCAGAGGGAATTTCAAAAATACAACCAGAGCTCTGCAGAGCTCTTACTTATGAAAGCTGGAATGAAAGACAGGCTACTTAAATTCTATACAAGCCTGATATAATGAACTTTGGAAAGAAAATATGAAAACAGAGAGACCCAAGAAGTGCTGTCTCTTCCTCACAGCAGGAAGAGTTTTGGAAGTACACTTCCCACACCTTGTACAGACCAAGAAGCTTTAGGCAGTGTGCACCATCATGAATATAGGAAAGCAAATGCCATAAAATCATAATAAATATGGGGTTTTCCTATGGTAAAATAACAGCAATTTATGAGGTCAGCAACTGCTTATATGCCCCTCCTTTTTCAACATTTCCATCAGAAAGGACTTAATCAGTACACAGTCTACAAAAGCAGTATATATATATATATATAAAGAACCCAGAAAACAAAATTACGCCATTAAGATGATTTCAATGAGGAAAGATATTCATATATCATTTAAAAAACCAAACCACAACAAAACCAACCTGACGGTCTTTTAAGTAAAATCTTCAATTTCAAGGCTTTCTGTTGTTGCTAAGTGTGTTGAAGAAAAGTTAAACAAGCCACAAAATATTTACAAACCAAATTCCAACACACCAAATTATGAAATGAAAATTAAATAAAATTACAGATGCAAAGTTTTTTTCACAATCAGTACAGATTTGATTTAGTCTCTGTAGGCATGTATCATTGATAATAAGAAAGTCCTTGTGTTTCAGTATCCAGTTTACATTACTTCCAAAAAACTACATTACTCTCATTTACAAGTGAACATCCAAAAAACTGGAGTGCAAATGAGAATCTTGAGAAATTAATGTCTGCCATTGCCCAAAAGCAGCACCACAGTCACCCTGGACTGAAGCAACTGGAACATAAATGTAATCCCAACATTAACTTTCTATTTCATCTTTTAATAGAAAGTTAACTAGAGCTGGGCATGAAACTTCATTCTACCCTCAACAGGTGTCACCTGAACTGTCACGTGCTTGAATATAAACCTTACCTCATGGTTTGAAACAAGATTAGTTACCACCCAGGACACATTTGGAGGTGGCCCACCAGTAGTATCACAGTACAACGTGATGCTCTTTCCTTCCACCACGGTGATGTTGTAATTGCTTAAGTTTGCTGAGGGCAAGTCTATGATAGAAACAACGACAACACAATAACCCAACATGTATTTGTATTTGACAGAATAGACACCATGCAGCTCTAAGCAAGCTGTATAAATGCAACCACTACATCAAATATTCACTGTAGTCAGTGCTATTCAGTCAGGTAGTACAAACAGCTCTTTGGAAATAAAAAACTACAATCTTAAGCAGCTATATATTTTCTGCACCTCCTCTGCTTCAAATTCTAAGAAAACTTTACTGCATGTGGAAATACATTAACTTGTTATATAGTAATTACATATATGTCAGGTGCACAAACAGAAATTATCGTAACCAGTTTTTAACATCAAAAGGAAAAAAACCCTCTTCCTTTACACTTTAAAACTAGAAGCTGTATCTGTCTCTTTATAACACCTACAAACCTCTAGGAACCTCTAGGTTCCACTGATGTCGTGGTATTTCCACTGTTCTCCACAACACTAACAGGAAAATCCCATTAGCTCCCAGTATCTCACAGGAGACTGCAGCCCTCTCTCTCTCATACAGACACAGCTCAGAGAGAGCAGGACAAAACCTAGATCTTAAGGTCAAAGGGAGGAAAACAGACAACAGAGAAGGGAAAGGACAGAAGAGAGGGATAGCAATTGCACAGAGCTCTACTCAAGGCACCTCAGCTGATTTTTCTATTGTCCTCGGGAAAGCACAAAAGCAGTGAGATGTTAGCACTCATCAGGAAATAGGACCAGGTTTTAAAAGAGTTAGGACTCCCTCTCCATCTTACAGAGCTATAAATCACTCTGTGCCTCATTCTAAGGCACCCAGAGCAATGGGAACTTCCCAGAGAGCAAATTTATGCTGAATGTTTACAAAAACACAAGGAATTATAGAATTACTCTCTCCAAGATAATACTAGCAATAGCAATAGATTTCAGGAACAGAGGAACTCACATTTTGTATTTATTTATGTAGCAAATAATTATGCACCATTCTAGAAACAACATCTTTCTTAAAACATACTAGGTCATAGTTTGAAGCTGCTACACTCTGTAAAGATTCTTGGTCTCATTTGTGAGGCATTTCACATCAACCATTACAGGCAAATTTTACTTGCAATTTATTATCTCAAATAATCAAGCTTATCTACTGTGCAGGACATTCATGCATGATTTTGCAATGACTTTTCTTTTTCTGAAACAACAGCTCTCTTTGGTTATGTTTTTTAGTTGAATGTACAGTAGTTTCATCATGGACTTGATGGCACAGAAGTTTGGCAGAGATATTTTTCTTTATGTAAAAGATACAAAACAAATAAATAACCATCAAATCACTGTGAACACATTAACAGGTTTGCTGGAGGTTCAGTAGAAACTAGATGTATTGGAAACCTCCCTTAAATTAGTTCAATAAAAAATAACTGAGTGGAAGCAATACAGAAAAGAAGACAATACTTTCCTCCCTAATAAGATTTGAAGATCAGCACAAGCATACAAGAACTGCTCAGGCAATTCTCACAGTGTTTTAAGCAGTGTGGTAATATGATTCCTCTTATAGGCATCATGGATTTCTTCTATTATGTTCACTATATAAATCATGTGTTGAAGTTTATTGAGACAGAGCTGGAGACTTTATATTACTCGATGCAGTAATCTGTTAGAGAAGGTAGCCATCTGCTCTAGCCTGCTGTGAATTCAGATCTCACCAGTGTCTGTCAACTAGCTGAGCAGGAAATAAAACTAATCTTAGAGAACATTTGGGTACTAATTATGCTAGTTAGGGAACAAGGGGAGAAGTAATGAAATAATTTGCTTCATAAAGTTACACTTCCACAACACCTCTAAATACTGTTCCAATTACTCTTGCCAGACCTGAACGTGCAAAGAGAATAAAGGTCCCCACTCTTCTTAACCCTACCACTTGGGAGAAGGTCTACATGATAGATTAGCATTTCACTGTGCAAACTGGCACAGTTCCTACTAACACACCTTTTCATGTGAAACCTCTCATGCAAGCAAAAATAAAAACAACTTTTGTCCCTTAGAGCTCTCCTTTAAATAGCTGTTAAGTTTTGAAGCAAATTCTTACTGCAATGTGTTTATTTATAGGATAAGCAACTGAAGTTTAATTCCTGTGGTACTGGCTCTGGTTCCTACCCAGAACTAGATCTAGTTCTGTTTATTTGCAGAAGTCTGCACGTGTCATGTTGGTGTTACATTTCAAATGGAAACAGCTACATCATGCTTCATCCTGCCAGAAGGCTATAAAATAATAGTGCTTATTATTCTGTATGTTCATAAAGTTACATTAAAAACCAGTTGCAAGGCCCCTGCATCTAAAAGGGTACAAATGGAATGGAATGGAATGGAATGGAATGGAATGGAATGGAATGGAATGGAATGGAATGGAATGGAGTTAGAATTAGAGACAGAGTAGATTAGAAATCACATTATTGTGTGTGTTTTCTTTTGCTCTTTTTCCAAGACATAAGGTGGGTGGAAAACACAAAAATTGTCTTGGAATTCAAGTTTCTGGTTAGATATATTGAGATAGTGTGTTTTAACTGCAGGTGAATTTTGCTTTTATTTCCAGTGGCACCCAGACTGCTCCAGAGCACAATCCACACTAGCTAAGATATAGCTCTACTTGGGAAAAGCAAGACAGTCACATAAGACCTCATCTAGACGTGACACATTGCCTTCATCAGCAAAGCAATGGCACTAAGAAGCAAAACCTGTACTGAAAAATAACTGTATGTTAAAAAAACACAAATGCTCAGTTTGTATGCTCAGTGTAGTGTGAGACCATTTATATTGGCCAGTAGCACTTTGACTCTTACAGAACTACAGAGATACCCAACCTTTACTGTGCTGCCTTTACTCCCTAGTTAATTTGGTTAAATACAGTATTTTAGATAGTTATCACTTTTGTTGATAGGGATGTACATTTTAAAGGACTTTAAAGCAGCAATTGATACACACTCTCAAACAGCATACTCAAATACTTCTGTATACTGCCAGCATAGTAAGATCAGACTGTAGCATAAGGGCCTGTACAAGGCAGACATGACATCATCTTTCCCCAATTTCATCTTGGTATCTGTTAGACAGATTACTCCATGCCTCAAAGCTCAAAACAGAATCTCTGTTCCAAACTTTGATAGAATTAATTATTATAACTCTGGATATCAGCAATAACCCTGCTAGTACCTGATTGATTTTTCAAATTTGCTATATTCTTGGCCTTAACCTTCTGCAGCAATGTGTTGTATACAGGCTGTATACAAGAGCCACTCCCTTTTATGAGTTCTGGAATTTCTCACTGACATTCAAATTTATTGAGTACTCTCCTGTTCTGGTGGAATAGAGTAAAGAGAGTTTCTGAATGATCTTTTTAAGACGACCTTGTTTTGTTTTGCTTTGTTTTGTTTTTTGCAATTCCTCTTTCTCTTCAATAATCCATTCAAAGCTTTTCAATCTCTAAAAATCAGGAGGAAAGAACCTACTGAGAACTTCAAACTGTAATGTAGAGAGTAACACAGGTTGAGACACGAAATCATACACTAAAATCCATGTGTTTCCATTATGCACTGGTACATAATAGCTATGTGCTTTCACTGCATACAGAATGTATTTTCTCATATTCAGCATGATTACACTTTATTCCCAGGAATAGGCAGCTCTGAACTAGAATAAGCAGTCCCTTCCCTCACCCCAGTACAACTAGACAGAACTGGAGACAAGCAGGAGGAACTCATTTATGTCAGCTGAGTCTCTCCAAATATCATCTCATGCTTTAGGAGAAACAAACACTCTTTAAAGTAGGGCTTGGAGTAGGGGGGCATTTACCTTCACAGACCATCATTAGTGCAAAAGGATGGCCTGAAGCCATCAGACACTGAAACTGTCAAACATCACTAGGGAATGACTCACATCTTCCCTGTGCACAGCTGGGACTTCAGCAACCACAAAACCAACACTTTGGATGCCATTTTCAAAGGTTACTACTACATTTGGCTGCACAACTGTCAACGGAAATTAAGAAAATGAATGTGCCTGTATTCCTAGAGGGCTTTCCAAGTCTTCATGCTGCTACTTATTACTTTCTACAGAAAACTTAAACTGGCCTTCCTAGAGCCAGACTGTCACTATATGTCAAAGGAAGGATATGATCTAATAGAGAAATAAAAACTCTAGTCTGTAACTCAACTCTTAACACCAAGAACTTTAGCCAGTATACTAAAGGAACATTTAAAAGAAGGTGGTCTTAAGCCAGAAGAAGCAAATCCACCATTACACCAAAGATACTGTTTCACTATCTGCAGTTATAAAAATTTTTACAAAATTAATACCAGATTCACTTTTTCTGCTTCAACTTTACCTGCTCAGTTCTAGGATTTTTTCAGTTGTTCAAAAACCTTCAAAAATTCTCTCAATATGGTCAATTACCCTCATTAATACATAAGAAATTACATGATAAAAAATTAGTACCTGAGAGAATACTGTAACTTCAATAAGGCATTCATTTATGCCATCCTTTGCACACTAACCCCCTGATTTTTACTGGCCTTTCAACAAACTCCCAGGAGTCTAGACACAACAGAGTATCACTAAATGGTTTTCAGTGTGGCCCAAGTGACCTCCTTTTTGCATGGCATTCTTGTGGAGGTCAATCTGTTCTTAGATAAGAACAAGAAGCTACCAAGAAAAAATGACATTTTTTTAATGCATCTGATTTTTAAACAGGTAATTTTAATCCTCACCTGAAATCCTTAATCATCTTTTTAATAAATATTTCAGACACAGGATGATCAAAATAATACTGAGGCAGCAACCATGTATCAAATTGTACCATTCAAGGCAGCCTACCAGAACCACTGATTTATAAAACATCCACTGCAATTCTTAGGGCACAGTGATTCAAATCACTCTGTTTCCTAACAGAAGGTTCCAATACAGTCTAGGGTTCTTGGTTCTCCTGGTTTGGCTTTTTCACTCTAGGGTTAAAACATACAACTTATTACCAGAGTACAACCTTGTAACAACCACTACTTGTACTGTCTGGAGACTATTGACAATGTAATTTTCCATGAACTGTCACACGGATCCAGAAATTTCAGAGCTCTTACTGGCTCAAAACTGGTTGTATCAATGTATGGAAAACAGGATATGATGATACAATGTTCCTTGTGTCATTCTACTGAAACTGTGTCTTGTTTGAAAAAGCAATAAAGTTTACAAATTTCAGAAGTCTTTTCCTATGTGCTTTCAAGGGTTTAAAAAAAAAATAAAACAGCAAGAAACTTTCTAGTAATTCGAGCTATAAAGATACGAGCCGTTGGATATGTGATTCACCTCTTGGGTTTTGCTTAACAAAAGCCTGCAGCCAACAAGCTCTGAGCCAGATTTCCAGCCTGGCTGCATCTTCAAAGAACTATAAAAAGGATACCCCAAAAATTTACAAGCCAAGCATGAACGAAAGAAACACAAGCAATTATTTCCATTTCCTATTGTATCACAACCACAGAATAAAAATGCTCAGTACATAGAAAATTGCAGAAAACTCAGAGAAGCTGTAAGAAGATGACAAGAACAAACATATTCAATTAAGATTTTAAAAATATGTTAGGCAAATAATATACAGAATTAGGAGAAATAAAGAACATTTAAAACAAGTTTTCATCTTTCATTTATCTTCTGGAGCCCAAAGATTCCCATCTCCATTTTTTTTCTGAAGTTCTAAGATTCCTTTCCTCTCCGGTCTTCACTTCATGATACTAACCACCATGAACTACTCTCCATCACTTCACTAGGATTTTGCCATCATGAACAAAAAAACTTTAAATTTCCAGCAGGTTAAAATGGAAAGTAAAGGCATTAATCTTGGTGGTATAAGAGGAACAGATGAAAATGAATCTGGGATTATGAACCATTTCCCCAGATCTCCATATTCTGCCCACTGTGTGTGAATGTAAATTTAAAAAACCTGCCCTGGGTCAAAATTTCTTCAAATCTTCAGGAGAATATAAGGCCACTGAATAAAGCTGTTGAATCACCACTGAATAGACATAGGCTTGCCATGTGGCACAGCAAACATTGGTGGGTGTTTTCCACAATGACCAAATGCACTAATGGTAGGTACTTTGCAAAGGTCCGGCAGAACGTATCTCTGTCAGGAGGCAAAACGAAAGATAAGGCAGCTCACTGAGCCACACAAATATTTTAAAATACTAAATTAATTTTGCCTCCTCTCATGCCATGCCTGATTGCCGCTTTCAACTGGGAACCTTTAAAGAAAACAATTAAACAAGTCCAGTCTCTATCAGAAGATGACAAGTCTAATTTAAAGTATGCTTTCCCAGATCAAACACATTACTACATTGCCTTTAAACACTCCATCACTCCATACTTAACTAAAATTTTCACTAGAAGCCAACTTCTTTACACAGAGCCAGCACATGTCACAGCAAAGACCACAAGACTTGCTAACTCATCTTTACAATCACAGCGACAAGCACTGTCTCCACAGAACTGTCATGCCATCCAGGGCTTCAAATGCCATCATGAATGCAGTGCAGCCAAAAACCACCAACAGATGTGCACCTGCACAAATTCGTTTGGACACCGAGTTGCCATCTGCAGTTAACCTCTACAGAAGCTCTGAAGGTTGCTGCTGATATTTCAAACCAGATGAAGGGCTTAAACTTCCAAAGCTTACATCAGCTCCTTAACTGTTTCCCAGGACCCTTCTTTTAAGACTCCCAGGTGTAGTCTGGATTCTAATAGGAAGGTGCTGAATAAAACAGGATCTTGCATATTATTACCTGCTTCTCAGTAATAATATAAAAACTGTCTGCAATAACTTTGAGATGATGTGTTTTTATAGAACTACCAACTTCATCAACTATTCCCTTGCTACCAGTATCATGAAGGTATCCAGCCATGTTTTCTGAATTGTTAAGGAAATGAAATTACATCTGGAGAAATTGTTCTAACATGACATTTAAGCTTCCGTTCATCCACAATAGCTTTCAAAAGAAAACAAAAGACAGGTTAGGGCCATTGGGCTGAATATGTCAGTCACAAGCTTAACAGATGAACTGAGAGTTAAACATCCTTTGAAGTGTAAGTTAATGAGGCCAAAACCAGCTTATGCAGACGTCTAACAAATTCTCATTCACTAAGTGTATGTAATGTAGTCGCAATTGGTTATCTGCAGAACTTCATGTGTGTCCAGAAAATACTCAAAATAATGCTTGTCTGCCTAATGTTGCAACATAATAAACACGTGATCCTGAAACAGGAACATTTTCAGAGAACAACATTATGAAAGTGAAATTATGGGTTTCACTTTTGGTACCAAGTATAGCACATGCCAAGTATATTACCGAAGGGATGCCTTGAAGAAAGGGTTCCCCTTTTAAAGATAACAGCGCTTTCTTTAGACTTTAGGTTAGATTTATCTAGTCATCAGTCTTCACCTAGACAGAGTAAAGTAAGAATGCCACCAGAAAAGACTTAAAGAGCTATTCTCCTTTGCAGATCAGTACTCCACAGTTACACAGATGTGTCAAGTCAGGCAGAGAGAGTACCTCTGTAAACTTGCAAAATTTCATGAGTTCAGAGACACTTCTTTCCCTTGGATAATGCTTTATTTCTTTCTATTTCTTATCTACCTTGTATCACAAATTTCCTTTGTTGACATTAAAGCAGAACTTGAATCAGAATTATCAAACGAAAATTGGCTTTTTTAAAAATAAGATATTCACATATGCCACATGTGGCTCAACTGTCAACATTCACAATCCCTGATTTACATAGATGGTCATGTCTAAACATATGTATGAAAGTTGGTATTTGATTCATAGATAAATATTGCATGTTCAGAAGAAAGTTACACATGTATCTTTGAAAATGAGATTCCTGTTGCCTTTTCAAACTCCATAAATTTTTGGTTACTTCCACTTAAAAGCCAGAAAATTCTTCTAATTAAGTTTGGAAAATTTTAACTCGAGAGCAACAGTGAAACCTCATTACTTGCCAAAGTCTCACAAAAAAATGAAGTTTTCCACATAGCCCATGATAACAAATAAGAATTAAAACTTACGGAGAAAATAAGAACAGTTTGCCACCCCACATCATGCACCACATCTAGTTCTTCTGCCAAAATAAACAACGCAGGCTAGAGAATCCATGAATATTCTGAAACACAAACACTGAGAACATTTAGGCCTTTTTTAAAACTCACTTCATTCTGCCTGTAATATTCTCCTTCTAATAGTCCTATCGGTGAAATCTGGCTGATAGTGGAAAAAAGTGTCAACACCCACTGGATTATGCCTTTGCTTGTGGTTTTAGACTGCATTGTACTGTGATTGCCTAAGACCTAATGCATATTTTATAGGCACGGTAATACTACAAATCTTTTCTGTAAATTCAAAGAAACAAATGTGTCAGTCCTTCAGTTTGCCTTTTTTCCTCCTTCCACCTGCCTCCAGCCACTTACTTATTTACTTCAGCACAAAAAACAAAATCGCCAGAAATAGGCTTAAATTAACCTACGCCCAGTTCCAGTCCATTTTCAGTCATCTGAGCTGCCTGTTAAAAATCATGGGTTTCCTCAACAAGCAAGAAATGGGCAAGCAGCTACTTTAGCTTGAAATTCTACACTACGACAATTTCTAACATTTTTTCAGTCATACACAAGTATCTTAGTACTAAGAGCAACACCACGGTACTTTGTGTGCAGGAGAAGATACAGGCAAAGAATGTGAGCATTCATTAAATCCCATAGCTCTTAGACCAGACAACAGTTCCACTGACCGGCTGCAGATGTAAACAGCCAGCCACTGTGAACATACCTTAGTGATATGTAAGGGAAATTAGCACAGGAACTAATCTGCAACACAGTTCAGTAGATTGTAGCTAGTATACATGACCAGTGACAATAAAGAAGGCATCTAAAGAAACAGTATCTGATAAAAAAGCATCCAAAGCTGGCACAGTAAGCAAAACTGAAAGACAGATTCAGCACCACATCTCCATATACAAAACTAAACTGGCCAGATAAGGCAAAATGCCATCAACCAGACTGAGACGCAAAGCAATACAAAATCTGCACAAGACTGCAAAGACAGCTGTAGAAGCCACGCCTTTTCCCAAAACACTGAAAGATAAAAAGACTTCTTTCAGTATCATTGAAATCAACGATAACAGCTCAGTAACTGAATGTTTACCAGAGGCAGCAAGCAACAGATTAACAATTAGTCCCAAAGACGTGGTTCTGTCTCCCTGGTATTCAGTGAGTTCCAGGTGATCTGCAGACTGACAGTCTTTTGAGTGACCTTATGCAAGGCACAGAACATGCCTCACTTCCAAGGGCTTAAGACACTGGTGGTAATAGCCATCAGAGCTTAGAAGCATTAATAACAATAAAGTGTTTAGTTCTCCTTATTGCTTTTCTAATGCTATTTATCAAATGGAAACAAAAGGAGATGTCCCAGGTGGTGGTGCTGTCGATGTTGTACAGACAACAGGCAAACGCTCTGAAAATGGCAAAACTGAACACCACCATCTCTATACACAAAAGGCTCTACTACTGTGGTAGATGCAACTTGAAAATCTTTGACACAATAATTACATGTAATCCTAAAACCTAGAAGAATTTGACAACTTTTATTATATCTACATACATTTCAAATGTGGTTTGAAAAATAATTATCGATTGCCACTTTTAATATTGCAGCTGGAAAGGAGCTCCTAGACAGTGAGCATACCTGACTTTAAACCTCAAGAAAATAAATCACAAAATTGATGACATCTAAATGGCAGTCAATCTTCAATCAGTACATTATTGAACACTTCCACCATACAAAGAGTTAGCAAAGTACCACAGAAATTTGCTAATGTTCTCATCAATTACCTACAAACCAAAGCCCTATGATCAAGAAACCACATTGGCCTCTACCTACTTCTCTACCTACTTCCCAGCAAGAGGTTCATTTACAGCACACAGCAGAAGGACATCCTATTATCAAAACATTTATTACATACCATATAGGCCTCTTACTATAACACTATGAAGTAGTAACACCTTAACACAAAGAAGTGTGCACAATTACTTAGTTTACAAATTTAAAAAAAAAAGAAAAAACAAGTTCAGTAAGGAGATGAGATGAAACCCTTTCATTAGCAGAGAAACTTAGAAAAGCAGAGAAAATATTTTACCAAAAAAAATGCAGAAGCCTACATGCCCAAATATTTCTCTTCACATCAAAGGGAGTTACATCACAGAGTTCACAGTAAAAAAATTCAATATGTCAAACTGAATTCCTCTTCTGTTTCAGTTCTACATATTAGCCTCTCAAAAGGTTCTGGAAATGAAATATACCAGCTTCATCAGTGGTTTTGTTTTGAAACTAAGTCTTGCCCTTTAAAATACAGAAAAATATCTGCAAAGATATTGAAACCAAGAGCCATGCATTGGATTTTTCAGATATCTTCCAGAACACAGACCACCAATATGGTCATTGCTCTTCACCAGGGATTCTCTACTCTATGTCTAGGAAAAGGGTAAGTTGTCATCTTTATTAAAAATCTATATCCTGCATTGGTTCATTTTGAAAAAGTAAATTAAGTGGAAACAGCTGCTAAAAGAAAAGGGGGAAAAGGGGGAGAAAAAATTATGTAAAATTTGGTGATGTTTGGATGCTGTAAACTAACATGAATGATTTGAAGGCATATGCTGGCATCTATTCAGATCTTCAATACAATGCATGTTTTCATCATGCAAATTACACATGCTGCAAATTCCAGTCTAATATATAGTTTATACTCACCTTCCTTCCTCCTTTTCCTCTTCTAGTTGGAAGTACCACCTTCCCTTGTCATGACAAGTATTTTAGTCAAGATATGCCCACAGGATGCACGCATGTGTACACACATATGCACCTAAACAGCATCCAGGGCTCAGAGACAAGCCTTTTTTGGCTGCAGATGGTTAATAAATCAGGGGAAAGAACTAATCTCTCACAGGTTTAATTCTGGGTATTTAACATCAAAAGTTTTCAAAGGAAAATCCTAGCAACCTGGTAGCTTCTAGATGTGCCAGCCAAGAATGTTACAAAATGTGCTGGAGTTTCTCTTTTGCAATAATTGATCTCAGTCCAACGGCCGACCTCTCTACACCCAGCACATTAATCTAGCTTCCAGTCCATCCAGCTGGAGCAGGAGGTTGGGTCCAGCTTAGCTCAGCTAGGTATTATGTCTCCCATTTCAGGTAAATCAGATCCTGGAGCACACAAGGCCAACTCTGCAGCTCACAAGACTCCCTGAGTTTTTCGATTGCACAAGACACTAACACCATTTCTGCCACTACACCTAGCCCCAGAAAGAAGCTGGGCACAAGATCAACAGGGATATGAGGCCACAAAACACATTATTGACACTAAATGCTGCACTTGCTGGGCCTGCAGTGGCCCCCACCATGGCTGTTCTTTGCTGGCAGCTGCTATCAGAGGATGTCACACCATCCACACAGGCAGTGGAGAAAAGGACACTTATTGGGCAAAGATGGAAGGAGAAGAGATATAAGTTCTCCTATTGGTCCCATTCACTTAGCTTTTCCTATCCAAATCAGCCCTCCATGAAGGGAGGCTCCTGGCTCCCTTTCCTTCCTGCCTCCCTGCTGCTGGGGACATCAGCTTCCCACTCTGCTTCCAGAGTCCAGCAGATGTGACATGATGTTAGAAACATTCCATTTCTGCCCCTCATACACAAAGAAGGAGAAATCTCCAGCCTTTCCCCAGCTGCTGCAGGACAATATGTACACAGCAAAACCATGTATAAAAAAGGCAAGGAGATGGCCTTATTGTTATATAATTTTTCCATTTATTTTTTAGATCCATATACCTGAAAACAATATGCTACAATATGCCACAGACCTGAGCTTGATTTAACTTTTTATAGCCTTTAAAGTGAAATCAGTAGAGTTTTATTTGCATGGAGAACAGAGCTGTTGCTAATTTGTCTCAAGTAGCATGTAGTTCTGAATTTTCCCCCTGTGGTCCTAAGACCAGCATTTTTGAAAGAAAATAAAGACTTCATTAACTGTAAATACCTGAAAAAATTCAAGTAGGTAAAACTGAGCTATGAATGTCTATTGAGCTTGGAAACACTAATATTTAGTTCAACAAAGGCACATGCATTCTGTATAATACCTATGTGCTATCTATAATCAGTATTCTGTTTCCCTGCACTTGAATAATGGTACATTCTTAAAGGATCAAGAGAAGAACAAACAGGTTTATATGAACAGATGAAGGGCCTTGAAGGGATGCTACATGAGGTGTGGCTGAGGTCACCGGGCCTGGAAGAGACTGAAGAGAGACTTCATTGGGGTCTTCAACTTCCTCACCAGGGGAAGAGGAGGGGCAGGTACTGATCTCTTCACAGTTGTAACCAATGACAGGACTCAAGGAAATGGTATGAAGATGAGTCAAGGGAGTTTAGGTTGGATATCAGGAGTGTGGTTGGGCACCGGAATGGCCCATGGAACCAGTCCCAGTACCAACCCTGTCTGAGCTCAAAAAGCGTTTGGACAATGCTCTTGGGGACACGGCGTTAATCTTGGGGCGTCCTGTGTCATGCCAGGAGTTGGACTCCATGATCCTGATAGGTCCCTTCCAACTCAGAATATTCTGTGATTCTATGATTCTATGAAGTCCCAGAACCATTTCATGTGGGGCAAAAGATCACTGAGTGATTAATATCTCTAATGAAAACTTTTCCTTTAGAGCATTGTTGTCATCCTGAGAAGTAGTTTGTAAAAAAGCATGTTTGTTTTTTCCCTGGCTTACAATAATTTAGCAGTAGTTTTATGTCTAAAGAATATTACCGCAGTTCGGGACCTTCATATCCAGCAAGGCTGTCCTCTTATTGTTGTCATCGATGCAATATAAGTCCTGAGTTTCTGTGTAAAACTTGGTCTCTTGAAATTTCTTGATCCACATGATTTCACAGGAACACTTGAATGGATTGTCCACCAGTATCCTACAGGAAAAAATACCAAATTATTTAGAAGGCAAAATGTGCCACATATATAGAAAAAAAAAAAAATGAGGGGCAGGGGGGCTCCAAGCATTCAGCTGGGTGAAAATACAAATTAGTTAGGAAGGTTAAGGAAGGCAGACTGAAGCCTTTCATTGAGTAGCATAATGTATGCACCCTTGGTAAGCTCAGTGCAAAGCTGCCAAGTTGGGAACAGTTTCCACGTAGGGAATTAAGCACTGCACGCACTGAGGACTCAGAATATCATAGCCAGAAGAGATCACACAGGGGATCTGGCTACTATTTCCAATTCAACAGTGTAAATCAGGAACCCGTGGAGAATGGCCACTCAAGAAGCTCCATTTGATTTTATAAATCAGGAAGAGATTAGAATTCATCTCTTTTACACCTGAGCCACCACTCAGTTACCTCAGAACTGGTTTATTGCTGTGGGGTGGTAAATTCTTCATAAAGTCAAAGAGTCTTGGATTATACAAACACTCTAACAAACTTTAATCACAAAAAGGGATTTTGCCTAATCTTTAAAATTCATCTGCTACAACACTCTAGAAAAACCTCATAGTGAAACCATAGGCAATGCCATGAAAAAATACTAAATGAAAAAATGGCCCTGAAATAGACATTGATACAGTACCCTGCATGGAATTCAAACCACAGGTTAGCAAACTTAATGAATTTTGGTTTTAAAATTTAATAAAACTACACAACAGTAGTGCAATTACATGCATGTTAAATATGAACAGAAACATATCTACATAAACGCTGACTAGTATTATTTTTCCTTCTACTGGCATACATGAGATCCAGTAAAGTAGGTGAGCAAGTGTCTGTTTAAGGCATTTCACTACCAGGAGAACAATCATTCTTAATGAAGTGTCATGTACAGTAGGTCAAGCTTCTTACAGAATCTATGCTCATAAATGCCTCCTGAAGACATGAAGCATGAAAATCATGAAAAAAATCATCTTCTTAGAGCCATAACCTGTTCCCCCAAAAGCTATCTCAAGTTCTTTGAGGAGAAACAACTGCAGGGATCCTCCAAAGTGTGTGAAGGAGCAATTTGTATTCACAGTAGTCATCCACTGGACTTTAACACACAGCATGAACAAAAATGGTTTGTGCAAGACAGAGTTGATTCCTTGGGTCAAAGCCTATGAAATGCATTTTCAAAACAGTGGCATTCACTTCCATCTTCTGTTTCATCCTATGGCTTCCTGGTAAAGACAAATTTCTCTTGACCAGTGGTGGAGCAGTCTCCTAGTGCTTTATTTTGTGCTAAACCCATCTAGGGAGTTAGGCACATCACTGGAAGGATTCTGGATGTATAATGACCCTCTACAGACGCTTGTGTGAAAGAAAAATGGAAAGCAAATTCCGAGTCTTTACCTTGTTTGCACTCATTCTAAAGCTGCAGTTCCTTTGTTCTAGAAGAAACCTTTCAGGTTGGCATGTCCTACTCCGTAATACCTGGTGACTATCCTCTACTACACCTTATTCTAAACTTCTCATCCCTTTACGTTCTGATTTGCAAGAGCACTAACAGAACAAACACACTTGTTTATCAGATTTAGGAGTTCTTCAGAAGCTATATATGGCAACATTCATATCTCAGATTCACATGCCAACACTTCTTTCTGATTTTGACATGATTCACATGCCAAAACTTCCTGTTTCTGATCTTCCAGCTATATCTTAAACTCTTATCAACAGAATTGTTCAAATATACTGCATTTATCACTGCCTGTCCTTCTTTCAGGCTCTGCTTTTATCCCTCCACTCTCTTTCCCTCATTTCCCCCACATCTGTTTATCTTGCTTCATAACAATATATGTTTGCATAACTTTGGTCTGTCTAGTCCTACACTCCCTTTCCCAAGCCCACAACACTCTACCTCAGTTTTGTATCCCCTTTTCCCCTCAACTTGTACATAAATCATCATGCATTGCCTCCATACCTCAAATACTACTCTCTTTAACCTTCACACTATCCATTTTTCCCATATCTGGCTCACTCCCACTACCTTTGCCCTGCTTCTTCCTGCAGAAGCAACAAAACAACAAAGGTCATGGAGCAATGAGAGAGCTTTGCAACTAGCTAGTCTCCTCACTAGAGAGCTCACAAATGTCAAATTATTAAAGAGTATTCCAGTGAGCAGTGTATTCCGGGCCACAAAGAAAATAATTATACCAACGTAATTGTCAACAAAATATACCTAAGGGGCCTAACCTCTTTTTGTGCCACTGAGATTTGCCCATTTCACTTCTCAAATGCTGAAGTTCACCAGAAGAGGCCTAGGATTGCATGTCAGGTGCTTCATACTTGGACTGGCACTTTGGACAAATTCTGACTCTGCTCTGAGATCCAGGAGAGCAACTTCCCTCTCCTCTGCAGCCCCAGCTCTCCCAGAACCTCTTGCAGGCTCTTTGCATATTAGCAGAGAATGCATAGGATGACCAAAATTTTGGAGTATATATCAATAAGAAAATATGGCAGATGTAATAGTAAAAAATATTAGTTCTGAAAAAGTAAAAAAAGAAATGTTTATCAGTGCTTTCATTGCTCAATGATTATATAAAGCACAGTGCAACTCAAGAATTTGAGAAAATAGAAATACTCTTAAATAGCCAGCCACAAGCATATAAGCTGAGTAGCCACTGTAAGAATATGAGAGACAATCTTCATATGAATATCTCCAAAAGACTGTATTTTCACTAGTTCAAATATTTAAATAAACCAGTAGTTTTATGTGAAGTAATGTCACAATAAAACATCTTAAAGCTGAAGGAAGAGGCTATTTTGACCTTTATATTGCTTTAAAATATATACCTAACCTTCTTGAAACCCTGGAATGAAAATTTCTCTGCATTTAAGTGTTCAGAATAGATGCTTTCTTTGGACTAGAACTGCACCTCTAATTCCTGATGGACCTCAGCCTTCAAGAGAACAAACTTCAAAGTGTTATTCTTCCATTCCAGCCAAAAATAAACTCATATTTTAAGAAATGACAACTTACAGATCAGACAAACCCAGATGGCGAAAAGGCTTCTTGGACAAACTTGAGAGCTTGTTTCTGGATAAATTGCTGTGGCAAAAGAAAAAAATTGCATTAATTAGAATTGCTTCTTCTTATACTAAAAATACAGTTTGTGTCTCTCGAAAAAGCAATTACGAACTAGAACCAGCTCTAAAAATCCTTTAACTTCATTTGTAAAAGGCTAGTGTTCAGTCTTACTTTATAGTTCGAAGGGTTTTAAGGGCTTGAATCCAGTCAGCATCTAATGTCAAATACATTCAAAATCAAACTCAACAGGGATCAATATTTTCAGTTTTAGCACTTTGTCAATTGCAGAAAAGCAGCAGATTTAACTGTGTTTCAAAAGTATTTTGTAAAGTCCAGGTGTTAATTATATGCTCAATTTATTCATGTGAAATGGGTGTATCCCTTTCTTTGATGCTGCACCAAACTCTGTACTCATATAAGCCCTCCTCACATGCTAGCACACATCCACATCAGAGCTTTTTAGTTGTTCTTTTCAAATTGCATGTGCAATACGCACCCACAAGGAAGATCAAAAGGAAAACTGTAAAATGCCTGTATTGGGCTTTTTTATGTCAATTAAGCATTTACCGTTTCCAGTGATAATTAAGTGAAAGGTATTCTCCCATTATGCAGAGCAAAGAAATGTTGATCTGAACCAGAAATACTCCTCCACTCATAGGCTTACAAAACTGCTTTCTCCACCCCAAAGCAAAATAATGCTGTTTCTGTACATAGTCTTATCAGTCTATGAATTAAAGATAGTGAGAGTAGTAAACTGTTTAACTGTCAGTAAGCGGTAAAATAAATACCATGAGTTTCATGTGGCATTATAAAGGTGCCATAGGGCCTCCACATTTAGTGTTGCATTGAATCTAAAACCAGGGATTAAATATCCTTTTTTTTTTTTTTTTTTTTAATCTGACGAAAGAACATAGTGTTTGCTTCCCAACTTTTAGTCGCTGATCTTTGAGTACAAGATAATTTTTACAGAAATTACATGTTGGATATTCTGCAAATGTTTAGAACAGAATCAGAGAGATTATATTTCACCACTGATTCCTTCTAGCAAAGAAGAGCCTGAATTTAACAAACTGACTGGTCCTTACATGTGAGAGCAAAACATAGGAGCTACTATTTCATTAGTCAGGTGAACTGCAATGCCCTATGGCAGGTGCTGGTGGAAATGTCTCATGGACCCTGATCAGATAAATCAACATTAAGGCACAATTGGCATATAGACCAGAAGTTATGTTTAAGCAAACGCCGTCACTATACTTCTGGTTTTTTCCTAGTATGCATATGCTCTGAGTTGGGAGGTTGAATAAAAGAAGCTGGATCCTCATACTGACTTGGTCTTTTGCCTCCAACATGGAGCCACATCAAGCCCCATCCCTTCATGGGAAACTCTGCACTCACCACACAGGAGAATCGCTCCTGTTCCCACAGCTGACCAGCAGCACATATGGAGGCTCCTGTGGTATTGCCCGACAAGGCAAGCACCTGCTTCTCTTACCTGCAGATCAAACAAATCCTGCCTTTCCCAAAAGACAACCAGATATACAGTGTGCTTTACCTGTAGACCTCTGCTATAAATTTATCACCTTAAGCAATACATTGACAGTAAATTTAATTTTATATATATATTTTTCATAAAGTGACCACTTTTTATTGACTACAGAGATGCCTACTGCAGTCTTCTTAATTCATGCTCAGTGAAAAAAATCAGTGCTGGGTTTATTTTGAAGCAGTTAATGATCCCACTTCCACTTTCATGGAAAGAGAATATGAATTAATTCCCCAGTTCAGCTACATAAAAGGACCATGGCAAGCAGTCCAAAGAAATTACATCAGATATTCTAAAGGGTCTTTTTCTTATAGAACAATAGTCATGAGTACATAGCCTGGCCACAAAGCTAGACTTAAGGAGACGACCAAGATTCAGTCAAAAGTATGCTTGTGTTTTACATGAAAATATCAAGCTCACTTTAAACTTGCTAGCTCTAATTCAGCTTAAAGCAAACCAGCAGCAATACGAATAGAACAAAACCAGACTGAGAAACTGGATATTTACAGAGCTAGCAACACAGGCAGAGTTCTATCACCTATAGTGCTTCTGAAAAGGGGAGGCAAGAAAGGAGAGGAGGGAATAGATCTAAGGAAAACTGAGGAAATGAGGTGAAGACATGGCCATTTTGCTACACTCAGTCTCCCTCCACAGGCAACAGCCTGCTCTGCCTATGGCTGGAACCAGCCCTGAGTGCAAACAAGGGGAAATCTGCAGCAAGGTTAATCTCAAATGGTTTCTTTTGGCTGCCTTACCTAAACATGAGCAGTGTAGAGATACAAACACATTTTAATAACTGGAGCTGTATATATACACTGTGCTCACAATCTATGATTCAGCGATAAACTTAGATGCAGGCTGGCACATAACAACAATTGTTTTTTAAAGTTTTGTAAATAGGCAGTTGCTGTGAAATGTTTTCACTTTTAAAGGCCCTGACAATATACCACGCATGTGTATTACACAGGTCCATTAAATTACTCTTAGCAGCAGATAAACTTATAAACTACAGCATTATGAAAATGAGACTCTTGGCTAACTTGAGTCTATGGGCAGTGAAAACATCAAAATTAGACAAGCAAGGCTATTAATTACACTTTAATAGCATCTCTTAGGACATTTATTTTCCTGTTGTTTATGTCATTACTCAAATCTTCTCAGGACACGTAATTTTAGAAAGATACCTGGGCTACCTAAGCTTTCCCAAGCAAATAAGGAAATGACAAAAAAGAGCTTGAGAATATATGTGTAAATAAGTTTCTTTTAAACTGATATTCTTGTATGATTCGTAAAATGAATACTTTTATATGATATAGCGCCTTAACTACATCAAAAAATTTTTCATAGAACAAAAAAGGAAGTTGTAATAGTAAAATAGCAAAATTAATGCTTACACAATTACATCAATCTTCAGAAAAATGCTTTTTGTTTTCTTTATGGGATAGTAAAAAATTTTTCCAAATACAATGTAAGACTTCTCAAAGACCTGTACTCACAGATTGCTCTTGCAAAATAAAATTCCTTTAGTTAATAGTTTTCACTGTCCCAACATCAACAGGAGCTATACTTCATAGGCAGTCAACAGGATTTTTATTGCTGATGACAACAAGCCATGATTCACTGAGGCTTTCAGAAACATTTTAACGTGCATAATGACTTGCCAAAGAAAACAAACAAATGTATTTTGCAGGGATAACAGATCAGCCTTGGTAAAAAAATACCTCCATACTTACTGCTTTGTTCTGTGCATCTAGAGCAGCTGGTGCCACTTAATATTTTCCTTCTTATCTGGGCTTATCCTGTGTCTGCCAACATAACTAAATCCCCACCAAAAGAAAACACAGTACGAGACTGGATAAGCTCCTGGTCTGTAATGTAAGTATTCTGCATCAAGAATTGATCTATATCAACAGATGTCAAGTCAGTCTAATTTGTTTCTAACAAGGAGCTTCATGAGTTACAGCTCTACTGTAACTCTACCAGTATTCCCAGTTTGTATTCTAAGTTTGTATTCCGTATTCTTGAATAAATGTATGCCCAGTTTGACCACGCGCTCGAATGAAGCTCCTCCTATGGCTGAAACACTTTAAAGGCACCTTATCCAAGTGGATTCTGTAAAGCCTAGCAGCTCACATATGTACAGTGATACTTTTCCCTCCAGTGGTAACTGTGATACTGTCTCTCTGTTCTGTTCAACAGTAAGTTTTCTGAAAATCTGTTTACCTGTGTAAGTTTTGGTTACAAGCAAACACTTGTAACCGAAGACAAGTTGGTTACAAGTGTCAGTGACTGCATGAAACCCATTTCCCTAAAGCAACAAGTAAACAAGCCTCTCAAGAGGATCATACCAGTTTTTGCACATTCTGCGGTGCTACCTGCCCAGACAGACAGCTGGGAAGGTCTCCCAAAATTCTATTTATCTTTCTCCAAACTAAACTCATTGCTTCTCACACTGTACTCATGGTCATGGTGAGAACTGATTGCTTTCCTCATCATAATTGCTCTTCTTTTAAAGATAAGATGAGTACAGAAGCATAGAATCATAGGATAGTTTGGGTTGGAAGGGACCTTTAAAGGTGATCTAGTCCCAACTCTCCAACATCTTCAACTACACCAGCTTACTCAAAGCCCCATCCAATCTAACTCTCAATGCTTCCAGGGCTGGGGCATCCACCACGTCTCCGGGCAACCTGTGCCAGTGTTTCATCACCCTTATTGTAAAAAACTTCTTCGTTATACTAATCTAAATCAATCCTCCTTGATTTTCAAATCATTATTCTTGGTCCTGTTGCAATGATATAAGTTCCTTTTCAATCATCTCTTTATTGCACTGAACATACTCAGGCTCTGAGCCTCCTCATATTATTTCCTTTACAAGCTCCTTATGGCTCCACTGCTCTTCTCTGTAGCATCTTTCAAGATGAGTAGATTTGGTGTCCTGATCTATATACAGTATGCCAATGGATTCCCTCACAGCAGATAATGCAATAGGAAAAAGATGTAAAAATGTAACACAATATTCCTTTTGATCCCAGACTTGAATTTGCTTTGTTCTGCCTCATTGCACAGAGAGAGAATCTCACTTCTCTCCCAGCAGAGTCACTAATTCTTCCTCTGCAAATATGCTCCTCAGACAGCATGTTCTATTGCACATTTCCACAGCCAGTGCATATGCACTTGGCTTTATGGAGTTTCATAGTTTACAGCCATAATTCACTGAGCAACTGTTACACAGGCAAACACTTGAATTTACTCGGGAATATACTTCACTTATATTACCAACTGATTATAGTAAGAGCTCTTTATTAATGACTATATGAAGTAATACAAATTTCACAGGCTCACAAGATCTGGTCCACACTCCTCTTATGACTGTTCCATATTAAGGACAGTGATTACTGTCTAGGCAGAAACGGACATTCATGTCCACTTCCTTACACAAATTAATTGCTGTTCTTTGGAAAACACAGGTCAGAAAGTGATTCCATCTCATGAGCAAAGCAACCAAATCAAACAGAACCCTGTATTCTGTTCAACAGTTCTTTCCTTTTACAAGGAAGTATCTTACAAAGCCAAAGTTTGGCATTATGTCTTCCCAATCTCACTAGGATAAAAGCTAAGGGTTCAGTTAAATGCTAATATATGTTAGTGTTCATCTATTGAAGATGTATGGACTAAAGCACACACTTGGAATATTTGGCTAAAACAGGGTACTTGTGAGGAACTGAGCCACTCACATGAGCTCAGTGTTTTATTGGACTAGATTCACAGTTTCCCATGTAAGTAGGAAAGTGAGCTACTCTATGCCTGTCCCACTAGAAGGCACAAAAGTTGTAGACAAAGAACTTTTATCAGTTCAGCCTTTGCTAAATCTAAAGCATAACAAATCTAGGAAAACACAGTCAAAATGCTGCACAGGTACAAATTCTGTTTCCTGTAGGTCATGAACGACAAATCACATTTGAGTGTGAAAGCAACAACCTATATTCTGCTCTGGGTGAATTAGTTCTGATCTTGAGTGATCTTTCAAAGTGAATCACCCCTAGGACTTCAGTTCACAGTTGTATCCCAGTCTCTGCTCACATATACTAATCAAATTATATTAGATGTGCTCCATGCATGCATCTCCTGCACTGCCACTGCTAAAATATGTTCAGCCCATCAAATCAGACTAGAGCTAGTCAAAACCATGTCACTGAGTGTGGTGCACAGGGTGCATATTATACCCTCACGAGACACACTCTTTGTGCTACATTACTTACACAAAAGACTCAGCCGAAGTACACTGTTAAGAGACAGGATAATGAACTGGATGGTCTTTCCACACGTTATGTTTTTATTATCTGCCAGTTCCTTACCATATATAACTTATTTAAGGGCAATTAACAATAGAAGACCATTCTAAGTCTGTCTTGTTAAGATATTTTTTAATTAAGCAAATGGTAAGAGATAGAAATAAATTAACAATAAATAAATTAAGATGAGTTGGGCAGTTTTGACTTAGAATGAAGACACTATTCTTACTCACATGTATTGCAGGTTCACATTTTTCACAAATGCATGACGGGACACGAATCTTAGGCCTGAATCCACCACGGTCCTAGGAAAAAAAATAAAACTGTTAGAATGTTTCATTGAAAATATAATGGAAACTGTAATGATAATAACTATTAAAATAAGAGTTTGAATGAAATCTCTACAAGGCTCAGCTGCAAGATTTACAACTTTGCTCAGTAGCACACAAAGTTAGGCACACATTTTGATAAGGTCTCTACATACTTCTACAAAAGAAATACAGAAAAAACAGCTGTATAAAATGTATCCCATACTCACAGATTTTTAAGTCCGACATAAAATCCAACCTCATTATCATTGATACTTTCCAAATTTGGCTGGTTTGCAATGTAACTGTGGAAAAAGCAAAACAGAAAGAAGCATGTAAGTGGATCCCTCCACGACTTTGACTGTTCAGAAATCATGCGCTGGTGTATGGAAGTCAGTTATGATTGCTGACCTACTGCAATTAGTTCTAAGTCCTAATTAGGCCAGCTGAAGAGCAAAAGTGCTCCTTAAAATCTTCCTCATCATTTAAATGGTATTTTGCGGGACAGGGGAGCAGCTCATTTTTACACAGGGGAAATGAAGAAAGCAAGTTAACCTGAAGGCCAAATAAAGCTGTATTACAATGTCACCATTCTCCAAGACACATGTCCTTACCTACTGGGTTTAACAACAACCAAGGGGACAAGTTTAAAGGTAGTACTGAGTTATCACCACTTACAATGAGAGACAATCATACTTCCCTAGCCTTTTCCCTCATGTTGTTAACTTAATCACTTCTTACACTTGTTATTTTCTCTGACACAAAGTAATTTCAGTTCTTTTTTACAAGGTGTGGCAATGGGAAAACTGAAAAAAGAGAGATTGTACTTCATAATGCTATACACACAAGTAGAAATTAAGAGAGGAGGAACTGCTGTATCAGACTTAAGTAACTGAGTCCACTCACATATCCTTAATATCTGCCTAAAATGATGTGGGCATGCAAGCCAGTCCTTTGTATTATGACCATGTGAGATCTATGAATACCCAGTGACATACCACACACTGGAAATTAAAACGTTCACAGCAAACGTATCATTACTTCTTTTACAGGAAGATTGATTCACACTGCAAACCACACAGTGCAGGAAGAAGAAATCAGTGGAAACTGCAATTTTTCTGACATTATGGGCAGAAAAGTATGCCTGATTTAAGGGATGCCTTGCTAAAGAGTCTACACATTTCAAAATATAAGCCCAGTCCCAGAAAAACTTAAAGAGATTGACATGTGTTCTCACAAGCATCACAAACTAACCAAAGATGCAGGTTCTCCTAAAATGAATGAGTCTTTCTTTTTTAGAAGAAAACTTTTCTTCATTCTATGCATTTTTTAGAATTTATTTAAAGGGACTTCTGGTGAATTAGTAAGAAGGTGTATTGCTCTTCCAAAAGCAATCCATGTACCTGAACTGGTTGTGTTAAGAGAAATTCACTGCACTTCTAAATCCCAACAGAAGCCTGAGAATCCCATAAGATGGGTTGGGCTCTCCTCCAAAGCTGCAGCTCTGACTTGGGCTATGTTCTCGCCATGCACCAGGAGAAGTAAAAAGTTTCCCCTAATGGCATCCATTGTTCCTTGGGAAAAAGAAGGGCAGTAAAAAGACAATGCATGATGCTAGATGGAACACATTACTACAGCATCATATGACATCGACTGCTCTGCAAGACTTTTCAGAATAAGAATTACACAGTGTACCCATTAGAAGATAAGAGTCCTTTGTTTTTCATGTTTCCTTTCCTGAATTGTTAAGACAGCCTGATTTTGTATCTCAATATTTACAAATCTATGTTGTTTGGTTGGGTTTTTTTGTGGGTTGGTAAGTTTACATGTTTTGCCAAGTAACAGTAACAAATTGGTATATAAAAATCTATCAATCCCGTCATCTAAGGATCCTGCAAGTCCCTAAACATATTCTGAAGAACTCATTCTTGAGTTAAGTATCATCCATCTTCTCTGTCACTTGGACCTCATAATGCTAAAATAAAGTTATGCAAGAGATTTCAAAAATACCATCCTCATCCTGTCCTCAGTTATCAAACAAAAGAAATCCTGACAAGGTTAAACAGAGAGAGGGAAATCACATAAGAGCAGGAATCGAGGAAAATGGACAGTAAAACACAAAGTGTGAAGCGACTCAAATTTAAAGAAAAGAAACAAAATAACCAGTTGCACTAGATAAAAATTAGGCCACCAAAAACCCCCCAAACCCAACAAACACTGTCAAAATGTAGATCCATCACTTAAACACACATAGCACCCATCCAAACCTGACACTGTAATTTTAATCACACACTTAACCAGAACTACTCACTACAAGAAACTTGACATAGCTTAGAGTGTTGCACAAAAATGTTAGTGTATTGCATGCTGTGTTAAGCCTCAGTGTAAAACAGTTCAGCTCTGCTGAAGCCAATGAAGCTTCACAATTTACATCAGACAAAAATTTTAGTATGAGCACACAGTCTGTATAAAAAGATTGGTATCAGTCCACTAGGGAATAGACCAAACAGATTATGTTTGGGAAGTAGTAGTATGAGTCTGTGGTATTTTCTTTCCTTCTCTTATTGCATCCCTTAGAAGAAACCCTAGGTGGGGAGAGCAGGGCATCCTTTACCCTGAGCTGGTACTGCCTTCTCTAAGATGAATGATTTATAATTCCAGTTCCTACCTGAAAGAACCAAAAGAAACCATTGCTTTTCCACAACCATACTGGGTGGGACCCAGAAGAACTTTTGTCTAAGTGCAACTAACTCAATAACTGCTCTGCAATACACTTGTAAAAACACTCTCAGTACAGAACACAACAGTAAAGTTCACACAGTTGGAAATCCTTGAAAAAAGAGTGGACGGATGTAATTCACCATAAGCAGGTCACGTCCTCTTACACTTCCTTACTCAACAAGTCTGTTTCAAGTTAAGTCTTTGCAGCTATGTCATAGCAGTGAGAAAGAAAAGAAGTAGAATGATGTAGCTGTACCCTATAAGGGGAAGTTGCTCTTTTGTTTAATTTAGAAGGAGATCTGAAATAAAACCTCTCCCTAACTAAAGTCTATTTTTACCTTCTTCACAACGATTTTACCTTAATGTTACTTATCATCAAACATTAATACTCTAAAAGCTTTGACGTGCAGCGGACAACACTGAGAAATGTAATTTGCCTGCCTGCCCTTAAGAATATCCACCCTACTCTTTAACTGAACATTTTCACTGTAGCACAAAAGAAAAACATACCCATTCATGGCTGGCTGAAGTCATGTGAAGAGTTTGGAAGCTCCCACTGCACACCATAGCAGTCTTGCACTGCCAGAACCTGGCTGGATAGCACCAGACAGACCACATGTATCAGTTCACAAATAGTGGCTGCTGCCTCTGAATCAAGCCCTTAGCTGCCTACAAAGCTTTTTGCTTGATTATACTATAGCATTCTGCATCTCCTTCAATGAGTAATCAGTAAACAATAATTGTCTTCAGACCTTTAATTTAATCTCACCATTGTAAACTACCGACTAATTCTAATAAAGACATTCAGAATCACACATTGCAACCTACAATAGCATGTTCATCTCGCCACACTTCAGCAGCTACTGAATAGTGTCACACACTCACACTGCACCACTGCTACAACATTTGGGAAACAATAGTTTAAAATCCTAATCTATAAGAGTTAAGTCCTCCAAGTAAGATCTCCCTTGAGAGGATGGTCTTCACTTACGCCCATTACAAAAGTGAAAGGATACAGACTATGTTTAACATCAGTGAAGCAACTTCTGAACTGCAAAAGCATAAAGAGAAAGTGGGTTCCGATCTTTAAAGCCATCTAGATTATTTTGTTCCTTAGTAATTTAAAAAAGGGATTCCATGCCAACTTTCAAATCTTTTCCTTAACCTGAATATAAAAGGCCAGCAGAAATATGCCTTCCGAACTTATGTACTCCATCTCCTCCTGTTTAATGCATATTAAGGTATACTACTCCATCTGGAGCTATAAGGACATGCTGGAAAAAAAACTAGCACATGCTAGTCTTAAAAACATAGATGCAAGCAAATAACACTGTAGTGCAGCTCTAGCAGTATTTCTGTTGCCAAAAAACTCCCTTTATAGGAAACACATTTTCTTAACACTCCAAAATATAAATCAATTATATGTCTAGCTCTAGTTCATACAGCTAGAAAAAAAAAAAAAAACAAAGATTTTAAAATTACTAAACACTCAGTGGTGAAATGCTTCTGAACTTTGGGAGAACTTTATATTCCAAGTTGTCATTAAGTTAGTAGAGGACAAAAAGAGCACACTTCACATTGAACTGTCAGTAGATAAATTATCATTTAATGACAGGTCACGTATGTCCCTAGTCTAGGTTACTGTGAGGACTATATGTTAACATTGAGAATTAAGCATTCCAAACTTCCCTAGTGCCATATCTTCTTACAAACTCAAATGTCATACCAACTTCATCAAAAAGTAGGCTAAAACTCAGAGGCATTTTCAACAAACGTGGGCTGATTCATTGTTATGCATTAAGATTACGTAAAATTTGTAAACCTGATACAATACTTGATGAAACCTGGCATATTCAACTGGGTTACATTTGTAGCCCCTCTGAAACCAAGTTTAAAATAATGCTGAAGTGGTACATTTTCAATTGGAAAATGAAGCTCTTGAGCTACACAAGTTACATATCAGGGATGTAAAGTTCCAGACAGATGTAGGCATCAATGCTATAATCTCTGCTCAATCAAGAAATCTTCCTTCAAATGACCAAGCTTCCTCTAGGAAGGAAACTCCTAACAAGCAATGCGAGTGATATAGACATCTAAACCCAGCAAGTATTCTACAGATACACAAGCTTACTCCAATTACTTTATCCTATTTTGCTTCCTCCATCTGCTATCATAAGTGCAAGACCTAACAAGGATAACTTCAGGAAACAGAACCTCTACTGCTAGAGGAGCATGCCATAACTCAGGAAAGATGCAGTGTGTTGAAACCATCCATGGTGGACTTACCTAGCATTTAGAAATTTTACCAGGGCTTTATTCCTTCCTTGGCTGCTTGGTGTCTCCTGACAAATTCTGAGCAAGTGCTCCAGTGGTTTTGTTTGTTTGTTTGTTTGTTTGTTTGTTGTTTTCAAACCGTGAATCACCCTGTATTTCACTAAGAGTGAAAAACCTGTTGCCACTATCACAGGTTCCCTAAGGGCTTTTTCCCCATATTTGGAGTATTTAACCACAAGTCACAGAAGACTTCAGTAAATAGCTCTCCCCGTGCCAGTACAGCAGCTCTGGAGACAGCATAATTAGCTTTGGGATCTTTCTTTACAGACACAGGCATGCCCATTTTTTCAGCAAATCCTGCACTACACACATCCCATAATCAGGTAACTCATTATTCAGGACAATCTGGAACACAGATTCTCACAGGCAAGGTCAGAGATCAGTTAATTTCAAGAATTCCCTGTTCTTGATGTACGGCTGTGTCAACTGCCAGGAGACAACAGGGCCCAGACATTCTGCTCCACAACAGCATACTATTACCCAATTAGTAGCACATAGCTGCCATTGCAAATTGATTCTCCAAAGCCATCATCTTGAACAATTAGTGCCAACCCACCAGTTGAAGGCAGAAGAAAATGGTAATTCAGTGGAGATACCAATCTTGTTTCAGCACTGCAGGAGCAGATCCGTGCTCTTGCTTATGACTTCAACTGGCTGGAAAATGGGAAGTCCATGGTTGTTGCAGTGTTTTTATTCCCGATGGTTTGTTCCATTCCCCCCTGTATTGTTGGTTCAATCCAAGCTGTATCCTCCCACCTAGTTGCCCATGTTGCCCTACACCTGCCCCTTGATACAGAATGTTCCATGTCCCTCATCCTGCTGAGCTGTCAAACCCACCTGGTACCAGCCCCTTGCTCTGGGAAATCCCCTGGAAACCCCCTGTTCCTCCAAGCCCCATTGGTTTGATTGAATTGTTCCCCTCCTCCTGTGCCTTCTCATTTGTTGAAGCATTGTAAACCCAGCCTTGTGCTTCTCCCCAGTCCTTTCCCTATTGGACAACAATTTGTACACTGCCTTAGAACCTCCCCTGTATAACAGTCTCTGCACGCCAGAGTTTAGGGTCTTTCATCCCTGGACCCTCCTTGGAAATAAACCTCCTTGGAAACCACACGAAAGACCTCTCCCTCGTCTTTGCTTCTGCCTGCGCCTCAGCACATCTCGTGCCGCAGAGATGGAGCCCTGCTGTTTCTCAGATTGCTCCTGAGAACAGCCAGCCTCGACGTGCTGTCGAGAGCTAGAGGGTGAATCCGGCACCGCATCACATGGTTTTTCCAACCTTAGTTCCTGCTTTACAGCATGAGGGCAAAAGTAAAAATAAATGGATATGCCTGGAGTACAAAGTTTAAAGAAAGTTACTGTAAGGCAGGGAAAGTGAAACATAATACACCCTTGGTCTTACTTATGTTTCTGGTTTGGCTTCAAGGTGTTTGTTTAATTTTCTTCAGATAGCAGACTACCAAATCAAGCAAACTCTCAAGACATTTCATGCAGCTTTCCAGATTTAAGATTTATGCTCTTGAGGTGCTCCACCTTCAGAATTACTTTCCCCCAAATGCATGCACAGCTTATTTAAGTATTTTCTCCATTTAGAGACCTGTCCTTCCCTTTCAGATCCCCAAGTCTGTACACTTGATATTGCATCAAGGCATGAATTTTTGATGTTTTTCCAGGAATACATGACAGCTACAGATTTGTTTTTCCTTAGCAAAGATATTTTCTAAATGTCAATATTCCTTTTTATTGTCAGGAGGCCAAACAACAACCTGTTTATTCTAAAAGATATATCCTAATGTCTGACCTTATACTTCATATCTTCATACACATTTTCATTCCCTGTGTATGATGTAATCCATGCAGATTGCTAGGAAGAGACTTAAACTCCCATATAGACCCTTTATAATATATACACTAAGACTCACACAGTAAATTAACATACAAAAGGAGAATAGTGAATGTGGCTTTCCACTATTTCTCAACAGAAAGTAGTCATAAGACCAATCTTTATTATTATTGTTCATGATGATGATGTTATTATTTCCTTGCAAGGACGAAAGAGCATCTCAAAGGAATGAATAAATACAAATATATGTGACAGTTCTTTCTCTTGCAGAACCACCTAGTCTTCATAAAGTAGTGATGCAAATACATTCTTTTCAGTACTTGCACACACCATCTCTGTAGCTGTCACTGGCCTTGATGCAAATGAGAATGGAAAAACATCCAAGAGCACAGTAAGATTTTAGACAACCATCCCTTATATGCTTTTTAAGTCCCTCAGTGAATCAAAACATTAAAGCTTCTTGGCTGCTGTCAAAACCTTGGAATTCTCTCCCTTTCAGGTGCCTGTACTCAGACAGTGACTTTCTGGAAGCGATGTCTTAGGTAACTGCACATCCTTCAGAATTAGATAGGATTTCTGACATAAATCAGTATCCCCCACAACAGGTTTTGGTGGTTTTTTTTTTTCCTGTCTCTGAGTTCTGACATGTTCAGTATTCCTTGACTCTTTCACACAACATAAGACATTTCTTCAGAAATCTCCTTTGAAGTCAGTCTTCTCCCACATATACCAGTCCCACTGTTTGACATTAATATTTGGCTTTGAATAAATATCAATCTGCTCTGGATCATTGGATCATCAAGACATATATCAGCACCTGCTACCCTGTTTACTCTCTCATTCACTGCATGCAATGCACTTCATGCCAGGTACAAACCAAAAGGCAGTACTTCCAAATGGTGCAAAACTTAAAGCCGTCTATCTGGGAAATCCATCTATATCCTATTAATACATTAAATTTGCTGGACAATTTGGCTCCTGACATCTCAAAAAATATTCCCCTTTCCGTTAGCCAGCAAGAATTTTCTTTCTTTTGTTTTTATTTAAGTCTTGAGCGACTACATATGGTCATAACCTCTACCCCTTTTCTGTGCAATTATTACATAGAGAACCCAACAAGTAGATGTTTTTCCATTCTGCAAATAATACCATCTGCTGCTAAGGTATGGTTCACAATTGGTTTTCTAGATTTTCTTCCAAGGCCTGTGAAACATCTTCTGTAGCCCTGATCACAGATCTCTGTTTTCTCCAAGACACTCTTGTCTTTTAATGAAAAACATACATGAATAGAACTTCACATATTACTGAAACATTCCAAAAGGCTTATGGGTTGTCCTTCTCATATTTACCTCACTCTTTCTAGCACCAGAACAAGTTGCCAACTTCTGTATGTTGACACTAATCTTACCATTTAAATTTAGCCCATGCATTTTTCAGAGAGTGTTTCAACATCATTTGTATTACCTTTCAGAGGCATTCTTCACCATTTCACATTTATGTACTATTCACAGTTTCCTATTTCACTTTATCACATTTATTTACATTACAGTATAGTCCACTTTTCATTGCAGCTGACCAATCTTTTGAATTCATAGCTTCTTCCATTAGCATTATTCCACTTGAGCAATCCTGTTCTTCATTTAATATAAGTAGTTTCTTACTTGCACTGCATATATTAGCATAATGATGTGTTTATTACACTTTCTGCACAATTGTCAGAATCCAGAATATTTCTAATATTTGTGCTGACTGCCACATTGCCGTTGCTGTTTTATTTCTTGTATTTTCCACTTTCCTCCTGTACTAGGCCATTTTGATTTTGAGCAAATTCTCTGTCACAATAGTACACCCAGACAACCATCCTGTGTCTTCGATTTTTCTGTTTGTATTTCTATTTGTTCTGCTACGTGGCATATGCAATGCTCCTTCTAGACTGTGATCAGGTTCTACTTAAAGCCTGCCCATGGCTATATTTGTTGTTATACTTTTGAAATATAAGAAAAATACACTCTTTCATAAGCATTTATTTTAGTTATATAGTATATAGATATATGTGTTATCTATTACGTTATATATATATTACATATTCTATGTAATATATGTTTTAAATTTTATATTTTATAGTTTCAAGTCCTAGATCACCTTCTCTACCATTTTACTTTCAAATGAAACTCTTACCCTGCCTGTACCTCTTTCACACAGTGACATCTTCAGCTGGTCTTCATCCTTCTTCACTACCTCTGAAAAGCTGCCTTCTCCTCACCACCACTACTTTCACAACATTCTTCATCTACTTTACAGCTTTTGTCCCTGCCACTCCTTATGAGTAGAGTAGTACTTCTCTCATCCTCCAGCCTGTTTCTGCTTATGGTTCTCATGACTGCACCCCAGTACCAGACACACCTTTCAGCATTCCTCTATCCTACACCTCCTCTGAAGCAGTGCCCTTGGCCCAAGACATAGGTGGTGACAGTGAAGTGTTCACCTGTAAATATAAGATAGAATGATATTTTGATGATACCTCCAACTGTTGGGACTCTTTCCTCCTAAAAATTTCATTTTAGACACTCAGTGTGAAGAGCAGCACTGCTACAAGTTAAACTGTTCATTAAAACTCATGAGAACGTGTAGAAGTGCTCTAAAACAGGCAAAAACTCTGCATGCAACCAAAGGAACATAATCAAACCATGCAACAAAAGGAACAACTGCCCTGTCTCAATGCAGACAGGAGTGCCATGAAGAGTTGGGAGTTATGTTCAGAGTAGGAAAGGAAAGGTTCCACCCACACCAACCTCTAAGGCAAGCGGTATCTATTTCTGCACCTGTGCTACCTTCATATGCCCTAAATGACATAGGCTTCAGGCAACAAGACAGTCATAGCACACAAACATGATCCAGGATTTGCAGTGATGTCTATAGCAGAAGTAGTATCCAGCATTAATATTAGGTGCCTCGATGTCACATGGATTTGTGCCAATTCAAAATGTTTGTAATGTTGTAATTTTGTTACGTTTATAAATAATGGCAAAAACATCACCAGCCAATCAAGGGAGGGGATTGTTCCACTTTATTCTGCACTGGCCGCCCCTTGAATATTGTGTGCAGTTTTGGGCATTGCAGTATAGAACGATATTGAACTCTTAGAGACCATCTGGAGGACAGCAACAAAGATGGTGAAGAGTCTTTAGGGGAAGCCATATGAGGAGCAGCTGAGGTCACTTGGTCTGTTCAGCCTGGAGGAGACTGAGGACAGACCTCATTGTAGTTACATCTTCCTCATGAGGGGAAAAGGAGGGGCAAGCACTGATCTCTCCTCTCTGGTGACCAGTGACAAGACCGGAGGGAATGGCCTGAAGCTGTGACAAGGGAGGTTTAGATTGGGTATTAGAAAAAGTTTTTTCCGTCAGAGGGTGGTCGGGCACAGGAACAGGCTTCCCAGTGAAATAAATGGTCACAGCACCAAGCCTTGACAGAATTCAAGAAGCATTCAGACAATGGTCTCAGGCACAAGGTGTGACTCTTGGGGATGGTGCTGTCCAGGGCCAGGAGCTGGACTCAATGATCCTTGAGGGTTCCTTCCAGTTCAGCTTATTCTGTGATTCCGTGATATTCCGTAATTTACTACCACTCTAAACTTAAAACTCTTAAAACATATGCTTATGTACGTTACAGTTTGACCCACAGAGTCAACAAAACTGCTCCCACCTGGAGGGTACCGTGTATATGTTTACCAGGTGAAGATCACTGTATGCATGATGTGTTCCAAAACCTGTTTCTAAAACCTAGAAGAGGCAAGATGGGAGAGGAGAATATGAGATGAATATGCAAAAGACTATTTACCCATCTAATGGGTGGAAAAAAGAAAACAGACAAAACAAAACAAAACCCCCCCACATCTTTTTATGAGGTTGAAACCACAGATTAGGAGGAAATGCTGGGCATCTGGGGTACCAGACTCAATTTCTTCTGCTCCCTAAGGAAATGTCATTCCAGTCTCTCAGAAGATACCATATTTACAAAGCCATCTGAAAGAGGGCAATCTCCACCTTACCTGTTTGTGCTGTTCTCATTTTTGCTGTAATTGAACACTCAGTGAAGCAGGAGCAGCACCTAGATGTCTCACTACACGAATAAGCATCACAACTTCTTAGCAAACAGACTGTCCTGCTCTCTGACCCAAAAGCACATTTGAATATTCTATGCCAAGGAAGGCAACTCAGACAGAAAGAACCACAGCAAGCCCACATCTGTACACCATACAGAGAAATGGTGTAGGACCAGCAGTTAAGATGCTAACATGAAAGACCTTGGTTCAGACCCATTTTCTGCTTCTAGCAGAGCAGCTCTTCACATGCATGCTGAAACAGTTCACCTAGGACCACAAAATCAGTTTACTCCACGGTATGACCCTGCTTGCTAAAAGGAAGGTCCTGCTTTTGTCCCTCACCCCAGTGAACTAAGCCCCCAGTGTTTTCTTAATAGTCAGCAGAGGTGGAAGGGGATGACTGCATGGGGTAATTTGCAGTGGGAACCTAATTTAGCCTCCTGAATCACTTTCTAGAAGAAGCATGTTCTCCATTGTGGAGAGTAGCCAGTTGAGTTAAGTGTCTTCACTACACAGCTAGCAGGGGTTTGCCAGATTTTAAATGCTGAAGCCTGAGACAGTCCCAGACATGGTTAGTAGGTCCAGCACATGACACGCAGAGCACATGCTGTGGAAAGGTCTCCCAGTCCATGCCCAGTAAGTCTGACATGCCCAGTATGTGCGCATGATTTATCCACATATGCTTGCCGTGCCGTCTGGCATTCAGAAAACCAGACGGTTGTTGCAAAAGAATGGGAAGTCACACCCTATGCACTCCTCACAGGCATCTTATTGTGCAATTGGGGTAGCTCCACAAGATACCTGCTGAACGAAGCCTTAGTTAGTTTTACAGACATGGCTAGGGAATTAAAAAGCTAAAACTAATTTCATTTACATCTAAAACTGGAAGATTTCTTTTGGTTCACCTGTCAAAACAAGAGGAAAAATAGGTAACTTTCCCAGCCTCAACTACACCTCTGTGGACAGATCCTTCCATAAGGAGCCCAGAATTATGGCCATTTCGCTGTTGTCAACAGCAACAGATTACCTAACTTTGATTAATGCATTGCCTTTCTTTTGTTTGTACATCAGACAACTGTATACAATGAACCATATATCCTCTATGAATCCATAGCAGGAGCTGCAACCTTTTTTGCATGAGAAGGTTCACTCCAAAGCAAAATTATCCAAGAATTTATCCTAACAATGAAAACACAGCACAGAAACATATATAGCTGAATTGGTATTAAAAATATTTAAGTTTTAGCTATAGCCTCTGTCAATGATCAACACTTAATGCAGGTAATTTTCTTACAAGAAAGTAATAAAAAATAAATGCAGAATTTCCATGGTGTGGCTCTTTTCCAGTAAGTCCACTACGATTATGCAATGTGATCGTGAGATGATTGTGGAGTTCAGCACCTTGCATGGAGGAAGCAGGGCAGCAAGTAAGATTGAAATCCAGGATTTCAAGAGAGGAAACTTTAGGCTCTTCAAGGTTCTTCTTGGAAGAATCCCATGGGAACAGGCCTGCAGAGAAGAGGGGTCCAAGAGAGCTGGTCAATAAATATTCAAGCATCACCTCTTCCAGACTCAAGACCAGTGCATCCTGATAAGTAAGATTGGAGCAAAGGGGGCAAGACAGCTGCACGGATGAGCAAAAACCTCCTGTCAAAAGTGAAGCACAAGCAGGAGAAAGTGAAAGCAGGAAGTGAAAGCAGCAACAGGAAACTTGGACCAAATAAAAAGATGCTGTCCTGATGGAATGCATTCACAAGTGCTGAGGGAGCTGGCAGACTCAACCACAGCTGGGCTGCTTGCAGTTGCCTTGGGACAGTCATGGCAATCATGAAGAGGTATCTTAGGACTGGAAGAAAGTAAATGTCACTCCAGTCTTCAAATTGGGAAAGAAGGAGGACCTAGAGAACTACTGGCCAGCCAGCTCCACCTTGATCCCTGGAAAGATGATGGAGTGCCTCATTCTGGAGGCCGTCCGTCCACATGGATGTCAAGAAGGTGATAAGAATTAGTCAGCGTGGATTCAGGAAAGGGGAATCATACTTAACCAACCTGATTGCTTTTCATGATGGGACAACTACCTGGATGGACGAGGGGAAAGCAGTGGCTATTTTCTACTTTGACTTCAGCAAGTCTTTAGATCCTGTCTCACATGATATCCTCATAGGCAATTTCAGGAAGCACAAACTAAAAAAGTGGACAGTGAGTTGGACTGAGAACTGGCTGAATGGCAGATCCCAAATAGATGCAATCAGTGGCACAAGGTCCAGTTGGAGGCTCATCACAAGTGGTGTCTCCCAAGGGTCAATACTGGGCCCAGTGTTGTTTAATTTGTTCAGCAGTGACTGAGACAAAGAGACAGACGCCTCCTCAGCTGAGACAGAGACAGATGCCTCCTCAGCAGGTCACTGATAACACAAGGCTGGGAGCAGTGGCCAATACCCCAGAGTACAGCCTGGACAGGATGGAGAGATGAGCAGAGAAGAACTGCCTGAAATTCAACAAAGGCAAAAGCAGGATCCTGCATTCCACTGTGGAGGAATAACCCCAGGCACCAGCACAGGCTGGGGTCTGATCTGCTGGAAAGCATCTCTGTGGAGAAGGACCTGGGGGTCCTGGTGGACAACAAGCTGTCCATGAGCCAGCAGTGTGTCCTGGTGACCAAGAAGGCCCATGGTGTCCTGAGCTGTATCAGGAACAGCATTGCCAGCCCAACAAGGGGGGTGATCCTGTCCTTCTACTCAGCCCTGGTGAGGCACATCTGGAGTGCTGTGTCCCGTTCTGGGCTCCTCAGGACAAGAGAGACAAGGAGCTCCTGGGAAAGACCAGCAGAGGCCTATGAAGATGACTAAGGGACTGAAGCATCTCCTATATATAGAAAGGTGGAGGAAGCTGGGCCTGTTCAGCCTTGAGAAGAGATCACTCAGAGGTGATCTTGATGTACAGAAGTATCCAAAAGAACAATGTCAACAGGATAGAATCATGCTCCCCTTGGTGGTGCTGAGCAATAGGACAAAGGCAATGGGCACAAACTGATGCACAGCAAGTTCCACCTGAACATGAGGAAGAACTTCCTTACTGCGCAGGTTACCAGGCACTGGAACAGATTGCTTGGAGAGATTGTGGAGTCTCACTCACTGGAGATAGTCAAGAACCATCTGACTACAATGCTGTGCTACATGCTTTAGTAGACCCTTCTTGAGCAGGGAGGTTGGACCAGATGATCCTACCAGTGGTCCCTTTCAACCTGACCCATTCTGTGATCCTGTGATATTATAATATTACATTTAGTAGTAGCTATGTAAAAAAACAGAATCTCCATATGTGCATTTCAGGACAGGCAGTAGTTTGGTTTGCCTTTTGCGGTTTCTGAAAATAGACGTTCACAATCAACCAGGAGTTAAGACGCATCCCAATTATAAATGATCATATATAATTTAACAGCAGTGATGTACTACTACATACATCTGGATGAAGCAATCTCCACAAATATAACAGCATCCTGTATAAAAGCATATTCACAACCCAAGCAGTAGAAGGTTTCAAACCTCTATGGATTTATCTCTCCATTTGAAATGCATGTAAATTAGTGAATTTGTACAATCTGCTTTGCTTTTTAAAGAACAGTTTTTAAAGAGCAGTTTTTCAGAGGTAACAAGCTAAATATGCATCTGGCATCAACGACATACAGAAGCAGTTTTAGAGTTCTTTGCTCCATTACCTGCTACACTTCTCCTGCTTTGACAAGGATATCTGGATGACCACCTTAAGGGCCACACTCTTAGACATTTGTGTAGTGACAGATGACAAACATGGGAGAAAGAGAAATGCAATTAAAAAAAAAAAAAAAAAAAAAAAGAAAAAAAAAAAAAAGCAAGCTCACCCCCTCCCCCACCGCAGAAGAACACCCCAAAAAGAGAGAGAGAGATGGGGGATCCCTCTTTACTTTAAAATGAAAACCAAAATGGAAAAATCAGGCCCATGTTCAGTTACGTAAATTTTTTGCTCTACAGTAATTAGGGATCCAGAATATTGCTAAGCTACTTTCTCTGTTACACTTGTCAGCATAAAAATAATGGAGAAAAAATAGAAAATGAGAAATCTGGAAAATGCCATCCTAAAGATATCACAGGCTGCACTGCCAAGCCCTATTTTCTCATTAGCATGGAAAAAAACGGACGTTTCTTGAAAAAATGTGTTCAAGACCAAATCCCTCATTTCAGTATATACACCCCAAGCCCCTCAAAACTCTTGAGTGACCAAAGATATTGAGGGAGAGACCGTGTTCCTGCCACCCTGCCCAACACTGACTGCCTCCTGACATATGATGCTCTCTTCCAGCCTCATGAGCTGTTTTGTCTCTGCCTGATTGAGACACCCTCAGTGGAAACCCTCAGGTGTCCCATCAGTCCTCACAAACCAGAAGGGCAATAGAACAAGACATACAAAAGGTTCCCTGGGAGCAAAAAAAAGAACATATACAAAATCCAATGCTTTGTGATCCTGGAGTATTTTGAGAGTCTAGAAATTACAAAACTAATTTTCACAGTGCTTACTTTTAACTCACCTTAACTAATTATCCAGATCTTTAAAGGAAGTTAAAAAAAAAAAAAAAAAAAAAAGAAAAAAAAAGAAAAAAAAAGACAGATTCCTAAAGGAAGCTGTTACATCACCACTCTCCAAAACACCTTTAATAATTTGTAGCCTGGTGCCTCATGTTTTATTATACAATTCCAAGTCACCAGAAATAACTTCTCAATCCAGCCAAGTCATGCACAGTGAGAAGTTTCTTTGAGGAGGAAGGGCTAGAGGCTGAGGAGCCTTGTAGACAGTTTTATAGGACATTAAATCTACAACAGTCTCAAAATCTAGAATAAAAAAGACTCAAAATACCAACAGCTCTGAGGTTCAATGAATTTAAACATGCCTTTTTTTTTAGCACAAGCTCACATGACTTGTTAAATAATTTACTCTATAAATTACTTATCCTGTCTTACTTATTAACAATTCTAGAGTGCTTTATATAACTGCATTAGAAATTTATTTTGTGGTTTTGAAATGTACGCAATACACAATCACCTCTCTTTTAATAGGCAAGAGCTTGAAAGTCACCTATTATTTTGTTGGCAAGCAGTTCTTCCTGAAAAACACCAATTAATTTCAAACCTCATTCACCTGAATAATCATAAGTAAACATATTAATAACTTGATAGCAGAACTGTGAGGCTAGGCCAGGAATATACTTGTACTGCAAGATGTCACTTTTAAATCAAAGTCTTTGAAGAGTCATGTACACTGAGATACAACAGCAATACATTTTCCTTAATAAATATTTTAGGAAATATATAAATATTTCCTAAAAAATATTAAACTGGTCCTTTTACAAAAAGTTCTGACCACTCCAAAAATTTCTCAATTACTATCCTATTAATATTTTTGCATGAGTGATCTTGTCAAGGCCTACTTATTTGCCATCATGTCTACAATGCATGGATTTTACAAAACTGATACAGTAATTTTGCTTTTGTCACTGTTGGTCCTTGGGTTTTAATGTATTAATGACTAATACCATTTATCCTAATGCAGGATCTCACTCTGGAGTTCAATTTAATTCCAATAATACCAAAGTGACCAAAAAATTATTACAAGTACAGTTTGTTATGATCAGCACTGGTACTTGCTTTCCAGATAAAGACCAGCCCACATCATCATGTTAACCAACTGGGCAAATCTAAAATCTGTCTTATTTACCATAGTAGAAAACTATGCAAAAACAGCCAGGAAGGGAAAGAGTGAGAGAGATGACTAAGAAAGCACCAGGCATAAATACTCTCCTGCCCTCCCACACCAAGTTTCAGCAGCTGGCCTTCACAGGACTGATGCAGAAGTACCCTCTCCATAGATTTGGATGCAGGAATCAAGAAATAGCTGGACTGGGACAAGACTGCTTGTGAACCAGAACAGAGGTGAAGCACCTGGGTGTTAAGTGGTTGAGGCTGCCAGATACGTGGTACCTCATCTCTGTTATTCCTGCTGCACCATCCCATCCTTTTCTGTCTCTTAAAGCCAAGTGGAAAACCCTGGCTGCCCACTCACATCGTGCCTGCTCAGTGCCATCTACCTGGCCCACAGCCAATCCTCTGCACCACCATGGGCTTCACATACACACCCAGACCATGCAGTTATCCCAAAGATCCCAGTGCCGTTGGCTGGGCTAAGGAATTCACCACCATGCCCCAGGTGGCTGTTTTGCCTAGGACTGCAGGATCCACTTCTGTCAAGACCAGGACATAACCAACAAGCAAAGGACTGATTTCAGTAGATACTCAGGAAATACATGCAAATAAATTTTTCAAATTAATTGTCTTATACTTTTCACATGTTATTTATACCAAGAGTAATTCCACCAGAAACCAGTGGAATGTATCTGCAGAGCACATAAAAGGAGAATCAGGCCTGAAGCTACACAAGTGAAATGTAACTCTCCAGTCTCTTAAACCTGATTTTTAGCTAGAATTAGGCAAGATCTGTGGTGTTAAAAACAGTTTGACAATCTGTACCTACTGTATTAGAACTGCTTCTGTACATACTTAGTGTTTACCGACCTCACACAATGAAATAACATGACAGCTACTGCAGTTCAGTTTTTTTAATTAGTCTATAAACCAATTAAAGGGTCCCTGTGTTTTATGTTGAAAGCACGCATGAAAAGACCGTCTTAAATATGTGCAACAGCATCTCCTGAGAAATCCATGACTCAAAATTATTTTTAGACCACCAAACACAACAACGTGCAATGTCACAGAATGATACAGTAAAAACCAAAAAGAACTGTAAAGACAATGATGCTCAAAAAACCCAGAAAAATTAAAGCCAAAGTATCAATTAAAAACTACTAGACAGGTTTTAAGTTGATCGTGGAAGAAAACATATTTACAATATGCGTTTTCTGTTCCAGTCTTTCCAACCAGAAATTAAATTCCAGAGGAAAATTGTTCAGTTACTTCTAAACAGAATGCACTGGATAAAAAGGCTTCCAAAGCCTATAAAAATTATCACAAATGCATAGCTCATAGTATTTTTTTTTCTATTTAAGCAATCTACAGAATATTACACAAACATCTGAATCAGTAACAGTTATAACTCAGAAAGACCATTTCTTCAGCACAGGTCCTAAAAAATCCCAGAAAGGTAGGCCGTGCATGAGTAGTAGAAATGAATGCCTCCAGCTTTTTCCCCAAGCACATGCAGGGAAATGCAGCAAATTGACTTCAACAAACTGCAGGAATGTAGCCCAAAGGCTAGAATTTAATCTGAAGTCACACCATATTTCACAGTACTTTTTAATTTATTCTAAAAGACACCGAAAAACAGAAGAAGGATGGAGAATACAAATAGCGAGAAATCTGTATAGATTTGGGGCAAATATGGTGGTATCTTTTACATTAAATGCCACAGAAAGCAATTCAAAAAGGGGTAGGGAAATATGAACAAAACAGCTTGAGAAGGTTTTTTCACGAGATCTATCATCTACACATCCAGTATCCAAAATTTTCAGCTCTGCAAGAGGTTTTCTTAGGCAATGTACATGGTGCTCTGAGCTGTGAAATGATGCAGGATTTAGCACGAAAAGCTACAGAACTCCCTCACCAAACATGTGTTTGAGGCCAGGGAGGATGGAAGCACCACATGAGAATGAGAGGAAAAAAAACTTTTTTATTTGGGTTCTCTAATTTGCTCCCAACTGCTGACACGCAGCACTATGTTCATTCCTCTGCAGGTTTTATTTTTTTTCCTTCCAGCACCTCCGCTGAGAAGGTCAAAGCAGGTTCGCATTCCTATGGTTAGGGCATGAAAGGCAGTTTGCTGTCACTTTCTGCCGCATCTCTTCCTTTACTTTTTTTTTTCCTTTCTTTTTTTTTTCTTCCCTTTTTTTTTTTTCTTGTACGAAAATAAAAGAGGAGAAATCTGGGACGAAGGGGAAGCCACCCACCAAAACTCTCGGTTCGCAGCGATAAACTGAAGGAATGGATTAAAAAAAAAAAAAAAATAAAAAAAATTAAAAAAAAAATAGAAAAACCCCTTCGTTTCATACCTGCTGCCGCCGCAGAGGTGCGGGCTGAGCGGTGCGCAACCCCCCGGCAGCAGCTGGGGCAAGGGTCGGAGGCGAAGCTCCAGCCCCGTCCCGCTCCCCGGCTGCCCCGCGGTCCCGCTGCAGCCGGCGCCGACCCCCGCCCCGGTCCCCGCGACCTGCATCGCGAACAATTAGGATTCATCATCTGAACGGGCTGGCAGCGGCAGCTCTGGTAAGCCGCGTCCAAATAAAATCACACGGAGCTTTTAGGCTTCAAGCCACCGCATCTGCCCGCGGAGCAAGAGCCTCTAGGCGTGGGTCAGTTCCCCGCCGCCCCCGCGCCCGGCCCCGGGCCGTACTCACATCTCGGTAACATTGTCGCCCTCGGCGCTCCTCTGCGGCACGGGGAAGGAGGCGATGCCCGGCGACGATCCCGTGCACCAGATCCGCCAGGAGCTGCAGCCGCAGGACGCGGGGCAGCCCAGCGCTCCCGGCCAGCAGCCCAGCACCAGGCAGCACAAGCCCCACAGCCGCGCCAGGCCGGGCCCCGGCCTTCGCCGCCAGGACACCATGCTCACTCCAGCACTGCCCCGACGGCCTCCTCCTGCTCCGGCCGCCGTCGCCGCCGCCGCTGCCGGGGCGCACGGCCGGAGGGTGCGCAGCCTTCCGCGCCGCGGGCGGGCACCCCGCGACCGGGGCTCACATGGGCGCGCCGCAGCCGCGGCCACGGGCGCCCCGCCGCGCTGACGGCCGCGGGCGCTTGGCGGGGCGGCGGGGGCCGGCGCCGGGCGCCGCGGCGGACAGGGGCGAGCGGGGCCTCCGGCGCGGCGCGGCACCTGCCCCTGGCCCCGCCGGCGGACAGCGGCACCGCCTGCCCCCGCGGCTGCTGCCGATGATGCTGCAAAACGCGCGGGGCGGCGGGGGCAGGTGGCGGAGGCTGCGCTCCTATCTGCGGGGGCTCGGGCGGCCGCTGCCCGCCGGAGGGACGGCGAGCGGGCGGCGAGGGAGGCGCAGCGAGCGGCGGCGGCGGGGCTCAGAGCTCCGCGCTCGCCCCTTTACGCACCGTCTCCTCCTCCCTCCAGCTGATAATAAAGCAGCTCCGGCTCCTGCTCCAGCCCAAGACGGGGAGCTGCCGGCAAAGTGACGTGGGGCTGACGCAGAGAGGGGCAGAAACTCCACAAAATGAGCCTGAAATAAAAAAATGAAGGGAAAAAAAAAAACACCACCAAAAAAAAAAAAAAAAAAGGGAGGGAGAGGGGGGGGAGCGGGGGAAAGGGAGGGTGGCGAAGAGCAGATACCAATAGGCAGCTTGCACTTGAGCATTCAGCCTCGCACGTACATGTACATGTACACACACACACTCAAGCGTACACGCAGACTGGCCCGCGGAATGGGCAGCGCGCCGCCGCCTGTGCGGGCTGTGTGCCGGGCGGACGGAGGCACCGTGCCGACAGGCACCTGGCGTGCCCGCCGGGGTGGGAGCTCGCCATCGGGTGATAAACGGGAATGGTGCGAGAACCCCAGGAGGCGACGGACGAGCGACCCGAAAACGCCTTGTTTTCCCCTTGACAGCTCCGCGGTCGGGGCTGCTTTTCGTTTTTCTTCCCCCACCCCCGGTTGCGGGTTCCGCAGCGCTGCCGGTGCACCGGATCCCGCCGCAGTGCCCCGCGCTGAGCGCTCCGCAGGCGCCACCGCGCGTCCCGCCGCCGCCGTGCACCGCGGCCCGGCCCGCCGGGGAACCCGCAGCCCCCGCCGCCACACCGAGCCCCCGCCGGCGGCGGGGGACGGCACACGAAACACCACAAGAAGAAGTTATAATTTCCGTACATCGAGGCTGAGGCAAGTCTGAATGACATACGTGTGTCACGTAAAAAGGGCAACTGATCTGGGATGCTCTTGCCTTGCCGTTTCTGAGATTCTGTGCTTCTGTCCGGGCACTAGTCCTTCATCTGTGACGACAGGTTCTTCCATTACCACCTTACTATTAAGTATAAAGGTGTTGATGGTCCTTCCTTACCTAATTACCCAAGCTGAGTATTTTGAAATTACTAAATCAGGGCGAATTAAAGGAGAAAAAGGTTACAGAATTCGTGTTGCAAAGGTACAGAAGGAACAGTTAATACAATGTTAGGAGGATCTCAGGAATCAATTTGGCATGACACTCACTAATCGAAAACACTCTCTATTCTATTTGCATCTGCTCAGGCTAACAGAAGAATCCACATCTTACCAGGCGGCTTTGTAGGCCTGGCATGGCTTGATTTTGCTTTAGAAGAACATCCTACTAAGAAAGACATAGCCATACCTAGCTGAAATACACTATACACAAATAACGTACCTCCCCATAAAGCAACAAATAAAATGAAATACACTATACACAAATAACGTACCTCCCCATAAAGCAGACTGTACAAAAAGACATAATCAAAAGTACTGTCAGTGATGATATTTTTAAACGAAAGTTATTAAAGTTCAAATAAATTTGTTGTGTAGATACTCAGAATATACTGAAGTTCAGCACTTTGTTCTTTCTAAATAAAACACAATGAAGATGAAGATAGTCCAAACGAATAACAAAGCCAATGATACTGCACAAAAATATGGAAGGACCTTTTGTCTACACCTAATACAAGGTTTTTTTTCAAAGGCACTAATAAATTTGAAGTATTTCTCTAAACAAAATACTTATGGAAGGATAGCAAGTAAGATTAAAATGTAGTGCAGCAATTTTCTAGAGGTAAAAGTTGGTGATTTTTAAAGGATTTGGAGGAAAGAGAGACAGAAAAAAATAATAGCATAAAGTGCAATATAATTCAAATTAGAGAAGACCTTGAGAAAGAGCCTTTATGCAGAATAGAAGTAAAATTTTGAAACCTGTAAGTTGCCGCAACACCTGCGTTACTATTCTCCTGCCAAGTCTGCTTACAGCTTTGGAAAATGTGCTTTATTCCCCCTCCCTCTCCTAGAGGAACACAAAGACATCACCTCTTTAACGCAATAAGTACCCATTTTAACAGTTCTAGTGATTTTATGACAACAAGCTCACATTTGTCTAATCATATATAGGCACATACTGAACATTATTCTTTCACAGACATCTCTGTTTTCTGTGAATCTGTGAAACTGAGGAGTTGCCAAAGAAGTTTTAGATAAAACCATGCAGTTGGATCAAATTTGCTAATTAGATAATTCAATAGTGTTGAAAGAGTAAAGTTCTGCAGGCCAGATGATACATTCGTAAGTCTGCAGGTCAGTGTTAAATACAGCTAGAGGCAACATTTGGAAAAGGGTATTATCAACTATTGTGGTAAACATCAGTTTATATTTGCTGCAATACAGAAGATTTCTCATAGGAGTGTTGCTGAACTGTACAGTAATCTTGTCTTAGAAGGTTTGAGATACATAGAGTTCTGCATGACAATGCCAAAATTACCAGGTGCGAAAATATGATGGTGAAATTACCAAATACTGTTAAAAATCTATTTCCCCCCCTAAAATTAGTATTTTACCAAAATTGACTGGGGGAAGAATGTGGAAAGAAACAATCTGAAAGTGTCATATTTTCATGCCACCAAAGTTGTCAATATGTAAGCTATGGAATGCTCCACCAAGAAATACCATTACTGGCTTAGTGGGGGAAACAGCAACTTCTTCTACAGGCACAGCTCCTTCTTTGAGTCTTTAAATTCTAGAATTACTAAAGGGTAGCTGTACAAAGAAATTCTGTTGTAAATCGTGACTTCATTTCTATATGGATAAGTTTTATTTCTATGTTTTCTGTGCATTTTTTTTCTCATAGATTCAAGAGAGTAGAAAAGAACTTAAAATGCTCAAATACTTTGTATTAATCAGTAGTTAAGGAAGAGCCACAATATGAATCAGTATTTAAGGAACTCTTAGAAGCCAGAACTAAACCACTAGAGACAAGTAGCTTTCTGGTAGTGCTACAAGAGCAAACGTCATCCTGAAGGTGGTAAAACTATAGCAAAGATCTGAAAATATTATGAAGCTATAGATTGTGATCAGAGGGCTAGAAAATATGAATCGAGTCAAGATTGAAAGAACTCACTTTCTTCCGTTCATGAAAGTCTGACAGGAAGTTCAATAACACCCCTGAAATATGTAATAAGGACAGGTAATATTTTGTTCCTTGTCTATAGGATAGGACAAGGATAATACACTTGATTTACAACAAGGCAGATTCATGTTTGACATTATGAAAACTTTTGAAAAGGACAGTTAAGCACAGCAAATAGATCACTTCAGAGAACACTCAAATCTTGAGTAATAGAGCCTTCTCAGAGCTGGTGAGGTAAACCTCTTCCGAGCGGGTAAAGAGATTTGCCTTAGTAGGTGAAAGTAAATCAATGACTTCCCAGAAACACCGTTTCCTGAAATATTTATTTCTTTGCCCCTTTTTATTTTACTGACATAGCTAAAGATATAGGAGAATATTCATCTGAATATATTACAAGGAAAACCTGAAGATGCAGAAAAACTCAGTGTTTGCCTGAAATCACTGTTCTAAAGTTGAGTGTTTGATTACTTCAAAAGTTTTGAAACTTTAACTCATACACCATACATAAAGAATATGTCGCAGCATAGGAATTACAGTAAATATCTGTAAAGATTTAAACATGTATTTCTGGAAAAGAGATAGGAGCTGAAAACTTGAAGACTCCTTGTGAGACTACTTTTATTTAGGTGAAGGAATAAGAAATTATACCAGAGAGTCTGGGAACAGGTAAAGGTCACATAATTTATGTGTGTGCTATGGTATCCTATCCTGTCCAAAGGAGTGTGTACAGAAAGACCACTCTTACCAAAACTGTGCAGAAATAAAATGCTTAAATTTTGCTTACAGTTTGGGAATTTTTAGCTCTTACAAGAGGGAGAGGTTGGACAGTTCATGGAACCTCAGGATCTTAGCGGAAACATTTTGTTTTCCAGCGAAATATCCCAATTCCCATGAAACTTTTCACATGAGGGTGTTCTTGCGTTCAAGCTAGAACTGTGGTCAAAGATACACGTATGTAGCATGACTCAGAGCAAGCCTGTGAACTCAAGTCAACAGCATCTTTTGGGCTGACAACCACACTGAGGTGTTCCTGCTTCTCTTACACGAGATCCCACACTTTTTCCCTAAATGACAAAATTTGGCTTCCATACAACACTTTTGTGAATTTTCTCCAAACACGAGGCACTCTTTGAGTGTTTTAGCCTACATTTTATTCTTTCCAGTGTTCCACCTATTTGCAGATTTATCTAGCAACTTTATCCTGGCTGATTTTGCATTCCTAATAATGGAAACCTTATCACTTGAAGCACTGCTCGGCCTTTATTGGCTTTAAAGTGAAGCTGAATCCTGCCACCTTGTGCTCAAGAAAATTAGTACATCTCTTTATTTTGGGAAGAAGAGAAAAAAGAGGAAAGGGGAAGGAAAAGTTTATTAAGTACCATGTTTTTATTAAACAAGGAATGAATTGAGGATCTGAAGATTTAATTGGTTGGGTCCAGTTTGATATTGCCTGAGATGTCTACCTGAGTTCTTCTCAAAAGGACAGTCACTCTCCTAGAGACACTCTTCACACTATGGGCAGCCACTTTTCATATCCCCACAGGGTTTTGAAGCTGTGGCCTCCCCCATGGCCTGATGCAGCAAAGACACCCAGCCTCTCGTCCCATAACCTGTGTCTGTTTGATGGCTCAAGGTATTAATCACAGAGTTTTGGTTGCGCTTGGTCACATTCGCTATGAGACCAGCACTACTTTCTTTTCATCAATAAGAAATCACATCACAGACTGCAGAGAAAGACCCTTCTCATTTATAAAAAAGTAAGAGTATTTTTTGAGGGAGTGGTAAAAGCAATGCTTGTAAGGAGCAATGGATATCCCTTTTCTGGTGAAGTCCAAGTCAGCATTCTTGTTTTCTGTCTGACAAGATTCCACAAGTACCTTTCTGGTAATGTGTGAATGCAAACATCATCCTGAAGGTGGTAGAACTGGAACAGACTTGGAAAGCTATCTTCCTCCACCACATGCTTAATTGCACCTCCCCTCCTCCTCACCTTGCCTTCTCGTGTTTCCCCCCTCCCCATATTGTCATTGTGAGCTCCTACCTCAGCATCAGTCTACCTCATCCACCACTCTTGTGAGTCTCTGTGTAGCCAGACAAACAGAGCAGCTATCCATTTACCACTTTCTGGATGCCTGGCAGCAAACATGAATGCTGTGCTTACCTGTAAGGCTTCAGCAACAGACATCCCAAAGCAACTGATCAACATTAATGTTCTATTTTGCTGGGTTATTTCCAAACAGTGTTTGTTCATGTTAAGTTTGTATCAATTGCACAGATTATAGAAGTAATTTCTTCCTCAGATAACTCAGCTGACTCTCTATATGTCTGTTTGCACATAACTATTTTGTTCTGCGAGTCATGCTTGTCTTTCTTACAAGGATTCAACAGGTGAAAAATGGCAACATAATAAAAATCTTACAGCCAGTTGTCAGTTTTCTCCCCAATGAAAACTGTACAAACTGTAAGGATTTTTTGGCCATGCTGAGCCAATGATATTCTGGATCTTCCTTCAGAGTAGTCAGTGCAAAATAAGATAAAGGAAAAAAAATACAAAGAAAGACTCCCCAAACGCCAATCTCCAGTACACTAATTAAAAAGATCCAAAATAATCTGTAAACTTAGATATTGGAATATTGCAAGCTAGCTTCATTTGGCACAAGTTACTGAGTTACTACTGCTCTCATCATTTGCATTCACCTGGGCTACAGAACTCTGTGCATTGTACATAACAATTGCTTGTGGTTATGATTTTCTATTCCTTGTCCTGCCAGGCCATAGGAAATACAGGGACCTGAAAGAAAGCTCTGTAATTTATTGCTCAAGATAGATATAATTTGGGTTTTGATGCAGATATGCTTACACTGGCTGTGCTAGTTAGTGTTTCCTTCTAACAGAGGGCCAATCTCATTATAAGGCCTTTTTCTCCAAGGGGAAATACTACTTGTGCAGCTGTGTTCATTGTTGACAGCATACAGAGGACCCAGTAATCGTGTTCCAAAACTACTGATGATGTCTGAGCTTGCCTCTTGTCACAATGGTACGATAACAGCCATGAGCAGTGATAAGCAGTCAAACCAGTAGAGACCAAGAAGGTCAGAAATCAATTGCTTCCAACTGATCGATTTAGGGCTGAAAGATCCTGATGGTTGGCATAGCAGCTGTAAATGGAGGTAATTATTCCACTTATGGATAATATACTGTGAATGTCTCGGTAAATCCAGTCTTCATCTAACTGAAAATCATGTGTACAGGACAATTGTTAAATGTTTTTCCCTTTATTAAGAATAATTACTAGACATAATACTATGTAAATGTAATACTTGTTAGCAATTTCTGTTTCCTGTGTGACTCTTCCCATGTCTAGTTATATTTTACATGGCTTGTGCAGCTTCTATACAATTAACTCTTTTTATGACTGAGTAAGAGGAAAACAGGATAACTTTTATAAAAGGCCTGCTAATTTCTTTGCAGTACAGTAAAGTATTCTGCTCCCAGATAATGTTCATCTTGTCCCCTGTTTATAATCTCTTGATGGTGACAGAATCCATTGCCACCCTCTGGCCTGATTTAAAAGAACATATTGACAAGTTTGCTGCAAAGTCACTCTGCTATCATCTGGAGGCTTTCCGGTTCAAGATTATTTTCAGGACATAGTCTAGCACAGAAGCTATGCAGATCCCTTTAACACTTTTTCCAACCTTCTCTCTCCCTACATCCTCTCCTTGCCTCAACTACTTATAAAGCCACTCTCTTGCTCATCATTTTCTGTGCCTTCCACAGCCTTTAGTGGCCACTGAGATGTTCTGATCTTTTCATCATCTCCTACAGTCTTTTCCTCTCCACAACACCTAGAATTGCTCACAGGGCATGAGGGACTATCTTACATAATGTTCTGCAGGTTTCTGTGGCACTTCCACTGTTTCCCACAGCAACCATACAGAGCAAGAGACATTTTAAGATGTACCATCATCAGTTATAAATCCTTCTCACAAGATTCAGATAACATTGTTTTTTTACATGGTGATGTCCAGCCTAAGGCAGAGAGACACCATTTGGTGTCAGTTCTCTGAAGTTCAACAATATTGCCTTGTGACGTGGCAAAATCTGAGTCAAAGAAAGAGCTGATAGTCATCATTCTGGTAACAAGGAATGCAAAAAAAGTTTAAAATCTGGAAACATTTGGGTTTTGAAAATGTTACCTTAAATCAGTCTCTGTGAGCTTGGTACCTACCTCAAATGTCTAAGTAAGGCAGTGTCCAGCAGCCTCCCCCAAGCAGCTGGACCAGTTGGATTAAGCACATTATGTACAATTCTGTGCAGAAACAATCCAGAACTGCTGACTCTTGACAGTATTCACAGTCATTTAACACTCAGCTTACAACTTAGGTCCTGAAGCTGAAGTTGGTGAAAAATTCTTATCACCTAACTGAAGCTTATCTATCATGCACAGTTTAGTCCTCAGCTGTTAAATCCTGTTTGGGTTGTACTTTTTTTGCTTTGGCCTTATGTGTCACCTGTTGGCTTGAAATGATAGTGTAGCAAAAGTCTATACCGACTTTCAGTGGTCTATAGACTTAAATTCAGTGGAATTTAAGTTTTTCAATAGATTATCCTTCTTGCATGTATGAAAATTCTTGTTAGTGTGTGCTATTCATGCCCAAAATATTTGATTTTATTCTCTTCCTGGCTTGTTTTTGTTGTTTGGGGTTTTGGTTTTTTTTTATCAACACAGCATGTTGGCTTTCACTAAATGTATTTTCACTTGAACATTTCATCCAAGAATTACAGGGCAAAGAAGGACCTTCTATCAAAGTTGACAACATAAGGCCATTAATACTTGTTTTTCCCCCATCATTTAAAGTTTTATTGCTCATCTTACCTGAAGAACACCTTTTCTCTTCAGAGGCTGGTACTTTTACTTGTCATTTACATAGGCAATGCTTTTTGTGATCTGTTCCCATCACAAGTACCTCCTAATGGCTTCTCTTTCTTTAAGGGCCACTTCTCTCAGATATCACACCTCACTCATGTCATGGGGTTTCTTCTAAACTTTTTAGGTAAAAACAAACATATGGGTGAGGTAACTAACAACACCGGTGGTACATCAGCAGCAGCATTCAGTTCTTCTCTAGATCTTTTATCTCTTGTGCTATTTCAGAATTTAGTCCAACCCAGCTGAAGAGACAAGCAGATGAAATAACAGGGGATGAACTCACCCGGTAACAGGGAAAAGAAACATTTATTGTGGATTCATTGTTCCCCACACCCAAGACATGAGGTTGGCATTCCACAGGTTTAATTTATTCCTTACAAGTACCACCGAACACTGATCTCTGCAGCAAAAAAATTCTCTTATTTGTTATTAAATTGGTCCCACACCTAGAAAAGAAGCTGAAAAAATCCAGAAGTTTGATATCAAACCTCATACCTGTTGATATCAAACAAACACAGCATTTATTAGCTGTGCCCATTTTAATCTGCTTTTGAAGGCCTCTCCTGAAGAATTACTATCTTCTGAAGGAGTCAGGTTTTCCTTAGCAGCAGAGGCAGACTTTAGTGTCAGGATTTATCTTACTAGATGTAGAATTTCAAAGCATAACTGTTTTTTATATTTAGTCATGTGAGATGGAGAATGGTTGAAATATCTCACTCTACAGTAAAGTCAGATCCATGTCAGATGGATCATTTCCTGGAAGTACCTATTTCTCTACTGATTGCAAGGTGACTACCTAGATGTGGAAGCTTTTATGCAAGATGCATATATTTAAGTGAATACTCGTCCTAAATGTATTTCTCTGCTTGGTTGGAAAAATCTGTTGATGTTCCTACAAATATTTGGAGTAGAAATACTGAATAAAAAATTACTTTGACTCCTTGATCATTCTGTCCCACGAAAAAAAATATTTCGTGATTACAATTCCTTACCATTTTTATCTCTGTCAATGAAGTTAAAAGATGTGAAAGAGTATTCTCCAGAATGCAAAAACAGTGAGCAAAATCCTCTTCAGTTTCAATCATATTCCAATACGGTTTGTATATTTACAAGGTTAAGTTCACTGACTAATAGCCAGTAACATTTTCTTTTCATCTTGATTCAAGCAGATGATCCTTCATCAAGTCTACATGTAGTGGAATTATTTTGCCAAAGATGTAGCTGTTCAACAGTGTGTCTTATAAGACACACACACATGCCTGTAACAGCCCAGTTTTTGCCTTTGGTGTCTGCCCCTGGGAACTCTCATGCTTCTGGAGTAATTAATTGGTGTTTTCTTGCTGAATGCCAGCTACTCAGATCCTTCAACCTATTTTAATCAATGAAGCAAAGCCCTCATGTAGCAGTTTCTGAAATCTAGCCTAAAAGCTCATGTTCTTGTAGCCCATTCCTGTTAGTTTCACTTATCCACCCCCAAAATCCTTTCTTCCCCTCTACTGTCCTCACCAGTATTCAAAACCCCACAACTCATTTTCCTTTAGCTCCTACAGTCAGAATGAAACACCTTCTGTGCAGCATTCTTCTTCTTGGTACATGACTATGCCAAGAGCTTTGTGCTCATCAGAGCTTTGTACAGTCATATCAGCCAGGGATTTCCCAGTATTTTGTAGAGAGGTGTAATTTTCTAAAGTCAGGGTTCACAGATGGCCAAATCCAATTCATGTGGTGGTTTTGCCCTTTAATACAGGTAATGGTTATTCACAGTTGGATGTGCTCTCTCTTTCACTTTTGAAATTGCTGGTCCAGTTCAGATTCTGTGGCAGCTACAGGGCTTTCACCAAGCCTGGGACAGGTGTCCCTGGCTTTTCCACTTTTGCTTGTGTGACTACGCTTGAAGGCTAAGGTGCTTATGTTAAAAAAAAAAAAAAAAAAAAAAAAAGGTGTTTTTTTTCCTATCACTTCTTAAAAGGAAAGGGTCTCGTGTCCTACTTCTTGTTGCATATGTACCCACATTAGATCTTGGGGGACTCAAGAGGAGTCACTGAGAAGTGGTTAGTCTTCTTTCCCATCACTGTCTATAGTGTTTTGACTGGATTTGTTCCATGGATGACTCTTGCATAGTAGTCCCTATAACTTTTTGGTTTGTCATTGTTGTTGTTGTTGTTTGAGAGGCAGTGGGGTAGTTGAAGAGGCTTCCAAGCCTTCATCCACCCAGAGATTCTGGTCAAAAGAACATGTAGGATAGACACAATCCTTTGCATGCTGTTCAAACCACAAGCAATATTTCTTGAGAGGCAGATGGCCTGATGGCTGAAAGGTTAAAAGCTTTGTTAAACATGTGTGTGCATTGCCATTGATTGTGGATTTGATGGTATTTAAGTGTACTGTGAAAGGAAACCACTGATGTAGGGCCCTCTCCTTGTCATCTTTACTCAATCCCAGTGTGAAACAGCCTTACAGACCGTCAATTTATTAATTGACCACAGAATGTGGGTCAAAGGACTGAAGCACATGGATGATAACTACTGCTGTTTGTTAAATCTGGGTACATGGAAGTCACTGCAGCTTTGGTGTAACTTTCTATGTAGTGAGAGGACTAACAAAAAATCAGGACTGAGTTGACGCAACATATCTAGCATAGCTGAAAACATCTTTTTGGGTTGTTATTGTTAAAATGCTGACCTTCAGAGTTTGTTTCAGGAGCTGATTTCACTTGGCAGACTTAGGCATGTGTGGAAAAGTATGTCACTATTCTGAAAAGCATGGAAGGAAATACTAAGAATATCATCAGTAAGATGATAGGCAAAACTTGTATCACCATTAAGATGATATGCAAACTGCACAAGATTTTTTTAATACTTGTAGGACTGCTTAATTTTTTCTGTTCTGTTTTTTTGATCTGAAGTTAAAAGAAATAGTTTGCCTTGCTTCCTTAGTTGTACCTGGATTTGTAAAATTTGTATTTAATTTTAAAAGTAAGATACAGAATAAGTAGATATAAACAATGATAACACAAAGGATAAGTGATGGCACAGCAATATGCATTTGTGATTCAATTAATAATAGATTAGTATATACACAAAACTCTTCTGTTAACAATAATATATAACCATTAAGATTTTTCTTCCCAAGCATGTTTGTAGTCTAAAAAGCTTATGTAATATATTTATGGTATTTAGAGAGTTATTGTGGTAGCACAATCCCAGAAGTCCCTGGTATGACTAGTATTTTGTAAAAGTTATCCAAGATCACAAACACACTGTGTGTTACTTCTGTTGGCCCAGGAATGCAGACCATAAGCACAAGGATGCAAACCCTTTAAGGCTGACAAAACAGAAATCACATCCTTCTGAAAGCAAAGCAGCAGCCATGAAAATATGTTCTGACTGTTACTGCTTTTGAATTAAGTTCCTGTTCTTGAATAACTAGAATGATTCCTGAGTCAGATGAAAACCAATGTCATGGTTAAAAATTTGTATAAAAGTGTAAAAAGCATCCAGTCCCTTTTTAAATGGATTCTATTTCTCCCATTTCTTAAGGTATTGCAGTTTTGTGGGGTCACCATGTGCATTAACACATTTGTCTGCACATCCTGAGCATAATCCATGCTAGTAACTCAGGTAAAATAAGGAAGCTGTTCAATTGCCAGTTGAGACAACTTGGAAAATGGGGATTTTTACCTCAATATTGTGAGGCAAAAAAAAAAAAAAAAATAAAAGTGTTGAAAATGCCTCCTACTTGAGCCTAAACACAAGGAGACTCTGCAAAATCAAGAGCATCTTTGAGGACTTACCAAGACACCTGAAAAGAAAGCACAGAGCTGGTTCAACTGTGCTCAGTTGGCAAGGGCAGGGAAGAGCAGAGACTGTTTGCCCCAGAGTGACAATTGTTAGGCTGTAGAATGGTCTCCCATGAGAACATTGCTGGATGTACCAACATCTCGCACATCGAAAGTCATATTAAAGAAAGCAGTATAAACTCCGCTGTAAAGCACAGACTTTCAATGGCAAGATAATATTCTAACCTTTTACCTTAGTGATACCCAATGTCATCTTCTAATTACCAAACCTTTGACCTAGCGCTTAGTTTTCAAGTAATTTTCATGCTTGTGTAAATGCAGGGTTGAGTCAAATGTTCTTTGCCATTATGTTAAATGAGAATTTTTCAGAATTTTTTCTGCATTTAAAAATAATACTGCCTTTCTGAAGTAGTGAGGGGGAAAAATGAAGGAGCAGTTCGTCTCTCAGTGAGTTTTACTCCCTTTTCTGTGCCACTTCTTGTGTATCTTCCATTTATAGAAGGGGATCTTATCTCATAAAACATCCCTTAGCTTTTTATTTATGTGGTGTACATTGGCCCAGATTATTTCAGACACTGTGAAAGTGGATGTTCCTAACTGAAAAATTGCTCAATGGGTTGTTACAGGCACTTAATTGACCATTTGATTTTAAGCTCAATCTCAGTCTGAGAAGGTCAATTATTTTGAGGTTTTTCATGCTTTTTGACCTCACACTGCCACAGCATTGAGAAATGTAAAGTAAAAAGGGAATACAATAGCATTTTGAACCCTGATTAAAGGAAAACAAAGCAAATAATAAGAGAAGTGTGCCAAATGTAAACGTGGGAATAATGCTGGAGCGTTCTTAATAGAGGCCTGGGGCACTGGAGCAAGTCAGGCTGTGCTGAGCATTCAAAACTGTCTTCCTTGACAGTGTCAGTGTCTCTTTATCTGGCAATAATGGTGCTAAAAACTGTGCTGTCACAAAAAGTACAGTAAAACAAAAGGCCTGACTCAACAACAAGTTACCCTGCTTTTGTGTCATGGTAATCCCCTCTGAAAACAAGCTGAAGCAAAAAGATGTAACTGGGGAAACAAAGGTGTTAATCTAGCTCACCTCAAGGCAAAATTTCCACTTGCCAGTTTTGCCTACTAAAAACATCGTACTTGGTTGAAACAGAACATGATACAATGTTCCGTAGCATTATATTTAAACTGCATAGTCTTATAAATGTCATAGAAAACTACAGTAATTATATCCTACTCCTCTTATCCATGCTTTTATGGACATTATCATCAGGAACTACCAATACTCAATCTTCAAAATATTTTTCTTAGCATATAGAGCAAAAGAAGCTATACAGTAATGTGAGAGAGATTCCATATGAAGGCAAGCAATCACGGCCGAAGAGTTTTTACTTTTGTTTCAAAATGGAGGTAATTTCTGAAGAAAAGTTGTGTCTGAAAATAGGAAAAAGTATCATTGCTGGATTGCTGAAAGAAGAGGTTGGCTGTATGCAACTTAAAGACCCCTAGAAAGGGTGAATATAAGTAACAAATACATAACAAAATAACAAATGTATAATACATTTGTATTTTAAAAATAAAATGTCTTGGAGTAATCCTAGACTTTGTAAATCATTCATTTTGTCACCTGAAAGACCCCTTGTATGTGTTGCCTCGTACCAAAGGAGAGGATCACAATGAGACTTGGAAAAATTTTGCAGAAGTTTTAGACATTTAATTATATTTTCTGTGAGGCTGAAGAAATACTGTAGGGATTATCCCCTGTAACTGAGGGCAATTACTTCAGGCATTGAGTTCCAGTCACTCCCAAGGGTTCACCAGTGTAACTTCTAGTCATGGTGTTCAGCAGTGGGTGACCAGTGCAAAACCAGTGGGCCCATGGAATGGCCTGTCAGAAAGAGATGCCAGAATAACAAGCATGGCCTAACTGAATCCAGAGGCTCAAAGGTCCCAGTTCCCAAATTCAGAAATGAAATGCCTAGTAATTTCCCAAGAAAGTACAGCTGAGTTCAGAGCCAGGTACCAAACCAAGAACTAACTGGTTCACTGTGTTCAGATGAACAAGCTGTTTTGTTGGATATCTTTTGTTTGGGTGGTTGTGTCTTGGTTTGGAAAGACAGATACCTGCCAGGGAAAGGTGGAGTTTCCCTTGGAATGGAGAATGTAAACCCCTCACCCCCTCCAAATTATTATAATGTTGCAATTAAGGGCTTTCAGGCAAAGATTTGGGAATAGAAATAACAGTTCTTTACTAGGAATATTAACAATACAAATGTAGTAGTAAAAAAAAAACAAACAAGCAAACAAACAACAATCCTAGAAACTCTGACAGAGTCAGAAATACAACCTGACACCCTGTTGGTCAGGAGTCCAAAGTAAGTCCTCTTGGAGTGGCAGATGTGGTTCTGTTGCAGCAGAGATTATCCTGAGAGAAAAGGGTCCAGTGATGGTGAGAAGGGTCCAGTCTTCCTCTGGGAATCCAGTGGAACCAGATACCTCAAGTTCCTACGTCTCAGTTTTTATCCAGATAGGAATGATTGGCTCCCCCCTCCCCGACTGTGTGGAGCATCTCACAATGGGATGATGGAATGTGTCCTGTCATTGGTGAGCCTTAATGGCCCATTAGCAGAAAATATCCCCCTGGAGGGAGGATGGGTGGCGAAAGAGATAAGAAATACTGCCCCACCTGGTTTGAACAGCTGGCCCATTATCAAAAGGCACCTGCCCCCCTCCCCCCAGTGTTACAAGAGATAAAGAAAAACATCTCCCCAACTGCTTTCAACAGATGAAACAGAATACACATTTTTGGTTCCATAACCCAAGACAGGTTGGTTTTGCTTTAGTTTTACCGCTTTTTGCAAATAAAATGTTTACTAAAAGCATCATTTTGTCCCATGCATGAAGCTAGTTCTACAGAAAAGCATTCCTGCTACTCCTCTCAGAAGATTATAGAGAGAGGTGTGGATTGCAGCATATGAAGCCACAGAAACAACATTCCTAATTGTGTGTCAAGGGAATTGTAACAAATAAGAAACCTTTTGAACCTTTGAAGGATCAGAATTGAACTTTTGTCAGACAGGACCAGTGTGAAACCAGTGATATTCTCCTGCAAATTTCTGGGGAATGATGGACTCTATTTCTAAATTTTCTTAACTTGTTCTCATAGGACTCACCTAAACTATGAGAAATAAACACTATCTCCAAATAGATTGCTGCATTTTTTCTCCATATCTGTACTTAATTTGCTTTCAATACTTAGAAATAATTTGGGACAATTTAAATTTCATTCAGCAAATTGATTTTCTAATGGCAAATTCCTATGCTTTGTGTGCACAGCATTCTTATTATTCCGTGCAGACCAGACCTTGTAACAGTAAAAAATAGAAGTTCCTGTAAGTGTTGATCAGGTTTCTATCTTAGGAGGGCAAACTCATGGAAATTTTTATAACTATATCAAATACTGCTTGCCTGTGCATGCTGTGATTTTCTTTCCTGGATCAGAAATTTAGATTCAACTCACAGGCTGTGAGCTTGCCTCCTACACGGAGCTGACATCACAGTTAATTAAAAGAAAGTCACTGTACCACTGGCATTCCTGAGATGAGGCATTAGCGTAGCACATTCTGGACAGCAGACAACTCCTACAAATTATACCACAAATTGCTTGGCACAGACACAAGCTCTCATCATTAAAGGAAAGTGGAAGAATACTGTTGGGAATCCTGATGTAGTGTAAGAACAACAAAACCCCTCCAATTATTCAATCTTAAGGGATGAAAAGCACAAAAGCTGCATTAGTGGGTACCTGAAGGTGTAAACTGCATAAGATTGCACCAGATAATGCTAAGAGGTAGTAGCTGCCACTAATTCCTCAACAGAAATAGGAAGTACTTATGCTCCTCTCATATCTCCACTCTTTGTAACATGATATGTTCATTCATTTATTTCCCAGGCTTATTTGTGGCTGAGCACAGTGGATATATTCACACTTACTCCATCATTCTGTATTTCTAGGCATTTTGTTTAACAATGATAACAAATGAGTGAATAATACTTACTGTCTCTTCTCAGCCAAGTATTCACAGTCCAAACTCAGTTACTTTTGCAGCTGGCTGCACTCCTGTTGGTTGATGAACCCTTGATCTTTGTCAGTTCTTGTTTTAGATCAGGACTTCCTGGTAAAGCTGATGTTTGTGACAAGCCTTCTTGACTCTGTGATTCCCAGAAAATGAAGAGAATAGATACCCCAGTGACTATGACTCACACTTGGAAGCTACTGCAGGTCCCAGCTCAGAAGCTCTCCTCAGTTGGCTTGAATCATCAGCAGCGTAAAACAACCTATGATCTCTGAACATTGCTCATTATAGCCAAACTGAAAAGAAAGAAAAGAAAATGAAGCTCATTTCTGTTTATAACTATATTTTTACTGCAATAGAAGTATCATTTCTCTGCCATACTTTGTTGTTTTGTCTTTTTCAAAGTCATCTTCTACTCTGAGCTGGATAGAGATGCTAATTTCTAAAGAGAAGAAACTTATTTTTAGTTGTTTTTAGGGTAAAAATTTAATAAAGCAGCTCATTAAATAAATTGGTTCAGTTTCCTGGATATGTCTCAAGTTCTGTCTAATGCAGACAAAGATTTGATTGCCAAAGCACAGAATATTTCGGTTTTGCTCACTGTTTCTCCTAGTCAATAATTCTGTTAACCTGTAAGGTGCGGCATACCCTTATATCTACAATCATAGCAGCAGATCACAGGTGCATAGGAACAAATCACATCTGTATAAACATGCAGCTTTTTTTTCAGTGGGATAGTAAAGGATAACTGGTACTTCTCCATTACAGATTAGATTAGACTGATTAGGAGCATCTATAACTCACATGCATGCTCTGTGGTGCATCCATTTAGGGCAATAGTAGATCCCTTGGGTCATCTCTTAGTCAGAAACTGCAGGCACACTTCCCTGCTCTTCTGCCAATACATGCATTTCAGACACTGGACCAGCAGTGTCCTCCCCATGTTTGTTTCTGGTGTTTGAAAAGGAAATTCAAGGCATAGCTTATCCCAACAGGTCAGAAATCTGGGCAGCTGGGATCCTCCAGATTCAGCTGTGAGGTCTGGAGTGACAGTCCAGATTTTTCCTCAAATCCTGATAGCTGAGAGGTGTTGCAGACCTTCAGACCTGATGTTAGACCTCTCTGAATTTCCTGAGTTTACTTGTAGTTGTGTGGACTAGTTCAGGATGAGGAGAATAATCTGAAAAGAAAGGAGGGTCATATCAGGAGTTAGCAACATCATCCCATGTCCTTAAAGCTCTAGATATCCACATTGTTTAGAGAGAGAAAAGAGAAATTGCGTGTGTTTGGTTTTTTTAAAGCATGCAGAAAACTTTATTAAATCACTGCTACTTGGTTGAAAGAAAATCAGAAAAAAGAGGTTGTTTCATAAACTATAATGTACATGTGACAAATGCAATGTTCTAAGAGATTTTCAAAACACGCTTTTACTCTGTGGTTCAGGTGAGGAAAGTTACTGTTCTGCTACAAAAAATTCCTGTACATATGGGATGTAACAGCTAAAGTGAAACAGGAGGGGAAGAAAAGAAGAAAACAATGAAAAAAGTTTTGCTTTAAGTAGACAAGCACATTTGTTTGTTTTGTTCCTACACTTCACAACTGTAACACAGTATAAAGCAGCTAAAAGTCAAACTCACCCTACCAGCTAACTGGGTTTTCACTTCTTCTCCATTTGAGTCACAGCCAGGTGATGAGTCCAGTTAAAAATGCCTCATCTTAAAATGCTTAAACATTAACTCCAATCATAATTTCTTGACAGTTTTTAGTCTAGAAGTCAATTACATCTTTCTGTAAGGTAAGAAAGACAGTATTTCAAGCTACTTTATTTTTCTCTCCTCTACTTCCATTTCTCCAGTGTCTTTTGATATGTTTTGGGGGAGGGTGGGGTGGGTTGTTTGGTTTTTTTTTTTGTAGTTTTGGGGTGTGTTTGGTTTTGTCTGATTGTTTAGTTTTATTTGATGTTTTTGTTGTGGTGGTTGTTGGGGGATTAACTACAATTTAAATTAACTAATCTCCAACCTTCATTCTCCCAGTATCTTTCACCTGGGTGGAAATTTAGTCTCAACTTTTTGGAAACCTCTAAAAGATCATTTAACTGGTATTTAGAGCACCTAGGAAATAGTGGCTACAAAAATACAAATCAGAAGCCTCCGTGGCTTCCAAGAAAATATGTAAAAGTGTGAAATGGTATTAGCTTGTTTGTAGATCAGATCCAGGTAGTTCAATACAGTCCATGCTCTATGTACATTTTTATTCCCATTAAAAATTTAAAAGGCAGCCTTTTAATGTCTTTGCATTAACTTAAATTGCAGCTAGTCTGTAAAACAATCAGAGAGATGGTATTAAAAGTATATTAATAATAAAACAGATGCTTTAAAAATCTAGTAACAGCCTGAGTCCACTTTACATTTTATAGAGCTTGCCTGGTTGAGAATTACTCTACTCCAGTCAAATTTCAGACTGGAGCCCTCTGTGGAAATTTCTAACTTTTCAGTGAAAACACAATATTTGATTATTCTGTTTAGTTACTTTTTAAGAAGAAAATGCCACTTTGGTCCTTCAATTAACTCCTGAAATCAGCTTGTATCATTTACTTCTAAGGGCTGAGACTAAAGTATGAACGAGTCACCCATGGATGATCAAACAATAGCATCTAAGCTGGACAGAGGCCTTTTTCTCTGATAGAAATTACGACAGAAGAAAGAGAAGCTGTCATTGCTAACCTCCTGTAGTTTCAGCAGCAAGAATGTTACCAGAAGCAAGGCTTGAGCACAGCTAGTCCAGGATCTGAATATCAAGGTGCAGAAAGGTACATCCTTAGCAGGTTCATCTTCAGGCATGGCCACAGGTCTGCATTTACTCTACTGCCAGGGTGTAAGTGAAAAATGTTAAAGATAGCTTTAAAGCCAATAACAGAAGCATCTCCTATATCCCTTAGCTTACAAGCTTCCTTAGCTTTAGTGCTCTGTTGTAGTACTACATTAGATTTGAATAGAATACTGTGGCTTTTTCCATATTCCCAGTGCTTGTACTACTTATTTTGTGACACCCAACCTTGCCAATACCACATACACCTATGCTACTTCAAGAATACAGACAGAGCTGTACAGATGCACTGACATATCTTCACAGCTTTTTGTCTCAATTTAGAGAAATATTTGAGGAGAAAACACTCTGGAAAAAGTGTTTTTCTCTAAACAAAAGGGCTCCAATAATCCCTTTTTGCCAATGAGAGAAATGAATATCATTGGGTGAAAAATGAAAAAAAGGTAAAACTGTTTATTTACAAAGCAAGACACCTGCAAGACACTGGAAAAACTTGAGCCTTACACCCCATCCCCACCTTGCCTTGTAGCTGGGAGGCAAAGATGGTGGCTGGCTCCCTTTGTCTCAGGGGAAGGAGGAGAAAAAAGTTCACACAGCAACTGGAACCTGTTGGATTTTTGGCATTGATTTCCTCCTCACAGCAGGCAAAATTAGTGGATTTTAGTGTCCTTTGTCATGTTGGTTCAGTTTTTCCAAGGTCTCCAAGGTTTAGGGTGGCCCCTGCCAGCTCCCTGGATGCATTTAAAAAACCAAACAAACAAAACCAACCAACCAACACCAAAACAAACAAACAAAACAAAACAAAACAAAACAAAACAAAATAAAAACAAAACAAAACAAAACAAAAAAGCCACTGAGAGGATTCCCACTAGTGCCTCCAAGATACGGGAAAGTAAAAAAAAAGAAACTTCACTTCTTGGTTCAAGCTAGCAGAAACCAGTGCAATCAAAGGAACAACGTGGGGTCTCGTTCTGCACCACAACCTGAGCACATTGGAGGGAGAGTGAGGTTTGAACAGAGCCTGCCCGGGGTTCCCAGGCTCCAGCCCTGCCACCTCGTTCATCTTAAAGTACAGCAGCCATTTCTGGATATAAAGCAGATGATTAGGGAATAGAGTATCATCATCAAATCAGCCCAAGACACCATTCTAAAGAAAAAAAATCTGCATTACTGATAAAACTTTTCTTTGTATGGCTGAAACTGCCAACTGATTTTAAAATATTAATTTAAAGCACGTATCAGCTCATGTTAGCTATCTTTACATCTACAAATGTCTCTGGTTTGTTCAGATTTTTAGAGACCTATTTGCTCTGTCTGTTGCTGCCAGTAATATAGGCTTATCGAACACAAGCACAGGACAGTTGTGCTCAAATACCTATAAAGCTTATTACAAACACTGAAGCAAGAATTTATCTTTGGCAATTATAGGAGATAAAGCCAAAATATCAATACTACCCTTTCTAAGAGACTGGATCCACAGAGATCTAAACTGCTTCTGAAGTTACAGAGGTACCTGCTTCTCCAGTTATACATTCAAGTATACATTAATTAAGTTTTGGGACAAACAGTCTTAAAGGAATTCTTACAACTAACATCTTCTTTAAGGGCTTCACTGAAATTACCTATCATGTTTGTAGTAACACATTGCCTCAGGCCTGTGGAAATTGCATACACACAGATACTGCCTTTAATAAACATAGATTTATATCCTGCTTCTCTTGTAATAGCTTTAAAAAGCAATAGGAACTAAGCACATAGTTTAAAAACTATTGGACAGTCTCCAGCTTACCCAAGGCAGTTCGGCTCCTGTTTTAGAGCAAAAATACTATTCAATATTCAGACAGTCATAAATTGCCTTCCTTTGTCTTGTCTTGTCTTCTTTTACATCTGATATCATGTTTACTTACAGAAGCGTAAGTTGAAGGTAGGTACAATGCTCTGGCATGAGCCAAGCATCCTCCACAACATGCAGAAAAAAAAAAATCTATCATCCCCTGAGTATAGTTAGGACCTCTTCATGAAGAGAAAAGCCCTTTATCTTCAGGGAACTTTCTGTGGTAGTCTTATCTTCTGACCCAGCACAATCTGTTGAATTTGTACAGTCCGTAGACTGAAGACCAAACAGAGTAAGGGAGAGCAGAAAACATTCCAAAACAAATCCCACTTCATATTATTCCATATTGCTACAACTCTTTGCACTGGACCGGGTGGGAGCACAGGACATACAAGTGGGTTCTCATTGGTGACGCCACTGCCTCTGCCAGCCCCACTCTGCTGTCTGCTGCTTCCACACCTTGCTGTGTGGAACACCCAGACCTCACTGCTCCGACAGCTACTGAAACACGGGCCCTCTCCTGGGCAAGGGTGAGGACACAGCCAGGTAAAAACACAGAGCTTGGAGAAAGTACAAGTTCCAGGATTCAGCCTTATGGATAAAGAAAAAGAAAAGATGCTGCAACTTTGTTTATCAGAGGCAGCAGTTGCCTCTTCAATGACTTTCACTTTGTGACATTGGCTGCAAAGAGTGCTGCATAAACTTTGGAGTGAGCCTCTGGGCTATGTACCCAGCATACAGGAACTTTGGGAAGTCAATGCTGAGCAGCTGTGTTAACATCACAAGGACTCTGGTGTCTACATTGAATAGCCACACTTAACAGCAGTATTGCAGAAAATATTTATACCTTATTTCACACTTGTTTATTTTCAGAGACCAACAATGTAAGAGGTGTCAAACTCACTTCAGATCAGAGGGTAACAAGCTAGAAAGGAGATGCAGGGTCCTAAAAAATCCTGTTCATAAAAATAAAATGTTGAACATCAGTTGAGTATGGTTTACAAAGGGTGACAGATCAAAAAGATATACAGTAATCTCTGGCAATCTCCTCTGTCTCTTCATTGAATGCTAGTAACTGCACAGCCAGCTATCACAAGGTACTCTAAGAAAGGTACTCAGATAAAGTGACAGATGCTTTACCAGGTACCTGCTGTCTCAGGAATTGCTAAATACTTAGTATACACCACATGTAATTGCCATTTAATAAACTGCATATTTAATAAACTATTTTAGCTTTAGGGAAAGGAAGGAAGGAAGGAAGGAAGGAAGGAAGGAAGGAAGGAAGGAAGGAAGGAAGGAAGGAAGGAAGGAAGGAAGGAAGGAAGGAAGGAAGGAAGGAAGGAAGGAAGGAAGGAAGGAAGGAAGGAAGGAAGGATGATACTCTGCAGTCCTTAAAATACTGGACTTAAATTAGAAACCAAGTCAGAAACAAAGGGTCTTGAAAGGGAGTTTAAAACAATGAAGAAATTGTAAATTCAGCAATGAAGGTTGAATTTCCCAGACAGGAAACATAAGCTTTCTACTGATTTCAAATACAGAGTTTTCCTCCAGGGCACTTCTGTCCTCTGCTTCCCCTTGGGGTTCATCTGGATTTCTTCAGACTCTATGTATTCTCAGATCCCTTGCTCAGATCCCTCACTCTGCCTGATATACCACCCCTGCAGTGCACTTTTTAGACCAGCTTGATTTACAGGCTGATGCCAGTAGGTAATATCACAACATGGGAGCCAGTCCTGGGTACTTCAATGGGTCAGAAAAGGAACCCACATCACCTCTGGATCCAAGGACAAAGAAAATGTCTTTTCAGAGATACAGAAATATTTGGGCGTCAGTAAATGATACAATCACTCTTCAGAAAAACAAGTAGAAGTTCCATTTTACATTCTTTAAACAAAACGGAAACAGGTATACAAGCACAACATCACAGAAATAGAACTTTTTTTAAGTTGGATGGGGTTTAAGTGCTGTATGTGTGTATTTTTAAATCCATATTTTTACCTGATAGCCAAGAAGATTTGAAAAGTATAAGATATTGTTGAAGGACACTTTTCCTCTGAGTCATCCTTTTCTCCCACACTGAATGTCAAACACTTGTGGGCTGTGATGCAATAGGCACCGGCTTTGTTAGTGGGCTATCTAAACAAATACGCATCCTTTACTCCTGGCCTCCTTCAGATCAATTCTTCTGTGCTGTTGCTGAGATACACTGGGCCATTTTACATCAAGGGTCTTCCATAGCTGAGGTGGCTTTTGGTAGGCTTGCAGAAAGGAAGTCACAAACTCTTGAGGATTAATCCAGCATTACTGCCATTTAAATGGGAGAACTCCAGGACACAGTGTAGTTGCAAGTCACCCTTCAAGAGTCATATTCTTCATTTATGGAGGGAAAAGAGAGAAATAAGGCATTCATATAAAAATTTATACTGGAAAAATGAAAAAAACCCTGGAAAACCTGGCTGATCTTTTCCTGGACTGTATTACGTGTCGCTATTTATATGAGAATTGGAGATTTTATCTGCATCTTACATCTGAAAAAATTTCCAGGAGAGTTTTTATACACAGTTTTTGTGCTGGAAAAAAAAAAGTTTATAACTACAACAAGCGATATTTATACCTAAAGATGAAGAAGAGTACAGCTTTTGGGTTTGTGCATAAAAGACTTAGAAAGAGGCAGGGGAAAAATATTCACAGGCATGTGATAGTAATGCAATTACAATTATATAACAAGCATGCAAACCCAGGAAAGAAAACTTTGAGTTTTCTTCATCAGAATAAATAGATGAATATGGCTGAAACTGTCTTTCTAAGCACAAAGCACAAGTATACAAAATGTATAAGGCATTAACTCGATGAAAAAGAGAGCCTTTGATGTTTCTAGAAAGCAGGTTTCATTTACAATTATTAAAAAAAATCTAGTCTGATCTTTACTCAGCATTTATTTACTAATTTTTACTATTTCTAACACATCCCAAGGGTTTTTGATAGGTGTTTTGTATATCACAGTGCATTAGGTTTGCATGGCCAGGTTTTTGGTGCTACAGGAATGGCTTCTGTGAGAAGCTGCTGGAAGCTTCCTCCATCCCCTGTAGAACCAATCCCAGCTGGCTCCCAGACAGATGTGCCACTGGCCAAGGCCAGGCCAATCAGAAATGGTGGTAACACTCCTGTGATAAAAGATTTAAGAGCAGGGGAGAAAAAATTACTAAGCAGCTGTAACTGCAGCCAGAAAAGAACAGGGTGAGAACACATGAGAGGAACAGCTCTGCAGACACCAAGGTCAGTGCAGAAAGAGAGAGAGGAAGCAGCTGCTCCACGCAGCAGAGCTGAGATTCCCCTGCAGCCTGTGGTGCAAACCATGGTGAAGTAGCTGTGCCCCTGCAGCCCATAAAGATCCATGGGGATGCAGAGATCCACCTGCATCCTGTGGAGAAGCAGGTAGATGCCTGAGAGAAAGCTGGGAGAGACCTGTGCTGAAGCAGGCACCTGGCTGGGGCCTAAAGACCTGTGGAGGGAGTAGAAGAAGGTTTCCTGGAAGAACTTGTAATCCTGTGGGGGACCCACACTGGAGTAGGCTGCCTCTAAAGGTCTGCAGTCCATGGAAGAATGACCTTCGTTGGAGCAGTCTGTGGAGGACTGTTGCCCCCAGGATGGACTCATGATAGAGATGTTTGTGGAAAAGTATCTCCTGTGAGAGGGAACCCACACTGGAGCAACAGAAGGACTCCTCTCCCTGAGCAGCAGCAGGAGGAACCTGTGATGGGCTGACTGTAACCCCCACTCCCTGTCTTCCTGCACCATTGTGAGGGAATGGGTAATGTTGCCTAATATCAGAAGAAAAACTTTTCAAACAATATTAAAATAGTAGTACGAAGAGCAGATCTTTAACGAAAGCATACAGGTCCACAAAACATAGGTATGTGCATGCATGGTACAGGATTTCTACTATTTTTATGAGTTTATTTATTGGTATATTTAGCAGGTACTTCTGATAAGAGATCAGTTGCCCCAGCAATATAGCCTCGGGTCAGCAGACCTGGACTCTTGGACTTGCTCCAGGGGCTTCTTTTCACTATTTCTTGTAATGTCTCTTAAGTTCTAGTGCAAAACAGAATGTCTTTGTTAGAAATTATTTTTTTGAAAATAAGACTTAACAGAATTTCAAGAATGTGACATAGCTACTGTAAAGTGTGAAAAAGGGTAATAAGGTGCTAGAGGCTATAAAACTAGGCACTAAAAATCCACAAAGCTACAAATACATGAAAAATGAATAAAAACAAAAAACATCTTTAGGCATCAGTAAAGCTTGAGAAAGAGGGAAGTTAGAGAAAGGTGCTTTTAAGATTTATTTTACTTCTAATTACCCTATTCTGATTTTGCTAGCAGTAAATTCAATTAATTTCCATAAGCTGAGTCTGTTTTACCCATGACTGTATTTGATGAACAATCTCTCCCAGTCCTTATCTTATCTCATGAACCTTTCATATTTTCTCTTCCCTGTCTGGTTGCAGAGGGGAATGATAGAGTGGCTTGAGTGAGTGTCTGACATCCAGCCAGGGTCAACCCACTACACACAAGTATTCTGAACATCTCTTTTCTTCTCATTTGCTCTCTTCTTGATTTTGCTAATCAAAGCCAAGATAAACTGTAGGATCTAAAAAACATAGGTAGAACTTCACAGCAGGAGGCACTTGTACTGAAGTTTAATCCCTTATTAGATTTTAGAAGCCTTTCTATTTTCTGTAGAAAAAAACTCCAAAGCAAATAACAACACCAAATGAAAAATCCTGTGAAGGAATCAAATGGTGACAGAAGCCTTGAGACTGACATGACACTCTTGGAAGACAATGAAACTTGGCATAAACCTTTTCTGAAAGTCTGTGAAAATTCCAAGTTCTAAACCAATGCAAAACTTTACCTTTCTTATAAATTGACCCCCCCTCCCCACTAACCCATGCTTTTTCTGCTTTTTCCATCTCCATCCCACCTTTCAGTTATGTCTTTTTCAGTTCCGTTGGACTGCACCACTTCACAAATGGGAGAATTTTATTCCTACAGCTTCACATCTTAGGGCCCTGATTCAGACTGGGACCTTTGGCTACCACAGCAAGATAACACCAAGCTCGAAATATGCCTTTTTCCCTCAAAAATCTTTTCAAATGGGACTTCCAAATGGTATATGAAGAAATGTCATCCTACACATGCTAGTAGCCATTCTCTCACATACAAAACACACCAAAACCATAGATATGATATGCCAGTAATACTGATTCATCCATCTGAATTTCTCTTCTCCCTTTCCCTGAATATTTCTAATGTGATCCATCATTTCTCAGATTGAGAACCCTTCATATCTCATGTTACATACCAATTAATGCAATGTCTTGAGATGAAATCTGAGAAGATAAAATATTAGATGCACAAGCAGGCCCATTTTAATAAAGTACCAAGCTTTCTGTAATGGAAACTTATTTTTAGAAAGTTAATAAAAAGATTCATCTCCCAGACCAGAGGCAGTAGGAAAATTAACAATTGTTTAATCATGCAGATCAGTAAGATGCTCAGTGTTAAGTGTAAGACTAGTCATTTACCCTTTCTAGTGAATGAATGTATTATTACGTTCAACATTTCAATTTAGCCCAATACCACAAGTGCATAGTAATTGTGATTTTATTATACAGCCACATAAATAATGCAGTATTTTTAATGATCCATAGCCTTTAGAACACCACACTGAAAACAAGAAAGTAGTACACTCTGTTTAATTTTTAGTGACATTAAAGTCTTAAGGAACACAGAAATTTCAACAGCTTTAAAGAAAAAATCAACACTGTAGCAATGAAATTGTCTAGCTTTAGAACAATACCTGTCAATAGATACATGGATAGTTGATTAGGAAAGGAATCTGTAATCTCAAAAAGAAAGTAAGGACATTGTAATAATAAAGTTTGAGTTAATATAGTCATTATTTTGCCTCTATGCTAAAATAATATAAAATGCATGTAGAATATTTTAAAATTTAACACTGCAAACAAAACCCCTATATTTTTCATTAATTTTTTTAGCTCTTCCAAAAACAATATATTCTTTCCTGGTGCTGCAGAAAGAGCAAGGACTTTAGGGAAAACAATGCTGAACAATTGCTTTCAACACAAGGATCTCTAGGGAGGCTCCGTTTCACTCTCTGTGGGAAAGGACCTTTCTGGTTATTTTGTGATTCATCAGTTTTCAGATTGCAGAGACCTACAGTCTGAAAAACATGGCTGTGATGCAGTGAAAAGCATTGCAAAAGCGGGGTTGGATGTAGACATTCTGATGTGAGTGGGTGTTATTTGGACAATGAGCAATAGTAGCTCTGCTCCTGGGCTTAATTTTTTTGAGCATCTGCCTTTCTGACTGATACAGGCCAAGAATTCTCTTGCTTCAACTGCTTCCATTCGTGCACAAAACACAACACAATCGTGTGCTTATTGACTCAATGTTGCCTTCTCAGCTATAGGTACAAGCACGCCTGCTGGTATTGCAGCACAGCACTAACCCTTCACTTCACATTTATCAGAAACTACAGCACATATGCATGCATGTCTAATGCATACACAATTCTCAGAGCTTATCTCTTGCAGTTCTCTAACTGTTCTCTGCCCAGCCACCTTTTCTGGGCAGTTTACTGGTGTGTTTAAATAGCTGTGGTCATCTTCTCAACAGGTCAGCACCACCAAATGCTCTTTAAGGCCTTTCCAAACATCTTACACGTTTCTAAAGAACACAGGTAGCTCTGATTGGGTTTTGTTGTTTTTCTTTTTTCACCAGTAGCTCAGTGTATTTTCTCAGTGTGGTCCAGACTTCTTGGAGTGCTCCATAACTACTCAGTCACAGATTTGCTAAATTATGGTGTCCTCACCATGAATCCTAGAGCAGCATGTTTTGTATGTCACAGTTTACACGGAATCTTATTTCAAAAACTGGCTACCTAGCTAGTCAATAAACTAATTTGAGTATGCTAAAAGCACAAGATAATACTGCTCTTTGATATTACAAAGATCTTTTAGATCTTCTTTGAGCCAACAGAACCAACCAAATATTTCTCAGCCTTAGTTCCCCTGTTTATTATTCTGCATACCACAACTAATCCTATAATTCTTAAACTTCACAGCAATAGATTTCATTGTCTTCTAGCTACCAAAACAATCAGAGGTAGTCAATACTAAACTTCACTGGATGAGTTTCTTTAAAAATTGGCTTCACCAATCAGAGTAATTGCTCTAAAACATACCCTAAAAACCTCTGTCTGATGATTAATTTCTCCTTGGCTCATTTGGGTTTTTATTAATTCTGCCAGAAATTACATACTCTGAAATGAAGGGAAAGCAAGAAACATGGTCACATGGTCATGTCTGAGATACATAAAATTTAAATTGCAGAATGGTCTCTCAGCATAATATCAGTGATCTGTGAATTGTGCTTCTAAGCATTACTTGGCTGACTGCTGTGCAGCAACTAACCCTGGCTATGAGCTGCTCCCTGCTTGCATGGTGATATTTACAGGTGACAGGTGACACTTCAAGACGTGTAAGTCCAGAACTAGGGGAAAAATACCAATGTGGTTGTGAGAGGTGGAGTGTGACATCTTCCTGCTACTGCCGTGTCAGAGTTGCTAACACAGAGCACAATGGGCGGGTGAATAATTCTAGAACAAAAACAGTCTGTCAGGACTAGGAAGGGAGGAGGAGGGATATTGAAGTAAGAGATCTTTCTTCTCTCTAACACAAGGACTTCTGTAACTTCTAGATACCATGACAAGGCCTATGACAAGCACAAAAGTGAAATGTAACTGTCTCACTTTTTACAATTATTCCCATAATAAATACTACTGTTTCAAAATAACATCATTTTTTATCAACAATGGTGTGGCCAACAGGACTATGGAAGGGATCATCCCCCTATCCTTGGCGCTAGTGAGGCTACACTGTGGCCCTGGGTCATGCCTGAGATGTTTTGGTTTTCCAAAATTCTTGTCCCAGGGAATTTTCTGTAAACAAGAGACATGTTTTTCTAACTGTAACTTTGTTTACGTTCCTTAACCTAGGGGCAACTTCTTGATGTCCCTCTGGTCTGACCGATGTGATTGAAGAGGTTTGTCTTTGTTTCACCAATCAAATTGGTCTGTGTAGAATAGTATGAAAAGGGAGGACATATCCCAAAAATGAAAGAGTAATTTTCAACCTTCTGAAGTTGAAGTGTGTGTCGTTGTGGTGTACAACAGGATCACTACACATCAAATCAGTTTGGGGCCCCTCAATCACTACAAGAAAGACATGGAGGTGCTGGAGCATGTTCAGAGATGGGTAATGGAGCTGGTGAAGGGAGAACTAGTCTTATGAGGAGCAACTGGAGAAAAGAGGGTCAGGGTGGACCTTCTATTCTCTGCAAATACCTGGAAGTAGTGTACTTCTCCCAGACAACAATTGACAGGACAAGAGGAAATGGCCTCAAATTGCACCAGGAGAGATTTAGATTGGATACTAGAAAATATTTCTTCATGGATAAGGTTGTCAAGCATTGGAACAGGCTGCCCACAGAAGTCATAGAATCACCATCCCTGGCACTCTTCAAAAGGCATATGTCACACCTAGAGACATGTTAAATGTTGGCCACAGTAGTGCTTCATTAAGAGTTGGACTGGCTGACCTTAGAGGTCTCTTCCAACCTTAATGATTCTATGATTCTGTGATTTGCCATTTAACATGAAAAGTCTTGATTTTTGAGGCCACGGATACACTATTTCCCCTTATGCTACTTTAGTTCAGTTCCAAACCCCAAGTTAAATATACAAAAGCTATTTCCCATCTAAATATTTTGATGCAGAGACACAGAAAATGTTTCTCCATGTTGTCATACTCGGTTTAAAAATACGACCATTTTAAATTCTTCAGTATTCTATCAGTCCTGGATGGCCTGGATGGTAGGATAGAGTACACCCTTCACACAAGGAAAGGCTGAGAGAGAGTGGGGACTGTTTGGCCTTGGGAGAAGAAATGTCTCGAGGGGTCTTATCAATAAGTCTAAACACCACACAGGTATAAGCAAAGAAGATGGAGCCAACCTGTTCTCAATGGAGGACAAAAGGAGTTGAGATAAAGGAAATTCCATTTAAACATAAAACCCACCTTCGTTGCTGGGAGTGTGGTCTAAGACTGGAACATATTTTCCATGGAGGTTGTATTATCTCCATTCTTAAAGTTATTCAATACCAGACTAGACATAGCTCTGATCAACCCGCCCTTGCTGATCCTCTTTTGAGCAGACGTCTTGGACTTAGAAGAAATCCAGGTGTGCCTTCCAAACTTAACTGCTGTGTGATTCTGTGAATTAGCACTTGCTGTGTGCAGTCGAGTTCTGAAGACTGATTGGTACTTATTTCTCCACAGTGTATCTCCTGCCTCCTTGTTTTCTTGCTATACTCCTGACCTTTACATAATAGCTGAATAGACATATACTACCCTGAAAATCTCAAGCCTCCAAAAAACATTATGTATAAAAACTTGCATTATGTGTGACAAAAAAGTAGGCAATTTGTCATAATCTTCCAAAATATTCATGCCAGGCTTAGCCTAAAATCCTCTGTTCTCTGATCTATTCCTGCAGCCTGTTCCCATATGACCAAAAGTGACTTTTAATTAAAACAATCTCCACTTTGCAGTTCCGGAATGCCGTAATTTTTTGTTGCTTTCTCTGAAAATGTTACAGTGCTGAAAAACAACATGTGGTACAGAATACAGACCAAATTAAAATAAATATTTAAGATAACAGTTGGAATTAATGTGATACCAAAGAAACATTTGACAAACAAAACTAGAACTCTGAGAAGTTGTAAAGTTAATTATCAGACTGGCAACGAGACTTCTGCTTAGATGCACCAGTAATGTGAGCTGCCTGAAGGACAGCCTGTCCCTGTCTAGAGGGAAAAAAGAAACTGAACACATGAAAATTTCTGCTGAAAAATACTGACAGAAAATGCTAGCTTGGAAGCTATGAACCTGGGAACTAAGCTTATGAACCAGTACCATCCTTGAAAAGAGGAGCTGGTCTCTTGGAAATACTGTTGGTGTACCTAGAAAGAGGAGACATCCTGAGATACTATCAATAGATGAAAACACAAGGAACTGAAAGGACACCTTATCACTCAAGAAGTGGAAAACAGTCTAAGAAAAACAGAAATTTCTCTGAAAGAACAGAAAACCCCATCATCAGTTGAAAAATGGAAATCGAAGCATCTATTGGCTGCAGGAAGCAATGATATTCTATGCCATTTTATGTCTCTAATATAAAACAAGCCTAATTTCTACTCCAAGCTGAGTCTCTCTTCCTAGGACCATACCTTGCCACACCTACTTTTTCTTTTCTAAACAGGTTGAATTCTCCACATTAACTTTCTATGAGATCTTGGGTTCTTATTCCAGATTCTGTACCACAAATCACCTTTGAAGTGAGACAGCCTGTAATCTCACTAGTCCCCCTTTTCAGACCCACTTTTGGGGTACGTTTGGTTTGTGTTCTCATTTCTGGGATGGCTGGGTTCACCTCTGAGATTAGTTTGCCCCCCCCTTTGGGGTGGTCTGTCCCCTTCTGAAATCTGTCTGATTCCTTTGACATTGATATTATAAATCCATGTAAATAATCTACCACAACTAGCATTGCACTGTTGATAAGTTGCTTCAATAATGAATAGTAACTTGTAAAAATATATACCTAATTGGTAGTTGCTGTTAGTGATTGTTGTTCAATGACTGCTGCTACCATACTACTGCAACCATAATATTGATTGATACTATATTATTGATTGCTGATATTAGTTTGCAATAGCTGGATGTATAGAGATATCTATTTATTAATTTATTTATTTTTATATACATTTACTTTCTTAATCATAAGTATACTTGCTATAGGTGATTTTTACTATGTTTTTTGTGCCAGATTACCTGTTAGCTTTAAATTTTGTGGTGTTTGTGGTAATCTGCAATAAAGCAGAGAAGTTTAGAGGATAAATATTTGAGCATTAGGGAATCCTAGAAACTCATGGTCATAATCTCCATGCACCCTCCCTTTTGTTCTCGACATTTCATCTCCTTCCCATTAAAGCATTATCAACAAAGTGATACAAAAACCATATGGGCCTGTTCCTTGCACATAAAAATATCTAGGTGGCATACTAGCTGCCTATATAGTAGGCTCTGGCTCCATTTCACAGTCTTACATAGGGGATGACTTTGAGTATATAATCTGTCTATTTCAGGTACTCCTGGACAAAATCAATAATCTCTGCAAGGCTCTTAGTTGCTCAAAAATTGTTAAAGGCAAAGAGGTGGAAAGGAGGACAGCCACTGAAAAGGACAGAAAGACAGGGAGACAAAAGAAAAGGTAAAAAGCAGTCAGAAAATACTACATTCCTTGAATTTCCCACCTACAAATAAATGCAAGTCATGGTATTTTTATCTTTTACAAAGTACTCAGTTGTATTCAAGTCTGAGTTGAGTGCACTTCAGTCAATGCAAAATACCTCTCAGTCTCATCAGGATGTGAACTACTGATTGCAGGTGGTAATGTATATGTAATCCCAATAACGTGACTGACATTCCAATTTTATTTTTGCACATCTAGTTGTGATCTGTCAGTAGTACTACAACCTACCTGTAATCTACTGTATACAAGAAAAAAAGATAGGCAGAGTGTAACAACTCTACTTCACAAAGATTTGGGGGATTTGAAAGACCTTTCAGCTGGGAAAGAAACAGAAAAATTCTGCATATTAAGGAATATATATGCAAAATAAAGTATTAAAGAATAATTTTACTCTCTTGAAGTCTAAACACACAGGGTAGGAGTCATCTTACTGAAATTTAGCCTCCCTTTAGAGTCAACAACAGGAAACAGGTACTTCTGGGGGAAATTAGTCAAGTCCATGTCAAAAGTCAGATGAAGGACTGGATTAGTTATAATATGAAGATGATGATTTTTTTGTAACTAGTTTCTATACACAGACCATTCATGCCTCACCTTTTAGCTTTTGATGCCTATGTCAATCATCAGTCAGAACTGATGAACTGTACTTTAAAAAAATATATACTTACCTCAGTCTAGGCAAATGATACCTTAAGGAAAATGAGATCTATCCAACTTCCCAAAAATAGCATAAGTATACAGATTGGGGCAGAAACACGACACTGAGGATGCCACATGCTTCTTTCAAAACACACAAGTACGCACACTGAGGCAAGGAAGTCAGAAAAACAATGCAGTCTGAGCCAAGAGAAGAGAAAGTCCACATTTTCATAGGAAGTGTAGAAGGAAAGTAGCTACAGGAAAAAAAATCATGATTTGCAGTAAAAATTGTATTCAAGTAAGGGGAATGTAGCTTTTACACAGATACTGAGACAACAGCCAGCAAGAATGACAAACTTTACGTTACCCTGTTCTGAATATTATTATTTCTTCAAATAATTTTTTGCAAAATGAGTAAGCCTATGTATTTGTTTGCCATTGCCTTTCTATCTCCCTGAAGAGCTGAATGGTTAGTCAAGACTAGCTCCTACAGAAAAGTCTTGTCCAAGGTGAGAATGGGTCAGATGCTCTCTTTCTGTCACTGAGGGATCTGAGCGTCAAAGTCTCCATATCTGGGATGTGAAACAAGTGGACTAAATCATCCACTAGTGTGCTCAAAAATTCAAGACAAAAAGTCAAACAGATATACTGTCAAAGACAAGTTTAAAAAAAAAAACAAATAAACATCCAATAGCGTGAGACCAACACAACAACCTCACAACAGCAACAGCCTCACAAGTGAGAATCCAGGGAATCTCTTTATGTGTATCATACCATTGCTTACAAGAGAAGATGCTTAAAAAAAACATCAAAAAAACCCAAAACCAAAACCCTAAATATTTTTCTCCAAAAACGACAAAGCAGTTTGCAGTGTTCCTCCAGAATATACTCCCTGAAACTTCCTCAAGAGCAGCAAAAAATATCTTTTTTACAGATCATTTAGATTCATTGGCAAATTGTTCTGTCAAAGCTTTCTTGTGCAGTTCTAACTGCCAAATATTACTTTTTCAATACCTGTAAGTCAATCTGCTGTAGGGTTAAATTTGGTTTATTGTCTTTAATGGCAGTAACCCACAGAGAGTCCCAATATTATAAGGTTTCTTCCCCCTAAGGAATGATGAAACATTTTCATTATTTTTGCAATCAAGTCCTTCCCAGCAGTTTAGTGATGTTCAAAAGACTGAATCTATTTGTGGGGATAGTTTCACCTTTACATGGCTGAAATTCAATTAATATTTTCATCTTGTATTTTCAATACATCATCATGCACAGCTTTGCCAATTTAGAAAACTTTGATTTGATACAGAATCAATAAAAATTCCCAGAGGGATTCTTTTTCCACATTTGTACTCAATATATTATTTTCCGAGTAAGGGATAAGTACCGTGGTCTACCTTGAGGTCTAGATTTTGTTTTCATTTACTGTAGAATTAGACATAGTATTATGGACACAAATCATTAAGTTAATAGACCTGCCTCTCTTATAACCACCATAAAAGATTGTGAGAACCTAGCCACCATAGAAGCAGTACCACCAAATGCATTTTAGACTGAATATTGGTTTCCATTCTTTTTCCCAATTTTCTTGAAGACATGGGTTAAACAGCTATGCCCTGCTGATCTCAGTATCAGAGTGATCAGCAGGCTGCCAAGGCTTTCCCATAAACCATCATATTTGAAACAATGAATAGGTAGTTTCAGTCAAAGGAAGGAATCACTGCTCCTTTAAGTTCTGGGAAAAAAAGTGGCTTTTTTGGTTAGGCTTAATAAGTGACTTTTTAGCTCAGTGTATTGAATTTGGTGTCAACAAAAATGAGGAAAAGAGATTAACATAAATGTTACTAGATGCCCAAAATCTACATTACACATTCTGTATCTTTAGAAAAGCAGCAGTTGTAACCTGAATCTTCATTTAAAAAGTCAAGTCTCTGTAAGACACAAATCCACTGGAATCCTGACTTAAAGGATGTTTTTTGTTACCCAGACATACACACTCTTCCAGATATTTTCAAGGATTTTTTTTTCCTGTAGACAAAATCTGGAGAAAAAAATTCAACTCCTTTAGAAAACAAAGAATGCTGGAGGAAAGAAAAATTAATTTCATTTATTAGGACATAATTTTTTTAAACCTTCCTACCTAGAAACACAAAATAAATTAAATGTGAAACTTCTTGCCTGTCACTGTCCTGGGCAGCAGATAGCATGCCTACAACTGTCAGCCCTTTCATGTTCACTGAAAATAATTTATTTTTGTAAAAATGCTACATTTTTTCCAGTGTCAATCTATAGTTTTAAATCCAACAAATAAGTTATGGCAAAAGAAAAAAAATACTAAAGCTAGTATTTAGACAAGAAAAACATACTGCATTTTTTGGTGAATTCATGAACAGTAATTAAAAAATATTTCTGGCATTGTTAGAGGAGGTTGTGGGTTATTTGGACAGTAGATCCTAACTTTGTATGCTTCACCATCTCATAAAATGGAGATATGACCTGTTAGCTCTTGTAATTGTTATGTTTGCTTAACTACATTGCTGATAGCAAATAAATCTTACGGGAATTTGAGTAAAATAATGCATTTTAAAAGACAGCTCATCGCATGGTCAAGTCTTTTGCTTAATTCACTTAACAATTTTATGAATTGTGGCCCAGGACAACATATTTTAGGTAGGAGGTTATTTGCATTTAATACACAGGCCTTACACTTCATTAGTGTTGACTTTGTAAATTAGTCTGAATATCTCTTAAACACTAAGTTTTTTCATTGTTTCTCTTTTTGTTAGCAGAAAATAGATTACCCCTTTCTTTTTCAAGTGACATAAAGGCAAGTCACACCCATGCCTTTTTAAATTATGAGCAAAATTTGAAGTAATATTATGAGGGTTGGTCCTCAGTAATACAATATCCCAAGTGACATTTTGCTAAAGTCCATGAATCAGATACCCAGATTGAAATGTAGCTTCTACCTTACTTTATGACCTGTTGCTGTGGATAACAGTCAGAGGTTCCTAAAATTTGAAGAAAATACCAATAATTTCCATGAGACAACAGATGTTATTTTATCCTGCTGTCTTCACTTATTTTTGAGATTTTCAGTCTGAACATGTCTAGATAAACCAATGCCATTTCTATTAGTCATGCACAAGTAGTCAATGATTTACCAGAATTAAAGAGATTTAGAGAACAGTACAAATGCAAACAGATTTCGTTCCTGCCACCTTCTTGGTTCTCACAAAACCCAATCTTTGTAACATGGCTTATCTCACATAACTTGCTGTTACTCAGATTAACTGTATATATTTAAAATATTTATGCTTGAGATTCAGAAAATAGTAGTTTTCTGGCATGTCATATACATTTGTTCAGATAGTTAATTTTAGAAGACAAATAATGCCAGGGAATTAAGGAGAAGATGGCTGAGAATTGAACAGTATTGCCTTATCTAGTCAAAGAGGATGTTGTCCATTCATCAGCTTGATACATTTCGTTAAGACTGTCAGCAGCTACAAAGTGATAAGATAATGGAAAGCATTCATTTTAATTATCTAGAATATTTCCCCTGTGAAAGTTGAAAATAGCTTCAGTTCATTCTAGTAATGAAGGGATAAAGCAAGTAATCACTTTATAGCTAGATATAGTTGAGTAAACAAATGCTTATAGTTTACAAAAAGATATATTTTTGCATAAATTCACTTGGCTTTTTTTGCTTGGTTCATTGGTTAGTTTGAGTTTTTTTGTTTAATATGGACATTCATCTTAAAAATAAGAGCTTTTTAGTAACGTTGTTAATGTTGAGTTTTCTTGTTCTAAAATTACTACTGTAGACTTTCAAACATGTTTTTAAAATATATATTATCAGTTAATAACTTTGATTTTTTGTACATTGAAATGTTTCAATTTAAGAAACTGTTCTGATTTTGAGTGTGGATCATATATAGAATCTATGAAGACTCTGGTATTCACATGGCTGCTACCTCACATGCCTGCTTACACTGACCAATGCACAATCATCTACAATTCACTATACATATACTAAAGATGCTTATGAGCACAAATAAATTTAAATTCAGGAGACTTACTTCTACCTTATCCTAGTGATCAATGTATCACTACCTCTTAAAAACCAACAAAGACAGGAAATCTAGAAGTTTGTATTGAAAGATAGATTTTGATAACAAAAATAAATAAAAAATAAGATTTTCAGTCACGTACTTAAGATCATTGATGTAACCTTGAATATGTGTGGACCTAGACTTAGTAAAGGAGGCTTTTAGTAGTAGGTGATTTTTGCTAAATGCAGATTAGAAAGGTGGCACTCCCTGATGTTATTTATCAGTTATGTTCTACCACAGTGTTAGACCACAAATAATTTAATACCATGATAATTCAGTCATAAAGCCCAGACTAAAGAGTGACAGCAGGTAAGCTGTTTTATCAAGTGGATGAAGGGTTCTGTTCAGATCAAGGCTCTGAGTGATGCTGAGTTCTTCAGCAGCAGCAAATCTTTCCAAGGTCTGCCGAAACACAGTATGGCCTGCTGCCACAGTTCTCCCACGACCTCAAAACTAGACAGAATGCACCCTACACAGAAAAGCTAAAGAACCTTTCTCAGAGAGACCATATCAAAACAGCTACAGTGCAGATTTTTATAGCCTCCCACAATCTCCTCTCTCCAATACACTTGACTTTAGTTTTGCATAATTCTGAAAACATCAGGGTAGAAATTCTGATTTTAAAGGGAAGAGAATTATTTTCTCATGTAGAAGAAAATATGATTATGCAGGTATCAGGATGATGCACTGGACACGGCAATTAGGAGTGAACACAGTTCATATCACAATCAGGATTTTGACTCTCTACTCATAGTTCTTTCAGATGTTAGAGTAGAAATTGAATTAAGAACAGATGTTTTTCCACACCCTTCTCCTGGACAAACTGGCAAGACTGGGTGAGTAGTGGATAAGAACTTGCTTAGCAGGGCACACACAGGGCGGGATAATCAATGGTTTTCACTCAGGCTGGCAGCCTGTCACAAGGGGGGGTTCCTCAGGAATTAATGTTCCACATCTTCACAGATATCCTGGACAATGCCATCTTACAAAGAGAAGTGGACAGGCTGAAAGGGTGGGGCTGGCAAGAACAGTGCGAGGTGCAGCAGGGACAAGTGCACAGTGCTGCACCTGGGGTGACATCACCAAAGGGCTCAGCAGAGGCCGTGACCGGCGTGTCCGGGGAGCAGCCCTGCTGAAAGGGAAGTTCAGGGGACAATTGCTTGAAGGCGAGCCACTGGTGTGACACTGCAGCTACAAAGGCAAATCAGACCCTGGGCTGCAGCTGCAGGGGCATTGCAGGGACAGAGGGGATCACCACACTCTGAACAGAGCTTGTTGGGCAGCACCTGAAGCATCACTTCTCCCTCTGGTCCTCACAGTTCAAGGAAGGCACAAGAGGGTCTAAAGGAGGGCCATATAAATGAACAAAGGGCAGCAGAACCTCCCCTGTGAGGAAAGACAGAAGGAGCTAGGCCTTTTATCCCCGAAGACAAGAAGGATCAGAAGGGGCATCATCACAGTATTCCAGTGTTTGAAAGGTGGCTACAAAGAATATAGATGTTCTCGCATCACAGGGAATCACATGGTGAAGACAAGGGGCAAAAGGTAGAAGAAGACATTTTCTTGACATAAGAAAGACACGTTTTACAATGAGAACAATCCTTCAGTGGAACAACTTCACCAGGAACCAGCAGAACCTGCAACACTGTAGATTATCAAGGTGCAGCTCTGGAGGATGCTAGATACTCTCACCTAGTTTCCCTTTCCCATGAAAATGTATACCAGATATTTTCTTGAGATCTCTCACAACTGTGTTATTCTGTGATTTTATTGGGCTTTTTCATTAATGGCCACATAATTTTTCATTTATCTTTCGCTCAAAATGGAAGGGTTGACTTCAGGGCTGTAATTATTGTTGGTGATGTCTACTTTAGCACATATCAGAAATTCTCTGTGGAAACAGGATGTATGAGGAATCTGAAGTAAAAAAAAAAAAAAAAAAAAATTTAAAAAAAAATTAAAAAACCCCACCAAAATTAAAAAACCACAAATTAATTGTATCAGCTGGGAAGCACTTCAAGCAATGATTATTCTGTCAGCCCTCAGCTAATTGCTTGATATAACTGACAGTTACTAGAAGATTTCTGACCATATTTGAAAGCAAACATAAATTATTTTCCCGAGAAAGAACAAATTATACAGACTTGACTGTGATGTCATTTATATCATCTTTTTAATACACAGGCAGTTGGAGCTGGTTCTGGTTATAGTTAACTTATGAAAATTCAAAGTTGCTCTGTTGATCTGCAAGACTTCCTTCAGATTACACACAGTGAGATCAGGATCTATATCCTTCATTTTAATGGGCAACACCTAATTTAGAGCAGCATAAAATTACAATCAGACCTGGAATAAGAAGAAATAGCGGAGTTACACTTTTAAGATATAAAAGACTATAATATATTGAGAATTGGGTGTCCAGTACACAGGGTGAAATATGAAAAATGAAGGTTTATTTTCATGCTCCAACCTGAAATGCAAATGTGTAACAGATGTTTAGCTATCTCCTTTCATTCTATCAACCTCGCATTGATCACAGCACAAAAATATGTAACGCATTATAATCAAACTGATTATTAAAAAAGCCTGTATTATACAAGTGACTGTAAGGAGCTCTCTGTAAGTATATCTGTTTTAATTTGAGCCTGTGAAGTTGGGTCTTCCCTTAGAATAGGCCCAAAACACTTCTGGCTGAGAAATGATTCTCTGCAAAATATCCTAATAATAACCTGTAAATCCCCAATGCTATCAAAATATAAGGCTTCAGTGAACTACAAACTATTTTATACAGGGTATGAGTTTGCATTTGCATATTCATACGTATCTAAAATGGCACATATTTATGTGGATAAGTAAATATTTCATTTCCACCTATTCATACTAGACCTAGGTTTCTATATTTTCATTATACTTCAGCTGAATCCCCTGTTACCTCAATTTTTTGGTATAACATGATTTTCTTACAGTAGGACACGCCAGATTAAGAGCAGAAGAAAATGTACGGCACTGGATTATAGGAATTATTTATTTATTGTGTCTAGAGTAATGCAGCTAGGGCTGCTAAATTTCTTTTCACATTTTTCCACACAAGAGAATCCCTAGTGTCATCATGTCCTGGGACACATTCCTACATGGAGTTTAGAAAATACTAGTACAGCTCTTCTTCACAAGGGGGTGGTCTGTTATTAAATAAGGCATTCAAAACCTTCAGAAAGTATTTTTAAAGCCTTCAGGCTACTATGTGGTGTTCTTTTCATGTTCTTCAGGGTTTTGCAATCCCTTCCAGTTTTAGCCTCCCAATAAAATGAAAGATTGACATTATTCTGTGAGGTTCAGGTAATCTATTGATCTGTGAGCTCTTACAATGAAATCATGCAAGAGTCTTCTCTGACCAGAAGAGCATGTGACAAAATCAGGTACAGAAGAGGTCCAAACATATGGTGATGGAAGCTCCAACCGGATAATGGTGGTAACTTATTAGGATGAAAATCTTCCTACTTTCAGAACTAAGTGACACAAATTACAGAAACAGAGGTCACAAAAACCAGTTGTCACAGGGATGGATGACAAAAAACCTATGACAAAACAGACAACTTCCATTAAGTAACATGAAAGAGGAAAGATCATGGCATGGCTCTGGGATCCAACCAAAGCATCCTTTTCCTGCACACATCTTTTTGACCTCAGCTAACTTTGGATATGATTTACAGAATGCGTCATATTTTGAGCAGGGAGAAAATTCAGAGCAATTTCTTACTGCACAGTTGTGCTCCTGCAATCCAGAAGGGCTAACCCCAGCATTAGATTACCAGATGCACAGGGATTCACTAATCCGTTAGCTATTACATCTGCATTCCAGGGTTTTCATAAGAAATGCAACAGCTGTGAATATCTGAAGTGTCTCCTAAAGCAATGACTGACTTTGGAGATTATCACTCTCCTTTCCCTTAAAACAGGATGGAGTTTCCCCTGGGGCTTCATGCTGCTGGAAGGGATTCTGCTTAACCTCTGTTTAATCCCTGCAGACCTTGGGAGCAGTACAAATGTGGGTGGTGAATGAAGGGAAAAGTTTTCCTACTGAATTCTGAGAATTCTTACCCTTCAGGTTCTCCCTCTTTTCCAAGAGTGTCAGTGATCTGCTGTCAAAATGTTCAGGAGAAAAATATTTTTGCAGAAAAATATTTTTCCCTAAACTGAGATAAGCCCCATTTCCCAGAGGTCCATAAACAAGTCCAGAAAGGCTGGAGGAACAAGGGAACCTGCATGCCTTTTAAAATAAATGAGTAACTTCATTTATTAAATAAAGTTATTCTAAGGAATTTTTTATATTCTAAAAACATGCTAAGGGCATGAATAGTGAGGAAGTGAGTTAAAATTAAACTTGGAGATAATAAATAGCATTTTGTAGAATTCTTGAATCACAGAATATGCTAAGTTTGATCTTTGAGTCCAACTCCTGGCCCTGCACAGTGCCATCCCCATCCCCACCACACCGTGTGCCAGAAAGCATTGTCCAAACACTTTTTGAACTCTGTCAGGTTGGTGCTGTGACCACTTCCCTGGGGAGCCTGTTCCAGTGCCCAAACAGCCTCTGGGTGAAAAACCTTCTCCTGCTATACAGCCTAAAACTCCCTTGACTCAGCTTCATGCTGTTTCCTTGAGTCCTGTCTCTGGTCCTTATTTCAAGGCAATGCAAGCAAAAATAATGAATTTGATTGCTTATGGTTCAAGCAATCAAACTCGTGTGAAGCTCTGAAAAGAGTCATTAACAAAGAAATTTTACTGAAAGGGATACCCAAACCACAAGCAGGATATTTGAATTGCTTCTCCCCTCTCTACCCTTAAACTTTGCCTTTTGATCTTAAAAAAGGAATTTATAGAAAGTCTTCAAGCTTTTCTCAGAGCCTAATTTGAGATAATGAAGGTAAATATAGTTTATCTCTCTTTCTGAAAATTATGATCTTTGCTCTCTGAAGCACTAAGAAAAGGCAAAGATAGATAATGTCTCCCTCCAGCTGAACTCCTTCCTTCTGACAAAACACAAAGTAGAAATTCATGCTGAGAATTTGCTCAAAGCTAAATGAATTACATTCAAACCTGAGTGTCTATAACAAGTTGTATTTCATCTGGAAGACCACAGCAGGCCAGGTTAGGTCTGGCCTTCACAGGAACGACTCATTTTGGCTTTTTACAATACACCCATACTGAATGAGCGCAGAATCACAAGGTGAAGGCATCTGAACTCAAAAGCACTCTGCAGCGCATCCCTAGAGTACAATCCATCTTGAAAATTAAATCAAGAATATAAGGCCAATAACTATGAAAACATTCACATATTATCTTTGAACCTGTACCAACGTGTATCTCACTTTATAAAAATTGCTTTTCATCTGGGATCTTCTAAACCATTGGCAAACCTTTCACCATTTAAGATCCCCACAGAGATTATACCTTGATCTTAGAAGTTCTGGCACTGCTTTCTACTGTAATGTTTCCTTGTCCCTTGTCAGGGAAGGAGGCAGAAGAAAAGAACAGGAGAGAAAGGATTGTTTTTTTTAAATTTGGGCATAGTTAAAGTGCAATTTCTGGGCATTATAGCAGGTAATTCAGACACACCGAAGACAAGTCCTAAGGTTTTTGTTGATCATGTAACAAGTACAAAGAGAATTACCCTCCCAATCCAATATCATTTACTATAAACGTGAACTCAGCAATTCAACATTACGTCTTATATGTATAAATATTTTGGCTCAGTTTGTATCACTTTTGGTTATATTGGCTAAAGATTCTTTTAGTCTGTATCATATCACTGAATTTAACAGGATGAAGAAATTTCCATGGTTCCTGCCCATAACACATTTTCCAGAGGAGTAGAAGGCACCATGTCTTTGTTTAGACACAGATACCAATGATATTTGTTCCTTTTAGTTTATGCTATTTCTCAAAAATCCAAGACCTATCTATGAAAAATAAAGAGATTCTATTTTTCCAAGAGCTACCATCTGTGTTGGATTTAGGGAGCTTGTGAAAACCTAATGTCAAATGAAGTTGCATACTTTCAGTGCTGAAGGATGAAGAAAGATTACTTAGAGCAACATATTAGTTTATGATCAGTTTAAGTCAGTTTATTACTTTATAAAATATTCAGGGTATTTCCTCTTGCTTAATTGACATACTAGATGAAATAAGACACAGGCTGAATAGATAAGGTGAGACCATGGAAGAGAATTTCAAGCCAATACTAAAATATTAAATAAAACAGATGTTACAAACTTTAAAAGCAAAAGATCCAAAATTTTCAGGAACGTGTACGGGATACTTGCAGCTCCATGGTTAGGTATAAATCTACAATCTACATTCAATTCAGTTGCTCTGGGTGGTCTAGAGATTATATTTAGATACAAAGAAAATTTGTAAATTATACTAACTTCTATTATTTTTGCCCACACTGCCAGAGGGGTGTCCCTTTACAAGCATTTTGAAAAGCCTTATTAGTACAAACTGGGCATGCATTTTATCTACTTATTAATAGGAACTGTAGTGAGTGTTCTCCAAATACAGTTTATTAATAGATCAATGCCCAAGCAAGGTACCAGAAACTGCAGTACATAGCAATTTCTAAAACATAAATACCAAGAGGCCACTTTTTTTATGCTGTCATAACTTTACATCAGTCTGTTCTGCTCCTTCAGAGACTGTAGATGAAGTGAGATGAGGGCACAAGGGAAGCAGATATTTCTCTCCCACCAAAACACCAGTGTGTGACAGAATAGGAAAAAAAAAATGTAGTCTATGACATTGGACAAAATGAAGCAAACATGAACTTGAAGCACACACAACTTTCTATACTATACAGAAATAAAGTAATTGCACTGTAGGTGCCCTCAGTTAACAGATATAGGAAGTTAACTTGGTGTAAAATAAAGAAAGAGAACTTAGAGGAAGAAGAAAGTAATCTCAGAAAACAATTAATTGCTTTGTAGTTCCAAGAGTGGCCAGTGTTTATATTGTAAATCTTCAAAGTCTACTTTATTTCACAGGCTTTTTTAACTTTCCACTTTTCAATTGTTTTATTGAAGAGGGGATTATGTCACATTTGCTCAACTGTGAAGACGTAAACTAGTAGCTGGGAATGTGTTTTAAATATTTCTGTTTAATGCAAGGAAGGAGATATGCAAGGAGGTTTTGATATGATTCTCCTTGCAAATGCTTGGTTGTCTCATCTTTTACTGTTGAATCCTTTATTTTGTGAGACTTTAAGGTTTGTTCAGAGTAAAAGAACATTTTGATATAGATTTGAACTCTCAGCTCATGGTGTAAACTTTTCTTTATGCTGTCTGATCTGGTTCTCACTCACTGTACCTTTATAATGATTTCATTAGCCTAGGAGAGATATTAATGAGATTTAGAGCAGACGGCTGCCACTTCATTATCCTTGTTCACATTGTCCAGCCGTGAGTCTTTTCTCTTTCCATGTCCATGCATGTACCTGCATGGCATTTCATACAACAAATGCCATTGATAGACCAGAAACTGGCTTTTGCAATTTCTGATCTTCATCCTACAACTACATCTGAGTCTCACCTGAACTACTGACATCAGGGAAAAAAAAAAAAGAAAAAAAAAAGAAAAAAAAATTTAAAAAAAGAAAAAAAATAGGCAGTAATGAGTCACTGTTCTGTCTGTGTCCAAACTGCATCCTGTGCTGCAGCCTCACCTGGGCTCTGAATCACCAGGATCACACCATCTAAATAGCACTGGATTGTGCCCCTATCCAACTTCTGCCCTCATCCAGCCTTCTTTGTCTAAAACCAAAGCTGGAAAAGAGGCAAGAGCAGCTCACAAGTGGCCACACAAGACAGACCAGATGATTGCTCTGTAATAAATAATAACAAACTGCTCTAACCAGATCCAAAGCAGAGCAGAGTTGTTCCAAAAGAAATGGAAAAAAACATATAAAATTGTTTGACAATAATACTAAACTTCATCCTGGCAAAAAATCCATTCATTTTATCTGATCAGTTTAATTTTTCAGTTCAGGATAAGCAAATTTACAGCAGCAGCTACAGAAACAACACCTAACATTATTTTCCTACACCAATCAAGATCTCTCCCTTCAAAAATATTTAAAAACATATGCGTGATTTTGCTGTAACAACAAGCTAAATAGCCACATTTATATTGTCTAAAAGCACCTGTGTATATGAAAGCCCACATATTAAACAGGATAAATAGATGAAATTGTTTGCCATTCCACGCTAATGTAAAGCATAAAGCTAGAGGTTAAGACAGAGAGGAAGGCAGAGGAATTCTTAAGGCATTTACAAGCCCTCAGAATTAGGGTTTATCTGCAGTGTAAAATGATTTGGAATGAGAGCAAGGCAGATAAGGGAAATTTGCTCTTAGCAACCCTTTGTTTTTCACTTCAATAAAAAGTTATCCCACAGACTAGGCCAGACCCCCACTGTAGTTTGTGAGACGGCTGTTGTTGAATATTCTTCACTCTGATGGCTGTGATGGTGCCAGGAACCCCCATGGAAAAATTCCCTGTAGAAGGTGCAGCTCAAGGCCTTAAGGCAATATAATCCACTCTGGATTCCTTCAGGTTTTAAAGTATGCAAGTGACTTCACAATCACTAAATCTAAATGCTTTGGCTGGTATTTTTTCAAGTACTCCTGCATTTTTGTAGTTCAAACTGAAACACAAACATTCTTAGAAAGATTAGAAAATATTTGCCAAAAATTCTAATGGCAAGTGTTAAAACAGCTTTGAACAGATTAAATGCTTAGCTGCTTTACTCTTAGGCCACAGAAATTACCCTAGTGCTTGACTTCCATTTTACAGATAAAAAATTTAAAGAAGAAAAATCAGATAAGATACTGAAATTTAAAGGGAAGATTTTGTATCTTCAGTACAGAAAGAAATCATGTTTATTTGATTTCTGAACTGTTCAAATTCTATCACGTTTCTGTAAGTAGAGAACATGAAGAATTTATCCATCTATAACAAACTCTGCACAGTGTGGATGGTAAAAGAAAGATTTATCTGTATTCTTCTCAGCTTCATGAAACATCATTAAAAAGGCCTCCAAAAAGAATCACAGGTGTAAGTAAAAGTAAAATCTTGAATCTATGAGAATTTAAATCAGCACTTGCTGATGTAAAATTTTCTGATTTCCTAAGCTTCTGTAACTCTATATGGCACATTGGTGCTATGTAAGGATGGCATAGCTTTGTGGAAAAAAAAACAGGATACATAGCTTTAACCTAAATATTATTGTCAAATCCTTTACAATAATAACAACATATATATGCACTTATAAGTATTTAAGTAGAGGAAACTAATTGCTTCAAATTACTGAAAGACAAAAGTTATCCATCAGGAATGAAGAGGCTGACTTAGTAATGTCAATAAATTTTCATTCCTTATGGACTGAGGCAACTCTTTTGGTCAATAGCAAGAACAACAGACCCTTATGAAGATATATTGAGCTTTTATAATACTTTAGTAATTCCATTGATACCAAAAGAATAACATCAATAATGTACCCTGCCTAAATACAAGATGCCAAACTTCCCCAACCCCCTGATTAAAGGCTCTTTTGAGAATTACACGTGCTTTTACAGACATCTGCCTTCAGTGTAGCCTTCCTTGGCTAGCAGTTAAAAACTGACATGGCCCCTGTACAACTGGTGTTATATCTTGCAAACCAGCTATACTGAATCCTTATAAGAGTGAGGACCATAACATTGGTACACATAAGGCAGCATCACTGGTTGGAGGTTGGTGGAGGCAGCACAGCAGTATGGGAACTGACTTATGGCCATGAATGGTGACACAAACCCTGAAAGTGAACAAGGAGTGAAGTCACAGCTTGGAAGCATAATAAGAAGCACAATAGGTAAAAAAGTCTTTGTCTGCCCCTTACGTGACCTTTAATGAGAGTGATTTCCACCCTTTCCTATGTTCTAGCCAGTCTGAGATGAAGGTGATTTGAAAAACTGGTTACTAAAGCATGACTTGGAAGCTTGTTTCCTCCTGGAATCCAAAAATCTCCTCCTGACCCTGGCTGATAGCAACTCAATGGACACCCTGGCTTGAAATGGCCATGAAGGTTTTTTGCCAATTTTTTAGGAGGTAATGTTATCTGGAAGCAGAACTCCAAGGCCATGTAATTATAGCAGGGATGCCAGGACAGTCCGCCTGGTGCAGTTCAAAGTTTACACCTGGCAATTAATAAAATCAACGGGCCATCTCTGGCAGCAGATGTTTCCTTAAGGGTATATAAACAAGGTTTTAGCAGAGTCATCCAGTTCAGCCCTGCCAGCTTTCTTGCAAGTGACAAAACCTGATGTGACAAAAATAACATAACAAATCAGTCTTTCGGGAGCGTAGAATACACTACCAAACTGTGCAGAATAGAAATATTAATTTCTCTATGCAAAATTAGGAAAAAAGTCAGTGCATTTTAAGTGTCTCTTAAATGCATTTAAAATCAGAAAGGCCTCATTTTAATGTAGTGGTGTTTTGGTACTTCATGGCATAGGTCCATTGTCAAAGGGCTTTTAGGAAGCTATCATCCACTTAGATGGATTTACCACTTAAACAGATGACAGCTAGAAAGCAGTTATTCTCACCTTTCCTATTACTGACTCTATGGATATTCCCTGAAATAATTAGGTTTAGTGATGTTTCAAGAACAAACGGATCCTTTCTGCATTAATCTCTTGCCAACACATTGATGTTCTAGAATTCACATGAATTTACATCTCAACTGGCCTGCGGCTGTTACTTAAAAAAATCCCAACCAACCAAACACAAAAATTACCAAACTTGCATGAGAACCTAAGGCCTGTGATTTCAACAATGAAGCACTGTGATCATGAAAACAAAACTTACTTAGTATTTCTGGTAAGTGATTTTCCATTTAAAGCAAAAAACTTTCCATGTTGTCTCCAAGATAATTTGTTAGAGAAACCTCCTATTTAATTTTTGTATTATGTTTATATAGATTTTTTTTTGTGATCTGCAGTTAATAATCAGTATTTGACACTTGAAATGAAGAACCTTTTGATCAGTAGACCCTAGGAACTCTTTATGATCTCAGGATTATTTTTCAGGCACTCTCCAATAAGGTGTCTTCCCAGCCTGTCTCCAATTATATCACTGTTTCCTGTCAGTCATGAATGAATGTGCTAGCAGAATTTCATTTTGAATCTTGGCACTTCAAAATTAAATGGAATTGGGATTTCAGCTTTTTTAGAACTTACATATGTTTGCCAATGGTCTTGCATTACAAAAATATTTTGATAAATTCACCTTTTAATGATTATTGTAGAAAAATAAATCAAAGCCTGAAGAATTTCTTGTCTGTTTCTCTTACTTAAAAAAAAAAACAAACCAACAACTAAACCTCCCATGTCAGGGACATGTCTCATTTTATCCAGAAGTTTTTGATGTCAGAACTGTAGGCTCTGAAAAACTCCTCTCAGTTGTTTGTTGATAACATCACAGATATTGTTAAAACACATTCCATTCATTTCCAGCATTTGTCAGTTGCATTTCAATGGCATGCATATGAGTGCTTCTAATCCATCAAAATTCTTCGGAATGGGAACTTCCACTTCAAATACAAAGCCTGCAGAACTAAGGTCTATAGTTTCATGTTTCCCAGAATTTTAATCAGCCCCTAGACACAAAAGTAAGGTATTCTAATGGAGAAAAAGTTGTTGTTGTTGTTGTTTTTGAGGGGGGGTGTTTTAGTTTAGTTTGTAGGGGTTTTTTTAATATTTACCAATAACTTACTGCACTCCAAGGAGAAAATCATTCAAAGGCAAAAAGGCAAATACTGAAAAATTAGTACTATGCAAACCATCCAATCACTTTATTGCGAGGCATATCTGAGCCATAGATGCTTTAAGGTACTCAGAATTAGTAAAGATTATCCATAGGACGTTTTGGTCTTATTTTTTACAACTTAAAAATATTACTTTATTGTTGCTGAAAGAAATGGTGTCATATCAATTTTTATAGCATCAAATGCCCATTTCCCCATTTACCTTGATTTTGCACTACCCCTGTGCCAAAATGAAAGGTAAGTATTATGCCAAGCAATTACTTGCTAAGCATGTTTGGGGATATGATATTCTGTGCTATGATATGGTATGATGTTTTTGTCTTCTAGTGTAATTCTTATATATTAAAATATATGTGTTTGTGTTACTACCATATACAGTGATGTATGAATAAATAAAGTTTAAATCCCTGGGGAAAGATGTAGGTTTTAAAATTATTGGTAAGTGAAAGGTCGTCATTCAAGGATGCTAACTCATGTCTAAATATACTGGGCTTCTTTGAACACTGGCTAAGGATTCTGTATCCAAGAATGAAGACAAAACTAAACCATTTTGACTGCTGTATTTAAAAACTCAAAAGCAAAGCAGCTCTGCAATAGATAAAGTAGAGCCAACCACAGCTCTTGGTATCCTCCTCAACCAGCTATATGGCAATTTGTCAGACTGCATCAGGTGCATCTTAGTGCATTTAATGCTATCAGCACTTTGCTGACTTATCTCTCATCCACTCCCACACAAAGACACTCTTCAATTAGGTTTTCTATCACCAAGGAAAAATTAGGATATTTCACCACTGGTAAGCAGAATGGCCTGGGGGATATATAGGACAATACACTAATGTTTCCACAGCAATTTGAATGAAGACAACATATTGACCGGGTCTCTAAGCATCATACACTGGCATAATCAACATGACTGAGCGAGAAAAGAGCTCTCAGCCCTCAGCTCTCAGCAGTTCCTAAGTCTGCTAAAGTTTTCAGTGTTCCCAAATGGAAAGCATTTCCTTTTCAACAAAGGTTGTGGAAACATTTAGCTATAAAATCATGCCTCTTGAAGAGCATGTATCATCTGCTTCTAACTTTGAACAGGGAGATGATCTGTAGATAGAAAGTATTTACCTTTTGATTCTAATGAGATTTGAAGCACAGACAGAAAAATAAAATAGAGGATATACCTTCTTTATAAAATAGTGTCAGGTATATGATTGAATTCACAATCTCAAATACACTGCTTTTCCTGAAACTGCCTGTAAGTGTGGAGCTGCTGCCTATAAAATGTTCAACAGCAAGACTGAAAGGCAATTCTTCAATTTTACAAAAGCAGAAAAAGAAAAGGATAGCTGGGGTTTGTTTTGGCTTAGTGTGTTTTGTGGGTGGGGTTTGCAGGTAAGACTCTGCAGCACAGCATGGGTGTGGTTAATTGAACTAGTTGCAGTAGTCTTCTGTGGCAGCATCTTGGGGGGCCTCAAGTTTCATCTGGTTAATGAACATTCATATCCTACCACTCAAGAGCACAACGTTGTTAACCACAAAGTGGTACCCCCTCCATAACTGTCTCTGTTTTCAGTAAGTTCTAATTTATAAGATACTCTATTTATGATATTATATGATATTTATATTTATCAATGGTATTCTCCAACTCACTGCCCCCACTGAGACCCTCCCAAACCACTTTCTCACCCTCTCCTTTCCTTGCTGTGGCAGTATAGAGTTGGGAATTGGAAGCACAGAAGGTGAAGATCACAGGTTAAGAACAATTTACTGGAAACAGCCATGCCATTAGACAAGGAAACAAACAGTTACAGCAACAATATTAGTTTTAAAAGTATACAAAAAGAGGGTCATTCAAATACAAAAATGGTGACCACAGACCCTGACATAATGAACAATGGTGGACAGCCTCTCACGTTGCCTTACGTGGTTTTTTTTCCACTGGAAGCCCTGCCTTTTTCCCCAGAACCAGAGAGCCCCTTCCCCCTGACCCCAGCAAAGAGAGGTGGTATAGAATGATTTCTGGGTCCTGGTCATGCACCCTCAGACATGCCCCCCTCCCAGCTACAGTAAAAAATCAACCCTGTCCAGGCCAAAACACAGAAACCTCCTATATTTCAGTACTGGTTTAGAGACTGTGTTTTCAAGTCTCTGTATGCCTAAGTCGTCATGTTACTCAAACTACTGAATTCTTCACTTTTGACAAAAACTACCTGAAAATAAAATTGTGGCATAAGTAAAGTCTAAATTCAGGTTTTATGTGCAAAATGTCACTATTATTTCAATGCTGCTTTAGAGATTTTAGTGTCAAAATAAACGAGGTATTCGAAAATATATCTATTTCTGTAGTAACGATATTGAAACTTTTTGGTGACACATGTGTCTTCATTTAATTTAATTTAATTTAATTTAATTTAATTTAATTTCATTTCATTTCATTTCATTTCATTTTCTATTTTTGTTAAAATATCTTGCTAATGATTCCTTCATAGGTGAGTGTGAAGACCTTTGGTTTGTGACATAATTGACCAGGAAGAATCCTAAGCTATTTCATGGTACTGTCACCTACTCAGTATCCCACCTTGCAAGTGTCCAAGCATATTTATAAATCATATGCTTCCTGACCAAAAAGAAAAGTCCAGTGGTTCACCAACATACATGTGACTGGTTCCGGCAACATGGTGGCACGGTATGACTTTGTTTTGGTGTTACTCTCCACTACAGTACTGAAGTACTTTCTAAATGCACCAGTCCACGTCCTCCTGTAACCTGCAGTCAAAACTTGCAAGTAAGGGCCAACAAACTCAACTATTACTTTATTTATTTATTTATTATTTTATTTAATAAAAATCAATAAATCCATTTCAAAGGAGGACAAATGTTTTTATCCAAATCACTGTTTACTTAGTCCCCCCCTCAAAAGGGACTTGAGATATGATTAGATATACAGATGGAATGAATGTCATATACACTTCTGAAAAAAAAAGAGGGTGCAAGCTATTGAAAAGGCTTCATATTTTCCTAAGCTTACTTATCAGACATAATTATTCATTTCCTTTGTTGGTTTTTGGTCGAAAAATTCCCTATAGCATCTCTTTGATAGAATCAAGATCTACTCATTTTCCCAGGACTTTTACTATTTGTTGTCCATCCAGAGAAGAGAAATAGGGCATTGCACTTTAGGAAATCAATCAGAGTAATCAGTTTGCAGGAAGACATGTTTTATGCAGGCTTCTGATTATTAATGCCTTTACCTTTCAATGACAAAAATACATTTTAGGAGAAGAAAAAATTTCATAGATGAGGAATGAGTTACCTCAAACTGATAGTAAGGTGATTATTCTACTTCAGACATCAAATGCATGCCCCACAATGTATAGAAAAAGGAATCACAACAGAATTTTAAAATTCTAAACAATATCATCCTTTACATACTCTAAAATGTCCAGAAGAAACTGCAGATACATTCTTACAAAGAAAATGCTGACAGATTAATGTTATGACTTGCACCTGAAATCTGAGGGGAAAAAGCCTGAGCACTACACTCTTTTGCCACTAGGTTAGCAGTAGGATTTGTGATTCTCTCACCACAAGTTCATATCTGTGTCTATGGCATTATATCAACCACCTACCTGGAGAAATACCTACTTAGAAACCAACATACCTGAAAATACATTTCCTATGACATTGTTCATAAAATCTAAGCTAAGGGAACATTTGTGGAGGATCTAGGAGCAAAGAGGAACACAGCTAACACTGCAACATTCAGTTGCAGGGGTAGCAGAATTCCACCATCACACACAATTCCACCATTCGTAAGAACTTCTAAGGATTTAAGCTCGAGGTTACCCATATTTCTTCAAGAGGGTTCATATCTCATGGGGAAACTTTCCTGCCAATTCGGAGGGAAGAAGACAGAGCTGAAGTATGTCACTGCTTCAAGAAACATAGAAAGGGTCCAACTGTAGAATTTCTTATTAAAACCCTGGAATGAAGGTGTAGTAGCTAGTGGATTAGTGAATTGAGCATCTGCTAATCTAATTCTGGGGTTAGGCCTTTATGGATTGCTGGGAGCACAACAGCAGCACAGAGGTGCTCTGCATGTCCTCCCTTTTCATAAAGCCAAAATATTTATACAAAAATGGCAAACCACCCTGTGGGCTGATTTCTGGAAGATGCCCTTCTTCCAGCATGCAGAGCTGAACGATGGTGGAGTTGATAGGTCTTTATTGTTCAAGCAAACTCTGCCTGATCCATGCACTGCTGCTGGCAGGGAAGCTCTTGTCTTCCAAATGGCACCAGTATGGTGTTTGTCAAGGAGCAGTAGGTGATCAGCGCTGTCATTTCAGGTGGGATTTACTGGCTGTTCCCTGGAGACCAGCAGACATGGGGCTCCCTAAGGGACAGGACAGAGCCAGCAGCCAGGGCTGTCCCACCTCACCAGCTAGGGAGCAGAAGAGCAGCCCCAACTCCAGGTATGGCTGAAAATCAGCTCCCAGAGGACAGGAGGGGCTTTGGCCACTGCCTCCTTGCAGGGCATCTAGAAGGCCCTGGCACTAGAGGAACACAGTCGTCCTATGAGCTGGTCCCAGGTCTCAATGGCCAAAACTCCTGGAGAGGCATGATGTTTCCAGGCCCTGACACAAAGTATAAGAGGTATAGAATGCATGGGCCCACTCTTTCCACTGAATGGCAAGAACAGTGGCGTCCCGATCCTCAGTTCAGACCTCCTCTAAAAAATCCATTTATATTTCAAAAGTTATTCTGTGTGCTCACATGAAGATTTTAAGTATCATGACATTACCACTCAGACTCTAGACTTCTTGGGAAGTACTTTGTGGCCTTTGTATTAATCAGATATAAATATTAATAATATTTGTTTGGGGCTAAGATACAAAATCAGTCATGAAGAAATTTCTTTCTAAATGCTTAGGATCTTTGTAACTTTGAATGTTCCAAAAAAAAAAAAAAAAAAAAGTGCTTTTAAATCCCCAACCTCCTTTTGCTTTCTTGAATAATTTCTCAGAAATATAATAAACAGAAAAGGAATAAGGAATAGTTTCTAAGGCTTTAAGCTTTTGGAAGCATAACTTGCCTTACCACGTCCTGCCCACTGCAAAAAGATTAGAAAGGAAATTGTTGCCTCTGGCTTCAATGCAGTTAGGACAAAATTGAATCAGTAAAGACATGAGAGAACCCACTCCTTGTACTAATAACCACATGCAATAGCTCACAAAGCCTAGCAGTAAGGAAGAATAGAAGTTGGACTGCTGAGTAAAGAGTGTACATACAGACCTTGAGTACAGATCATCATCTTGAGTGTCCTAAATACAGACAAGATTCCAAACACTGTGGCATATGGCAAGAGAATGCTTCAGCAGAAACTTCAGTTTCTTCAACACTCTACTGTACGAGAGTACATACTTACACAAAGTTCATAGTTTACAGTAATATTACTGCACATGGGTCAGGGCAATCCCAAACACAGATACAGGCTGAGTGGAGACTGGATCCAGACTAGCCCTGGGGTGAAAGACCTGGGGTGTGTTTGCAGAAAAAAGCTCAATATGACTCAGGTCTGCATGCTTGCATCCCAGAAGGTCAATTGTATGCAGCAAAAGAGGCATGAGAAGCAGGTCAAGGGAGGTGATTCTGCTTCTCTAGTCTGCTCTTCTTGAGAATCCCCCTGGACTGGTGAGAAAGAAAGACATGTACCTGTTGGAAGGAGTCTAGAGGAGAACCACTAAGTTAATCACAGGGCTGGAAGATCTCTCCTATGAAGACAGGCTGTTCAGTCTGCAGAAGAAAAGGTTCCAGAGAGACATTATAGGAGCCTTCAAGTACCTAAAGGGGTCTTCCAAGAAGGCTGCAGAGGGACTTTTCAAAAGGGCTTGTAATGAGAGGAAAAGGGGAAATTACTTTAAGTTGGAAAAGGGTAGGTTTAGATTGGACATTAGGAAGAAATTCTTTGAAGTAATGTGACAGTTCTGGCTTCCTTTTTTCCTTGCCAAGGTCAGGATGATTAATACACAAGAAATGTAGATTTCACGTTTGGACTTGGATGTTTATTGTTTCTTATCTATTTACAGACTCATGAGGCATGAGCTCTAACTAGCAAGTTAGAGAAACAAAGGTAAAATGGAGACTTCTAACTCTTTCCAAGGTTATTTAAGCAATAATTACCCAATAACGAGGTGACACCTGTATTATTTATACTTTTGACCCAATAATGACCATCCAAGGCCTGCAATGCAGACCTTTTTCACCCAATTACAGAAAACCACTTAAACCCATGAAGAAGGAAGAAGAAGGTGAAGAAGAAGGACTCAGACAATGCCCAAAGTTCTCCATCTTGACTCACATGTATTACTATATACTAAACCCCTAAATTCTAAGTTTCCAGAATTCCAACAAAGTAAGGGTGGTGAGGCACAAGAACAGGTTACCCAGAGAGGTTGTGACTGCCCCATCCCTGGGGGTGTTGAAGATCAGGCTGGATGGGGCTCTGAGCAAGCTGGTCTAGTAGAAAGTGCCCTGCTCAGAGCAGAAGTGTTGGAGCTCAATGATTTTTAAGGTCCCTTCTGTTCTGTGTTTCTATGATTCTGGCACATGGGACATTAGCTCAGTTACAGGATAAACACAGCCCTCCAGAGCCCTACTCAAAATCTTCTAAATGGAGATGAGAAATTATATTAGAAGGAAAATTATGTTACAAGCAAGACTTAGCAGCTCTACTGATATGTAAGTGACTTCTGATGACTTGCATAAATACGAGCTCTCTGCATATTGCACTACAGAGCTTTAAATGGTCTTGCACTGTGACCCCAAAAATGGTATTCAGGCACCTTGATTCTTCGCACCTGTTATGCATTTAGTTTTCAAGGATCTGCAGGAAAATAAAAATGTCAAGTTTTTATCTTGTGCACCACATGGTTCAGGCATTTTAGATCTGGCAGCTTAACCTCACAGATCTGGCAGTTTAGTCTCACTATGTTGTTTTCCATTTTTTAAAATAAAACCCTCTCCTTTAATACATAGCACAATGCTAAATTAAAACCCCCATGTAGTATCTATGGTCTCACTTATAAGTGGTGTCACAGTGAAGTGTGCTGGAGGACTTCTGGGTTCTTAGACAGAAGACAGCCATGATTCATACATGGAGATCAATAACATTAGGGATACATCTCAACACAGTGCTGTATCATTCTCCTCAGGCAACAGCATCCCCTCTTTAAAGGTGAATTCTTGGGAGCTCAGATGCTTTTGTATTATTCATTCAGACATGGCTTTGCACAACAGGACACGGATCAACACAGGGTGCCGTGAGAGCAGAAATTACAATGATTCTAGACTTTCAGCTCAAATGGCTTCAGGGTCTTTCCCTTAGATGTCACACATTCTATTAAGGTACAACTTTGCCATTTAGGATATTAGCTGATGTGAAGGGATGTGTATTCATCTGAGAGAGGTCCAGCTGGGAAGAGTTCTAATGCTTGTGACGGAAATTGTAAGCTCCATAGACTAGGAAGGTGAAGATGTTTTCTTAGATACACTTTCTTGCCTTCATATAATTACACAGTTATATTAAAGAGACCATTTCCTCTGACTTGCAGTAGTAACAAAGGCCAAAAGAACTTACTCTTTCTGTGTCTCTTCATTATAAGCCTGAAGGTAAATGCAAATACAAAAATTGTAGTCTTCTGCTGCTTGTTAGCTGATGTAGTAAACTCACTGCTTTTGTAGTATGACATGTTTATAGTTGCTAGAGTTGGCTTTGTAGTACTTGTAGGCATCTTAAATACAAAATTCTCTTTATGGTAGCTGTATAACAAATTTACAGTCCACTATGTACTGGACAGTTTAATATGGAGTTTGTTTCCAATGTAGTTATTACTATCACTCAAAATTACATCATTTGCATTTTATAAAACAGCAAATAAAATTACTTCCAAGTCTAAAAACACAGTAGGAAAAGTGTGGGAATGAGACAATCTAAATTATATCGACCAGGGTATTTACATGTAAGCAGAGAGTTTGAATATCATCTTCAAAAAGTAAGAATTTTTCTACAATGACATCTTCAGTCCCTCTAATACATCTTTCCATTTCTCAGTCTGACCAGCACTGGATGCTTCAGAAGAACATATAAGAGTGTTACAGGAGCGACAGTAGAATAAAAGTCTCATACAACTGCATCCATCTAAGTTCTAATAGCTAAAAGTCAGCTTAACTTCTAGAGTCTCTGTCTAACAAACCCGTTCCTAAGTGCCTACAGCTGCAATAACTCTAAATTTTGAGACTGTAACCACCTATTTTCTTTTTACACTTTCTAGATTATTGTTCTTGATTACTTGCTGTGATGGTGAATTCCATTGGCATACTACACCTCTGGAAGAGTACAGCCTTTATCAATTAGGAATTTTATACTTTCTTGTAAAACTGAATAACTCAAGTTTTGCTAGAGAAATCATATATTCTTGGATCCTGAACTAATTTACTTCACTGATGATTTTAAACCTGCATGCATTTAAACAGCACTTCTTATTCATTCTCTTTCTAAATGTGTCAGAAAACACATCCCTCTTGCATGTTTTAACCACTTTCTTAACACCCGACCAAGACTATGGTAGAAAATGATGAAACTGCTGTGTCTTGGGTTATGGAAACCAAGAATGTGTATTCTATTTCATCTATTGAAAGATGTTGGGGAGATGTTGTTTTTTCTTTATCTCTTGTAACTCTGGGAGGGGCGGGACAGGGGGAGGGTGGGACGGATGCCTTCTGCTAATGGGCCATTAACACATCCCCAAGCAGTCATCCCCAAACTATACCCTCCCCAAAGCAGCACATCCACATTCCATTATCCTATTGTGAGATGCTCCACCCAGTGGGGGGAGCCAACCATTCCTACCTGGATAAAACTGAGACGTAGGAACACAAGGTGTCTGGCTTCTCACCCGATTACCGGAGGAAGACTGGACCCCTTCTCACCATCACTGGACTCTTTTCTACAGGATCATCTCTACTTCAACAGAACCACATCTGCCACTCCAGGAGGACTCACTTTTGGACTGCTTCCAACACCCTGACCAACGGGGTGTCAGGTTGTAGCTCTGACTCTGTCAGGGTTTTCCAGGATTGCTTGTTTATTTGTTTGGTTGGGTGGTTTTGTTTTCTACTACATTTGTACTGTTAATATTCCTAGTAAAGAACTGTTATTCCTGTTCCCAAATCTGCCTGAAAGCCCTTAATTGCAAAATTATAATTTGGCGGGGGTGAGAGGTTTACATTCTCTATTCTAAGGGAAACTCCAGCTTTCCCTGGCAGATACCTGTCTTTCCAAACCAAGACATGCTGTTACACACAGATGAAAGTAAGCCACTATACACCTCTGTGCTATTGTTTGCCATACTGATCAGCATGCACTTTTCTCTCGAAAAGAGATCTTGATCTTCCTTTGTGTTTTGTTGCCTGTTGGCTATTTTTTGCAATAGATTCATATTGAACTGGCCATACAGATGCCTTACTCCTTAACCTACCACCTCAAAGAATTCAATAAAATACAAAGTCAAATGTTTTCCTCCACTGAACAACAAATGATGCACTTGTTTAGATTTAAAGCTGTCTGCCACCTGCCTGCTACAAAAGTGATGGACTCTCAGTATATGAATCTGAACCTTGTTCGAGAGTTTCAGTTTAAAGATGGACCAGGGCTCAATACAGCAAATAATTTCAGGGGAGCAGAAGTGGTGTCCTCTTCTGCTTGCCAATATCTTTTCAGCCTTAGAAAATAAAACTGAGAGCTTGCTTTCTGAGGAGCTCCCGTTTCAAAAGCTTCCACTACTTTCCACTCTGAAGCCACTCTGACTTGAAAAGGTGGTAGGTAAGGTATAGTGGTTTTACTTTCGCCAAATTCTGTTTGCTAAATTTAGTGTAGTGGTTTAAGTGTTTTTTCTGTTGTGAGATAGAATTCGGAGAAAAAAGGCAAAACAGGCCCAACTTAAACGTAAACAGATTTTATTAACACACACTAAAAGAAGAAAAGGGGGAAAAAAACAAAGGAAACTTCAAAAACTCTTCCCCTCATAAGTGTTCATTTTTTCACAAACAACACAGAGAGACAAAACCTGTGATTTTCAGTTAGTTTTATTATTTTAAAATAGTCTTTAATTAATTCTTTAGGAAAGGAGTCTCTCTTAGTTTACCATGGGATTTTTCTCCCACTGACAACCTAGAACAGTTCTCTTATGGGTCCCAACTTTTACAGAAACAGCCGCCCAGGGAGACCCTGCTTCTGTGAAGTCTTTTCTCATTAGCAGTTTTCCTAAGCTGCTTATGGGTCATGGGAACTCAGGCATCTGGGGTGTCACCTTTTAAAGATGTACAACTCAAAGGCAAAGGATTTTTTCATCTCAAAGAACGGAGATGTCTTCTCACTTCTTTACTGGAGCAGAGGGCTTCTCATCTCTGTTCATGCATCTCATAAGATCAATATTACTTAGTCCATCCACAAACATCTTTGCTCAGATCCATACACAATTTTGAACATTTCCCTAAATGCGTATCTTTCTCATGATTTAAAGGATAATTTCCACATAGAGTTCATTTCCATAGCTCTGTAAGAAGTCCAACCAGCAGGCAACTCCTGCATCCTTCCTCTAATTAATCTTTCACTCTCTTTCTCCGTCAGACTGTCATGCTGGGTCTTCTCTATGTTCACTCTGTCCCGCTCTTCTCTTTCCCAGGGACGAGTTAAGCCTTGAAAGTTTCATGTTGCCAGAAAAGAGTTAAATCTGCCCAGGCCTGCGGTGTTCATGTGATCTCTGCCGGGCAGCAGCCTCTGAGGCCGAGGGATCTCAGGAAGGTTTTCTCCGTTCCCTTCCTCCGCCCGGGAGTCACTAGAGAAGGGGGGGGGGGGGGAGCGGCCCCTGCCCACCCCTCGGTGACAGTCAGGGTGGGCTCGGCCCAGCCGGGCCCATCGCTGTCACCAGGGGCCCGGCTCCCTCCCGGCTGGTCTGAGATCGGCTTTATCAGAGCTGATGTGAAGCTGCAGCCTCTCCTCCCCCGCCGGGAGCCGATGGAGCCCGGCCAGGCCTCGGGCCGGCTCCCCCCGCCGGGAGAGGGGGAGCGGCGGGCCCGGCCGGCCGAGAGACCCGCCCGACTCCATGGTGCCTGTTCCAGGGGACAGAAGGAAAAAGCCTGGCCTGGACACACTCAGCTTCATATGGGTATTACCATAAGTTGCATTTAGCTTTCTTAGTGGTCAAACTATATATCAGTAGCTAAAGTGGTCTCTTGATAGGTACCTGTCCTTTTGAAAGAATTCTAAGGTCCTGGCAGGGCAATATTTCATATTCTTCTTTAACTAAAAACCAAACTCTGTTAACCCATGACAATATCCACCCCTCGACTTTGGGGAATACACATATTAAACCTATTATCAAAATTACATACAGCATGCAATATAATACAATATTTCAAACAATAAAACTACTTTAGCTATTTCACCATAATTCTGTTTAACTTATTTGCCTAATACTTGCTTTGCTTTTAGTTTCTTCTAGCCTTTTTTATCACGTCTCTGGCATCTCTACCAAAATTATGTTCTAGTTAAAGTTCTAACTGGACACACTCAACTTTATATGGGTATTACCAAAACTAGCATTTAGCTTTCTTAGTAATCAAACTATATGTCAGTAGCTTAAAATGGTCTCTGATAGGAACCTGTCCTTTCTAAACAATTCTAAGGTCCTGGCAAGGCAGTATTTCATGTTCTTCTTTGACTGAAGACCAAATTGTGTTAAGCCATGACTTAAGGTCTGACAGTTCTGTCAATAGGAAAATGGTGTCTCTTTTCTTCATGGTGTGGAAGAAGGGACCATGTCAGTACACTTCTGCAGTAACTTGGTTCTCTTTCTTCTGCAAAATAATAAGATGTACTTATGTTCCAAAGCAGATGGTTGAGAAAATTCCTACAAAGCAAAGGGTCTAAGCCTGTGTATAAATGTCTTTTCTTGCTTCATTTTTTAATTATGAACTCTATCAAGCTTTTCAAATTGCATATTAAAAAAGAAATCACAGAGCTACACAGCCCCTCGGTTTAAAAGCCTCATCATTTTGTCATCTTGGGATTTCATGTCCATCAATCTTATTGCTGAAACATGTTATGTTCAGAACAATCAATGAAGTGTCCTGTTTATAAGAGAGTAATAGCTTCTAGAAATCTGAGGCCACTATTATAGACAGTGGTTGCTGTAAACTAATATAAACTAAATGGAATGGGAACAATAAGCCCATTAGAACCCAGAGCAAAAGGACAAAACAATTTAAAAAATCTCTTTTGGCAAAAAGTAGAAATTAAATACTGTAGTAGAGGAAAATCACAGTGAGTTATTGCAGGGTGACAGAAAAACATACAACTGAAAGAAATCATGAAATACAGACACTTGAAAGAACACACACTTCTTGCAAGTTCTCATTCTTTACAATCTAGGCACTTTTTTAGTCACTGGCAATGAATCAGATTTACAATGTATTCCAACAAAAAGTCATTCCAGACACCTCTCAGGATGGTGAAACTTAAATTCAAAAAAACCCCAATGATCTGAGAAAGCAGAAAATAATAGTGCTGCTTCTTTAGCATCCTGTTTTGTTCAGCATTAATATTGTATTAAACTTTGTGCATATGAACCACAGTGAGCTTAATTGCAACTGAAATTACCTTTACCTACTAAGGAAATGAGGTGAGCTTTTTCCCATATAAATATATCTCAGACCTGCTCTAGAAGCAGAACTGCCATGGGTGAGACAGGTCAGTGCAGAAAGATAATCAATCCTTACAATTTATGAGTACTTGCTAAAGGTACAAATTACAGGTAGCTCAACAGTCAGTAATTGTAAAAAAGTACTGCAAATAAGCAGAAGCTTGAATACTTTTAGTCTTTCCGTATTTAACAATGGATGCAGCTGGTATTCAATTTGCAGGAGGGAGGCAGTCACAGTTTGGGACTTGGCTTTTTATCAGTGATCAAGTGATGATGATGAGGATGAAATGAATGAGTAATCTAACTAGAGAGGTGTTGTCCCTGTTGATTGTGCACTTCTGCAGTTATAGAAAAAGTTACTACCAACATACATCGTATTTAGAAGCCTGGTATGGTAAGATGCTGTTCAACATCAGTAGGAATTATATTTTTAATTATATTTTAATAGAGCCTCAGAAGATTAATTTCTGTCAAAAATCTAACCATGATTGGCCTCCTAAATCCCACCAGTGCCCTTGGCAGATCTCCTTTGGAGTCTGAAAATGGCAATTTTACACTTACAATATTGCCTATAAATTGCAGAGAATTACACAATGATGCACTTATTTCATCTCTTATGCATTACCAAATAATAATATTACTTCACAGTTTTTTAGCTAGGATCTCTTACAACAGAGAAGCTGCAATATGGGAATTCCCTTTGGTTTTCATGAATTCAGTACAATTCTGAGACCTGCAGATTCAGCAAGGTTTCATGCGGTAATTTAACTGGCCTTGCAGGTCAAGAGCATTGATTTGTTCCACTTGGATAATGACAAGAACACCACAAGAATACCACAAGAGCAGGTTTTGTGTTTGGAGGTCACTGACCTCCAGTCAAAGGCCAGCATGCAAGGAGGCATTATTCCTGTCATACCTGGCAGAAAAAAAAAGACAGTTGACCAATATGCATGAAATGGTATCTCTCACTGTATTGTGTTCATTAGGAGATGTTACAGTTAGTAAAAATATTCATAAACACTCTGAAGCAGTGTAGCAGGCAGACTGTGCAAATAATACACATAAATAGCAGTATGCAAAATAAAAATTAATTTCCAGCTGTGAAAAGCCTGACAAGTGTTTTCACCTGGTAAAGACAGCATCTTGAGACTTCTTGATACCTCACAATATGAAGAACTGTATCAAGTGCAGTTGGCTCTGTATAAACCACACATCAAGTCCCTTCATCTTTTAGAAGAGTGATAATCTTCTAAAGAGTAAACCAGTAGATATGACCATGATTCACTGACTCTTGCCTTATTTTTTGTGGAGGGTAGAGTTGTAATTAAATATTAGTTTGCTTAATCCTTTTGTATTACAACGGCTTCAATACATTTGCCCAATATCGAATCAGAGTCTATGTTCTTGCAGTGATGTGGTGTGAAGCTGTCCCACATTTGTGCCTTCAGAGAGGCAGCAGAGAACACTCTTTCCATGCTCAGCTCAGCTTCACCTGAGGAGGTGTGTAGGAAGGATTTTTTGACAGAGAAAACTACTTAACTGGTCTGGTCCCAAAACAAAAAAGCTATTTTACTCTTAAAACACTAGTCTCACACTAGGTACAGAAACAAACAAAAGAGTAATCATGCCAAACAGTCTCTGGCATATGCTTACAACACAGTTATATCTGGGTATATCAAGGGGCTTATATAGTATATGTCTATATAGGAGATATGTCTATATGTTTTGTATGGGATAAGTCCTTCATGAAGAGGGACTGGATGTACTGGTGGATGAAAAACCAAATATGAGCTGGCAATGTATGCTTGCAGCCCAGACCAACCTCATCCTGGGTTGCATCTGAAGAAGTGTGGGCAGCAGGGCAAGGGAGAGAATTCTGCCCCTCTGCTCTGCTCTGCTCTGTTCTGCTCTGCTCTGCTCTGCTCTGCTCTGCTCTGCTCTGCTCTGGTGAGACCAAACCTGGAACCCTGCATCCAGCTCTCGTGCCCCCAGCAGAGGAAGGACATCAGTCTGTTAAAACTGGTTCAGAGGAATGTCACTAAGAGGTTTAGATGGCTGGAGCACCTCTCCTCCAAGGGAATGTGGGAATACAGCTAGAAAGCAGGACTCAGAGTACTGGTGAACTCATGACAGCAGTGAACATGCTGACTTTAGTGGACCATAAGCCCTGGCAAGTAAAGGCAGAACCCTGAAGGAGAAAGAGATAACGGTGTGCTTAGATATGTTTTGTTTTGAACAAACCATTCAAGACTGTACATGCCTGTGCAGGTCTGTACAAGGCTATGATTTAGCAATGTTCCTAAGAGACATGATCGTTGTTAATTTTAGCTATAGCTGAAAAGGTATATATTCTAAGTTCTGTAATCAATAAATTGGCTTCTTGCATGCAAACCATGGACCCTGTCTCTTCAATCACCAATAAGGGAAGACTGAGAGAGGTGGAGTTTTTCGGCTTGGAGAAGGCTCCAGGGAGCCCTCACTGCAGTCTTCAGCAGGTAAGTGGAGTTTATAAAAAATAGAGATAGAACAACTTTATAGACAGGCAGATAGCAATAGGACAAGGTAGGACAGTTTTAAACTAAAAGATCAGAGATTAGCATAAATACTAGGAAGAAAATATTTTTTGTGACCATGGTTGAGGCACTGGAGTAGGATGTCCAGAGAAATTGTGGATGTCCCATCCCTGGCAATGTTCAAGGCCAGGTTGGATGGGGCTTTGAACAACCTGGTCTAGTGAAAGAGATGTCTGCCCACAGCTTCAGGGTTGGAACTAGATGATCTTTAAAGTTCCTTCTAACTCAAAGCATTCCACAATTCTATGTCTCTATTCTGGAAGTATAAGTGTGATTCCTAATACAGAAGAATTTCTAAGCCAGATTTAATCTACAGAGACCAACACAGCAACTGGTATATAGGTCTATCAGGAATCCTGAGCATATTTTTCATTTCTAGCATGGGCTCAGGTTTTGGCTGTCATGTTTTGACACACTTTCTTCCCATTAGAAAAAACAGTGTGAACATTGTGTAAAGTAAAAATTCATCCTCTTCTAAAGGTTTGGTTTCCACTTACCGAACTCCAGAATTGTTAATAATCAGCACAAAGACAACTAAAGTTCAGTTCCAGTCTGTTTCAGGAACTGGCTAAATCTACTGCCTACGTCTTGGTCATCTATGGATTATTCTTAGAATACCACAGAATTAAATCCTTCTTCATTTCTCCCATGCATCTAATTGATACACTCACCTTCCAAGTTTGCTATTTCTGGCAAGTTTTGAAAGGTCTTGCTCTTGTTAACCCTGGGAGCTAACTGCTGTCACTTAACTCTCAGATGAGGAAAGGGTTCAGTCTTCTATTTAAAAGAACTGTGTGCCCACAACTCTGGGAATTGAACTTCACCAACACAGCTTTATAGAAAATGTTGGCATGTTTGGCAATCACCTGAGCAATAAATAGCAATAAATACCTCAGGCTTCCACTTCTGGAAATAGATTTTTCTCCTTCTTTCATCAGAAAAATCACTACATTAAAGTTCCATGCTGCAGGATATTTTAGTTATGTGTTTATGGCATCAAGACTGTGAAATGCATGGGATTTATAAATATACATTCAGCTGTGCTTAGGACTACCAACAAAGAGAATGGGCTGCACAACACCCATTGGACCTTGTGGTGGACCTTGGTCTACCCGTAATGGACCTTCACTACAATGTTTTCCCCTATGGATTTCAGGAAGCCATCTAAACAGAAGTGCATCTCTTTTTTTGGCATATGTGTGCTATTTTGTACATTGCAGTTGTGGTTACAGTAATTTTGCTCCTGACAAATGAACAACATTTCATTTCATAACAAATTAAATCTAATGTCTCTCATATAGGTAGTATTCTGGTCTTTACAGGGTTCAGTTAAGAATCTGCCCATTTCTTTCTACTCTGATCAATTTATTATTTAGGGTCCTGTTTATCAAGATGCTATAATTGCTTTGATTAACCAGTGTATAGATTCCTTCTGTTTTCCTGCCGCATGCAACTGTGTTGAGCAGCTGCTGAGAAGACAGGGGAATGTTGCTTGTGTAAAACATAGAAATTAGAACTTTTATATTCAATTATTACACACACTGACCTTGGAACTGGTTTAGAAGTTGTTTATGTATATTTGAAGGGTTTAGGTGTCACCTAAGAAAAGTACATTAGAAACATCTGAAAAGGCAGCCTGAGGAAAATTGTCTTTATGTGCAAATGGAAAATTTCCTAAACTCAAAACATGAAGATATCTTGTACACCCAGGCTAAGCTGTGTATACATCTCTACACAGAACAGAAGCAAAGGATTCAAAAAAACGGAGTAGGATAAAAACAAAGGAAGAGGCTTTTGGTTTTGAGTGTATTCTGTAGCGTACAAGAATGAAATTGGCTGGCCTCAACTCTTTCAACGTAACTTATTTCCATATGGTAAAATAATGCATTGCAGAAATCTCATGATTCTTAGCCTGACTCATCTCTGTATTTACCCAAAAGTAATTTCCTATTCAAATGGAAGAATTGTTGTACCAATGATTTTATTGGTTAGGAACAACAACAAATCTTGTCCCTTAGTTTCCCTCGGGGATGGGGGGGGGGGAACAAAAAACACACAAAAAAAACCCCAAACCCCACCACCCAAAAAAACCCCAACAAAAAAAAAAACAAAAAAAAAAAACCAACCAAACAAACAAACAAAAAAAAAAATCAAACTTACTAGGAAATTACAGCTCTGTAATTTTCATACTAATGCAAAAGAGGCCCTCATCACCACTCTGTCTAGCTGAGGTTTATAGGCTACTGTTACAAATTTAAAGAAAAACACAGAAAAAACCCTTCATTGGGAGCAGCCATTTAGTGAACAGTTTTAAAACTGAGTAAGTGTTCTTTTTTCCCTTCAGCTATATTTTAAAAAAATAATAAAAAAAAAGCTTTTATTTTCCAATTTTTAGTTCTCAAGAGCTAGAAGAGTAGGGGACATTAGGCACACACAGTTCATTCTCTTCTCATTCACACTGAGGTAGTGCAGCGTTAATAACAGAGAGGCTCTCTGTGCCTGAAAACTAACTCCTACTTGTTACAGAAGTGTATAGATTAGGCCCCCAACTGGTGCAAATCACAGGCTCTATTGGAGCTGCATCAATCTGCAGTCATGAAGAGTCCTCCATTCTGTTTTCTAAGTGGTAAAATTACAAGCCAGTCAAATCCATTTGTTTTCCCATTAAACACATTGGAGTGATATTTTTCCCATGCTTGAGAAATTGAGAGGATCTATTGCCTGGTTTAACCGTAGCTGGAAATTAAACCCCATGCAGCTGCCCGAATCCGTCCAGTCCCTCAGGTGAGAGAGACAAAAGGCAAATATCCCAAGTTGGGACAAAAACAGTTTCCAGTTTACTGGAAACAGCAATGAGATAAGAAAATACACAGTAACAGCAACAATACTAATAACTATAGTGTATAAAAGAGGGTGATTATATGAAAAATGCTGGCTGAGACCAACCTGATGTGATGTGACTGCTGTCAGAGCCACCCCAATGCTCCTGATTCACTGTTTGTGGCCTCGGAAAAGGAACAAAATGACAATGACCATCCTGCCTGGCACCTTTTTTTTTTTTTTTTTTTTTTTCTTTTTTTTTTTTCTTTTCTTTTCTTTTTTTTTTTCTTTTTTTTTCTTTTTTTTTCTTTTCTTTTCTTTTCTTTTTTTCTTTTTTTTTCTTTTTTTTCTTTTCTTTTCTTTTTTTTTTCTTTTTTTTTTCTTTTCTTTTTTTTTCTTTTTTTTTTTCTTTTCTTTTGTTTTCTTTTTTTTTTTCTTTTCTTTTTTTTTTTTCTTTTCTTTTCTTTTTTTTTTTTTTTTTACCCCAGCTGACACACTGGAAAACAACCCACTTCTTCCCAAAAGCCAGAATCCCCTACTTCTGCCCCAGCAAGGACATGAAGTGATACAGAGTAATCCAGGTTCCACTCCCTCTCAGCTACTATGGAAAATTAACCCTGTCCTTGGCTGATACTAGGACTCCTATCTGAATCATAAATACTTTTATAGTATGAGAGAATATATTTTAGCTTACATGTATTGCATGTTACTTTGATTTTTTTTTTCAAATTAATGACTCTGTAAGAGAAATTAATATCTGTTTTCAGTAATATTCAGTGGGGTTTTTTCCCACTGGTATCTAATTGCCTCTTGGTGATGATGTGTTGAATATATGCAGATTATTTTACTAATTAAGACTGTGCCAAAATAATTCTTCACTTAAAACACTTCCTTTGTTTTCTTTAAAATGTTTTACTATCCTACCATTTTCCCTATTGATTCAAAGGTAGTAAAAATTAACCAGAGTATGGCTTTGATGGATGGATGAGGTTCAATTTCTAATGTGGTTATTAAGGAAATGCTTTGTTAAAGAGCTTGCATTATGTATTTGAAAGATGAATGAAATAATAATTAATGTACACCTGCAGTATCAGATTAATTCCAAACTTAGAAATCCTCTTATTCTTCCCTGAGATACAAGGACATTTCAGGATCAGTGAGCTGAACAACCAGCATTAGTGCATTAGTAAGTTACCCTGTATCTTGGGTTATGGAACCTAAAATGTGTATTTTATTTCATCTGCTGAAAGCAGTTGGGGAATTGTTCTTCTTTATGTCTTGTAACTCTGGAAAGAGGAGGTTGGGTGCCTTCTGATAATGGCGCAACTGTTAAAACCAGGTGGGGCAGTGTTTCTTATCTCCTTCACCACCCGTCCTCCCTCCAGGGGAATATTTTCTGCTAATGGACCATTAAGACACCCCTAAAAGCACACATCCCCAAACTTACCCTCCCCAAAATAGTACATCCACATTCCATCATCCTATTGTGAGATGCTCCACCCAGTGGGGGGAGCCAACCATTCCTACCTGGATAAAACTGGGACTCCGGAACACGAAGCTCTCTGGCTTCACTCGATTCCCGGAGGAAGACTGGACCCCTTCTCACCATCACTGGACTCTTTTCTACAGGATCATCTCTACTTCAACAGAACCACATCTGCCACTCCAGGAGGACTCACTTTTGGACTGCTTCCAACACCCTGACCAACAGGGTGTCAGGTTGCAGCTCTGACTCTGTCAGGGTTTTCCAGGATTGCTTGTTTATTTGCTTGCTTGTTTAGCTGGGTGGTTTTGTTTTCTACTGCATTTGTACTGTTAATATTCCTAGTAAAGAACTGTTATTCCTGTTCCCAAATCTTTGCCTGAAAGCCCTTAATTGCAAAATTATAATTTGGTGGGGGGTGAGGGGTTTACATTCTCTATTCTAAGGGAAACTTCAGCTTTCCCTGGCGGATACCTGTCTTTCCAAACCAAGACACCCTGCAATTAATGAAACTGGGCACAGATAAAATTTCAAGAAAAACAGCACCATGTTGCATGAAACATATCTGCAAACATAATAGCCTTTCACTGACCCCTAGATTTTCATTCATTCCAATCTAAGCATAAGCTTGTATGTTTTCACTAGGTGCAACTCCAGAATATCTAAATATTCAAAGTCCACCTCCCACTGACCTTTGCCTGTCAGAGGCAATACCATATTCAGGCTATCTCAAAATCTTCTGAAATCAGAGTATGAAATCTTTGCCAGAGAAAAGGGGAGTAAACTGTTTAGCCAGCACCTTATCCTTGCAGAACATTTGGAGCACTGATGAGCTCCTTTTCTCATTCAATCAATGTGCATTTAGTTCCCTACCTGATTTGAAGCTCTATGTTGTTTTAAATTAATCTTCTGCTGATGGTGATTGTAGCTAAATCTTTTCTGAATGCATAGCAAGGATGCCACAGATTAAAGTTACCTTTAAGGAGGTACTCTGATGATGGCAAAGTGTAAAGACATCAAAATCACTTATTTAATTATTTTTCAGATTAACTCTCCCCCTTTCCACTCCATTCTATGATTTACAGTGCTATGGGATGGGAAGAGAGATCAAGACTTTGTTCTGTGCATCCGAGAGAGACCATAGGATTGCAAAGTCTAAGTATCTTTTACAGCTCAATTCCTAAACCATGGTATTGCAGAAGCTTCCTACATTCCACCCTTATTGTAAAGATAACCGCCACTTCTCAGACAGCAGCAATGAAATCACTAGAAATTACAGGTCTGTGTAATCAAAGAAATGGTACTGAACTGTGAACTGTAAAGATTCAGCAGTGGGAACCACTCCAGCTGCTTCAATCCACCCCACTAAAATACTGGACCCTTTGCCTAGTACAGTTTCAAAATACCATTTTTCCTTGGCTTACTGAAGTATCTTGAAATTAGGCAAGCTGCATTACTTTATTTCAAGTGCTTTATGTAGAAGTCTCTGTGCTCTCCCTGTCTAATGAAGTGTCATAGGCTAGGAAAAGCCTGATTTTGTTCCAATCGGGGTCAGTTTGTGTGATTGACAAGTAATTTATCCAGTAGAAGACAAGCTGCGACTTTTGGCGAAATGCTTAAAAAGGCTGGGGGGGGGGGGGAGGAGCGATCCCTCTTTGTCGTCGGTGTGGCAGGCCGGGGACAGGGAGCGGCCGGGCCGGCCGGCCTCGGTGCCCCCCCCCCCCACCCCGGGGCGGCTGCGCCGGGCCGGGCCGGCTGGCCTCGGTGCCCCCCCACCCCGGGGCGGCTGCGACGGGCCGGGCGGGCCGGGCTGGGCCCCGATGCTGCTGGAGTCGGGGCAGGCCGGGTCGGAGCTTTAGGAGCCGCTGTCTCGCGGAGAGGCGGACAGCATGGAGAGAGAGAGAGCTCGGACGGAGTGCCCCTTCGCCCTTGTTCTTCTTTTCAAGCCGAAGAAACCAGCGCACGGCTTCTAAACGACTCAGTTTCCCGCCGCAGAGCCACGTGGGCAGCCCAGCAGCCCGAAAAGTTTAACCTTTCGTTGTGAGCAGATGGATTTTCCTAAACATCATCTTTCTCCGGAAGAAGAACAGTTATAGCGAAGGAACTATGGAAAGACACGGCATGAAGCTACAGTCGGTAAGGGAAGAGTGAAAAGGACTTTAAGGCAAAAAGGACAAGGAGTGGCCTAATTTTGGCTGGACATTTCTGGTAAACTATAAAGACTGAACTGGTTTTGTTTCCTGTAACATATAAATGCTTTTGGGGGGATGTAAGGTTCTAGTTAAAAGTGATATGAAGCTTTTTTTGCTCCTAAAGAAAGAGGAGATTTGTTTTTGGGTCTGGAGATGATTTTGGAAATAGAAAAAGAGAATCTTTGTGTCATACTAGAGAAGGCATCCTTAAACAGTACCCCAGTAAGCAAATATGGCCTATGTGCAGTGTTGAGAGAACTGCTAATGGGTATAGTATGTCTATATAGAACCCAGAGAGACTCCTTTCCTAAAAAAACTGATAAAAGATTATTTTTAAAATGGTAAAACTGGCTGAAGTTGCAAGTCATGTCTTTTTATGTTGAGTGAAGAAAGGTAAAAAACTTAGAAAGAGAAAGAAAGATGTTTTAGAAGTTTCATTTGTTGTTGTTGTTGTCTTTTTTCCCCTTTTTTTGTTGTTTTTGTGTGTATTAATAAACTATCTTTGTAATTTAAAGATGGGCCTGGTTTGCTTTATATTCTTCCAGTCAAATAAAATATAGAACGTGATTAAACCATCACATGAAGGTGTAACAATAATTTTTACTTCTAAAAGTAAAACATTTAGGATATTTTTGCTCTGATGCACCAAAGCCCTCATTACAAATACAACCATTTCAATGGCATAATAGTTAACATACTGAAATTAAGAATTAAGGGTTCAGCGAGATCGACACACCAAAGCTAGAAACATTTTCTTTCTAAAAAAACAGAAGGAGATTTTTACACAGATGTTCAGTAATGAAGGGAAATTACAACAGCAGGAAGGTTTTGTATAAACACAGGCTAGATTTCTAGCTCTTCCTGTCTTCTTTCATTTAATTCAGTTCTCATGAATCACACAGCAAGGTGTCACCAAGTTTTCAACTGTTTTTACATATAGGCATTTTTACAGTTTGATTTGTTCTGTTCCAGGTATACTAAGAAGACAGCTACACATATCCATATTTCATACTAACTTCCTAAACGAAGAGGGTCTTGTCATATGTGATTTCTAAAGCATTACATTAAGATCTTGCTTTACAGATTACAGGGTATTCATATCCTGTTAGCCTTCTCAGATCAAATTAAACTGATATTATGGAATGTAAAGTGATATATCTGCAAAGACACAAGTATAATTTATCTGTACCTTGTGATGATAGACAGTTGGGCTTTCTGTGCAAGCAGAGGCTTGATATTTCTCTCACACAAGATCTATTGCTAAAATTTCTCCATTTTCACTAGTTTTTCCTGGTGTTCATTTACAGAAGTAACATGACAGCGAGAGATGTTTTCCCTCTTGAATACATAAGAAAATGGAATGCTGTTTCCAAGATGGTAGTATTAAAACAGTCAAATAAGAAATGCCTGGAATTGTATCAATTTTAAAGATTGGTTACGTGGTTGTTCATACCCCTTTCACTTTTGAGCTTTTGAACTTCTACAACTGGGGAAAATGAGGGGCAGGAAAATTCACAAAAAAACCACTAAAATCTGCATATATTTTGCCTCTTTTTAAAAATTGGCCTCATCCTAAAGCTAGCATTATTGCCATCCACAGATACATGGTGAAAAAAGTTTGTTGATGCTGGATTCCTTCAGGAACTTATATGGATTTTGTCTGCCTCACATAAATCCATAAAATATATTGATGCCATGTATTTATTGATGCCAAGTGACAGCTCTACAGCTATAAGTGGAGTTCCACACCAGAGGTCTTCACTACCCCTCATTACTCATTGTAATTCTTATCCCATTTTAGACAGAACAAGCTGGTGCTGATTTCTTATGAAGAAAATAATTCTCCATGTTTTGTATTCCATATGGTTCCACATTTCATCCTCTGTGCTATGGAAGTAATATACAGTCCTTGGTCTAAATTGGTGTGCTTCAAATCTTTTCAGAGGTCCAAAATAAATGAAGTGGACCTACCAGTGGTTCGCTTGTTTGTTTGTTTTAGCACCTAGTTGACTAAGTCCAAGTAATAACTGCTAATGAGAATAAACTGAGGATTTCATTTGCTTCTGCAAGACTTCAATAAATACTAACGTTCCCATTAACTCCCAAGATATACTACCACTTTGACTGATTGAATGTAGAAACCAGAATTTTAAAATTCATTAAGAATATTTTTGAGAATTTCTTTACTCTCATGTCAGCACCCAATTCATAAGAATGCTTCAGAGGTGGAAGTGTATATGGTGAGCAACAAGCAACGTGATAGCTAAAAAATTAATCAGAATTCATCCTACATGGCATCAGTAAATTTCATGGATTTATGTAAGGCAGACAAAAGACACATAAGTTACTGAAGGAATCCTGCATCATCAAAATTTTATCACAACTGAGATATGATCCAGGGGTTAAATGGTCAATTATATGCTTGTAACAGCCCACTGGGCAATTTTCCAGTCAGATATCCAGTCACCATTGCTAAAGCTCAGTGAAATTTACACCATGTCCACAGAATGTAAAATGACTGCATGAAATCTCGTATCTCAAGGCAACAAAAACATACTATCTGATCAGAACTGCCCATAGTTTTCTCTGCAAAACCGTGTCTTATTTATGTTATCCAGACTTGCAGGTGAATTATTTCTTTGCTTGATACAAACTTGATATAAACAGCTGGTGTACGAATTAGTGAATGGGACCCTTTGGGAACCTGCCCTTGTGGGTAAAGGACAACAAGCAGAGTAAACAGAACTGACATCTGTTCAGAATCCTTAAGGACTTTCTCCTTAGAGTAAAAAAGCCTTCCTTCCCATGCATAAGAGATTGGGCAAGGAGGGCAGGGGACATGCAGGGTCAGAATGACCCTCCTAATCAAAGTATAAGAAAGAAATGCACATCCAGTGGAAACAGTGGCATGTAACCTGGGAGTAACACAGGGATGATGCCTGGGTGTATAAGGATTGGATCACATAAGCACAACTGGAGCTGGATTTGGCAGTGGATGTGAAAAATATTAGGAATGTCTTCTACAAGTACATTGGCCTGAAAAGGATGATCAAAAAAATATACCCTCCCTAAAAAATAAGACAGGAGAGATGGTGACAACTGACATGAACACTGTGCAGGGGACAAGTTCCCCTCCGTCAGCTGCTGGGAGCTTGGGGGTCCCCCATGAATGCTCTGTCCAGCCCCCAGGGGAGTCAGGCCAGGCGTGTAGGGAGCTTTACTGCTCCAGTTCTAACACCAGGTCAGTGCAGAGGAAAAAAACACTCACAGTAAACTGAGATGTGATTTGTACTCAAAAACATTTTTCCCCAGTTCTCAATAGTAATCTCCTTTCCCCCATCTCTCAAGCCCCCGAGTCTTTAGACAGAGACTGGGGGGGATGAAGTCCCTCCCATTGCTGCAGATCAGGCTCAAATCTGCAAGCCTGGTGAAAATTTTCAATAATGATGCTTATAAGGAAGACAGAGAGAGGATTTTTACTAAGGCCTGCCTGTAAAGACAGGACAAGGAGAAATGGCTTTTATATGAAGGAGGTAGGTTTATATTAGATACAAGGAAGATTTTTTTATTTTTTTTTTATGAGTGTGGTGAGACACTGGAACAGGTTGCCCAGAGTAGCTGTGGATGTCTTATCCTTGGAGGTGTTCAAGGTCAAGCTGTATGAGGCTTTGAATAACATGGTTTAGTGAAATATGTTGAGGCAGGACTACATGATCTGTAAAGGTCCCTTCCAACCCAAACCATTTTATGATTCTACATTACTATAAGCTTTTATCCTTATAACAACATTGCATTTTGCATATAGTTAATATGGTACATATCCTGTCAATATCCTGTTTAGGGTCATTATGAAATTATTAGGGGAGGCAAATGAAAAATTAGCTCCCTTGCAGCACTGTTGGTCATTCTGGAGATGGTCCCATGAGGTTGCATTCCTATGTGTTTTCACAGCTCTTAAATCAGCATTACATATATAGCTGAAGTGAGTAAAACAGCTTAGGTGACTGGTTTCCTCCTTCTTCCCCATCCCAGATACCTGCTTAATAGTTTTAGAGTCTGTTCCAAGACTACCCCACTGCTTTTCCAGCACAAGCAACTATGTAGCAAATGAGAGCAAGAAACAAACCTGGTAGAAAAATAACCTGTTATTTAAATAGATTGTTGTTGTTGTTATCGTTTGCCACACAGCCAGACCCAACCACAAAGGTGGTAAGATTTGGCCAGAGAAACACTTAACTACATAACCTGTAAGTAAGTTCTCAAAAAACTGCTGCAGGCCTTTCAGTGGGAACCTGCATTTGACCATCTCCTTGCTGGAAATCCTGATGTTATTACCACAGAAAGCAAAACACTTGATGTAATATTCACATATACTAGAAAGAAAGTGCATAATTACTATGTATTTCTTATCTATTATGAGTGAAAGCAATCAAAGAAAGCCTGTATTATATAGACCTACATAAAGAAAGTGACTGTTTAGAAAATCCATTGTGTTTTGTATTAGCATCTTGTGCTCTGCTCAACTGTTTCCTAGTTCCCCTCACTGTGTCATGGGTAACGTATATCTTAAAGTCACATTTACAGCAGAACTGGTGTAATCTCTACTACTCACACAACACCAAGCATTAACAGTGAAAATGCATCTTCTTTCCAACTCAACTACTGATTTACAAAATCATAGAATCATATAGCTTGGAAAAAACCTCTAAGATTACAGTCAATCTGTAGTAGTGCTGCCAAATCCACCACTAAACCATGTCCCTGAGTGCCACATCTACACATATTTTAAATACTTGCAGAAATGGTGACTCAACCATGTCCCTCGGCAGCCTGTTCAAAAACTCAACTCTTTCCTTGAAAAAATATTTTCTAATATCCAAGCTAAACTCCCCCAGCACATGGCAAGAGACCACTTCCTCTTGTCCTATCTCATCGAAGATTGTACCTGTCCAAAACATGAACAGCCACTGTCTCCAGAAGAATGCTGCCAAAGGTGTCCTTGTTCTAACCAGGGCATGGTTAATTTTTGTAGTAAAAAGGAGGGAGGTTATTTTATACTACCTCGTATCATTGTCAGAGGTAGGGAGAAAAGACACTCTTCTGGGGAGAAGGGGTTCCTTCTGGTCTGGAAAACATGGTGGGGGAAGCAATTTGGTAATTGGTTACAGTTGCAGGCTCTCCAGGTGAATTCTTTCTTTTCTTATACATTTTGTCATTAGTATTGTTGATGTTACTGTTCGTTCTCTTATCACATTGCTGTTTCCAGTAAATTGCTCTAATCTCAACCCATAATCTCTGCCTTTGGTGCCTCCAGTTGGGGGGGTGGGCAGGAAAGGGAAGCAGTGTGTGCTTTTAGCAGGAATACTAAATTGGAGAATACCATTCCCATGACAAAAGGCTTTAATGAAGTCCAGGCAGATAACATCCACAACCTTTTACACATCCACTGAGCAGGTCACTTGCCATAAAAGGCAACCAGGTTGGTCAAGCAGGACCCACCTTTCACAAACCCCTGCTGACTGGGACTGATTTCTTCACTGGCCTGCACGTGCTATGTGATGGCACTAAGGATGGTCAGCTCTGTGACCATCCCTGAGTTGGAGCTCACACCTACAGGCCTGCAGGTTCTCATTCTGTCGTATCTTATAGATAGATGTCACATTTGCTAACTTCCAGTCACCTGAGACCTTCCTCATAAGGCAGAGCTGCTAGTAAATGATTGAAAGTGGCTTGGTGAGCTCTTCTGATGGCTTCCTCTGTATCCTTGGGTGGATCCCATCTGGCCCCATAGACCTGTGTGCATCCAAGTAAGGCAGCAGGTCACTAACTGTGTCCTCCTGGATTATGTGGAATTCATTCTTCTCCTGGTTTCTATCTTCCAGCTCAGAGAGCTGAGTACCCTGAGGATAACTGGTCTGATTATTAAAGACTGATACAAAGTAGGCATGAAGTACCCCAGTCTTTTCCTCATTCTTTGCTGCAATGTTTCCCCCAGCGTCCAATAAAGGATTGAGATTCTCCTTGGTCCTCCTTCCATTCTAATGTATTTGTAAAAACACTTTTTGTAATCTCTTACGGCAGTGGCCAAATCAATTTCTAGCTGGGCTTTTACCTTCTAACTTACTCCCTGCATAACCTAAAAATATCCTTGTAGTTCTCCTGAATTCCTGCCCCTTCTTCCAAAGTTAGTAAATCCTCTCTTTTACCCTGAGTTCCTATGGAAGTTTTCTATTCTTTTAAACCAGTTTTCTTTTCCACCATCTTGTCTTTCAGCACATGGGGACAAGTGTGCCCTTGTTCCTGTAAGATTTTCTTTTTGATGAATGTCCAGTCTTCCTGGAACCCTTTGTTATTAAGGACTGCCTCCCAAAGGCACAACCTCTGTGACTTTCTTTCACAAAGAAACCACCATCAGGTTGAAAGGTGACAGGCCAAAGTGTGCCCTCCAGAAGTCCAAGGCAGTGGCTTTGCTGACTTCTCTCCTTTTCTGAGAATCAAAAATTATCATTTTAGTTTGCTGGCCTAAGTTGGCCACCACATCACCCACCAAGTCTAGTAACAACAGCAGGTGTAGTGGAGCACCTTAGCTGGCTGGCTCCCTCACAAGCTGCATCAGAAAGTTATCTTCCACACACTCCAGGAACCTCCTAAACCGCTTCCTCTCCAATCTGTTGTTTCTGTCTGTTTCTGGCAGACATCTAGTGAGCTGAAGTCACCCACAAGAACAAGGGCCAGCAACCGCAAGACTCCTACCTGTTTACAGAATATTTAATCTACCTCTTTATTCCGGTTGGATGGTCTCTAACAGACTCCCACTAGGATATCTGCTTTGTTGGCCTTCCCCCTGACCCTTACTTGTAGACATTAGACTTTACTGTTACTATCATTAAGTTCTAGACTATCAAAACACTCCCTGACAAACAGGGCTACCCTACCAATTCTCAGTTGTTGTCTATCCCTTCTGAAGCATCACTGCAGCACTTTAGTTGTGCAAGTTATGCTACCCTGTTTCCATGATGGCAACTATGTCAATGACTTCCAGCTCTTCCTGTTCATTGTCTGTGCTGTATTGTGCAGCTGAACTATCAGTCCTGCCACTTTGGAGGGGGAAGAAGCCCTAACTGCTGTGTGAATATAAAATTAAATCTATGACATCTTGATCTGGTCTTTCTACACCAGCTACTAGGATACAGCAAAAGAACGCCACAGGAAAAGGTAAAAAAAACCACATTTCTTAAGATAACATTTTTATATTTTTCTTTTTTCTGCCAGGATAAAGTTTCTGACATTGTCACGATTCTCTCAGACACCAGCAAGTCGCACGAATCTAGAAACTCAGTCAGTTTCTCAATTTGGTTAGAAGAATATGGTGCTGTGCTCTCTGAGCTTGCAAGTGTTTTTACTTGGATGTTTTATGTTAGGCTCTCTAGAGCCTCCATAAATACGACTCTAGAAGCCCATTTATTTCATTTGAGATATTTTAACAGAATATTGAACAAAGCATTATCTCTTCAAAGAGAACTGCTACATAATATATTTATGGATTTTAATACTGATACATGCTCTGATTGTATGGATTTATGCGCTTGAGAAAGAAAGACCTAACGGATGTAATTTATAGTAAATATGTGAGATTGATACCCTTGTTTATTGATGGCAATAATCTATTAATATTTGAAATACAATTCTATTCCTATTATTTATGCATACTTTAGAACATAATTCTTTTTTTTTTTTCTGTAATGGTTTATCAGTAACCTCTCCACATTTCTACTAATTACATTTTTACAATAATATATTTTAAGGCTATACTATGTTTGTCTCCCACTTTGAAATTCATGGGCAACCATAAATTCAGAACTTTAATACAGTGTTTTGATTTTTCTTAAGAGAACAGAGCAGGTGTAAGTATGAAAAACCTCCAATTCAAAAAAAGGAAATAAATATGAAGCAAGGAATCAAAGGATTTTAAAGTCACATCAGACTCTTCATGGGGGTGGGGGGAAGAGTAAAAGAGTACAGTATACATTCTAGCTGCAAATATGTCTTTGAGACAAGATACCTGCACCATTTTTTTCATCATGTTCAGCTCAAAGTGCATAACACTAGCATAAAATGAGAACTCCTTGTTTGGGTATCTGTCTTATAGATATGCTTAATCAGGATTTACAGCCAGAATTTGGGGTGAATGCATCCACATTTCCATTCAGATATGAAAATGAGGCTAGGAAAGGCATATTAACTCTCCAGTTTTACCTGAAATTTTGTAAGACATTATCGGTTCTGTTTCTAAACTTGACCAGGATTGTCTAACTGCCACAAAAGCATACAAGAAAGTCCTGTCCAGTTGAATGTTGCAAGTACATTTCTTATACACAGGCTCTGACGAGTTTGCTCACTGCTTTCTCCCAAAACGTAGCCAAAAGAGGCCGCCTTATTTTTGTAATAACCCAGCAAATAAAGCAGTCATATAGGCAGCAGAGAATCAGTTTGTAAACCTCCTCTGATGGGATTCAAGCCATGAAAACACCCAACCAACCCTGTTATACAACATCAGAAAAGATACAGAGAAAAAAAACTAGGAATATGAACTGGCATTCCTTTCTCCTACCAGCTTGAACAGTAAGATAGCTCTTTTTGGTTCGAGGAATTTTATACTTTCTATCCATGATAGGTGCACAGGAGAAAAGAACTTGTTGGAGACAAGCAAAAAGTTGAGGAGCACAAGTTGAATACCTGTACCAGCAAACCTGTCTGCATGGAGGAATGCTTTAAGATCAAGAACTGAGGGTGGTCTAACATATTAAGATAGCCCCAACTGGCTCCTCAGCCCCTCTTCAAAGGGATAAAATTTCACCACATCCTTGCTTTCAGGTATTTCCTATTGACTTGTTCAGGCTACAGATTTTCTGGAGCACTGCTCTGAAATACAGTGCCCTTACATACTATAAAATGAGAGAAGGGCCTACAGCTCTAGAGTTTGTATTTCGATGCTGCACCTTTGACTTCTAGATGTTCATATTCATTGGTTTGAATTCTGAATTTTAAGTGGCATCAAGTCAGCTCTTCATAGTACTCTCATAAAATATGACAGAAAAGCACTAAACAGTCCATCCTTCAAGAACAATCTGATGTTCTTGTAACTAAGATTACAGTAGTTACCGCCTTATTTCATACTGATTCAGCGTTTAGCTCACTTACAATTTGTCTTTAATGAGGTGATAAGTCTTTCGATTAAAAAGAAAAACTGCAGAGAGACCTTTGCTTTTCACAGATGTGCTACTTAAAGATTTCTCTTTTTCCACACCCCAGGTGCTAGCAACTACTTTCTTTCTGGAGGTTGCCACCCTTGCAGCGCAGTGTGTGGATGATTACTGTTTAGCAGCCAGCAAACCGGCTGTATTAATTTCAACAGTTCATGTAATAGTTTGAATTAACCTAGTTTATTTTGCTGGATCTGAATTAGGAAGTATTCGAGAGCCAGTTTAACAAGACAAAATAGTGGGAGGTGGGAATTTCAAACCATCCAAGAAAGATACCCAGAGGGAGCAAACAATAATATCTTCAGCTGATGCTGCTGCACTCAAAAGGGAACATCTGTCCATAAAATAAAATGCAGTTTCAGAGTCAGTAATACTGGAACTTTAAACTACTGAATTACCAGATATTATGAATTTGATTTGAATCAGGTGTAGATATATAATTGCATTTTATCTAATTAACCATAGCAAACAATCCCTGATCCAATAGAAAGTTATGGCAAATTATGTTTGTTCCAAAATAAAATTTGCCTGCAATGCCACAAACAAAATACATTAAAACCACTTTGGGAGGGGAAAGTAAACTTATAGTACTTTGGTATGTTTTATCATAGTAGTGCAGCTTTTTGGATCCATATATAAGTACCACAAATCAAAATGACATCTCATGAAATCACAGTTTGAGAAAAGCTTGTTCCAGCCTGTTTTGGTTTGGTATTTTGGTTTGGTATTTTGAGTTATTTTCTTACTTATTTTAAGAGGATTCATGCTTCCTAGGTTTTGAAGAGATACCCTTATATGGAAGCAAAGGAATTTTTATAGAACAAAAAGGGGAGAGGTGATCTCTGTGTGTCAATGAAGCTATGGAATCCATGTGAAAGATCAGGGTACCACTTATAGGAAATTCCTACTAATTGTAGGAAAACTTGCAACAACCTTGTTCATACAAAACATTGCCTTACTTCTTAGGTAAGCCCATGATAATTAATCACAGTGTGATCACTGGGACCAGAGTCACAATGATTAGAGTTAGAAGAATCTCATAACAGGGTTAAGGGCACATTGCTTTGATTTTTATAATCTTTTGACTCAATAGTCTAAAAGCTTTCTCCTGAAGTTCAAGACAAGAGTAAATGCCATTGTTGATGTCTTTATGAGTTTCATTGTTGATTGCATATATGAGTTTCATTGTGATTGAGCACTGCTTCAAGAACTTGTTTTTGAAATTACACTATGAAGATCAAACATATCAACACGTTTATTATTGAAAATTATAATGCTATATGGAGCAGATGACTGTAGAGAAGACTTAGATTTACCTTAAAAATTGCTTGTCTTAACTATTATCATTAAAATGTGCAGCTGAGGATGAGTCAAAATCAAGCAATCAAGCTAATTGCTCTTGATGTAGAATGGAAACAAAACCCAGATTAGAATTTTGAATGATCACTGTTAAGCTAGAAAAAAGTCTAGGATGAACATCTCTGGAACTACATGTGGTTTAAAATCCTGGTCAAGTTTCAGATCAATATTTTATCTCAACATTTAGACGAGACATTTAGACTATTTGAACAACATTGCAGCTCCTTTAACATCTAAGATTAAGGGAATCTATAAAACAAAATTAACCAGACTACTAAGAGTGCCTTTAGACAAGTGAGGTCTGTATATGGAAAAAAGCCCTGCCCTTGCCTTTTGTATAGATGTGCTGATGAACAGGTGAGTGGGTGGTTGCAAGAACACAACTCTTCTCTGCTCATCCAAACCAGTTTTTCATTGACAACAGAGACAAAGCTTTCTGCTTTCTGGCTGCTGGTTTAGGTCCTCTGTGCAAACTCTAAAGATAAACTGCACCACCCTCCCCCCCGCCACACACACAACCCTCTCCCCAAACCAAAGCCAAAACCCAAAACTAGAACCCAACACACATAATCCCCAAAAATCAAAACACCATCACTCCCACCAACACCACCACCACCACTTAAAAAAAAACCAAAAAAAAAAAACAAAAAAAAAAAAAAAAAAAAAAAAAACATAAAAAAAACAAACAAACCATTCACAAAAATTTGCAACCCAAAGCCAAATTTTAAATCTGTAAATTATTTTCTCTTTGTGAAACTGGGAAAGCAAAGAACTACTTCAGGACTGATATTTGCACTGCAGAAATTCTATTCTCTGAATTGTTTCTGTTTAGGTTGGTTCGTTTGTTTTTTTGTTCTATTGTTTTGGCAGTGTGTATTCAATTATTTATTTCTGTTATTATTTCTGTATTTCCTAGAAGCACTAAAGAGAATCTGGGTTTGAGTAAATTAAGTTATCCAAGACATTTAAAAAGTTGCAGCCATTTTTTATGAGTCGGTTTTGCACTTTTAGTTTAAATTACTGGGAGCTGCATATAGTGGACATCTTTTCAAATGAAGTAATTATCATGTGTATACTCAAGAAGATAATGGGACAGTTCCTCCAAAAATCCCTTTTACCATAAAATTGCTATGGATTTTTCCTGTTTGGGTAAAGCAGCAAATAGTATTACATACTCTGGATCACCATCTGCTGGTACCTGACTAATTCTTTATTCACTAGAGCAATTACTTTTTTTTCTCAGTGAACAGCTTTGTATTTTCTGTGGTTTGGAGTCTTAAAGGGATTGGGGATCAGAGATGAGGGGAAAGTTCCTGTTTTACTAGGAAGTGGAGAAGCTGACTAAATTGAAAAAAAGACTGTATTTCACAAAAATATTCGTGTCACCCACAGCAAATACATTACACAGCTATGTCTGTTTTTACAGCTCACTCTTAGAATGCATCAGTACTTTGGAATGCATAGCTCAGGACCTGTAACAATCCATGCAATGCAGGGCAACAGGGGCTTGGCTACATAGACTCGCTTGGGAGGACAGCAAGAAAAGATTACATGAGATACTGGGGTATAAATATATAATGGATCTTAATAAATTATTTGTCTCACAATGGCCATTGTCATTACAGTTCCAGTATGAAGCAATAATCCACTCTCCAGAAGTGGTGCCTTGGGAGAAAACAGCAACCACTGTTTCTGTGTTGTCCTTCCAGTATCCCTAATATTGACCTGTCTATGGAGAAGAGTTGGCTAGGAGTTTCATATAATTTTTTAAACTTTACTCTGTGAAAACTGAAATATGTCATGAACAGAGTCAAACAGGCATGACTGTATCCTCTCTGACTCTACCAGCTAGCTCAGGGAAAGTACTGGAACCACCATGGGCTGCAGTTGCAGGATGGTACCATTTTCCTACTTGGTATCCGGAGCTGGAGAGAGCCTCAGCTGTAGGTTTGGGCTAGCTTCTCCCTGGGAGACTCAGAGCCAAGTCATTAAATCCCAAAATTCTTTATCCCACTGAAAATGCTAGAAAATTGATTTACTTTTTCCAAAGAGAAGAGAATATTTTTTGAAATTTCCATGGAGGGGAATTTCAGTTGCCAGAATGTTCTGAGCAAGATTACTCAGTGCATTGCTGTCTTCCTAAATCCAGCAATTGCTAGTCATTCCTTTGGGAAATGAAAAAGGGGCCAAAGTTTTCCTCTCCAAACACATGTGCAAGCACACACACACACATCTTAATATCTCCTGGAGCCGTAGTGATTTCAGCAAATGTTTTCAATGGGCCCTGTAACTTTTTAATTCTGATTAGTTCAACTCCCAGCTCCCAGCAGTACTGCTTCACTTAGCATAAATTATTAATTTATTACCAAGAATTTCAAGGGGATGAGGAATAATTCAGCTTGATAAAAACAACAACTACCAGAAGGAGACAACTTCCCATGTAGTAAGAGGAGATGATTTCTATTTGTTGCTTTTCAAATGAAAACATATGGAAGGATGACCCAACTGGACATGAAAATCCCCCAGCCTCATCACTAAAATTATTACTAATCAGGCTCGTAAAAGCAAGCAATACTAAATATATACTGCTTTATATCAACTAAAGACCTCTCTTAGCATTTGAGGGAGATTGAGTTGTTTTCTAGTGTGATTTTTTTTTAAATCCTGATGTAGTTTTTCAGGACAAAAATCCAAAGTTTTGAGCATTGTGAAGAAAACCATACTATAACATGAATTTGTTGCATACTGTAAAAACTATCACATGAGACCAACAGATTCTCTCCTCTGAAACAAACAGGAAAAGCAGAATCGAAACTGGGAGAAGGGGAATCTTAAAATATATTTTTGTTCTAATTAACTGTAAAAAGCTGATTGCATTAAGGAAAGAAAATATCTACCTAGAACCCTGCATTGCTCAATTTTACTGGAGCATCAGAATGTAGCTTTTACCAGTGGCACCACTTTAATCTGCTGTTCACATGTACAGAAAACAACCAGACAAAACCAAAACAAAACTGAAACACAAGCATTTACACATATTTTATTTGATAAGGTAGGTTTGATATGAATTCCAGAACACAGAAGGGGTTGAAATTAGGTATTGGTATATATGTGCTAAAGTGGTTCGTACATTCCTGTTCACTGTAGTCCTTGTATTGAGCTGGGGTGCACCCCTCAGATGGTTCTTGACCTTTCTAGCTCTGCCATTTCTGTGCAGCATTAGCAGGGGATCGGTTTGGTCATCTGTACAGGCTAGCCACTCTCAGATAATCACTTCCAAAAAGTATCACCAGTAGTGAATCAGCAGGAATCTGTGTAGGAGGCTGCTCATTACACCTGGGGACTGTTCTCACCTACTCACCTGTTCAGACATATTCTACAGCACCTTCATGTCGACAAGCACTTCAGCTACTGCAGAAGAATTGTAGTCCCCTGAAGACAATAATTATTGGAGGCTAATGCTGCCATAACAATCCTACCTTCACTTTTAATCAATAGAAACCAGATCAATGTTATTAGCCACACGTAATAGATTTCAAATCTGTTTACATAACTTCTGTCCTGAGATCGAACAAATAGGGTCAGTGAGAGCTCCCAAGGCAGAAAATCAACTAGGAAAATGAAATAGTTAAAGGAAAATAGTTTTTGACAGCTGTGGAATAAGGACTGAAGAGACTAAATCATATTTATTGTCCTTCCACTCCTCTTCTGTGACTGCCTTCCGCCCTGCTCCCCCTTCCCAAAATGCCTACAGCTCTCTGGAGACTGCATTAAACAGAGATAATGGAGTCACCGGTGGAAGAACCCAGAGCAAATACTGCCACCAAGTGTCCAACGGACCTCTTTGCAGTGCAGGCTCCATCTACAGCTGCGCATGGAGATGAGGGTGTTAAAACACGGCAGCCATTGGTGGTGGATGCTCATATACAATTCTCTCTGGTACAACGTCAAACGGTTAACAAATCTGACTGTACAGGTCAATGCAAACCCGTCCTCCTGGGGACAACGGAGATGCATTAGAGTCTAAAAAGTATAGCCAGGGTGGGAAATCATTCTCCCCATGTCTGGGCTTCTGTAGCTGTACAGCCTATTCCATTTCCTGGAATGCCTTAAAATTGAATTTAAATGTTTTCTCTTGGCTCAGAACTTAGGTGTGCTGACAAGAGCTTCAGGAGAAAGCCCACTTAAACATGTGGATTCACTGCCGGCATCCTCATGGATTGCCATTAATGTGTGTGTCTCAGTCAATGCACTGACCACAGTGCAACAACACCCTACAACATCCAGAAGGATGTCCCAGCCCACTGAACACACCCAGGACAGCACCCACCCAAAAGCAGGAACCAGCTCCTGGGCCTTACCCCTTCTTTCCTCCTATTGGGAGGTGACACCATGCTGCCTGCCTGGCCCTCTGACTCACTGGCAGAGGTGAGTGATGAACAGGTGAGTGGGTGGTTGCAAGAACACAACTCTTCTCTGCTCATCCAAACCAGTTTTTCATTGACAACAGAGACAAAGCTTTCTGCTTTCTGGCTGCTGGTTTAGGTCCTCTGTGCAAACTCTAAAGCTAAACTGCACTACCCCCCCCCCCTCCACACACACACAACCCTCCCCCCAAACCAATGCCAAAACCCAAAACTAGAACCCAACACACATAATCCCCAAAACCTTTTTCCCCTCTTTATCTTTTGATCTTACTGCTCAATTTCAACAAAATCTCACTGAATGTACGTAGTTTTTGAAAATTGGTGATTTCCAGTGAAAAAGACAGTGAAAAAACCCTAGCTGAGTTTTATTCTTATTAATTTTGTGAGATGGCTGATTCATAAAAATGGCAGGGAACAGATGGCTTCTCATTAAAAATATTTATACTTCAAATTTTCACTGTTTATTATTTTAAGCAGGTAATGTACAAACAGTCCTTTGTAGTCATCAAAAAGAAATATGTGTCCTCTGAACATGTTAATTTTCACTCTGTAACTTACTATATGAACGATGTAAATTCAATTTTTGAGGGAATTGGGTTCAACAACAATAATCAGAACAAAAAGCAGGAGCAGGAAAGTTCTCTGGTTAAACTGTCTTCAGAGACGCTTGAAGGAGACTGATGGTGAACAGAAATTGTGCAGCTTCTTGAATCTTAGGAAGCACCAAGGCAGGTTTGTAGGAAGCTGAAAGGCAGAGATTAAAGAAATGGTGAAATTAAAGGATTAAGAAAGCCAACTGAACTTATGAGGAATTTACAATAAATAAAGCTGTAGATTAAAGCAGAAACATGACTATATGGAATAACCAAAGTAAAAACACAGAAGAGATTAAATAGAATATGTAGCTTGAATATTACATATGACATAAAGGTGAAGACTAAAAGCCTGAATATGACATCGGAAGATAATCAGATAATCAATGTCTCTAAGTGGAATTCAAGACTCTTACCAAGAATATAATTTTATAGGCAGCAGTAGGTTAATTATTCTGTGTGTATTTGTTATCAGTATGATAGAAATTAGTACTACTGGCCATAGTTGAGCCTTGGGATCCTTATATTGACAAAGAGGAAATTCTTACTTAGGAAGGCTAGTTATAAACAAGATAGGAGTGATTTAATGTAAGTGTTGAAAAGAGGAAGATTACAGTTAATCCAAGTAGTACAGATACCACAGCAAAACAGAATGTGGGATTTCAATGTCACCAGAGAATGTGGGCAGGGAGTTGGCTGTTCCTGTGTCTCCACAGAGGATCTGGGGCCAAGGATGACCCCTCCATTTGGGAGCTCTCACAAGCAGCACGGGAATCTAACACTGTCTTTCAAGTCAAACTTTGACTCTCGGCAGGAAAACCGATATGAATGTACACTAAAGAATGCATCTGTCAGCATGAATGGACCAGATACTACTTTTCTGTTATTTTGTAAGGGAATCAGGGTATACGTATGAATAATCACATACGAGAAATAGGAAGAATAATGCTTACATTCACTATTCAGACCTGAAAGACAGCTCAAAAGACCAGTGCTTGCTAACACTGTCACTTTAGGATAAACAGAGACTTCCTTCTCTGACAGTCTCTGGTGTGTGGCCTATCTGGAGAACACCACATATATATTGTATTTCTGCTACCAACAAATGTTACTCCTCTGCTTAAAATTATATAATTTGTTAGAGTTTGTTTCCCCTTTCCAAGAAAGAAAGAGGTCAGAAGTGCACCTAACCCTTCATAGTTTTACACATCAATCACTACGAGGACTGTAATATGATTCCCCACAGTGGGGTTTGGTGCTGCCTAACAATTAATCTTATATACATTTGGTGCAAGACAGCTCTGCAAGGCAATTTGCTTCCAGTGGAATTTTCGAATATACTTTAAAGCACTTAAGTGTAAAGCTTTGTAAAATGAATAATCCATCACAAATAATTAGAGCTGTCCTTAGAGGACTTGGCTAGTTAGTCAGAAACAGATGTGTCGTGTTTATCTTACTGGTTAGGCATGGCCAGAAGAGTCAGCTTTTCTGATAGAGGGTCTGACTTGGATGGTAGTTAGCAATTCCAGAGGGTGCCAATATACAGCCTGTTTAATGTGGAAGAAGTCCACAAAGGAAGGAGAGAATCGAAAAAGAAGTAGCAAGTACTTTTTCAGTGGTTAAAAGGAGATGTGACAAGCTATTTACTTTCTTCTCCCCATGTGGCATTCACTATTCAACTAGCAATTGCCAGTTTTCTGCAATTTCTTTTCTCTCATTATGCTCTGCACCCGGTTCCATAATTAACTAGAACATCTTGCCCTCAGGTTGCAATTCCTTCCTGCTTTTAAGCTAATTATGTACTTTTTAGTCCAATGGTAAACAAATTCTTTTCTCCTTCACTACTTTAAGCTAGGTTTGACTCCTCATACATACTCAATATGCCTGACTGGCTCTACTGTGCTGTGTTTGCGTACAAAACAAAGGTTTGGAAATGGATCCTGGAAGGATTAGAGTTTGACTTTCTTCATGGTACAGTCTCACCTACTTCTTAAAAAGGTCTCACTTATTCACCAGTAATATTCAAGGATCCCACAGACCTATACAGGATAAGACACATGGAATTTAAAGACATGTAGCGAAATTGCAATATGAGGTCTGCCAAAATTCAAAGGAACTATAAGGGGAATAAGAAGACTGAGGTGAACAGGATCATCTGTGTAGAAGATTTGTGCATATGCATCACCAAATTTCAAAAGTGTTTTTAGTTCAAACTAGATAAACAAGAGTAGATAAATTCTGCAACAACATTGTTGTGTGTCATCAATCTTTGGATCTAGGTCACATAAATCTGCTAGAGAGCACTTTGTTGTTGAAAAAGCTGAAAGAAAAATTATATTTGTGATAGGGTGAAGTGAGATAGATTACTTTTTTTCTGTCAGCAATATAATGAAAAAATGTCTTTAGGTTATGTTGTGTCAGTTTTATGAACAGGTTACTCTATCAAGCAGTATATTTAAAAAAATTCGAAAGGTCATTAGGTCAGGAAATACTTAGCTGAAAGTGTACTAATGAACCAGCAGTACATACAGCCTGCGGTACAGAAACATTATAAGCTTTGGAATTTTTTTACGCACAGTCAAACAAAAGCTGCAAAAATGAGACTGCAAATATAAATTTCCTACTAACAGATTAGTTGTGCAAACACAGGATCCACTGGGAAAAGGAGGAATAATTTATGGTACTAGTTGTCCAAATCTACTTATGCCCTGTTAAGCCCTTTGCTTTGACAAACAAGATGTAGCTTTGTGTCTCTTGGACCTTAAATGAATATCCCAGATTTCTTAGTGAGAAGCGGGAGATTGCAACTCCTTATACTAAACTGTGCTTAGAACATATATTCTTAGGCATAATTCCAGGCTAACTGTCTCCCAAGATGAGTTTGACTGATTCCCAGACAAAGCAAACAGTGCAAGGGGTGGGTGAAATGGTCCTGCTGGGATGTACAAAGGGCACAAACACCTCCAGACTCCAACACTGGGTAGATTTCAGCTGGAAGAAATGGTCTGGGCAACGCTGCTGTGATGCTGGGGCAACCCAGAGGTTCCCCTATTGTTCTCTAAGCCAGGTCCTCCCTGACAGCTATCGGGATGATAACAGCTTTAGCTGTGTTAACAGCGGTATGTTAAGAGTGATATTTAGCCACAGTTGACCTCTTGTCTTAACACTTCTCAGCTGCTGCAAAGGCTTGAACTTCTAACTATCCATTAAAAATTCAAAAGATCATTTTAAATCGTGCTTCTCCCTCCCCTGGAGGCAGCAATTTTGAAAAATGCCCTGGAGTTCAAACCGAGTGCACATGTTGTCCTTGGCTGGTGTAGTATTTCAGAACTCAGGAATCTATTTTCTATTCTGAAGCATATTTTACATCGACTTCTGCATCTGATCAATAAATGCAAAATACACAGATAAAAAAAATACAGAAAGTGTGCTTAATCATATTTAAGTATTTCAACGAACCAACTTCTTGATATTCAAAGGGTAGGATTATTTCCTGTAAAAGGTTTTCATGCTTCTATTTCTTTCAAATTGCATTCAGCAACTCGAGAAATGACCTTTAATAGAATCATGCTGGGTGTTCCCATTGTATCAAGCAGAGAGATGCTGTATCATCTCTAGTGCACCTAGGGAACCAGTATGAGGGAGAGATTTAGCACAGAAACTTGGAATTCAACCTCATTTGTCTTCAAGACTTTATCCTCCATACTGGTCTCATTTTGGAAGATTTGTTCTTGCTGTAGACCTGTGGAATATTAATTCAAAACCTCAGTGTGTGCTTGTCCTGCTTCCAAATCATCCATTCCACCAAAATGTATGTATGTAATTAAAGTAGTATTGTTTAGAGTATGAATGGTGCAGTCGCCATTCTCTCAGAGGAAGTATCAGCATCACACAAGCAAAAAGCCAAAATAAAACTCGATCAAAACAAACAGACAAATGAAAAGTAAACGTTAATGAGTAAGAAATTTGCCCCAAAAGATCTTGTATTACATAGCATTTCATGTCCTTGGATAGGCCTTGTTATCTGTCCTAGATGAAAAGTACTTCTAGTACTAATACACATAATTAAAGGTACTCACAGTAGCATGAATTCTGTACCTCCTACGACTTTTTTCTTGTGTTCTTAAGGAGCCCCTGACACTAGAGGTGCTGTAAATTACAGCATAACCCTTAGCTCTTTTATTCCAAAAATAGAAGCTTGCTGAACTGCCAGTGTGACCAGGTGATGGTTTTAAAAAGAGGAACGATAGGACCATTTACTGGCAGTTAAGAGAGTCTTACAGAGACTTCAAGGTTAAATCTCTCATCAGTGCTGCTGCTTTTCAGATCTAAGTAACTTGGACTGCAGGTGAGGGTACCGTTCTGTGTAAAAATGCTCAACCCCGTTGTGATGGCTCCAGCTCTATAAACTGTACTGGTTGCCATTTTTACAGCAGGGAATCTTTGTTGTCTGCATAATGAGTGTCTCCACAGGGAACCACATTGAGCACTGTATATTCACAGTAAATTACCTTGGATCCCAATAACAATGAGTGATTTATCATTAAATGTAAGGAGTATAAGTACAGAATTTTTTGTGACTTTCTCTTCATTTCCCAGCCAGTGAGGATTCCCACTGACTGGTTTAAGTTCCTGCTTATCATCTTCTTGCAGTTCCAAGCTCCAGAAACACTATTAATGTGAAGAGAAAGCAATAATCACACAGAATAATAAGTTTTGTGTTATGAGTATAGGTTTTCTTGTAGACAGACATCTAAACACTCTCAGAACTTTTGCTCAGGTTTTTTAGATTTCTGATCTGTCCTCTTGAAATTCTTTGTCATAAGGAAAATGTTAATTTTTGCTGCTAGAGCTTGAAAATTGGTACTATACTCGAGCTTATACTGCCCTAGCAGGATATCTCTATTTACTTAAGTAAAAAAATAGTTCAAGAAGTAGGTAAGTAGCATTGTTTGGATTGTGACAGCAACAAACAAATATACAACAAGCACTGAAGAAAAAAAGAAAACACCAACTTGTCAGATCCTTGCCTCACTTTTAAACAAGAATGTTGGTTTATACCTTTATATGATCTTGAAAGTCTCCTCCAACCTGGTGATTCTGTGATTACACCAGATTGTTTTGTTTTAGGAAGAATACTCTCCGACCTGTACACACATTTACAGACTGAGTGCTAGTTACAAAAATGTTTTCCTGTGATCTTTTGCACTGATAAGGTAATGCTTTCGTGGAGAACCAAATCTCTCAAACAGGACTGTCAGTCACTATGCAGATGGTGCAGGACTCCCTATTGCAAGCATTGCAATGGCATCTTCACTGCATTAGATTAGATTCCTGTATTGTGTAATTGAGATAAATTTCTACAACCTAGTGATCCTGCTAGGACTCTAGTCCTATAAGCAGGATAACTACCCTAATAAGGGCATAATAAATTGCTAGGGGCTAATTTTAAGTAGCTACGAAACACATTCTAATTATCTTGGCGGTGGACAAAAGACTATTCGACCTTGCTGTTCCTACATATGCAGGAACAGTTTCTAGTCGTTATTCAAATTCTCTTATCTATGCACATCTTAGCCAGAAGGAGCTCCCAGGATTGCTCAGTTTCTCCACCCAGGATATCCATTGACACATCTCAATGTGCACGTAACACCTATCAACTTATCTCATCGTCCTATACGGGCTGCCAGCATAACACCTGGCACCTCTGGGAATCCAGCACTTGGGGAGATCCAGTGTCAACTAAGCAGCTGCTTTGAGACAAAGCAAGCTAGGAATTCAGTGAAGTAATTTGTCACAAATGAGTCCACTCTCCCATCTGTACAAAAATAAGCTGGGAAGTTCCTGTGAACCACTACAGAGGTACGCCCAGAGTCACCCCTTTGTACACACAGTCCTTGCAAATGCCAGCTACGCTACAACTGGAATTACAGAAAGAATTTTAATTTCTTCCTTATATCACTATTATAAATTAATTTCCCAACAGGGTTGGTCACACCTGCCTTTGCAGGAAGTACAACAAGTAACGGTACCTGTAATTCACTTTCCAGCTCAGAGGTCAGAGGTTTTCACAACACGAGATTGGCTGTTTTGTTGACTCACTGTAGCATTTCATTCCAGGAATTTTGCAAAAAACCAAAATTATTACAAAGTAAAAATAAACACGTGACCAGGATTTCTTTAAAAAAACCCAAACAAACAAACAAAAAAACCACCTTTACACAGCTATTTGCCACAAGGTAGACTACAACAGCCCTCAAGAGCCTTGACTTTCCTCTGAGAAGTCTTTCCCCCCAAATCCATTGCTTTTGTTAAACATGCACTTCTTTTGCAGTGTTTCCATCCTGTGAAGGGGTAACTTTAGTTCAAATGGGAAGTATGAAAATGTTTCTTTTCTACTGTCACAGAAAAACGAGGAAGTGAACAAAACAAGAGAAACAAGGACGAGAATGAGTCTGCTCAAATTCATACTGATTTCAAAAGTCCTCAGAGGGAAAGCTGCAAGCCACAGTAAGAGCTGGAGATTTACTGGTCAGGAGTATACGACTAGCAAGAACCAAAAACTGAACTCAGAGCAGAACCTGGGAGAAATGGAGGCAGCACCTAGCCACTCAGCCACCTCATTTACAGTCACTTTGTACAAATATAAAAGATTTTTGAAAATGGAGATCCAGAGGTTTGTGTCCACATTTCATCAAACTTGACACCATTCTGATTTTTTTAAAATTGCTTTTATCTTATTAAGAGCTTTTCGCTGTCTGCTTTTCCGTTTAAAATATAAGAGCAGTAACTGAGAATTTGGAGGGGAAATTCTTTTTTGATAAAAACGAGTCCCAAAGTCACACTTTCTGAGAAAAGTGTGTGTTGAGGGACAATTTTACACACATAAAAAATTGTGTTTCTTTTCCCCAAGACAGTACTTTCTTCCCTTCACCCTTTATTCTCAAGATGATGTGGAGGGTTATAGTTTATCTTTGACACTGGGATGAAAATATTTCTAAAAACTGAATAGGCAATACTGCAAACACCTGAAGCTTGTAGGTTATAGACATGAAAAAAAAAATATTTTTGGCCCATGTCTTTTCAAATATGGAAGTCATCTTTGTCACTCAGAGAAGTCAGCAGAGGGATAAGCAGGACTGGATACATAAGTGTTAGGATATATAGGAAAATGTAAAGCAATCTTGTACTTGCCAAACATTTGTCAATGGTAACCATGGGGGGTTTTTTCATTCACCTTTCTTCTGAGACGCAGTTTACTCAGGGCATGTATGAAACATTGGGTTTGATTATCTCAATACTTTTGAAAATTTTAACTGAAATGTTCTTGAAATCACAGCTGAATACTATTAACAAAATTATATATAATGAGTAGGTTCTGTTAAGAATGTAAAAATTTTAAATTTTTGAACTTTACAGGTTCTAACTATGAAGCTGCTTTTTTTACAGTTCAACAATAAAAGAACCCAGAATTATTTTACTGTCTTTTAGATACTTTATGTTTCTTCATACTCCTGCTCATCTTCTCTATGCAGCTAGCAAATTATTAAGAATCACATTGCTATATATTTGCCTGCTGTGTGTACAATAAGCTGTGCTGTTGGTTTATATTTTTATACTACCCAAAACAACCTTTCTAGCTTTCACCAGTCTGTGTGCCAATTTCAGAGCAAATTGAGCATTGCTGTTCTGTTACTTGAGGAAAAAAGAGGTTCTGAATGCTTTACCATGTGACTAGGATTTCATGGCAGAGTTATATAGCATATATATATAGTGGGAAGGTTTAATTTGCTAACAAAATATTTTATTTACTTGACACAGCATTCCATTTCTTTGCCACTCAGATCTCTAAGCAAAAAGTTCAGCTGAAAATCTCTCCTTCTAACAAGACTTCTTGTTTCCTTCATCTGCATTAGAACACAAGGAAAAACACTCTGAGGGTGTGATAACATTCTTCTTCCTTAAAAAAAATCTGGGGAGTGACTGAAACCACCTTTCTCCTGTTTTGAGGAAAGGATTCAAGAAAATAGCTGGTTGTATTCAAAACTTTTAAAAAAACATTAATTACAAAAGTTTAATGTTTTTCTGCATTTAATCATAGGTACGATGAAATGTGTCAGCTCTACAGAATACTGTAAAAATACCCAACACATTAACATTAAATTTTCCTTAGTCTGTATATGAAAAGTAGTTTCTGCTTTTGCAGATTGTTGTTTCAATATAGTAAAATGGTTTTCTTCACTAGTTTCTCAGGCCTGCCAACTGAAAAAGCAGCATTCCTTCAATAAATTCATAAACTTCTACCATTAAAAATGGAAGTGAGAAGCACCAAGGCAAAATATTCCTTCAAATGAAAATAAACTTTCTCCATGTATTACTCACAGTAGAAAAAATATAAATCTCATTTATGTGTGAAATTCAGTAAGACAATTAGGCCTTTTGATTTGTCTTCCTCTGAACAAGACAAAGAGATTCTGGGATTTAGCAGAAATAGTGGGATGGAGCATAAAGTTTCTTATCACTATTCCTTGGAAACAACTCTAAGATTACTGTAAATTTTTTCTCTGTTAATAGTCAGGAGAATTTTGGGAAAACATATTTTATTAACAATTAATTAATCTATTGATGTAAAAACATCATACAATTTAAGAATGTGAGTCTTTAATGCTTTCTCAGAGCCAGAGGAATCACATAAGAGGAAAACAGACATCCAGTTGAAATGTTACCAGTTGAAATGAAAGGATACAATATTCCTCAGACACATAACATGTCTTGATATAAAATACCTTCAAGTAGTATTTAACCAGAAAGAGGAAGCGTTTGCTGTAAATCAAACAGTAAATATAATTCTGACTGATTATGTGAAAAAATATCAGTGAGTTACCTAACTTTCTTTAAATATATGATCCTCTGTCCAGCAAGAAATGGCAATATTTGATGGTTTTTATAGTGAGATCAAGATTTTTTTTGGATGTGTGGCTATTTTTGTTTTAAATATCCTGTGAGTTTTCTAAGATAAAATATAATTCAAAGGAGGAAATAACACTGAAATTGTTGAGTCAGTGTTATTCTGAGATTTTTTTAAATAAGAAAAACAGTTTTAAAAATTATCTAATGGGTTGCCAGAAGACAAGGAACAATAGAAGAAAATACTTGTGTCTTGTAGTTGTTAGAAGGGTAGAAATTTCTTCCAACCATACAAATGCAGATTACAGATTTTAAGATTGCATGGACTGGATCTGAAAATGATTCATTGTCTAGTTTCTTCTACATTCTTGTAGTAAAAGCATATTCAAAATTGGAAGGGGGAGAGAAGGAAGAAAGGAAGGGAAAGCAACTGAGGTATGCAAAAATCAGCAGGCAATTTTATAAAAAAATTGTTAAAGATATTTGCAGTTATTTCTTGCTGAAGATTAATGTTCTGAGAGAAGTAATTAGTCAGAAAATTTCCTCTACTCACAGGGCAAATACAATTACCAGAAAACAAGTTGATTTCAAAACTTGGGTCACCAAATATATTCTGAACACTGCAAATCTAAAAATCATTAAAAACCCTGCACTCCTTGTCAAAAAACAAACAAACAAACAAACAAAGAAACAAACCCACCAGCCAACCAACCAAACAAAAAAAACAAAAAAAAAAAACCCAAAACAAAAACCAAAAAAATCCCAAACCAACCCCCCCACCAAAAAAAGAAAACCAAAAAAACCCCAGCTAGTCCTTCTTTTTGAGCAATAGTTATAATATTCAGAAAGCACATATTGCAACAGTATGATTTATAATACTAGTAAAACAGTTGGAAGATTACTCAGAAAGATGCATCATCTTATTTTTCATGTAATTGTTCATTATTTCAAATAAAATATTCAGTCATGCCAATCCATTCTGGTTTGATAGGTAAAATAAGGCATAGTTTTTTGCTTTTCACAGGGTGAGGCATAACTCATGACATTTTCCAACTGCGTGTAAAAAGTTATGAATGTAGGCAGCTAATGAATTCATAAATATACTTTGCTGAATTTCCAAGAAACAGAACACTGTCACTTTTGCTGTTCTTAATGGCAAGATTCATATTCACACAAATCCTGCCTGACACTGGCATCTGTAATAGTGCTATTTTCGGAACTCATACAGAACAAGCTAGACAAAGTCCATAGTCAACAAAAAACGTAGGTAAGAGACCCAGCTGATAGTTTTAAGAACATCTACTTGTAATACTGCAAATAGCAAGTCGGAAAAGTATCATGAAAACTCTTCAGTTTAGGTGAGTAATCTGTGGACAGACAACAAAAAGACTCTGTGCCGTGAAATACAGGATGCCAGCAGTGGCTTAACCAGCACTTGTCAGAGTTTTGAGTGTTGTTCACATTCTCATTTTTTTTTCCTGCTAGGTGAAGTTCCCAACTACTATGAAAATAAAGCTACAATAATATTACAAAAATAATTACTTGAGAATACCCGTAAAAATATAGTGACCTCTCAAAACCTGGACGTGGAAGATTTTCTCCTACCCAAGTGAGGAAAGACAGAAGTCACATAAGTACACACATTTGCTTTTAGGCCCACCCAGAGATATACTGGGTAAAATATCTTTCTTGGGCCTGCAGGTATCCTCTGTCTCTGAAAGCGTTTGCCATGCTGGCCAAAAAGGGCTGTGCTAGCGAAGTGAGAAGGTGGAGCTAAGTGGGAGTAAAAGTAACCTGAGAAGGCCTCCAGCTAACTTGACTTCAAGTGATTCCGGTTCTGTGGATGGATTAACCTGGTCCTGGCTGATTCTGGCCTGTGCTGCAAGTAGCTTCCAACATTCGCCCAAAACTCCAAACCATGCAGATGGAGCTGACGGAGACCAACCGTGATCACTCAGGAGTGCACAATTTGGCCTTCCAGGTAAGCATGGTTTTCTTTGCTTTCTGGGGAAGAGGAAGGATTTAAAAACTGAAGAATGTTGAATTCAGACCCCGAACAAAGAAAAAGCATTTTCTGCGCTCTGCCTGCAGGTATTTTACAACATTCAATGTGCTGATACCCTGCCAAAGTACACGGCTCTTGTAAAAAAACCTGAGCACAATTGACTGATTATTCAGGAGTATGCTCTACTCAGTGGTATACAGCTGGCTTTGAAAAGTGTCTTGACTTGGTAATATTTCATAGGCTGGTGGATCTCAGAACTGACTCCCATCTGCTATATCAGTTGCTGTTTTTTCCTGAGGATAGGTAATTTATAGTTCTGTTAAAGAGAAGGTCAGCATTATGCAGTAGACATATAACTCATCAAAATAATGTATTTCAATAATATGAGAAAAAAAATGTAATAATGTAATCGTAGTGGGGCATAACACTCTTCCATGCATAAAGTAAGTGCAATTGTTTTCTGCTGTCGAGAAGAACACAGAAGGTTTTGCATTTTCTACGTATAAAGTAATAGTAACAGCCATTTTTTAAAAAAGCAGATTTCATAAGCGGAAGCACAAAACGCCCCAAATAAACAAACACCACTAAAAAAAAAAAAAAAAAAAAAAAGGTTACTGTTTCTCAGTGCCCAGCATCCCTGTGCTTTCACTGGAATTAGAGCAGACACAAACAGAAACTTGCGAACCCGCAGCCGGGCTGGCTCACTGTACTTGTTGCTGAAAGTAGAATAGGTCGGGTAGACAGTGGCTGTGAAATACTCTGAAGAGGGCTATGTTAACAAAGCAGCCCCTTTGTCTCCTTTGGTGTCTCCGATCGTTACGCTGCCCCTGATCCAGCTAGAAGGAAGTGGGTAGCGGATGCCGGTATCTGCCGACGCTATCCAAATAACACAGAAGGGTCTTTGTAGATGCTAAGCATGTGGACTATTACATAACATCAGCGATTTTCAGCTGCTCTGTATATTTATTCATTGCACTATATGGACAGACAAGCCCGTCAGGGAATATTTACGGAATGTAGGCAAGACCGGTAACTCTTAAAACATAATAGCCCGGTGTTTAGGGCTTTCTCCTGGGTAATCAGAGCGCTCTCAACGCATCTGTGCTTCGGAGCAGATAGATAAGCAATTTGAACTTGAGTCTCCCTCAGTTCAAGTAAGCGAGTTAAGAGGTTTCATCCTGTCTGTTTTCACACAAATTATGTGCCTAAGGTAGTGCTATCAGCTTCCTAAGTCTGTGCTTACAAGCTCAAAAAGGAGAGAAGTACCTAGTTGCAAAAGCTCGGTGTTGGACTCTCTAGAATGGCATAAGCTGAAAATCACCTTTTTCCTCTGAGATCTGTGGAGCACAGTAGAGTGACCCGAGTTAACCCTCTGCCTTACGCTGCTAGCTTATCCGGGCCATTTTATTTACTTTTACACTGTCTATCTCTGTTTCAATATGTAGGTCACTCCCTAGAGAAAATAAGACACAGAAGGAAATAGGTAAAATTCTGTACATAAATAAATCACTTCACAGTAAAAGTCACTGAAAAGTAAACATTCTCGTAATTACCCACTATTTCATGTGCTTTAACGTTTTCTTACACAAAGAATGAACACTTTAATTCCTCCAAAATAAATCTGTCTTCTTTATTAAGCAATGAGTATCTTACCTCAACCACAAAATATAAAAATGTTCTGGAGAAGGTGTAATTTAAACCATTTTTAGGTATCCACTTAGGTACCATTTTAAGTATCCATAGGTACCTTTAGATGCACCTGAACTACTTGATGATTAATGCACACAGGGATAAAGAAAGTAAATCCGAATTAGGCAATTTGTTTTATAAAGTACCTAAGTTAGTAAAACAGCTCTCAATGTAATACAAAGCAGCTCACGGCTAACAAGTGATGGATGAAGGATCATGTCAGACCTTTATTAAGTCAAGAATGAGAAGCATTGTGCTTTCTGTTGTAAAGGGACTCTTAACAGGATTAAGAAGTTGTAATATAGAGTAGTCTGCTTTTTGATTTGTCACACAAATGGTCAAAGGGAGATACCTGGGAGCTCTTCTCAATTTCTCAGTTGCTGTTGATGTAAACACACACATCCATTTGTACTATGATAGGATTTTCATTGCATCACAGAAGCATTTCACTGCATTACCTTTTTCAATGATACCGTTGTACACCCTACGTTAACTTTCAGACAGGACATGCATCCGTATAGCACAAAATTATATTAAAACCATTAATTGCATTTTTAAAAATGCTTGGCTCTGTAAAATATCAGCTACTTCTTATTGTACACTATGCAATTTCCACTTGAGCATAGCATTGAAATTGCAAGTCCTGCAGCATTATTGCCTTGTGATAATGCCCGTACCTGTGAGACACAGAAGCAACTTTCCCCCTTATTAACAGCTCAGAATGGTCTCAAAAGAAAACAGGCAATAAACCTCAAATTTTTAAACCCAAATGCTGTTTTTCTCTTTGTCTCTCTCTTTTTGATATTGGGAACATCTCAATTACCAATAGCCATTTGGGTCTATTACAGTGAGTGAGCTTTTTCTATTGGTTTTAAGAAGATACAAAGCTTTCTTTATCCATACTGCCAGTCTTCCCTGCCATGCTCCTACACTTCAGTAATAAAGTATTTACCTTAATAAAACCCAATGCTGTTAGGACCTACATGCTAAAGTTACCTGCTTTGGATGCTGCCTCATAGCTAGAACCAGCAGATTGCTGGACTGTTCATAATGAGACATTCAGCTTGTTAACTTTTTTCATCTTAAAAATGTAATGTAATGTAAGGAACTTTAATCGTAATCCTTGGTTCAGAAAATTGTTACTGCTAAGTGTCTATGTACCATCAAAACAGATTGTGTATCTATAGCTACAATAGTGTCATACATAATGTGTAGAAATGCTACTGTGTCTCTTGCCTTCAAGGTGGTTCAGTTAACTTCTCATACATGGCATTGGCTGGTTGGAGGACCACTGCATTTGTGCAGTTTCCTGCTCAGAAACCCCGTATCACTAACAGTTACCCTAAGACTAAGATTGGCTTTACCTAGCTTGTCTTTAGCCCTTATTAAAGAGGCAAAAGTTTTATCTTAACAGTTCTGATGATTCAGATCTCTGATAACATTAAACATCAAGTCACAGTTACTCCATAATGAATGAAAAAAGCTGCAGCTTAAAAAGGAAGGTAGGTGAGATGAATAAAGTGCCCTACATTTAAAAGCAACACAGAGGCAAACATAAAATAAATACAATGCAATGGGAAGGTAACAGCTAATAAATATATATTGGTCACTAGCCTCCTATTCCTGGTGTTATGATGCATTAAACATCAAACCTGCACCTGTTTCTGTAGCAGAGCACACCATGCTCTTAAGAAGTTGACTAGAGGAAGGATCACCTTTAAAATTCTGCCCTTTACTCACAGTGCATAGGAGATTGGTATTGCCATAATGCATGCAGTATTTGTATTCCATTTAATTCGAACAAGCTTAAAACATATCCTAAAAAATGCCATTTCTGTTTATTGCAATTTCCCACAGCTTCCTAGATAGTCTTGTCTGGTTGGTTAGTTAAGACTATAGATGATTATAAGAATTTATATTTCATGAGTATCACTGTTATGTTTACCCTTAGAAATGAAGGTGGTGTTGCACTGCATTACTTAACCAGATCCAGACAGGAAATTATGTAATCCTTTTCCACATTTTCAAAACTTGCTTTCTGAAGTCCTACTTGGGGATTTTTAATAAAACCCTACATTTCAGGATACTGTCCAACTATCCTACCCTGATAACCTAATTTTTTTTTAAGAAAATAACAATGTACTCAGAGGTGGGGAGTCTTACAGACCTTTTCAAAACAGTCCATGAGGACATAGCCTGCTAATTTTTAATCTGGCAGAACCTGTTTCTTATCTGTTGTTTCTGCAGCTCATTTACTCTAGTTTAGTACATGGATAATGAACATTCTTCCTTCCTGCCTTGCACACTGACTTTTATAATTTGACAAGTATTTGTGAGTGCGGTGATTATTAATTTAAATAAATTCTTCCTCAATATTTAAAATGCATTTAAACTCCTACAGAATCATGGCAGTGGCTAGCAAAAGATAGTACATGAGGGAAAACTGAGATGAAGGGTGTTCAGGTGCACCGAATATTTAAAGAAAAACAAGTTTTGAACTGTGAACTAGATGGCTTCACTTCTGCTGGGCAAATACTGTTACAAGTCTAATGAGATGCAACAAAATCTGACATTATAAGTTGAACTATTTGCTTTTGAAGCGTCTGCTTTCCACTAAGTTCCTTGAGTATCCTGATTCTAATCTCCAACATAATGTGAGGACCCACCCTTAAACCATAAACAATTTAAGCAGCTGCCTGGATGCAATGTTGGCCAGCATATTTTCCTCCCTAACTAGCATGAGTGTTAACACCATCTACTCCAGAGTGTCTGCTATTGTTAAAAGCACAATAGAAGTCATTAGCTGTTTGCAAAATCCCTCCTTGTTCAAAATCAAGGAGGAGGTGGCTGGGAAGGTCAATGAATGTAGTCCTGCAACAATACTCGGTGACTTAACAGTAAAGAGGGAGCTAAACAAATATTGAAAGAGCATTTCACTTACAGCATTGAGACAGCTATGTCCTTGTCATTTAATCAAACATTGTACAAGGGGAATTCCAATCAGTTTAATTAAAGCAGTTTGTGAAAGCATAAGCACAACTTCGAAACACTTTTCATGTTACAAACATTCAAAATAGATGGACCAATTCTGTAATCCTTTAACTGTGCACTAAAGCAAAGAGAATTTTCCCATCCAAGCTTCTCTGTGGACTTCCTGCTCTCTTATGTTACCTGGAGGTCGAGTAGGTTCAGAGTGACTTTACAGGTTGCTGGAATGGCTTGTGCTTATAGCAGGACTGTACTAACTGGTTCCTCACGCTTGAACTTCCATTTTCTGTTGCACTGCCTTATTCTCCAAACATTTACATGGAGCTGGAAAAGGATACTGAGTTAAATGAGGTAGAAGTTTTCTGCCTGTGGTGAGTTTCTTACATAGCCATCAGCAACAGTAGGTCATAAGCACAGACTGACATTTTGCTCCTGAGCTCCTTCAGCACCTCAGACAGTAAGTAAGCAGGAAAAGGGAATAGGCAGTTTTGTCACTTGAATACTTCTGTTCTTATTAGAAATTAAAAATAGCTTTTTTTTCTTCAAGCAGTAGTGTTAAATAATGTATTTTCATTAAACAAAACAAAAAATTCTGTGAAGACGTGAATGAAGAGACAGTACTTAAAAAATCAGCTGTGAAATAAGAAAATTGGTCAGCTTCATGGCACTTATTCAAAGACTGTTCTAGTCAACAGAAGTCTTAGTAAAGTCAACTTCTTATCAACAGCAATTAACCAGTTTCTACCGAATCTGTAATAATCCAGAAATGTGATATGACCAGTTAACATAATGACTTTTTATTTTCACAGAGAAGGACACAAATGTACCAATGCAGCGTGAACTACTGAGTTCCAGTAATTGTGTGATGCGCTTACTGGTTTTGTTACATTACTCATACATTCACATTTTTTAATTACTCTATAAATCAAACTTTTACACAATTACTGCACTTGTATCGCTAAAATGACTTCTAGATGTTTCTTCCAACACAGATTATTCTTTACTTATGTATTTCATGGACAGCAATTTGCATGCTTATTGTTTCTCACACTGACAAAAGTTCAAGGAAGTCTGCTTTTTCTTCCTTGGTCTTCAAGTATAGAAATCTTCAAAGACACCATTCTCAGGAGTGTGTGCGTGTGTGTATGTGAATTACAGAACTATACTGCTTTGTCTTTGCCATACTGTGTAGTATTTTTAATTTATTATGTCTCAATGCTACAGTTAATCTCTGCTTCTTGTGATTTTTATTTTTTTTTAATTGTATGGAGTGTTTAGTAGTTGCGTTTGTTGCTGACTGCAGGGGCAGCTACAGCAAACTCCTATGACGGCATGGTTAGAAGGCAAACAAGTGACAAGTGTTTCTGAAAAAGAAAAACCTCTCTTAAGGGAAGGAAAATATACTCTTGGCTTAGAAGCGAGGAAACTGATGTATCAAGGCCACAGTACTTGCATAAACAGCTTCTTGTGACTCCTTGCTTCTCCCAGACATGCAAAGTTATAGAAACACTTTGACTGAAACTGATTTTCTGTGAAGTTCAGAGGCAAAGTATCTTTAAGGAAAAACGTTACTGAGCATTGTTCTAGTTGCTTCTAAGGTCATGTTTCTGCTAAAAGGCAAAATCCAATTTATTTCTAGTAGTACTGCTTATTCCTGTCTTTATCATAATTTGTTATGATTCAGCTTATTTTGTATTGTTCATGTGAAAGTGATTCTTTTCATTGTAAATACTAATTTGCTGGGTTTATTACCATGTAATAATGAGATACTTCATGCAATAAAACCCAGTGAAATGACCGTACTGTAATTGCTGCTGTAAGAAACCACTGAAATAGAAAACATTCACAGCAATTGCAGATGTAAGTTATCTGAAATCTTGCTTAAGCAGCTTTCTTACAAAATCAAGAACCAGATATTCTACAATCATTAAAAAGAGATAACTTATCCTTCAGAACATTAAGAAACAAGAAAATGGAGAAATAGTTGGGCTGGTTATGGCTGTCTTCATCTTTCTGATAAAAGGTATACCTCAGAGGATTAACATGGTAAAGCTAACTCCTCTCCTCAAAGATACCCTGAGTGTTTTATTCTAAGAGCAATACAAGTACATGTTCACATTTACTCCATTTGTATAAGGAACATAAATACTGGAGCAAAGGTACTAAAATTTGGGGAAGGCCCCAAATAGTCCATTTTGCCCTTGGTGAGGAGGAGGCCTGGATTTTTATAAACTTGTTGAACCAACCTGTTGTCCTGAGACAAAGTGCAGCACAATTCACTATGGGAGACATGTGAGTTTAGTCAAGAAATCAGATTTAGTTGAGCATGATCCATGACCAAGGCACCTTTGTGCAATAGTGTAGGGACTTAAACAGCCAAGTTTTGCACACCAAGTTTTGCGCTCCCTATTCTAATAGTTACACAGAGAATTGTAGAATCATTTAGATAGTAAAAGATAATTGAGTCCCACTATTAATCTAGCACCACCATGTTCACCAATTAACCGTGTCCCCAAGGTGCTACCTCTACAGGTTTTTGGAACACTACATGCATGGTGATTCTCACTTCCCCAGGCAGCCTATTGCAATGCCTGACCACCCCTTCAGGGAAGAATTTTTTCCCAATATCTAAACCTCTCATGGTGCAACTTGACGCCATTTCCTGTCACCCATTCACTTGCTTCCGTGGTAGCCCAGGCACCAGATTATAAATCAGTTCTTACTGTACACGAGAAAGGCTTTCAGCTTCTGATTTGAACCAATGTAATTTCTGCTCCTAGAATGACAGCGATGGTGGTGTGGATGATACAAATCCGAAAGGCCTTGGAGACAATTTGCAAAGAATCAAGAATTCACAAAATAAGAAAACAGTGCATACTAATCAGGTATGTTTTTTTCTTTTTTTTTTTTCTTCCAAATAACCTTCCAAAAATTAGTAAACCTCAAAGTTAGTATCAGCAATGTAATAGTATATGTATCTATCTACAGATATTCTAACAAAATCTGAATATAATTTAAAATGTATAAACGGACAAGGAAATGAGTTCTATTCTCAAAAATACATTAAAGAAAAAAACAAAATTACATGTATAGGGTTCAGAAAAAATGTATTCCAATGTCATAGTGGTTTCATACAAGATACAAAAGAGGCATCAGAAATGGTAATCAGAGGGAAGACTGTGGATGGAGTGTTGACATGGAAGCATTTTCTCATATGAAGGTGAAAAAAGTGAATCATTAGTTTTAGAGATGCAATCTTTCAGTCACAGAATTCATATTACTAAGTAATAATTAATATTTAATTATTAAATAAACATTCTAAATAGGGAAAATTTCAGACAAACACGAACTTTAGGAAACAGGTCCTGTATAAAACTGACCAAAGAAGAGAGCACAATACAGATCATTGTAATAATAAACACATTCATTTTGACTTCTTTTTGGCTGTATGTTTGTTTAAGCCCACATAGTGAGTATACCACTATGAAAAGATGAGAGTCAAGTTAAAAAAATCCATAGGTATTTTACCATTGTCAGGTATTAATATTTTCACATCCTCACTCCAGAAATTACTTGCTACTCTAAAAATTCTGTTGTAGTCATATCTACTTGCCGAGTTTGGTACTCAAAGCAGCATATAAGAAATACCTGGTCCAGTGGGTACTCATTTGTGTCTTCTGTTGTTTGCTTGGATATGATCAGAGGCAGCAAAGGCATACTGCAAAGTAATATTTCTGCTCTCAAAGCTGAATTAATCCCAGATATACAGTGATGGAAAGGATCACTTAGACTGTTCTGATAAGCACTCCTGGGAACTAGATTGGAATCTGAGATCCTAGGAGAGAAGGATGGTAGATGGTGCCTATACTTTCATTTTCAAAAAAGCTATCAAAAAGGAAATTGTTAAAAAAAAAGAAAAAAAAAGGACTTTCAAAACTGATTGAAACTGTAGAAGATTGGAGAAAAGTAGTGGCATCTATGAAAGATTGATTTTTATCAGGGAAACCAATTTCCCACTGAAAAGGCTCATTCTGCCACTACTTGGTGCAAGAGTATCGGAGATGTGTATATTCACACCAACAATTTCTCAGGCACACTGTGACTGAGGCATAAGAATTTATTTTGAGGGTCTTTACAGTATGGACTTAGCAGTGTCTCTCTTTGCTGGCAGAAGTCCACATGTCCACACAGCCCTTAGGTAACTCTCAGCAAGGGCCAACACTCCCTATGAGCCAGACCTAGTGTCATGTTTGACCATGAAACAAAAAACCCAACAAGAAGGCATTTGCATCCACTCTCCAATTTCCTTTTGTATCTGCACACTTTCACACAAAATTGTCTTTGACTTAAGATTTTTCTCACCTTTTAAAGTCGTTGTAGGAAAGCATTTGGGACAATGAAAGAGTGACATAGTAATATTCTGAACATATTTAAATACCTTGTAAACAATGTGAAAAGATGTAGATTGATGCGTTTGTAATTGAGATACTCAATAGCTAAAACAGGTTATATTCTCAAGACAAACCATATATTTCACAAGTTCAGAGAGCCAGAGTTCAGGCTGTGAGTAATCCAGGCACAGGGAGTATGTTGTGGCATTGAGAGAAGAGATAGGAGAGCATGGCCTGGCCTAGGCAGTACATCAAGAGGTGGCAATGGGACTGATGGTGGGGATGAAAGCAAGTAGGACATGGTCTTCAAGCTGTGAATCATGAGAGTTGACACAGTGCCAAAGAGAGTGTAGCTGCCTGCAAATGTGAAAGCTTGGCACTTCCACCCACAGGGCTGGGACTCTCCTGATTTATAATATAGGTTAAAAAAATCTGTGAGAAGCACTGGTATGCAATATATTCCAAATTTAGGCTCAGGAATAAATGATATTTACATCTTATCACCACTTACTGTCCCTCAGATAAGAAGCCTACCTTGTACAGCCACTGAGAGGAGTACTGCCAGTTACCAAAAAGTAATAGTAACTTAGTAGGCATTTTTCAGGTTTGCTTTATTTCACAGTTAAGACCAAAGAGGCAAAGAAATTGAGTTTAGTGAAGGTGCTGTCATATGTTGCAGTGCAGCTCCACAGAGCTACACAGCACCCCATCTGCAGCCAGAGGACTAACAAGACTCGTGCTGGTTTTATGCTGAGCTTTCCCTAGGAGGATGAACAGCAGCTTCCATGTATATACTCCTCTGGTCTCGCCATATGTTAGTTTTTGCCTTTGAGATTGATGAAGTCTGAAGACTCTTGACAGGCTGAAAGAAAAGAGAAGCTCTGGAGATCCCACTGTGGTTTTTCTGCACTTAGAGTGGGCTTACAAAAAAATAAGGAAGGGTTACTTTTTATCGGGACATATAGTAGGACGGGGGGACTGGCTTTAAATGGAAAAAGGGTAGGTTTAGATCAGATATTAGAAATAAATATTTCACTGTGAGGGTGATGAGACCCTGCAATAATTTGAAGAAGTTGCATATGCCCCATCCCTGCCAGGTATTCAAAGCCAAGCTGGATGAGTCCTTGAGAAACCTCATGTAGTGTGAGGTGTCCCTGTGCATGGCAGGAAGCTGGACCTCAATGATCCTTAGTGATCTTTAGGGTCCCTTCTAATCCAGGCCATTCTTCTTATTCTGCCGTTCAAGTCTCTTCCTGGCAACTAACTGAGAGCTTTCCAGGGCTCCTTGCAGCATCGACAGCAGGACAGACAGACAGAATGCATGGGCAAGGCGAATGAATGCAAGGTCTGTGGTGGGCCTTGCTTTCCACTGCAGACTGGGAAATTGACTAAGCGTAAACAAAACTGACAGAATAACAAAACTCACCTGCAGATTGTCACTGCTCCAAAAGTGGCTGAGCACTGTGGGCTGCTTTTCTGAAGAAGGTAGGGCATTCCCACCAGGCCAGGCAAAGACAGTCTTCGCCCTGGTGGTGGCCAGACACTGCAGGCCCGTCAGCTGTCAGAGTGCCCTGGCACGGTGCTCCAGGGAGAGGCGTGAGGGCCACATGCGGGTACCCTGCTGTCCTTGAACACAATGGTCGCCTGCCCTGGGCCCTGGCCACTCTGCAGGCCTCACCATGAGCATGGAGGTAAGTAGCTACAGGACAAGCTCCTTCCTTGTGCCTCACCGGAGTGAGGCAGCCCTTAGACAGGGCGCAGGGTAGCCTGTAGTCATACAGAAGCTTTAACAATGCCATGCTTATGTGGACTCCAGTAACAATTTTTCTTAAGAATAAAATGGTTGCCTTAGTTAAATTTTTAAAACACTGAGCCTGGCCCAGTGTAACCAGTTTCCATACACAAAAGTTCCATCATATTAAAGTTCTGCAAAGAGAGAAGCAAGAAAACCAGAGGGTGTCTACAGGAGGTGCTGGGCAAGTTGGCTAATTCACAGCTTCCCCTTTTCAACTATGCAGTAGTGCTGTCAATGAGGCCCTGCGCTCTTCAGCTCTGAGTAACACTGTTCTTTTTTTCCCCCCTTTATTTTGCTTTTGAAAATGGTGTGGATGGCTTGGGAAACTCCTCAGCTGATCTAAACACTGATCACAGAGTTGGTGGCAGATGGGAAAGCTGGAGCCATGCACACAGTGCAGACAGGAAAGTCTAGAGACTGCTTCAGCCATCTGTCAGTGGGGATGCTTTTTTGCACCTGACTTAAGAAGCATAAACCCCTCTAACAGCTTCGGCACTGATCTGCTTTCCAGGGAGATGAATACATCAATATTGAGAGCGATCTGCCTGAAAACAAACGTGACTCTGTAGATGATGAGCAACCACGCTTGAAAGGGTAATGTGTTTTTGCATGAGTAAGTCTTCCACTCACTTCATCCTGGCCTAAGCAAAAAGCTGCCTGTGTTTATGCTTCTGGAGTGACAGCTCTAAATTTCACTGCTGTACCCCTATGCTACATAGACTTTTGTATTGCATTGCAATTTTTGTAATAGAGAAACACAACACATTTAAAATTGTTATACCTTACAAATAACATCTGTGAATGTGGAACTATCCTTTTAAAGCCTTGCTAATTAAAGGAACAATATTTTTTCTTCTTGTACAATAACACCCAATATTTCTAGAGCAGTGTTTTTTAGATACAGGCCTTAAAGAGTGGTCTCTTTCAGGGAGTTGAAGACTCACTAGTCCCTTTCAGGTTGCACAGCCATTTGCTCCTGCACAGTCAGAACAGAAAAGCCATTTTAGCGGAGCAAAAATTTTACATTGTGTTTGTTCTACATCCAAGTGATAACTGAGTGAAAACACACATACACATTTTACTTGAGGATTAGGTATTTTTGTCAAAATGACAAACCCTGCTTAAGGCATTAAAAAAGTTAAGACACAATACTTAGAATCATACTAAATGTTCATTCATATGTGTCATTGATTTCTTTCAACAGATAGTACTAAATAGTGGTCTAAGACACAGCCCTTTTGAAAGATCAGTCTGTTGATAACAGATTCTCAACAAGTGCAAAGTTTTAACATTCCCTTCTGGAGTACATGCACAAGAGAAAATTGACTTCTGAGTTACAAAATGCAAGCCAGAATAGTTTTGACATATATAAATATTTCACATTAATGAGTTTAAGCGAGATCTGTTTTATCAACATCTTTGGCTACATTTCAAGCCTATAGGATCAGCTTTTAGAAAAGAATTGCCTTAGTAAATTAACCTTATTTCATAAGGAAATACTTTTTTCGACCACCTTTTGGAACAGAGCTGCATATTTATGATATATGTGCTTAAATATTTAAGATATTCTGGTACCAAAGTCATAATAGCCTAAATTAATAAAATAAAAAGAAGAGAGATATGTTAGGCTAAAAGAAGAAATTACAAGAAACTGTAATCTATAAGTAACAATTTTAAATTCCAAAGGCCTCATAAGTAGCAGTAACAGATAGTAGATAGTATTTTTTCCTTTTCTCAGATGATGGATAAACCATACATTTGATAAAGTAACTGCCTTTTTCATCTGTTTGTCTCTCAGTTCTCCTTTTCTTCTTTTCCTGTTGTATCTAATTTTTCTGCTGAGATTGGGTAGATAACCTAATGTTCTTACAGGTTGCGAAAAAAAGTGCTATGATTTGTGAAGCAACAGGCATTCCCAGAACTGAAATTGAAGTATCAAAAGCAATCAAGATTTCTCCGAGAACCTATTACTCTTTGTATTTGCAAAGGAGTGTGTTCCTGCTCTGTTCTTCTGTGTACTGATATAATTTAAAATAATATTTCTTGTTTCTCTCAAATTTATTTTAAATTAATTGAATTATCTTTGTGTGCAGAAAAGGGCATTCATGTTGGATTTCAATGTGCATCTAACTCCAGCTGCATTTAGTTTCCAAACAAGTACAGTCTGGATAATTATCATCTCTAAATATAACATTGCCTTTATGGACTGGGAATGTGAGACACTGCTTCAGAGATGTGCCTCTCTAAAGCAGTGCCTGTGAGATGACAGACGTAGCTATAATTTTTTTCCAGCTTGAACAATGTGAAGATGTTTGTTTAGCCACTGCTTCTATAATTTCCATGGATATACATCCATGTCACCAGCATATTTAACATTTGAAATCTATGTTGAATTAATTCCCTTAACTGCAATTTCCCTAAAATTTGACCTCCCTCATGAAATCACGCTGTTACCTTTTGTGAGGATAACAAAGAAAGTGAAATATGTTATAATTGGAGGAACTGATACTAGAGCATGACATTCAAATATAACAATTTTAACTTCCATGAGATGATGAAATGAAAAGTTAGTGTAATAACAACCAAATTTTAAGAAGTCCAGAAACATCTATGCACACTGTATTAAGGTTTTAGATGGATATTGGTTATTTTACACACATAGAAATGCAGCCTTAGGACTTCACAATTACAGCAACACTACCGTTCCACATAGTAATGCTGGGCGGGCTGTATTAGCAGACTCTGTGGGTCTAGTAATGGACACTGAACCTTTCAACTACCTACTTAGTTTGCACTAACCCTGTAACAGACCTCTTCACAGAACAGCTGTACTTCAGAGGGTAGCAGAACCAGCCTGCTGACTTTGGTCCATTATGTAGATGACAGATTGTCCCATTAAATATCTGCCATATTTTCTTTTTCACCTGTCCAACATCAACCCAAAGAAGTTCCTCTCAAAAGGCACTTTTTTAGCACTTCAGATCCAATTTTAATCCTTTCCAAATTCAGTGAACTTCAGTGGAGAAATTTTGACCAATTTAACACAATTTTCTTCTGCAAAAGCTTACATTTCTATTCTTTGTTGATTTCTTTTTCCTAGACATTTAGAAAAAATATATAATGAAGTCTGTGAATTTTGCAAGAAACATAAAACCAGAATTCTTTATGTGATTTATGGAATTTTAATAACAGGTACAGTATATTTTACACCCAGGATTGCTGAAGCCTTATTTATTTGTGTGAGATTATAGGCTGTACTGTGTCTCTGTTTGACATAAAAACTCTTGACTGTCTTTAACCATGTATTTCAAAGTAGTTAAGAATTTGGTCCCAGAGAAAATTCCAAACTGCAAAACCTCCACTTATTCCCAAACATAACAAAAGCACAAATCTTGCTAAACTGCTTCTCCAGCATACTTAAAGTCTGACTAGCAATTACACTTGTGATAACAGCATAGTTCAAACTTTGTGTCTACTCCATTACCAGCTGACTCCAAAATTGCAGTTTTAGTAACTTGTCCAAGACCATGAAATCACTTTAAAAACTGTCAGGCACCAAATGGGACTGAAGTCATGTACTTATGACAGTATGCACTACAAAGTCATTCAGATATTCTTATTTCTCCCTTTCCTAATTAGCCAGTAGTTGGTTCGTTTCCTTCTACTTCACCAAGTTTGTTTTTGGGGTCTTCCCACTTGAACACTGGGAAGGCAGACACTTGAAATATCTATGATTTAGGCATCAGTACACCAGGAGGTGGTTATAAAAGTGTTGCTTGCATGCTAAATATCTTCCCCTCATAACATCATCTTGTCTTGCTTTATCATAATACAGACATATTCTGGCTCAAGAGAGTGAGTTCTAAGAATATGTCAGGATTTACATTAATTGCATGAAAACCAACTCATATTACAAAAATCCTTCTTCTTTTATTTGCGATAGATAAAATCAAATCATTCTTTACAAGAACCGAATATGGTTTTGGCCAGCATTTTATCAGCAGTGAACCTGTCAAATAAATAATTTCATAGCTACTTCATAAAATAAATTACTTTTAAGCTTCACAATTACTTGAGGTCATCAAATCAGTCAATTGGCTTATGTTTATAAGAGTTTGTTTCTAGTTTTATTGGATAAACTCATCCTCTTTCGAAAAAAGGAACAAGACTCATGATTTTAATTAATACTTTTTACACAAGAAAAATAAGTTCTTGCAGATAAGTTAAATTTTTCTGAGTGATTAATATGTTTCGTATGAACTTACTTTGGCAAAAGCATATAATCTGCTTTGACAGAATGAAAGCCACCTTTCTTATCGTAAGAGTGTATCAAAAGTAACAACACTAACCAAAAAGGCAACCAGTATTTAGGCTGAGAGTTGGAAAAGCACCAAAAAAATAAACACAGGCCTGACTTTGATCACCTCTTATAAATTTACAATTTGATCCTGTTTTTAAAAAGACCAACCTAACTTACATGTATATTCTTGTTTCTGTGACAGCATACTTGGTAGTAGTTATTGCAGCCTGCAGTTTGAATTTTCAGAGAGCTTTGCCACTCTTTGTCATCACTGTCATAGCCATCTTCTTCGTCTGCTGGGATTTTTTAATGGCTAAGTATGAAGACAGAATTGCTGCATTCTTTTCCCATGGAGATCAATATCTGAAAAAACAGTGGTTTTGGCTAAAATGGTAAATATTAATTACTTTCTATTTATGTAGAAGGACAGTGCACTGACTAGACAAGTTATCCCTGTGATTTTTTTTCAACTTCTCCATAAGAACAGGGAGATGGGTAAATCATACATATCTTCACAGAATAATTCAGTATTTACCAGTTTATAGATTTCAGAAACACATTTAGGATTTCAATGCAGTAGCTAGGGATCAAAAGTCTTGGCAGAAAGCATAGAAAAATACCACAAATTGAGATGGGAAAAGTTTGTGGTTGAAAGAGAACATGTTCACAAAAGTTCATGTGTGTTGCAGCCTTTTGCGTTTATTCTGCAAAACAGAAAGTGCTTCACTGTTGACAGAGCTATTAGATTCATAAAAACTGTAACTCTTAACATTTGCAAACTGCTAAAGATTGGAGTGTATTATCTAGACACTGCTTTTCTACATATCCCCCTGGCAATTTTTACTTGACCTTCAGGAATCTAAACATGCCAGCCAGATTTAATGTCATAATAAGGTTGTATGACCTTAATTTGAGATGGTAGACTTTCATCTGGTAGATAAATGGTAGATAATTAGACCTGTCAGATACTTATTTCAAGTATTCCTGAGCAGTGATCAGGGTTATTGAAGTTATCCCTGGCAAAATGAGGAGACAAAGGAGCCTTGTAGACCAAAGAAAAAACAAATGAAATCTCATTAAACAGGAAAACAAAAGTGGACAGTTACCTTCTGTTTCAGCTAGGTCACCTACTAGCTGAGAAAGAAACAGTTTTAAGGAGGAGTCATTCTCAGTTCAGGAAAATGCCCCAGATTATTCTTAAAATTTAGAAATGGCTTCGCTGAGAATGGTGATATAAAGATTGTTGTCCTTCTGTTCAGGAGCCACATTAGAGAGCAGTAACACAGAGATGTTTCCATTAGATGATCTGGCAGCCTCTCTGAGAGAAGCAACAAAAGGAGCAGGAGAGCCCTGAGGAGCAGATGGAACAAATCAGGGGCAGCAAGTGCTGTATTACCTGGGCTACAATCCTTAAATTATACATATCACAGATTAGGTGCTTAACTGTTTTCTTCCAAGAGACAGAAAGACTCTCAGGTGTAGAAAGGGTTACTCAGCATTGCAATAGCCAAGCCATTTTGTGGAGTTTGCCTGCAATGTTTTTAATCTCCATCTAAAGATGGAATTTATGTATCTAGCTACTACTGAAATCAGTGAAAGCTTGCTGTTAGAGAAAACTAGCATTAAAGACTTGGGACTGTGTTTGTTTTCTCTCTGTACATTGGGTGATGTATTTTGTTGACTTCCAGTCTGTTGTTGCAATAATTACCTTCAATAAATAACTTAATATGGTTTTCATAGTGGGGACCATAGAAACACTGAAATACAGATGTATACATCTCATGTCATTGTTTCTGAGATAGCTGAACCGACTGCAAATGTTTACAAGGAAATGAGCCGTTTACTGCTCCTCAGTAGAGTGTGCTTCATAGGCCTAGCAGCTAAACCGCACAGTACAAGTCATAAATACCACAGCCTCTCTTGCCCAGAACTAAAGAAAGATTCAGTTAAGGAAGAGAAGGAAAAGAGGGATGAAGTGAGAAAATAAGGTATCACATTTCATTTAGTAGAAATAGCACCCAATAGAATAGTGACAAGGGTCACTCATTTTTATTTTTTTTTTTGGTTTACCCCCATACGCTGGCTTGGAGGACATTTCTTCCAGATGCCACCAAGGGATGTTGCCAGAGGTGCATCAACACCTGCCTGTGTAGAGCTACAGGTTTTACAGCACAATACATTGTACAGAGCTTATTTACAAACAGAGATGTAAGTGTTATGAGTATGGGAAGGGAAAGGAATATCCCAAACATCTTTTTTTCAGGATATTGTGATTCTTTTTATTTCCTAGGGTGTTGTGTGCAACTCTTATGATAACAATCATCTGCTGGCTCATCTTTGAAACAACAAAACGAGGATCCCGTCAGCTAATCTCCTTTGGTGGGCTTGTGATGTATGTTCTCCTGATGTTTATCTTTTCCAAATATCCAGCTAGAGTGAGTATTTATTCCATGGTGGATCTTCTGGGATTTTTTTTATTCTGTGTCTAAAAAGCTATTCCCCTACCCTAGCACCAAGTCTAGTAAGTGTAACAAAGTGTGGAAAAGGAAGAATATAGGCTTGGCTGAGACCAAGCACTGTATTTAATTTCTGAGGAAAATAATTTTGCTGTTGGGGACTATGTATGGGGCTGTACACCTGTCTCTAACTCTTTGGGAAGCTGCTGCCCATCTTCTGTTCCAGCCCTGATACAGTTCAAGCTGAGAGAGGCCTTCTCCATGCTTTCACCCACAGGAGCATCAACAAAGTCCTCCAACACATCACAGTCATTTACTTGAGACACTGTCATCACATCAATACAAATTGCCTGGAATCAGAGATATGATAGACTTGTATAGCTCTTAACCCCTCACAAGGTTTTTTTTCCCACTGGAAATTCAGCAGCCAAGGCTCAGCTGAGGTCTTCACTTTTTGCTCACTTGCTCCTATAGGCTCGCAAATGCCATTTATTTTAATTTTCCATCAGAAATATCCACTCTCTTTTGCTGTGGTATTGCAAAGGGCTTAGTTCAGCCACCACAATTACCACTTTAGCTTTTACTCCTGTTTGCATGCCTCACATATCTACAGCATGCTTTCTTTAATCAAACATCCATTGTCCAGGTCATCAAGTTTTCCCCATACTTTTCACATCTTCCATCAGTGCTGAGACTTTCTTAACAGGTGAGGTCCTCTCAGCAAGGACTAATGAACTTGCCCTATCTTTTGCAAGTGCTGCTGTCTCCAACTGAGGTGAAAATCCATACTCTATATGCTTTTTGCTCTCCCCTGAGTCTTCATTACACCTAATTGGTTTGTGTTATTACATTATGATCTGATTAAATTAGAGAATGCCATCTTAGCTCTTTGTTTTGTAAGTGATTTGATTTAATTTTCACAAAACAAAGGTGTTTTCTGTGGCCGAAGAACAGGAATCATCAGTGTAGTGAAGAGGAGCTCATCATAGGCAGACACAGTTTCTCCTATGACTGCCTTTATATGATGAGTAGTTTAAAGTAACAAAAGTCTTTAAAGCTAGGGGACAGAAACAGAGTTGAGATTACCCAAGGACAAACGCTGTAGCAAAATCTCCTTATTCTCTGTCCAGATACGTGAAGATCCAAGTCCCCTACAACCTGTTCTGGCAGCTGCTCCCATCCTGCAGTGTAGTCAGACGATCCCCTTACATTATTTAGAACAAACATCTGAAGTAAACTATTATTTATATAAGTAACAAGTAGTTACTTCATTTTTCTATCTGTCTAGGTTGCTTGGAGACCAGTATTTTCAGGAATAGGAATGCAGTTTATTCTTGGGATTCTTATTCTGAGGACCAAAGTGGGTTTTGATGTATTTAACTGGTTAGGCATTCAGATCCAGGTAAGCTATTGAGCAAAATTCTTACATGTTTAATATAATTTTCTGTCTTGAGAGTCTTACATTATATAAACAGGCTGTTCAAAGATCCATTTGTCCTTTGATTTTTTTCTTCTCTTGAAGAAAACTGGATTCTCAGAAAGGTAATTGACTTCCTGAGTTCAACCTTCTTCTCATTTATTTTTTTTGTTCAGTTAATACAATGGCCAGAGTAATCCCATCTATTAATGGCTTTACCATCATTGGGCTGAAGTTATAAATTGGCATTCTTGAAACACAAATTACTGTTGTGCCAGAGCTCTCACAGAAACTCTTGGAAATGGCTCAACTCCAAAACATCCTTGCAATAGACACGATAAGCAGAAAAACCTTGGGATTTGGGGCACCAAATTATCTTCAGAGCCCTAATTATCTTCTGAGTAGCAGCATTCCTGGCATCAGGGATATCTCATAGTCCTCATGACATACAAGAAAATTAATTCAGCTACATAGGGGTGGCACAATCCAGATCCGCGTGCTGGAAGGAATCTCTAGAAAGTGGACGGGATCTATTTGCAGGTATCCCTGCAGACACAAAGTTTTTTTAAAAGTTTGTTACTGTAAAGTAATGAACAAATAATATCCAAAATATAGATCAGACAGTACTCACTGAAGGAACTTTTCATTCAGACTTTTCATCTCAAGGATACTATTCTCAGAGCTGTTCTTCACAGGTTATTAAGCACATGTAAAACCAGACAGTGCAGAATGTACTGTCTTTGTGCAGGAGCAAAGGCACAGATCAGATATCTATCTAATCTGCAGGCAGTGAGAGTCATCTGGGTTTTGTCACAGATTCTCAGTCTCTGATTGAAGCATGTCTGCTGCTCCCTTTTGTTAGCTTGATATTTTCATGTGTTACAGTCTATCCTGTCACTACTAATTACTGTAGCTATTATAAACTGTATTTTAACTCCATTTTAAACTATGTCAGTAATGCATACATTTGCATCAGAAGTATAAAAATGCACTGGATCAAAATTTAAAAGTAGAAGATTCCCTAAGGCTAGCTCTTAGCTACACCTTTCAAAATTCATTACTTGAGCCATCAAATCTCCATTTTAAGCTGTATAATTCATTGTACTTATTTACATCAGATAGAGCATAGAAATGCACCACAGTATTGGGATTAAAAAGTAAATGTTTTTTTCAGTGTACTTATGACCTCCATTGTGTCCGGTACTCAATATAGCACAGCAGAGACGCTCAGTTCAGCCAGACACAGTCAGCAGCAAAGTGTGAACACCTACAAATCAGAGCCCAAGCTTCTTGGACCTCACCATATCTCTGCAAGACAACTAGCAATATTTTGTTGGGTTTTGACCGGTAGCCAGACCTCATGGCTAATTTACTTTGCTTTCTGTCCCTAGACTTTTCTGGAATACTCTGATAGTGGTGCCAAGTTTGTGTTTGGTGATAAATACACAGATCATTTCTTTGCTTTTAAGGTAAGATGGCTATTATATACTTGTATGTGGCAGATAAACAATGCTAAGAGGAACAGTATAGCTGGAAAATAAATTATGTGTTTTGTCATACCTACTGTAGTCACCAGAGAAATCAACAGGTAAGCTATTCCTTATTATGTGATATTCTGAATAGAAAATTGGGGAACACTTTCCTTCACTGCTATACACTGAGTTAGATTGCACATACTTAGTCTAATCATAGCAGCATATATTGCATGTAGACAGAACTTTGGAATATCTTTCTACAAGGAATAGGTTAAAAGGCTTGTACCTGGCCACTGACAGAAATATTACCTCCTGCCTATTTTCCCCACTTCTCCATGAGTAGAAGTGCTCTGCCATGCTGTGCTGTTGTACTCTTAAGTGCCGTACAGACCACTGCTTCATAGACTTTCCCCCTGAAGAAGTGGAGGGCCTAGAAGTGTATTTATTCGTGCCTGGGAGAAGAGCTAGAAGCTGCATAAACAGGAAGAATTACATGATATTGCATTACTATTGCATTTATGAAATCACAGGGAGATTTCTCATCTTTTTCTTAAGAGACCTTTTTGGGAAACAGCTCTGTACTCTCTAATCTGCACCAGCATCCTTCCTGGTTTTGCTTTGAGAAGTAGCTCATGCCACAATGCCTACTTAGGCTGGAATCAAGAACATACAAAGCAAAAGAAACCCCAAACCCCAAACCAACCCAAATAACAAATAAATAAACCCCAAACAAATATGAAAAATGTATCAGGACTTACTCAGAGACCATTCTTTTAATATTTCAGATATGTGACCATGGGCTTATATGCCTTTTATCTTTTTTTTTTTTTTTAAGTGATATTTGAAATAGATATGCTGCGAACTTAGCTCTTTCATTACTTGAGAGAGAAGGTGCTATTTGTAAAATAGCCTGCTACTAAGAACAGTCAGAACATCTTAGAAGGGAAAAAAAATTTAGGTATTTCATCAATAAATATGAATTATATTTTAAGAGCAATTCTTTTGAACCTTTTGTTTCACTTTCCAGGCTTCTCCTACCTTTAATCTACTGAGCACTCAAATAACAATTTTGATTCCCAACTACATGTTTTAGGGATGAAATTATTTAATCCCTCCCCCACCCCCTGGTGATACAAAATACTTTGCTTACTAAAGCCATAACTAGGGAGCCAAAAGTTTGCTTCTGTATAGGCAGACATCCATCAGTCTTATCCTATGGTTCAAGCCAGAAAAAACATGGAATTGTCTAGATGATTATAACAGGAACAAATAGATTATTCTTACATTGAAAAACAAGTACATAAATTGGTTTTCAGAGCTGCATATGTGTAGGAATGTAGGAATATATACATATATACATATATATACGGTGAATGGAGTGGCAGACCAGTGTACAGCAATATCAAAGCATGCTCCATCTGCTCCTCCTATAGACAGGGAATTCCGTCCTCCAACAACAGTGAGTGACAGCCAGACTGTTCTCTCTTGAAACACTTGTCATTTATTTAGACATTAAGCTGGTCCAAAGTGCTTTTTTGTGTCTTTCAGATATTTCTGTGGGGTTTGCATATTGTGATGTGCATATTCTCCAAATCTTGCCCCAAGATATTTCAAAGCATCCTCCAAAAGACAATGCTTAGCTCCTGAGAGATTAGAGAAGGGACAGGATATGTCTGCAGAAAACTGTAGAGTCCAGTTGTATCCATACTTCATCCTTAGCAATATGCAGGGACACATCAGTTTTCTTCCCGGTGAAATGGACATTTTACCACAGCAGACACATCCCATGTGTATATATGCACATTCATATATGTTCTGACCAGAACCCCAGTGCTTTTGAGCACGCAGTTCTGGAAGCACTAATTAGTCAAAAATTCACACATTTGAATGCATAAACCAGGTTATTTTAAATGTGTATTTGTGCAGGCAGATGCAGAGTTTCAGAGTTGTGAAAAAACCCACTTGCCCGTATAAATAAGCACTTCCAAGTACTTAAGTAGATGGAAAAGACCTAATATTAAGTCTTCTATCCTGGTGACTACAAAAGACAAAGTTTACTTTGACCAAGGAAGAAATTTGACTTTTAAATCTGTAGCTTGTTTTTCATACCAGGAGAATTATGGTTCCCTGAGAAAGTCTTTGCTTTGAAGGTCAAGCATTAGGAGTGTGTGAAAAAGCAGGATGTTTCTTAAACATCAATAGCAACTTCTTTAAATGAAAATAGGGAAAAAGTTAAAGCCACAGATAGGAGGGGAGTTGAGAGCAGCTAACAGTTTTAACTTCCTGCTCTGTGTGGTAGTAAAAAAAGAAAAGGCAGGGGAGAAGGATATTAATTTTACTGAAATGAACTGTCTCCTGTTACTGCATCTATCCTACAGAATTGTGAAAAGGATCAAGGAACTAAACTAGAGAAAGCAGCATTATATTAACTTGTTGAACAGCACAACAATATTGGTTAATAGGACCCTGTCCTTTCAGTGAAAGGTTATGATCATCAAAATTGAGTTTCTAAATGTTTATCAAAATTGTTGATAGTACCAACTCTCCTCTAGAAAGGCACAGAATCCATGTACTGAAAAGATCTGAACAAAGTGGTTTGTTGTTTTTCATTCTGTTACTTGATTTTATTTATAATGCATTATGTAATTAGTGAACAAACATGAAAGCTCCCTAGTCTTAATGGTTGTGGGAAAATGATTGCAGACCCTGTGGACTGGTAACTGGGGATAGATACACTTAGAGGAAACTGAGTGGTTATATTTGCATTTTAACAGGAGTTATAATACGGGGTAAATCACAGTTGCTGCTTTCTGGATAGAATATGGTTGGTGTATGACTTGAAACCTCTTCCACAGTGATTCCCCATCACCTGTTAAGGGGGATGGAATGGGAGGTGGAGTGGATTGGAGGCACCACAGTCAGGCTCTGTGGAAATCCTTGCAGGCAAGATAACTGTCAACCCAGGGAAAGGGGGGAAGGTGTCCCACTAGTAAGCCAGCAACTGTGTCGAAATCCCTCTCTTTAGACAAACTTACTTCGTAAAAGCCTAATCACAATATTAATGTACAACTCCGTGCAAATTTACCCACTCCTGATGTACAACCACCCCTCACTGGAATGCACTCTACATTCTTTTTGACTGTTTCTTTGAAAGCAAAGGGAGAGAATTTTACACTAATCAGTAACAAAGGTATGTATGACTAGAGTCACTCAAACTCCACATAAACATAAAGAAAAAATACATAATAAGTAGGTTGAGTATGGGGGGAAGTTAGGGAAGACTCCATCTTACAGGTATTGAGATGGAGATCAGTCCATCCGATCAGTCAACAGGCTGAACCTGTCTTTTTCCCCGTAGGAATGCCTGTTGGGTAAGAACCAGACTCTATGTGCCTCAAATACTTTTATTGCAGATTAGAGCTTATCTGTGTAGTCCCTCAAGTATATTTTTGCAGTCAGATACAATCTTTGAACCTTAACCTGTAACAATTTTATATTAATAGGAGTGTTATTCCTTAAATTATTGGTGTGAATCCTTTATGGATTGGCAGCTGGCAGGAGGTAACACACTCGAATAAAGGGCAAGACCTGGTGAGAGGTCTCCCTTATGCTGGTGGTGTGTTTCTCTAAGACAGTCAAACTACTCTCCAGTCAGCAGGACTGTTCAGTTAAGGGTTTCCCTAAAGGGGTGCTGACAGACTGGTCAGGTACAAGGGTCTTGGCTTTCCTGGGACATGGACAAACACTAATGGGCAAATAAGTCTCTCCACTTTAAGGCAGCCTCCCCTTTTCACATGACATTGGTACTATTTTAGCTGTAACTAATCTGTCTGACTAATTTTGGACCTTGGGGGGGGGATTCTTCTTTGTTGTATATTAGCATTGAAGTGGTGCTGTCCTGAATATTTCACATGCTTGAGAATCGAGTTATATTTGTTTTATTCAGGATGAAAACCCAATCAGAGAGTGGTTTTAGTAGCCCGTTAGAGAGTGGGTAGGCATTCATGCAATTCTTTTAAATTATGTTGAAAGAAAGTATTTTTCAGTGTCCACAGTAAGAGACCTATATTCACTTTTTGTATTTAGTAAGTATATACCTTTAAATAGATTCTTTTCAAAGGATGTAAATGTTTGAATTTACTTAAATATGGCTATAAACTAATGTATATTATGCTAAGCTAAGCAGTTTCCAAAGAATTGCAATTGTGTTAGAAAACTATGTAGATAAATTAAAATTATTTAATTACAGCACGAACAGGAAGGTCAACAATTTAATAGCATAAGTGTAAACTTAAAGATAAGTTTTCAATACCTGTAAGTACAACTCCAAAAACATTACTCTTCTTCAAGGAATAAGTAGCCTGAAGGACAGGAAACCACTCTAGAAGTTTTAATGATTTTGTGTCTTCAAATCAGGTACTGCCGATTGTGGTTTTCTTCAGTACGGTTATGTCTATGCTTTACCATGTTGGATTCATGCAGTGGCTTATTGGAAAGGTATGCATTTTTGCCAATTAGGTGCTCATCTGGCTAGTGTGGGAAGTATTTTGAACATATGCAGAGGAACTGTAGCTTGGAAATAGTTCCAAATGTTACCATTACACGGTAGGTGTGCAAAGTCTTACATGGCATCACGTAGCACACTTTCCCTTTCTCAGTCTGGCTTATGTCATATTAATTGTTAGATTTGCCTGGCTAGTTTTAGCATTCCTTGGATGCCATGCTTGCTTAAATCTTCCTTTCTGCCTGCCTTTCTCCCCTCAAAGCACAGGATGGAGATTAAATCAGACAGTGGATTTCTGCTAAGCATTTCAGTAGCAATTGCATATACCTTCCTATCACAGATACCCAGATAAGATCAACATAAGTTCCTCACCTCACTCTCTTAAGTGTTCATTTCTGTCAGCATCAATGTCTAGTGCTACTGTCTACTAAGATAAGATCAAGTCCACTTTCTGTCCTCTCTGTCCAATAAACTTATCATATGAAGGAAAAGATCTTCCTCTATGGTTTAAACTCTAGGTTAAACCTGATTTGAAGATATTTAAATTAAAAGATAATTTTAAATTAAAAGATATTTTGCCCTCTACATGCACAGGATTGTTATAGGCACCGTGAACATCAACTAGCTGATATTAATGTGCTAAAATTGCAATGAGGCATTTTTAGCCTTAATCTAAATTTCACATTTTTTCCCTCCATATGATCCAAGTCTTTTTGGACAAGAAGATAAGTAATAAGAACACATCAAAATATCTGTTTCATTTAATTTAGTTTCAACATTTTTTATGCTGAGAAGGAGCCTGGAGTACTTTCAGATCTGTTAAATTGCTCTTCGTCTGTCTTATTTTAGCATGTAACAATTACATGAATGTGCTGTACCTTTAAGCTGAAATCATTAATTCAGGAAGTACTGTTACATGTCTCTGAACTCTTAGATTGATAGGATTAACTCAAGAAGGGCATGGAACAGACAGAACAAAATTTTGTTTCTTTTTTAAAATCATTTTAGGTTGGTTGGATAATGCACATCTTCATGGGAACAACTCCTGTTGAGTCTCTGGTAGCTGCGGGTAACATATTTGTGGGACAGGTAAGTTGAAGCACAGAAAAACATGCTAACATGCAACAGTATTACAGAATATAGGGAAATAATTCTGCTCATTGAGCATTTGTGTATTAAAAGAATAATCTCCTATAAAGCTAGGATTCCTCTACAGCAAGTCTGATGATTGATTTCCAAAACTGCAGTATATTCATATGTTGGCTATAAAGAAATAACAATTTCAGGGTTCTTTTTCAGTTGAAAAGGAAAGTGGTATGAAAAGATGGCACGCAAAGCAGGCAAGGGCAGGGAGAGAGACAGTGACGAAAACTAAGATCCAGGGCTAGCAGTATAAGGCCTTATTCATAAAAAGCGTGGACAGCATCTAACTTTCCACTCTAATGGGCAGTGCATTGAACCCACATTTACAACAATGTCTGTCCCAAGCTTAAAAGCAGTGTAGAAAGATGAACAATTAATATCCAAGCCCAAATGCACTCCTAGCATGATATTCAGCAGTGGTGCATCACCACATCAAAATGCTTCAAGATTTAGAGTAGTACCTTTGCATGACACTGCCTCCAGGATGTGCTCACACACATGGCAGAGGGGAGTGTTTCACTTGACTAACAGCCTTATCTGTGGCTCCAACCTATGGCTGTCCTCAGACCTGTGGCTAAGTCACTCAGAATTGGAATAGAATTTCTTGGCAGTTTGATTGTGCCTTTCAGGGAGACAGCAAACCAGCCGCAATTACCTTCAGACAGTCTCTTTCTTGAAATAAAAAAGCCCCCAATCCATTGAAATTTGAGCACTTATTAGCGCTAGGATTAAATAGTTAAAGATACCTAAGAGAGTATGAGTCAGACACTAACTTTTCTGCCCTCAATAGAAGAATTCTTTGGGCTTTTATTAGGGATTTTTAAATTTGGTGCTTGTTTTTCACTTCCAGACAGAATCTCCTCTCCTAGTACGGCCCTACTTACCATACGTCACCAAATCAGAACTCCATGCAGTCATGACAGCAGGATTCTCAACTATTGCTGGAAGTGTCTTAGGAGCATATATTTCTTTTGGGGTAAGGCCGTGGAAGAAAACTAGAAAATATATGGTTTATATGAAATCTTTTAAGTACTAAGCCAAGCTAAAACACATTGAAAGTATCCGTCAATCATTTCCACTGTTTGCTTTTTTTGTCTCTGAAGGAATTAGCTGCAAAAGTCCCTGATCTTCTGACAGCCCATTCTCTTTTCCTTATGAGCAATATGAACTTTTAATAACTGCCTGTAGAAAAACCATCCTAACAACTAAAAAAATTATTGCATTCCTACATGTTTGTGCATGATACGGTTATCATGGAGTATTTTTTGTCACCTGGAATTTTAGGTTTCCCCCTCCCACCTACTGACTGCTTCTGTCATGTCAGCACCAGCATCATTAGCTGCCTCCAAATTATTCTGGCCTGAAACTGAAAAGCCTCTGGTAACCCTGAGGAGTGGCATACAAATGGCAAAAAGGTAAGCTAATCTAGGTACTAGTTAATACTACTGCTAAAATGAGACCTGGAAAAATAACTCCTCACACATAAGTTTTAGGGGGATTACATGGTAGGTGTGCAAGTGATAAATTAATTACAAACTAAATACTGCAAATGGTTGATCTATGAATTGAGGCGAGTGTGCCCAGTTACAGTCCAACGTATGCCAAGGACCTGGGCCAAACTGCAGACTCTCCAAAGAAAAAGGGAAATGCCTACCTGAGGTGACTTGCCAGGATTCATTTGTAATGAATCTGCAAATCCAACATGTAAACAGCAAAGGCAAAGCAATCATTTCAACCACAACAGCAAATTTATTGTCCACCTGCAGGGAGATTTCTATTGGGAGTGACAGGCAAAGCCAAAAGGCTTGTAAGGATCTGTTCCCAAATGGCCCAGGCATTTCTGCAAGGGCTGTGTGGAGGAAGAGCAGTGACCACTGCCTAATCCTAGCAGTGCTACAGTTACGAGGTCTGATTCATATCTTGCCCTGAAATGTACCAGAATACCTCCTCAGGGCACCACAAGCATATGTTTCTAGTGTCTGCCATGAGGACTGACAGGAAAAGCCTGCTTCACCTCATCATTCCTCTTCCTTATTTTCTCTCTAAGTGTACAGACAGCTTCAGTCCTAGAATTCTAATGAAGTGTATGTACCTTTTAGTTCTGTTACTTGTTCTTGAATTTAAAAACGTTCACACTCCGGTTTTCTCTTCGTTGGCAAAGTGAATCAAAGAATCTGCTGGAAGCAGCCAGTCAGGGCGCCTCTACCTCCATCGGGCTGGTAGCAAACATCGCCGTGAATGTGATCTCCTTCCTTGCCCTGCTGAGCTTTCTTGACTCAGCCCTTTCTTGGGTGGGCAACTTGTTCGACTATCCACAGCTAACCTTTGAGGTATGGTTTCTGGGTTCTTCATGCAGCTGACATACATGCATAATTTGTCTTTCTCAAATTTAAGTGCTTGTGTGGTTTGTTTGTAGTTTGTTTGTTTGTTTGTTTTTCTGTTCTCATTTTGTGTTTTAACATGATCTAAACCCATATTTTATTTGCATGTTCTGAAAAAATTCTCAACAGTTAAAGCAAAATTTTTGTCATGTAGATATTTCTGTATCTATTAGTCTGCATATAGCTTCCATCTGCAGTGTTCTTGGTAACCCTCAGGATAAGTTTATACAGAGTAGGCTAGCACCTGCCTTCTCTGACTTGGCAGTGCAGCACAACACCAGTCAGTTACACACTTGCTGAGTCATTAACATCTCCTTCAGCTTAACATAAAAGTGGCTTTAGCTTCAGGTCCCATCAAACCCTAAGTTTAGTTAGATGGGGATACTGGAGAAAGCCTGGGTTTGTCTGAAACCACAGTTACTCAATATCAGTTAGTTCTCAATACAATTAAAATGTAAAACTGTACTCAAATCACTCAACAGAGCAAATGGGTTTCAAACAGGACTGCTGTTTGAACCTAGGTCAATACATCATTTCTGACCCAGTGCAATCACTTGGTTTCAGTGGTTTGGGTCGTTTTGTTTTGCAAGACCCTAAAAAAAGCCCTGTGAGAAACATGGATATAACTTGTGTTACAGGTCCTGCAGAATAGTCACTCATAACAGATGGCTTCAGCAGTACTAAGTTATTACCCCGGCGAGCTTTCACAGCTACCTCTCTACATCCCAGACAGCCACAGCTGAGGAAAGGCACAAGTATGCGTGCCTCAGGCATACTCATGCAGGGGCTGGTATTTTCATAACTGCTGGGTGGTGTAAAATTTGGACAGGTAGATAGTCCACAAGGAATTGAGACACACAGGCATGATGCACGCAGCCTATATTCACTTAGGAGAGGCACTAACGTGTAACCTTTCGTGGGCAGAGAAACCAGCCAGGAATAGTAACTCCTTAAAGACCTCTGTTACATTCCCTAAGGGCAATCTGACCAAACCCTTTCACAGTTGGGGCTATTTTCTCTCATATAGAAATAAGCTATACTGTGATGTGGGATTTATTTTTCAATTTGCATAAATCTTATAATGCCAGAAAAAAAAAAAGGTACAGCTTTAATTGTGTCAGATACGCAGCTTTTATGCAGAGACAACTCTTTTGTTTACACCAGTTGGAGTCCAATAACCTGATAATTAAGTATGTTCAGTAACACATTTGATTTAATCAGGAGAAGAATTAGAATCCTCAATTCTCTTATCAGCTCTTTTAGTTCAATCTTCCTTCTTTTCTTCAAACACTGTGCCTAATTTGAGGCCATTATTGTAGGAAGAGAAGGCACAGAAACCTTTATTTTAGATACAAAATTAGGGACATATATCAATATTTTGTTATATCTAGAATCTGGATTAATGTTTTGAAAGTTACTCAAGCAAGCCTGACAATTAAAAACTCCCAGAGTTTGTGGCAGCAAATATTCAAGGCTGATTTTTCTCTGCTAAAATAAAACCATCCTTATTTTAAGTTTAGAAAACTTAACTGCCTGCTATTGTTCTTTGATCATGTCTTTTGACCTGCTTTTTCTCATACCTTCTGCAGAACATTTGTGCTTATGTCTTCATGCCATTCTCTTTCATGATGGGAGTAGACTGGGAAGACAGTTTTATTGTTGGTGGACTACTAGGTTACAAAACTTTCTTCAATGAATTTTTGGCTTATGAGCGCCTTTCAAAACTGATTCAAAACCGAGAAAAGGGTGGAAGCATGTACATTAATGGTGTGAAGCAGTATATGACAGTAAGTAACATTTTCTGTTCTACAGACTTATTTGATCAAATACTTCAATGTTGAAACTCAACTTATTTTTTAATATAGGCATAGAATGGTTGCATATTACTCTAAGATGTGTCTTTGAGCAACAGAGTTCAATTATGAAACTGCAGCATTGCTCTGTATGGTTTCTGTGACTGTTATTGCCCTAGCTATCTTGAACAAGCATAGAAACAGAATGGTGTGAGTTTGGGGAACATGCAGTGTCCAGAGGACACCACAGTTAAGACAGAGGCTTCAAGGCAAGTTTTTTCTTGCTTGATTCTCAGCACTTCTCTATGAGCTACTCTCCCAAGAAAACCCCGAGGAAGAACTTGAGGATCCTCTTACCCTCAGAGGCTTGTCCAAGCATTAAACTTGAAGAGAGGCATCCAGCAAGCTCTAGCAGGTGGTATTACTGGCATGCCTTTTCTGTAGGCTATTGTTCCCTTTCAGAGGGCTGTAATAAAAGACATGGCATACAACTCCCTTGCCACTCTGAGTCCAACCTGTCTGTCTCAGTCGAGCTTTCCAGCCTTGTCCCATCTCTCATTCACATTTTACCCAATAGAAGTGTAGCTCCTACTACAGTGCCCTTAGGAAGGCAGTGCTAAGGGCATTGTGCACATGGCCAAAGGTCATTCAGTGATCAAAGCTGACCTTTACAGACGTGACTGCTCCATTGTCTGGCATTCACATGCACAGCACATGCTGAATTTGTCCTGAGCACAGGCAAAGAAAACCATGATATCAAACTTTACATCACCTCCATTGATCCTTCTTTCTCAAATTGAGACAGATTGTCACTGTAGAGAAACCCTGAATTAGAAAGTATTTTGTACAGCTCTTATTTGCTTCTCTGAATCAGATAGGATGTTGTGGATACCTCTTATATTAAAAACCAAAACCAAATTCCTGACCACTTGCATTCCTGATTACCAGAACATGTTTTACATGTGGAAGGAGAAAGCCAGATGGTCTGATCAAATATTCACACCCTTGCTTGAGCATCCATTACCAGTGTTCCTGAAATTCCTGGCAATAAAACTGTGGGCTAGAATGATCTTTGATGTGCCCTGCTATAACTGTGCTTTCTTCTACTACATGAATATGACACTGAATTCCTGCATGAGTGAATAAGACATTCTTAGTATGAAATACAGCCTTAAAACACAGATCCTAGGAACTCTATTTAATTTCCTCCCCACTAAGATGTCATATAGAACCTTCACGTTCACTTCTACTACCTATAAAGAGCTGTATTAGCTTCCATGGTGAAAAGCTCCGAGAAAGATAAACAATTTTGATTCATAAAGCTGGTAAAAATTTGCTGGTAACCATTTTAATTACAGCACAAAGTTCAGGTGAGGGTGTGCTGCAGAGAATTTTAATTTCTCTGCAGCTTCAGAGCTCTCTAATTCATCCACACACAGATACTCACTCAGACTGAGCAAACAAGTGTCTTCACCTGAGTCATTAATTACATGGCTTCCTGTTTTCAGAGCTAGGAAAGTGCAAATGAAAGCAGGGAAATCAGAGTACACAGAGCTTTTTCTAGGAAAAGCTGGTAGAGTGGGTACTTGAAAAACATTTTCCTGCATTTGTACAGATTGATTGAAAGTATCTACAAATTGATGTTCATAAAAGAGGAATTAAACCAGGGAAACTCCTAATAAACAGGAAACCTACTAGAACACTCACTCATTTTCAGCTTGAACCTAAACCACAGTAAACAGGAGTTTAGAGCTGCCAGGGGGACAAAAATCCATTTGCTGACATATGTTGCCTCCTTTCTCAAAGTGTTTGAACTACATTTGTCTGAAGACTTGCAAAGTTTGTAGCCTGATTTCACCTAAAGCCATTTTGTGTCCTGTCAGGGGTCCCTCCGTGGAAGCAAAGGCCAACTTTGTCTCTGCTCTGTGATCCAGGCTTAGTTTGTGTTACCCAAGGGAAAAAAGTGGCAGAAGTTAGTATGGAAATAAGCTAGTAATGGGGATTCCAAAATCGTAATGACCCTCTCTGCCTGTCAGTGCATCAAAGTACGCACTTCCTAGGAGACCAGTTTGCCTTCTTTGCACACGGTGGAACATGCACAAAGCAGCTTTGTGTATAAAGCCCTCTGCTTCTTCAGGGACAAAGAAGTCAGGGATGCATATGAAAACTGAGGTTTCAAAAGAGTTCTATAGAGGCATCCAGCTGTGAAAAACAAGTTGAGTTATAGCTCTCTGAGTCATACTTTTAGAAAACAGCAGCTAAATTGCCACTAGTAAGATAAAATTTTTTTTGTCTTTAATTACTAGTACTCATTTCAAATAGGCACAACAATATACATGAAAGATAAAATCATCACATGGTTTGTGAGTCCTAATGGGCACTGGGTGTAAAAGCCTGTGACTTTTGATCTGGGAGCAAGTCTACCTTTCTGAAAGCCACACCTTGGGCAGCAGCCAAGCAAAACAGTTATTTTTGTACTCAGAGCCACAATGTCATGTTTTCAGACCTTTAAATCACAGTGAGCTGTTTCAAACCACTCAGAGGGTGTGTCTTTGCTTTTCAGGTTCGCTCTGAAGTTATCGCCACCTATGCTCTCTGTGGATTTGCCAACTTTGGCTCCCTGGGACTGGTGATAGGAGGCCTGAGTAAGAACCACTCTCACCGACAATTTGTTTGTCAAGCAAACCCTAAAGAAAGCACCCAAAGGAACAGGCTGGGGGTGAAGCTCAGCAGCATTAGGGGCTGAGCAGCTGCTCTACCAAGGCCTAGCACTCAACTGTGAATAGAAGGGCACCCAGAGGGGTACAGGGTTTGGTGTGGAGGTACTGGGGTAGCTGCTGAAGGCAAGGGGAAGGAACCAAGCCCTTCTGATAGCTTTCCCTGTTTAGCCCTCAAACATGAGCCTGAGCTACTACTACCCATGAGCTTCAGAAGCAGATCAGCTCCATAGCATGCTGGTTTGGAAGATGAATTTGGCTATTTCCCGTAAAAATATCACATATATGCAGTAGGCTTACAGGTAAGGAATAAAAAAAAGGTTTTCAGATCTCAGTGGAAAAATTGAAAACCCATCTGAGCTCCTTACCAGGCAGCCAGAATTGCTTGCAGTCCCTGCAGCCACAGTGGGCTTTGCCATGCCAGCAGTGGGGAGCAAGACCCAGCCATGGGGACAGACTCTTCTGAAGGGCACAACCATTCAGCACAGACACGCAAACTGCCAAAGCAAACAAAAGTTACCATTTTATATATAAGCCACCCACTTAACAGAGAGAGCCAACAGTGGATGTGGCCTTCAAATAACCCACTAAAAAATGTCCCATTTTTCCTCCATGTTTTCTTTAGTTTAAACTGCAGGGTGGGAAATTACTCCTGTGGGGGCAAAAGCTGACAGATTCACCTTCCTTATATGTATTTCTGTTTGACACACACTTCATTTTTCTTCTTAGCAAGCATTGCTCCCTCAAAAAAGAAGGACATAGCCGACAGTGCTTTCAGAGCAATGATTGCGGGAACGGTGGCCTGTTTCATGACGGCCTGTGTCGCAGGTACAGTACTCGGGTTTGGTGTCCCCTACGTTCAGTGACCACCACATGGCAGTGCATCAGCATCATACCTTATCCACCTGGGCTGCCCCTGTCACTCAGACACAAGTATTTTTCAGCGTGGCAGGATTAAAAGTTGATATGAGACAAAAGGTTCTTGAAAACTAGAATATGAAACGGTGTAAAAATCTTAGTTCTTCCATTATTCCTGTGTTATTTGGGAGGGGGTATGGTGTTTTAATGGGGGAGATTTCTGGTTGTTTTTTTTTTTTTTTTTTTAGTTAGTTAGTTTGTCTGTGCAGAATATGACTCATAAACAAAGCAAGTTATAGATTAATTACATTCCCTCCTCCACATCACTAGATACAGGAATAGAGAACTAATTTTGGAAAAGAAATAGAAAATGGAATGAAAGAGTGTAAAAGAGAAAGAGTGAGGGAGAATCTGAACAATTCTTTGTCATAATGTTAAGTCAATATTTTGAGTGGATATTATTTCCACAGAACACTTAGGCTCATGAAATAGTCCTAAAATGGGACTCCACAGCTGATCCTCATTTTCAAAATTTGAGCTTCAATCTGAGTGAAGAATCACAATGCAACAACCATTTTAGAGAGTAAATAAAAAGAAGAATTATTCAAAAGATTAATTAATTGATATTCTTCAGTAGGTAAAAATTATCCTCAGTATTTCACGATTTCTTTTCCAGCTCTCTTTCCTGAGCATGTGATACACAAAATTGTATGACGAAGGTTAAAGCACTCATATTGCAACAGTGAAGAAAGGTCTTGGTACTTTATGTAGCTAAAACCACTATGTCTGTTTCTACCACAACCTCTCTATGCCTTTGTGTTCGTGGTAGCAACAGAAATATAAACATTTTAAGGATAAGTCCAGAACCAGCATACTTGAAATAACGTTAGTCTCACAGCCATCCATAACATTTTAACACACGACACTACTCTGCATAACTGAGGAACCAGGAAGCCCTATTAAAATGTGTCATTTCACAATACTGATCTTAAGAATAATATTGTGAACAGCCACTGGGAAAATCTCTCCAAAATAATAGAATCTGCTTTGGAAAGAAAATTGCAATCCACCCACTCCTGCCATGGCGAATGCTTTCCTTACACTCAGGAGAAAGTAGAAAAGCTAAGCAATTTCTATTACCTCAGTTAAGATAAGAACATATTAAAAATGTGTCCAAGTTCCACATTACATATAGAAGGAACTATCACTTTCATACTTTTGTGTCTCCATTGAGACATCAGTGAATGATGACATTAATATTTGTAGGAAATTTTAGAGACTACCTAGCAGAGCAAACTCAATTCAAAACAAAATAAGAGGTTCTGTATTTACTTGCACTTCTATAAATGCAGCATGGGTTCCATTTTAGTTAATGAAAACACACTGGTCCAGCAGTGGGAAAGGCATTACTACACAATATTAATATCATTAGCAGGGGCAGAAAACCAAAATTATCTAAGTGTAACAGGTTGCTGTAGTTGAATTTTTACACATAAAAAGTAAATAAGTTGTTTTGGTCGCTCCTTAATTCAATTCTTTAAAATGATTCAGATTAGAAGTCCCACAGTTCAAAGGTTTTGACCTTGTACCTTTACGTAATCACCTCAAATGGTGATTTTGCATCAGCCAGGATGGTTCATTTGATCATGACCCCATGACTCACATTCTCAAGTCTTATCTTCCTCTTCATTACTCATTAAGAAAATTGTAACTTACTTCACAGGAATGCTGACTGTCCCTGGTCTGGAAGTTCCTTGCCACATCTTATTAGGAAATGCTTCCAACTTCACAGATTTCCCTGCTAACAGCAAAGAGCTACTTAAATGCTGCCAGCATCTCTTCACCAGGTATTGAGAACCCTTTGTCCTCTGAGAGTAAAATTTAGGGAGTTCATATCTTCTCTGAAAGTTTAATTTTATTTTTATTTTTTGTATTTGGCTTTTTTTTTAGGCATCTGCTTTCATGAACTAGCATCTTTTAAAGGAATGACTATTTCAGTGCTGATGAATTGTTTTCTTCTTCTCGGGGCATTTTTCTGTTGCATGACAAACACCTACAGAATCAACAGACAATTCAAAATATCTTTGTTGAAAACTCCTCATGAGAGGAGAGTCAAGCACCAATCTCTCCTCTGTGGTGACCAGTGAGAGGAATTGAAAAGGCCTGAAGTTCTGTCAGGAGAGGTTTGGGTTAGATATTAGAAAGAGGTTTTTCCCTCAGAGGGTGGCTGGGCACTGGAACAGCTCCCCAGGGAAGTGGTTGCAGCACCAAGCCTGACAGAGTTCAAGAAGCATTCAGACAGTGTTGTCAGGCACATGGTGTGATGGCACCATGGGGATGGTGCTGTGCAGGGCTGGGAGTTGGACTTAATGATTCTGGGTTTATCTCAAATACTAACAAAAAATTAAATCAAATAATGTTAACATAGTATTTGAGGATAGCAATAGCTGAAAAAAAGTCAGGAGCCTATCCCTTCCTTCCCTCTTCTGTCTGTAATGTGACTGAAGATAATAGTAATCAGGCCTGTTTACATTGAAAACTTTACATGCATTTAAAGTAGAAAAATATTTCAAGATAAATTGTATTGCACAGCTCTCTATCCAAGGCAGAGAAGAAACAAATAGTGATATTAGATAAGGAATATATTCAGATATACTTAACACTATCTCACAAAGAGCCCAATGTCTATGTATTTAGGCTGTGGCAAGAACCTTTCAAATTTGTCCTAATGTGCTGCTCCTTTTTTCTATTTTCACAACTAATTACTTTAGAAATAGATACTCTTAATTCACCCTTTTTCCTTGCTATTGAAAACAGAAGAACCTTCACAGCAAAAATCATCTCTGTGTACATTCAATCATTCTTATTTCTTCATTACTCCAACTTTTGCTCATAACACTAATTTCAACTCTACCAGGTTGCTACAAAGACAAGAATCTGCTCTATTTTCAGCAGAATCAGTGTTAAGCAGATGCTTTGAAAATGTAAAAATATTGAATAGAGAAGTGAAACGCTCAATAATTCCAGTTATCTAGGAGATATACCAGAGGCATGAGGACTTTATACAAAAAAACAGAAATTATCCTGATAAAAGGGAAGAACATCTGGATATGGCGCTTGGCTGGTGTTTGGAAAGTCTTCTCTCTCTGTATTGTTTCTCATGAAAATTTTAACATATCTAAAGTTGCTTTGGAGAAAGTGTGTGTTCCCATGTGAATGAGTGTATGTATATATACATATGCTGCAGAGAGAGGGTCCCATGACAAAATTCTGTGATTATGTGAAAAGGAGGTTTTGTCTGATTTCTGCTTTATTTCCTTCCCCAGTGCAAATCATTCGGAGGAGAACTTTCCTGGAGGAAACTACAGTCTGAGTTCCTGGAAAGTGTGTTGCCAAATACTGGGTCAACCTGCTTTTCATTGCACTTAACCTAAGTTTTAATTTTTTTGACAGGATAGATCATAAATAAGGACTATGTTCCTCGGAAGAAATGAAATAAAAACAATTCCTTTGCTACAATGAGTGTGAATTTCCCTCATGCAGTCTTTATTTTTCATCTTTTACCAGCCCAATTCCTCTGACTTGCTTGGACTTATTTATAAATTAAACAGAGATAAATGGAAGACACCTCTTGCTGCAGAATTCTTCTCCCACTACAAATCAAAATAGAAGAAGATTTCTAAGCCTGATTCTCCTGCTTTTATTTCTACCCTAAAACTGACTAATTTGCCAGATTAAACTGCTATAGGCATGAAGAAAATCAGATTCAGTTGATTTGGCTGCCACTTACAGAAAACTATGAACTAGAAAAATTATTCCGAGGTACCATCAATTTCTGATAGTATTTCTGCCCTTTTTTATGGCAAAGAAGTCTTTGCTGCATGAAGAAAAATTACTCTCCTCAGAAATCTGCATTTTCTCTAGAGACTACTATATATATACACACATACACACATATATATAGCTACCTATACCTAGGTAGCTATAGCTACACACGAACTGAGCTGCAAATCTGTTCTACCTCATCAGCTTGGCCACTGAAGCACCCAAACTGGGGCTAGCCACTCTATGCCACAGTCCTCCTTCTGCCAACAAGAGAGGGCAGGAAGTGTGTCCCTGTTTAGAGTGAACTCATATGAATGAAAATGTCCAGACTCCAAGTTTCCTGTATTATTTTTTCTAAATCTGTGTTTTTAACCATTGTCAAAATTGATCCTGGAGTTATGAACCAGGGACTTTTACACACATTTGACCATTATCAAATGCAGGAAAAATCAGGTCCATACCATGACTATTGCCTGTCAAACAAGCTTAATGTAGGAGACTCTAGAGGATTCCCTTGAGGAAGAAAGTATGTTATGGTTTTAAGCTTCAGAACTTTTGTGGACTCAAAAACTGACAAGTTCTGTGCAGAGATAGGGAGAGAGAGAGGGAGAGAGATATCATACTATCCTATGATATCGTTTATGCTAAAGGCTTGGGGAAAAAAGGTCAGAACTAAAGTACAGGAACATCAGAAAATTCTGACACATTCTGCAAATAAAAATTGTGCAGATAGTATATTCAGGTAAAGCAATTACTAACTTTTCAATCTTCCATTAATTACTGCAGAATATTTTCCAGGAAATTCAAGTTCATTAACTTAGACAGCTGCCAGTACAGCTATTTCCAGGGGGTATTTATTTGAACTTACTGTGAAAGTGCTAGTTTCCCATAAAGCTCAGTTTATTAACTTAACCCCCCAAAAAGTTATGAATGTCACTATTGCTACTACTTGTGATTTTTTATCTCTGGTTTTATATTGTTAGGTGTTTTTCTTTTGCCTCATCCACCTAGGTTTAGGAGACTGCATGTCATCTTCAGTCTTCAGTGGTTTTAAAGGATGTTGATAATCCTGACTAATATATGTCATATATTTAATGTGAACCTATCCTAAAGAAAATGCATGCATTTAATTAGTGATTTTTATCCAGCGTGCTGGTTATAGCAGGGTTTAGATATCAAGTGAGTTTAGAGTCTGAAATAGAGTAATATATTATTTCAAGGAAAATTAATCAGAAACGTTAGTTCTTGCTGTCAGGAAGAGCACCCCCCACATGCTTTGTTTACAAATCATCCCTGGCACTCTCCCTCTTTGCTACTCCCTTCCATGCTCTATTTAATCCCAGTCTTTTGAAATGGCTGCTCTTTCCATTTCACAATTGTATGCTAGGTAAAAAGGCTACTCGGGCTAGTAAATACAATCATGCATAAACTGCTTAAAAAGCCTTTCATGTAGCTGAACGTAGCAGCCTGCAAGAGAGATGTGGAGTGTTTCTTTTCCTTTTTCAAACTCCTCTATAGCTGGATTAGATGGAAGGCAATTTTTGCAGAGTTTATATGATATTTGTCTACACCTGCTCAAAGAGATTGCCCACCTGGTTTGATGATGGCTTAATTAAAAGAATATATGTGGGACGTTACATCTTAAGTGTAGCAAAAAGAACAGAGACAGCAGGAGGGGATTGCTACCAAGTACCATCATGTGTTCCGGTGACTATTTTCCTGCTGTCCTTGTGATGGTGCTAGGAGTCCAGTGTAGAGCTCTTTGTGTTTCTCTCAACACAAAAGTGGAATAGTGCATTTCATCAGCTTGGAGTTTCCCTGGCAGCTTGGACCCTGAACTATCACTGCCCAGGAACACATTTCTGACAATACCAGCGGCAACAATTCTGCATCACAGACCTCAAAAGAAATACCTGATTTAATCAGATGCTTGCTAGCATGTGTGATGGGTTGACCTTGTGGAGAGACTGATGCCAGGTGCCACCAAAGTTTCTCTATCCTTCTCCTCCTCTGCTGTACAGGCAAGAGAAGATCCAAAGGTTTATGGCTTGAGATAAGGACAGGGAGAGATCATTCACCAAGTACCACCATAGGCAAAACTGACTCAACTTGGGGAAGATTAATATGATTTATTGCTGATCTATTCAGAGTAGGATACAGAGAAACAAAATCAAATCTTAAAAATACTCTTCCCGACCTCCCTCTGCCTTGTAATCAGTTTTGCCTGTGATTTTCTCTACCTCCATCCCACCACTCAGCAGCCCAGAGTGATGAGGAATTGGGGTTGTGGTCAGTTCACCACAGTCTTGACCTCTCCTTCCTCCTCCCCTGTTCCATTGAGGGATCCCTGCTGTAGCAGACAGTCCTCCACAAACTTCTCCACTGTGAGTAGTTCATGTCCTTCCATGAGCTGCAGTTTTTCATGAACTGCTCCAGCATGTGTCCCTTCCATGGGGTTAAGTCCTTCAAACAGGCTGTTTCAGTGTTAGACTCCAACGTGGTCACAAGTCCTGCCAGACCTGCTCCAGTGTGAGCTTCTCTCTCCACAGGCCTACCAGGACCCTGCTCCAGCACCAACTCCTGTTTCCGTGAGGCCATGGATCTTGCCAGGAGCCTGTCCCAATGTGGGCTTCCTGTAGTGTCACAGCTTCCTTTGAGCATCCACCTGGTCTTGGGTGGGTCTTTCCTGCATGCTGTGTCTCTGCATCCCCACGGACCTCCATGGGCTGCAGGAGCACAGCTGTCTCACCATGGGCTTCACCACGAGCTGCAGGGGAACCTCAGCTCTGTACCTGAACCAGCTCCTGGCCCTCCTTTTCCACTGATCTGGGAGACTTCCTCTCACATTTTCTCACTCTTCTCTTTTGGCTGCTTCTTCTGCAGCAGAAGAACCATTTCTTGAATAGTTATCACAGAGGCACTACCACTGTCTTTGGTGGGCTCAGCTTTGGCCAGTGGCAAGTCCATCTTTGAGCCAGCTGGCATTAGTTCCATTGTACATGGAGGAAGTTTCTAGTAACTTCTCAAAGAAGCTGACATAGCACATTCCCCTCTCCCCCTCCACTACCAAAACCTGGCCACATAAACCCAGTACACACACTACACCTATAGACTCAAAGATGTAAATGAACATTTTTTTCAATTCACAAATAACAGATGAAGTCTATGTGAAGGTAGCTCTCTTTCAAAGGACTTGCAAAAAAAATTAACTTTCTTTAAAGTTATTGGAATGGCAGTGCACAATAGGTTAGAACTAATGAAGGTGACAAGTGAATGAAGCATTAGTGGCATGACTCAATTTCTCACCCTTACAAGCTACCCACTGGATGTCAGTACATATCTAATAGCTTTGTGCTGTAGCTTTTGCAGGGTGTTAGTCACTAAGTCAATGGTAATAATTCCAGGAAAACTTTTACGCAGTTTTGTGTGCAAGAGTTCCAGGAAATCTACTCTATAGCCTTTAGCATGCTCAGAACATGTACAATCAATGAAAATTACCCTTGAAGTAAGACAAAAGTTCTCTCTCGACCCAATTTAGAAAAGTACTGAAATATGTAAATTAGGGATGTCTGGCAGGTAACAGGAATATTTCTGTTTTAATTGGCTGAGATGAGAGGCAGATAGAGAAAACATGACATTTTAGAAACAATCTTTTTCCAATTCTATGTATCACAGCAGCCATTGCAGCCTATATACCCTTGTGAACAAGTGAGTAGTTGACTATGTATTGTGGTTCATCTGGCAGGCAGCTAAACACCATCCAGTCACTTGCTCACTCCCTGCTGCTACCTGGGACAGGGAAGAGAATGCAAAGCAAAAAAAAAGTAAAATTTATGGGTTGAGGTAAAGACAGTTTGAGGCAATAAAAGTAGTAGTAGTAGTAGTAGTAGTAGTAGTAGTAGTAATAAAAAAAAATAAAATAAAATAATAATAATAATATAGAGGAGTGATACATAAGGCAATTGTTTCCACTGACTACTGACCACTCAGTCCCTAGGCTACAGCACCCAGTCAGCCTTCCCCCCAGTTTATAAACTGAGCATGACACCATGTGGCACGGTTATCCTTTCAAGCAGTTTGAGTCAGCTGTTCTGACTCTGTGCGTGTGTCCTGGTTTAGGAACAGGTACTCCCCAATGCAGTGCTCTCACTGAGACTATCCAAACCACACCCACAAATCACTCCCTTCCCCCTGTGGGTGGCTGGAGAGGAGAATTGGAGGCACAAAAGTTGATAAGAACAACTTACTGGAAACAGCAATGAGATAAGAAAACAAACAGAGCAGCAATATGAAGATTGAAAATGTACAAAAGAGAGGGAGACTGATTCACGTGCAAAAATGCTGTCACCACAGAGCTCAACCACAGAGCTTTTCACCCAACTTTTCCCCCTCTGTGTGGAAATCAGCATTACCCTATTGCTCCTCACTTACTGCCATGCTTACTCCACCCGAAGGAACCCCTTAACCTCAGCAGAGACTCCCTTCCTCTGTGCCTCAGCAGTGATGTGAGGTGGTATCGAATAATGAGGTGGTACAGAATAATAAGTTGGTATAGAGTAACCTCCAGGTCCTGGCCACACCCTCTCCTGGCTGCAGCATAAATGAACCCTTTTCTGCCTGGAACCAGGACTGTTTTCTCCCAAACTCTTGGGCTCCCCCCCGCCTATTCACTCTTGGGGCAGTATGAGAAGCTAAAGTCCTTGACTTAGGGTAAGCACTACTTAACAATAATTAAAACATCAGTGTGCTATCAACATCATTTTCATCCTAAATCCTGAACACAGCATTTAGCCACCTACTAGGAAGAGAATTCCATCCCAGCCAAAACAAGGACACGGTCAAAGAAGCATGTCACACACATCAAATTTTGGAGCCAAATCAGTGTTCTCCAAACCAGGTACCACCTGCTTCTTACAAAAGGTATGAATAGAGAGAGGCAAGATGCCAAGGACACAGAATATTAATCCAAATTATCCTACAGACTGAAACTATTTTTTGCTGTGGTCAGTCTACTTCTCACTACGCAGTGCCATAAATACATTTTTCCCAAAAGTTGTGAGTCTGTGATCACTGACAGGTTTCCAAATTTCAGCTAGGAATAACTTGTATTAAATGCTTAGCAGTGCCATATAGGTGTGAAGGTGTATCCGAACCTCAACCCCACCAGTTGTAGAAGACAAATGTGTGTCAAGGGCATTGGTGCAGGGCAAGGAAAGCTCTCTGTCCTTGTGAGGTACATTGCATGGGGATCACAGCCCTGCTTGGCAGTCACCAGCACAGCTGGATTGGCCCTGGGAGCAGATGGTGTGAAGCCAGCCCTAAGTTTGACAATTGAAGACAGTTCACCCATGTGGGACCACCTCAATTCTGTGAGCAGACCCACTAAATAAATAGGTCTGCTGCAATTCTAGGCTGTTTTCTAGTATCAATATAAAAACAAGCATAAGGTCACAAAACTTTTATTTTGAGAGGCTGAATCAAATTCTTTTCTCATTTGCATCAGTCTAGACTTGGTGGATCTTTACCAAAGCTGGACTTATCATACACTTATGACAATGTAAATTAGACAGGAGTTGTTTCCTTGGGTTTGATTTTGACTTTAAGCTGATTTTAAAGTCTATCAGTGCACAGAAACTAATGAAAGTACTTAATTTAATAAAATGTTGTGTACTGTATGTGTACAACTGTACACATGCTTCTGTTTTGCATTGTGAAGCTATGAATCTGAAACATGGCTGGTGAAACTGGCAGAAAACTGGCTGGTGAAAATCAGTTTGCTCTTTAACTCTTGATGGTTTTATAGAGGAGGGAAAAAATCAAAGCATTTTCTTGTTGCTATGATACTCAGGCAGCATAGGGATTCACTATAGCAACCAGTGCATTACGTCATAAGGCATTGATCAGAATGCATATGTTGCCATGGTTGCCACAGTGAATATTTTATTTTTGCTATATTGATTGATGCCTTTGATGTCAGGTGGCTAGAAATATGAGGGAGATGAGAGCACCCTACATGACATTCTGCTTTTTCCATGACTGCAAATATAGATGGCAGCTAAGGATCACATTTATCTAGATAAAATGAGAAAAATTTGAATTTTTGCATGCAAAATCCTGCTTGTTACCAGAATTGAACTTAGGGAAGAAATATCAAGTTTGCATTTCCTTGTTTACTTGTTCTGCACCTGTTAAGGAACTGTTCCTACCTCAGCACCAATTGCATTACAACATTTGAAGTCCCCATGTAAGGGAAAATAGCCCCATACCTAGTATAATAAGCCTGGATTTGTGTCCATTTGTGAGTTTTGCAGCCCATGTTCACTTGGGAAAGTTTCTCATCTCTGTTCCTGATCTGTAAAATTAAGCAATAACATGAGTGTGTTGTGGGAAGTTGTGTTACAACAGAAGTTCTTAGCAGAAATGAGAGAGTGGGACTTTTGCAGGTGTGGGATTATACACTCAGGAAATCCATCTGTCAGATTGTGTGCTGGAAAGCAAGGAGAAACTATACATTACATGCCTAGTTTCTGTCTCTTATACATGGACTGAAACAGATGTAACTTCACCAGCATGCTACTTTGCCTGAGCTAATAGCTCTGGTTTCTTTTTCTCGACTATGGATATGTTTGTGCCAGTGTTATTTACTCTCTCTGAAGAAAAACTCATGCTGCTGCAGCATCTTAGCTCAAGTAATAGCAGAGACACAAGTTTAGTGTCCATACCAAACCATTATTGTTATATCACACAATCCCACCTATCTTCCACAGTTTATAGGGCTAAATAATCCAAGTTGCATTAACTGCTAACTGAAATTGTCTTACAAAACTCTCATTTGACTCCAGCTGCCTATGTGGCCATATTACAATGATTATTACATAGGGAAAGTGTCTGAAGTATCTTACCTCTTTATTTGTAATACTTTGTTACACGTACTTTTCAAAGGAGCCACTAAAAAAAAAAAAAAAAAAAAAAAAAGGCCTTCCTCTATTTTCAGTTCAGGAATACCACACAGAAGACATCCATCCTCCACAGTTTTTTGAATAATCATGCTCAGGCGTTTCACAAAAAAGGAATTGATCCTTGCAGCTATGTGCTATTCTTGCAGACAGCTCAGCTAAGGTACCCTCTGTACTATGCATATTTTCCATTCATAAGTGATTATGGGATCTGGTTTCACCTGAAACCAGATGTAGGAAAAATAAGAGATCTCTCCATAACTATCACTTTGCCCCTTTAGCTACTTAACTGCCATCATAAAACCACAGCAGAAGACAGACTGAGACTTCAGGTCAGGCTTCATTTCCCAAGTAACTATTGAATTCCCGAGCATCTTGCTTTTTTCTCTTCATCTTTTTTTTTCTCTGATCATTCCATGACTTTGCACAAGCACTCTTCCCATCTTGTTTCTGTACTTGCTAATTTTGATCCCTTTTATTTTGATTTCACACACCATCACAGGATTTTTCCTTTGTTGGGTCACTAGATGGCAGAAGAGACTCAGTAAAAGCTCTTCCCCAGAAAATAGGTAGGACTACAAGCCTTTTTACTTATTATGTAGTCCACTTGGGGGTTTTGTTGATCGAAATTTCCTGTTAAATACTTTTTTTACCCTGTTTTCAGGATTTTTTTTTTTTCATCTAAAAATTGCAATATGCTTTTGCTTAGGTGGTTTGCTTTTAAGGGGTCACTCTGGGCACTTTACAGCTCCACTTCCCAGAGTGTCTCCTCCAGGAATGGGCATTCTTGGAGATCATCTTTTTCTAAAATGATGTCTGCTGGTTCCCCTACTTTTCTAATCACCATTGTAGGTTGTAGCAATGCGTTACTGTCTGTAATAACCTTAGAGAAAGTAGTAGAATGAGTTATGGAATACATAAAATCTAGATGCTGAAAAAACTCACAATAGATGGAGGTGTGAAGAGGGTAGTTGTGTATCCTGCTACAAAATACTCATTCTATTTACCTGCAGGTAATATGGGGCTAAAGGTTTCCAAAAATAAAGCATGGTCTAGAATAGCAATGGCAATAATAGTACCAAAGTCTATTTTATTGTCATCCCCACCACCATCCCACCTCTCAGCTTTTCCTCTGCCTCCAGGATTGTTGGACATGATAAGGCTTTTCGCAAGCTGATATTGATGCCTAAAGATGCCTTTTGTGTTTGGTGTATATCTGTAGTTTTATAGATTTTAATATACAGCTGTATAGTTTCTAACTCTTTGTCACTTTACCATAGTAGCTGCACTTTCCTATATATTATGCTAGCTTCTTCGAATTCTCCTTAGTCTTACTTTTTAGGCTAGCAAGGACACTTTGTTTACCACTAGAACTTAAAGGGCATAATAAGAAAGCCCCTGGAATAACTACAGTGGGGCAGAACATGGGGGAAATTACCTAAGCAACTGTTCTTCTAACTGGACAATATTTGATAGGTAATCAACTAACCTTATAAAAAATGCAGAAACACTCTTTTGTGTGTGCGTATCACCATACTGTGCATCTTGAAAGCCTTTCAGTTAAGGATTTGCTTATATATTATCATTTTAATGCTGTTTGAGAATGATAGGAGTTTTATTCAGGTGACAATATACTTTTCCTTAGTTGCCTTGCAGAGGTAAGGGGGAGCAGGAAGAATCACCTCACTGTGGGAGAGAGGGTTAAGACAAACATACTAGTAATGATATAACCTTGAGTAGAAGTCCTAGAAAACAGTACTCTTGGAAAAAGGAGAGGGAAACTCATTGTGGAGAAAACAATGACAAGATATGATATGTACTCAAGTAAATGGTTTGTTTCTGGAGTATTGATTGTTGCAGTGTCTGGAAAACTCTTTATTTACAAGGAGGAGGGAAGAACAATGAGCCTTCCTTGCCTTCCAGAGGTACTAGAGCCACTATTCAAGAGCTTAAATGCTTACTTCTAAATACAGCAAAGTAATCCACTTTGCAGAGCAGTAACCTGTTCACAGTGAATTGCAAGAGCTTCAACAGAATTTAAAAGGCTCCTTAAAACAGATTGGATGGGTATAGTATTCTCAATAGCTAAATAAGAAGGTCTCACCACTACTTTTACTCCAACTATGAAATGTTTCATCTAAAAACATGAGACAGCAGCTGACTTTGGGCTGTTCTTCATCTGTCAGATCTATGACTGTGTTAATAGGAACTTCAGGAAAGGCATGCACAAGATATGAGCACCTATCCTTCAGGAACAATCCACAAAACACTCTCAAAAAACTTGAAGGCTTAAAGCCCTTCATCAACAATGTATTGTTGAGAGCTTAGATAGGTTTTTTTTCATTAGCTTTTCTTCATATTTCTTTATGTCATTCTATAAAGCCTGGTGTGTATGCTTGTCCACAGAATGAACTGAAGCCCTTGGGAACAGTACAGGATGGCTGGTGCATTTGCTCTTACTAGCAGTACCCAGCTTTGAAAACGCTCCCTCATCTGGAAAATTGTTGATAAAAACATTTTCACTTGGACATGAAAGAGAGCGTATTCTCCAAAGATAATTTCAGCTAGTTTCAAAAAGTGTATTTCTGTCCTGGAGACTTCAACCTGACTGTTTCCAAAGAAGGCTTTGTCAAATAATGTTCAAAAGGAAATAATTAAATGTTGGTCTTATCCATCATGGTATTTTCTCTGGTTTTTTTAACAGGGAAATGGTAGACTTTAAATAGAAGTAGCTTTACCTTCCATAACGCTTGCTCCCTGAAGTTCCTTCAAAATATTCATGCCAAGGGGAAAAACTTTCTTTTCTACTTCTGAGTATATTTCAATAACTATAAAAATACAATTTTTATCTAACTATTGCTATTGTGATCTATAAAGACCTTGTCCTTTGCAGACCTTTAAGGATTCAATAGGATGCTAAAAATGTACCAGATTTGTTTCTGCATTAAAAGTTACCTTCACCCCCTCCTTATTCTTTAAATAATCCCTAAAATAGCAATAGGTGCTTTCAGATGCATCTGGATTTATTTATTCTCTGAGACAAGGTGTTTGATCTGTGCAAACATCTCCCAAAATCCTACAACGCAAACACCTGGCAAAAATGGCTTCTGCACTAGGCTCCCTTTCCAAAGGAGCCACTTAAAAAAAAGGCCTTCCTCTATTTTCAGTTCAGGAATACCACACAGAAGACATCCATCCTCCACAGTTTTTTGAATAATCATGCTCAGGCTTTTCAAAAAAAAGGAACTGATCCTTGCAGCTATGTGTTATTCTTGCAGACAGCTCAGCTGAAGTCAGCTAAGGTACCCTCTGTACTATGCATATTTTCCATTCATAAGTGATTATGGGACCTGGCTTCACCTGAAACCAGATGTAGGAAAAATAAGAGATCTCCCCATTATTATCCCTTTGCCCCTTTAGCTACTTAACTGCCATCATGAAACCAGACTGAGATTTCAAGTCAGGCTTCATTTCCTTGCATGTGCTTAGGCAAAAAAGTATTTTTCAATCTCTTTGACTCCCAACTAAAACTGCATAAGGTGGCTGCAGCTGGTGAACTGCATTCTTTTCATGCTTTATGCTTTCTAAGATATTCTTGTTATAGTTCTACACAAATCCAGTCAGGTAGTTTACTCATTAGCCATCAAATAGAGAGCTAGCCTAATACCTGAGAAATATTTGACTTAGCTGCACTAGTAGTCAAGGAAAAACAACAACAACAACAACAACAACCAAAAAACCCCCACAACATTATCTGACAACCATGAATCCATCAATGAAAGCTTCTGTTGAACCAAACTTCATAATGCTTTCCAAAGCAGAGAATGGTAATTCTCCTCCTGGTTTATTTTGGTAGGGGAGATGGAAGAAACCATTTTTCAAAATACAAGAAATCTTCCACTTGCGGATTATCTTTGCAAATACAGACATTTCAGAGAGAGAAGGTTGAATCCTAAGGTGCTGAAACAAATGACTGAGGAAGTAGTAGGGTGACACTGGGAACCCTTACTGTTGTCTTTGTAAAAGTGATCTCAGTTAGAATTCTTGGAAGACCCTCTTATGCTTACATGCCTGACATGGTTTCAGTTAGGGTAGAGTTAATTTCTTCTCAGCAGCTGTTACAGTGCTGTGCTTTGGATTCAGAATGAGAATAGTGTAGATAACAACCATGGGTTTCTGGTAAGCCATGCTTATCCTGAGTCGAGGACTCTTTTTTCTTGTCTCATGCTCTGCCATTTAGGACATACACAAAAGAAACTGGGAGAAAGCACAGCTGAGATAAGTGGCCTGAACTCACAAAAGGGGTATTCTACACCACAGACCATCATGCACAGTATATAAACTGGGGGAGTTACCTGGAAGGGGAGCTGATCTGGATGTGGGAATAAGGTCTGACATCCATCAATGGGGGATGTTTTTCCTGTTTTTTATTATGATGATTATTTAGCATTATGATTGCATTTTACTTTATTTGCAATTATTAAGGTTTTCTTATCTCAGCCTACAGCTTTACTTTGATTGTCCTCTCCCTTCCACCAGGATGGCAGAGGGAGAGATTGAGCAAGCAAGCTGTGGTGCTTAATTTCCATCTCGGCTGTGATGGTTTTAATACTTACTTTGTTGTGGGATATGACTAGGAGGAAATAAAAAGCAAAAACAGGCCTGAAACTTAAAAGTTATAGTTTATTCACACACCCTAAAAGGAGAAAAAAGAAAAATGAAAATTGAACTTCAAAACAGTCTTCTCCTCCCTCTACTAATGTTTAGTTTCTACAACCAACATAAAGAGACAAGTTGGGATTTTCAGTCAGTTCTTTCATTTAACATAATGTTTCATCACTTTGGGGAGGAGTCTCTCTTGGTGTCCCATGGATCCCACTGACAACTGTTCTCTTGCAGGTTGGAGCTGTCACAAAAACAGCCCCGGTAAACTCTGCTTGTGACCCTTCCCATTAGCAGTTTCCCAAGCTGCTTATGGGTCATGTACTCAAACACACTGCAGACTGGGGTGTCACTTTTTAAAGGTGAGCCACTTCAAGGGCAAAGGATTCTTCATCTCAAGGAACAGAGATATCTTCTCACTTCTCCGCTGCACACAGAAGGCTGTTATCTCTGTTCGAGCATCTCATAAAATCAATTTCCTTTAGTCCATCACACACTTCTTTGCTCAAAAATCCACACATAGATTTAAACAATCACCTCCCCAAATGCTTATCTTTTCATGGTTTAAAGGAATAATTTAGTCCAGTCTCCATGGTTTACATCCAGAGAACTCCAGTCAAGAATGTCCACTTCCTCAATCCCTTCTTCTAATAATCTTATCAGTTATTTTACCTACTCTGTACCATGCTGTCTCTTTATGTCTTAAATCACTTTGTCCTTCTCTCTCTCTCAGAGAAAGGACTGGAGTTCTGAAAGCTTCATCTTGTGCTATGAAAGAGTTAAATTCGGCCCAGGTCCTCTATCCTTCAGCTGCTGGCCCAAAACGGTGTCAAGTTTCAGGGCCGATGATGATGATGATGATGATGATGATGATGGTGGCAGGGCGGGGGAGAGAATGAGAGAATTCATCAGCTTGGGAATGCTGATAAATTGACTTTTTTCCACCCCCCTGTTCTCATCCATGGGCCCAGACTCAAGGCTGCTTCTTGGGGCTCGGTGAGGGAGGCGGGGTGGGAGCAGGAGGAAGGAACCTCATCCTCCCCCAGGTCATCATCACCTTCCTTATCAGCATTTTTCAACTTAAAAATTACTTTAAACTTGCATCAGTCTGCCAGAGCATTGGAATCCTACGATTCTTCCATAAACATATGTCAAGAAACAAAATAATTTTAGAGAACAGCAAACAACCCACAATGATGGCATGGGGCATGCAGGATTGAATGAGGAGCATTCCCCGGGTTGAGAGGTCTATCTGACAGTTTTGTACCTCTCATCCCTTAGTAATAAAATATCCTCAAGTATCCTGAAGTATACCTACTACTCGGGGCAGAGAGTACTGCCTACTCCTCTGGATTTCAGCCCTAGTCAAGGACAAAGCGGAAATTCACAGGATTTCTGGAGGGAATGTAAATCTTTATGGCATGGAATTTATTATAATGATACACTCTCAAGAGATGAATGCTACAATTGAAAAGAAGTTTGAAATCTCCAGACTGAAGGATCCTAACCACTAATGCATCATATGTATGCTTTTAAGCTGTTTCTAGTCATCATTTACTACTAAGAAAGCTCCCCTCCATGCTGTTTACACTGTGAGATTGTAATGATCCATATGGCATTGGTGACATACTGACATATGTTGTAGCATATGTTGTGAAAGCTTCTGAGCCAGAGTCTTCCCGTGAGGAGTAAGAAGGTGGAGAGGCAGTGAAGAATGTGCATCTCCAAGCACGATGGATGCCTTCTCCTACCGGAGTGTTTCTGGTTTTAGCAGATACTTTTTTAAGTCTGTGGCATCTTTTTAAGATTTTCAAACCTCTTTTCCTTCATCTCTGTTCTGACTCTTTTGTGAAGGAGCTTGCCAAAGGTCAGTGAGCTCACATGTCTCCCCAGCATCCATGGAATGGGGCCTTCCCAGTTCCTCTCTCCAACCTCCAATCTCCAATCTCCAATCTCCAATCTCCAATCTCCAATCTCCAATCTCCAATCTCCAATCTCCAATCTCCAATCTCCAATCTCCAATCTTCAATCTTCAATCTCCCTTTCATACTTTTCTGTCTCTTTTCTGTTCTCTCCTCTGTGCTTCCCTGTGTTTCCTTGTCTCTCTTTTCAGAGGCCAGAGTGTGTTGCTGCCTCCCAGCTGACTGCTTTTCCTCTGAAAGAGCAGAAGGAGGGCAAAGGGGTGCTACAAGGGGGAAGGGAGTGTAGGGAAAGGAGCTGTGGAACACACAGTGTGGGGTGGGATGGGAGTGAGGGCTTTGACTACATGTGGAGCACTCAATTTCAAAGCTGTCTTTGCAAAACAAGAACCTAAACACTGTTCATGAGCTCAGGACTGTCATACCCCTATAGGATTTTCAGTACTGTGTCCCCTGGGAATACACAGAAATATCTAAAATTTCTTACCAGCCCAAAGGTAAAAGATGACAGCAGTTAAAAAAGCCTGGAAAGTGGACCTGAAATACAAAATTTAAAACAGTGGGAAACTAAAACCTCTGTACTATAGTTCCATGCAACTATTATTTTCTGAGACAGATTTTTCAGAACATACTTTGGTTTTCCATATGATGGCAGAGACCATCACTCATTTTTGTTAGTGTTCTGTGTTTGGGCTTCCCAACCTGCCAAAGTTACTATGTGTTACACAACAGGTATATGATAGGTTGGTTGCTGCTAATCAACTGATTTATTTAAAGCTATATTTTTTCCTGACACAGAATGTGGCAAAGGCTTAAATTTAAAACTAGCTTTCAGACAACATTTGAACAATATGCATGTCCAGAAAAATGTGTAATAAATCCCATCAATATTGGAAATTTGACTCCTCCATCTCTCATTGTGAATCTCTCATAGATGTATATGTTTAATTTTGTTGTCTGATATTTTCCCCAGTTCTTGTGTCACCTGGTTTCCAAAAAATAATTAAAAATATTAAATAATTAAAAACAGAAGGATGACTGGAAATGTTTTTCAGAGTTGGAATTAATTTATACTTTGTCAACTTTACTTCCTGGATGGGTGTTTGTCTATTTGTTTGTTTTGTCTACCACAATATCTCTTCACACAGCTAGAGTATACTTACTATGATGAGAAACACTCTAGAAAGAAGGCTTGAAACTGATATGTATCCATGGGGCAACCACTTTGTGGGAATGACTGATTTCACTTTGAGCTTCCTGTTATTTAATTGTAAGTTTTCTGAGCTCAGGTTTGGACAGCATCAGAGAAGTGACAAGCACACCATTTGAGAGAAGATGATAGAATAGTAAGTGCATTCACTTTTCATCAAGTGAGTTTTCTGCAGTAATCATTCTTGAGCCCAAAGAGGCCTATTACTTAAAACACCCATCTTGGGAAAACTTTAAGCTTCAATGCGAAAATGGAGTTTTTGCAACACTCCAAATTTTGTGTAGAATTTCACAGAGGCACATTTGCTCTTTTGTCACTTCATCATCTCTGGCTGATTGGAAACTCATCTCTAACCTCTTCATTCTCTGAGAATAATGGGAAATTCATCTACTTTAGAAACTTCTACCACCTTCTAAAATTTCCTCTTTTTAAAAACTATTACTTCCTTGCTTCTCTTCCCTGGATTTAAGCTGACTTTGTTCCACTCATGTCCTACTGACTCAGCTGTGTGCTGTTTCTGTAGTTCCCCACTTTAAAAAATGCTTTTCTGAGCCCATCAGCTGCATTGCATTCTATTTTGTAGTCCCTTCTCACGAACCTGTTGAACAGTTCAGCCTTTCTGACAATTAAGCACATTGGGACCATCCAGTCACAGTCATTCCTAGGTTTTTGGCTTCCCTCTCTGCTGGATTTCATCCTTCTCCTGTTTTTCTAGTCTATTTTTGAATAGGGATGAGCTGTAAATATATGTAATTAAATGTCCATTTAACTAATACCTGACCATAAAAGGGGGAGAAGGCCATGCCTAGCATTAGGAAATTTTCCTGTCTACTGCTCTGTGAGAGTCACAGCAATGTTTCAAACCCAAGCAGAGTCAGAGGAAGTCACAATAATTTCAGAGAACCTTTGAGTTTGACAGTAGCTGAGGTGTGATGTGTTATTGTAAAATGGTGAAGTACTAGATCTGTATATTAAAAACATTGACTCAGTTACCTGTCATTTTATGACTGCAAGCACATGAATGGAAAAAACATAACGTATGTGGGTTCTTGAGATTCCACTGTCAGGGAAAACTGATGGGAAGGAGATTGCATGTAACAGATACTGTGTAGGCCTAGATGTTTGACACTGTCTTTCCAAGGTCACTCTGAAGTGAACTTGAAAATATCCATAGTAAGTATGTGCTTATATAGGACTAAGCAACTAACATATTCTCTTATTTGATTTACATCCAAATAAATGAATAAAACCTTTGGGTTTTGGCTCTTTTTCCCCAAAGAAACTCGAAGAATGACATCAAAATCTGAACTATGAAGCTTTTGAAGCTTAAATAAAGAGATCTCTATCTAAGGATTTTGAAATGGGATCTTTTCAGAGGGTTAGTTGTATTTTATTGAAAGAGAAAAATCATTACTGGAAGCTGCAGTAATGTAAAATTATATTGAGGAGTTGAGGCAATCATAAGTGACTCTCAAGCAGCTTGCCATACCGGAACCCTGAGGGGTTATAGTTATACTCAGTGGCACTGCAGTTCACAGATTGGTGGGTTTTGTTATCCTTTAAAAAGAAATACTCTTCTGTTTTGGTTTCAGCTGGAATAGAGTTAATTTGTTCTCAGCAGCTGTTACAGTGCTGTGTTTTGGATTCAGAATGAGAATGGTGTAGATAACATGCTGCTGTTTTGGTTTTCTACTAAGTTGTGTTCATCCTGAGTCAAGGATTTATTCAGTGTCTCATGCTCTGGCACTGAGTAGGAACACAAAAGAAACTGGGAGGGAGCACAGCTGGGACAGGTGACCTAAACTGGCCAAAGGGATATTCCACACCATAGAACATAATGCCCAGTGTATAAACTGGGAGGAGTTACCTGCAAGGGCAGCTGATCTGGGTGTGGGAACAGGGTCCAGCATCCTTCAGTGGACAGTGAGCAATTACATTGTGCGTCACTTGTTGGGTTTTTTTTTTTCCCTTTTTACTAATATTATTATTATTTGCCATTATTACTCTATTTTATTTTCAATTTCTTAATTTTTTTTTCAGTCATTAAACTGTTGTTATCTCAACCTACAAATCTTACCTCAATTCTCCTCTCCATTTTACAGCGGGCCGGGGGGTGAGGAGGAGAGAGTGGAGGTTGAGGAAGTGTCTGTGTGGTGCTTAATTTTCAGCTGGGCCTAAAATGACATTGCCTCTCTTCCCTCTAATATGAGAATGTGAGCTATGGATAAAATTTCCACAGGTCGATTCATTTGTGTTTGTAATTTTGCTTTTGCTTTCATTTTTAATTCTGCTTGCCAAAGAAACTGAACAATCTGCTGTTATTTGGGAAGGGATTAGAAAGAAAGGCGTGAGTGGAAGAAACAAAGTGGAGGGAGTGAAAGAAAGGTTGCAGAATCAAGTAGGAGCATTACATTTATAGGACCAGGATGACGAAGAGGAAATCAGAGGAGAAACTATTAGGACAGTAAATAATTCAAAACCCCAGGAAAACAAATGCAAGCCACAATTACCAATTTTGTCCCTATGCATTAAACCTCTTTCTATGGTATATTTCCTGGTGAGGAAAAAAAATGACAAAAGGATATCAGATGATCCAGATTACGACAACCTTGGGCCAGTTCTGGCCCACACAAAATGGATGAAAACCTTCAGTCCCTTGCTATGAGCAATCCATAGATCTGCTAAGTAAGAAGACCAGAATGAGCTGCTTGTCTCAGAGTAACAGAGGTATCTTTCTAAACTGTTAACTGGGAAATACAGTGAAAGGGTTCAGTCTGTATGCTCTGCCCTTCAACTTGGGAACATATTGATTAAGGTCCATTAAAGCATTTCTTTGGCATACTTCCAACAATCTATTAAAGTGCCACTATAACTGCCACTGTTTCAAAGACTTTTGTAACTAAATACTTTATAGACTTCATGAGTAATGATTCTTGTTACTCTGATTAATATAGGAAAGCTATAAGTATGTTTATTATTCTACAAATAATGTCTGTTTTAAAAGTTTATCTACTTGTGGTTTTCAGTAATGGGAAAGTACATATTTAAGTCCTCTGGAAATGCCTTTGCAGGTAGATGACAGGATGTTGGATATGTACTGTCTCAACCAGGATCATGCCTGTCTCTTGAGTTATGGAACCAAAAATGTGTATTCTATTTCATCTGTTAAAAGCAGTTGGGGAGATATTTTTCTTTATGTCTTGTAACTCTGGGGGGGGGGGGGGGGCGGGTGCCTTCTGAAAATGGCCCAGCTGTTCAAACCAGGTGGGGCAGTATTTCTTATCTCCTTTACCACCCATCCTCCCTCCAGGGGAATATTTTCTGCTAATGAACCATGAAGGCTCACCAATGACAGGACACATTCCATCATCCCATTGTGAGATGCTCCACACAGTGGGGGGAGCCAACCATTCCTACTTGGATAAAAACTGAGATGTAGGAACACAGGGTATCTGGTTGCACTGGATTCCCGGGGAAAGACTGGACCCTTCTCACCATCACTGGACCCTTTTCTCTCAGGATCATCTCTACTCCAATAGAACCACATCTGCCACTCCAGGAGGACTCACTTTTGGACTGTTTCCAACACCCTGACCAACAGGGTGTCAGGCTGTATCTCTGACTCTGTCAGAGTTTCTAGGATTTTTGTTTACTTGCTCGTGCATTTTTGTACTACTACCTTTGTATTTTTTTAATATTCCTAGTAAAGAACTGTTATTCCTATTCCCATATCTTTGCCTGAAAGCCCCTAATTGCAAAATTATAATTATTTGGAGGGAGGGGGTTTACATTCTCCATTCCAAGGGGAGCTTCAACTTTCCCTGGCAGATACCTGTCTTTCCAAACCAAGACAATGCCAAATGTCTTGGCTTTTCACCATGTTCAAGACCATGGTGAATGTTGCACAGTAAATGGAACTCTGAGTTTCTTTGAAGATTTCATGGAATTCATATGGGGAAACATCCAGTCCAGCTGTTTTCCCATAATTCAGTGAAATAATGGTCTCATCAACTAATGCTTTTTCTACGTCAGCCCTTTCTGTATGTAGGTATGTGGGGCACTTGTAGACTATTAAGCAGTGAATTAATTTTGTTTTTATGTGCATCAGAGTAGTCATTTTTCGAGGATATATCATCAGAGACCTGCATAAAGGCTTTATCCTTTTGTTTACTTCAAGTTATTTCCTTTTATCTTGAATTTAAATGGACCTTGCTTTATTATTGTTGCTTTATTTTCTAAGTGTACATTCCAGATATTAATCATTGTCTATTTTCTATTTTCCAGTGCTGCTCTTTTAAACTCTAATGTACAGCATATTCTACATTGGGACTGGAGACAATTTTTTCTGTAAAAGCTGAAAAATTGAAGATTTGTCCCTGCACCACAATAATGTTTCCTTGTGTTTTACGTTTCTCAAATCACAATTTGAGATGGATCAATAATTGTCAGCATTTCTATAACAATCTGCATTTCAGGAACTTAAAGCACTTAAACAATCCCCATGACCAGAGGCCTGAGAATGACCTGAAGATGTTAGTAATACTGTGGTGTGTTATTTTCTCCCACATGCAGGGCTACGTGAACACACTTTCAAACTGAAAGCAGCACAAGCAACTCATCGTGCTTTGGCTGCAGTACTAGGACTGGAACAGAAACTGCAGATGTGGTTGTCTACAGTCTGTGCAAAGCACCTAAGAAGAAGACTGAATGTGTTCATTTTTGGGATTTAAGGGGAGATGAGATTTACCTGGGTCAGATGGGGAGCTGAAGTTTTTGGATCAGGATTATTATACAACAGTAGCAGAGTAAGGAAAAGCGTTGTAGGGGGGGAAAGCTTGTCATTTGTTTGAACCATATTATTTCAGCAAAGTCCTTTAATTAGACCTTTCTCATTATGCCTTTAGTATACTGTCTTGGTTTAGGGCAAATTTGGAAAAAAAAACCCAAATAGGGGTCCTCTGGGAAGTGGACTCAGATGACCCTTCCCCTAAAACTGGTCCAGGAAAGAAATTCCTCGGAGGAAAGTGGAAAAAACTTTTTTATTTAACTTATTTATTTAACAAACAAGCTGCCCACAAGCACAAAGAATGAATAATATGAACCAATAAAACCTCTCCCTGCTCCGAAGAGAGATGGCAAACTGAGACAGTCCTTGCCGTGGGTGCAGCTCAGCTCACTCAGTCTCTCACCAGCCCCACTCCCTTCGCAGGTCCAGGCCCGGCGGCCGCAGGTTCCAGCCCTCGCTGCTCCTCTGGGTTTGTCAGTCCAGAGCTGATTTAAACAGGCCCAGGAAAAAAGGAAAAAAACAGTCCAGGGAACTTCTCTGCCTCAGCTAGCTAAAACTAACTAAAAGCAAAAAAGTATTTCTGTCCCACTGCTGTCCCTGCCTCAGCTGAACACACAGAGTCCCGGAGCAGAAATGCAGAGGCGTGAACGCTATTTTTTCTGCGCCTCTTCTCGTTCTTCCTTTGCTCTCAGAACCAGTCTTAAAGGCACAGAACTCAATATACAGCACAAACAGAACAGACAATTGGGGATACAAGCATCATAAAGTCATTCTAGGACATATACCAGTGCAATATGCATGTTATTTTCTAATATTTGGCTCCTTTCACTATTTTTTTAGATGCAGCTTGAAGGTACTTGACATTTCTATTTACTTATTCAAGCTCCAAAAGTTCAATTGGAAGCTTTCAAATTAAAGCTGATACACTGAAAAAAAATGATAAGGCTGAAGAAAACCCAAAACAAAAGGTAGAGGGATGGAAAAAAAAGTTGGTGGTTTTTTGTTTTATTTTTTTTTTAGTTTAAATCCTTGATTTGTAAACAGCTGCTGAAAATATGAGTAACTGAGTCTAGAGGCCCCAAAAACAAAAGTCCTTTTTTGAAGTCTGAAAGACTTGGAAGATCCAGCTTAAATAATTTATTTTATGGTTATACTTCTTTATTTTGAATGATTTAACATATCTGGAATAAAAAGCAGTTGATGAGCAATGCCAGCCATAGATATGGCAAGTGAAAGAAATTAGGATGTTTGTTAAACTGAACTTAAGTGATTACAATCAGGAAATTCACGCTTTTGACTCAGATACATTTGCTTCACCCTAATACAAATTATCCTTTATTATCTGTTACTGAGGTTTCCAGGGCAATAATTCTTGCAGCCCTTATGCTGAACTGAGTTTTCCCTGGTGAATATACTTACTTTTGGTGCTTGTGCTCCTTCAACTTTGCTGCAGGGTGTGTATCACACAGAACAAGGAGCAAATCTCCAACTATTCCCTGAGGGTCCAGTGTTTCTACACTCACTGATTTTCTTCTCTTTCAAATACTACTCTAGGCTGCATCCAGTACTAATATTGACATTGTTTATTCTCTGTTAGGAGAACTGTAAGACTGAAAGCTTATCCTTTGTGTATTTGTCAAACAGGGGGATCATTCTATCTGGAGTATAAGTATTTTGTAACAATCATGGTGCAGCTCTATTTAGTGAATTTGCAAACTGAGGAGAGACTGAGAAATAGATTTAAACAAATAGCACCTTGAAAAAATGAAAGGTGGGGGAAAACGGAGGAAATTACCACTTTAAAATACTCTGCTTCCCAGGAAAATTCCAGCTTTTGATGACTCTTTGTCCAATAAAATCCATTTACTAAGCTGAGTAAGACTCTCTCTTCATGCTCTGGCTGTCTATTCCAAATGGCTGACTGCCAGCAGTTTTGCTGAGAGTGGAAGCCATCTGATATTACAGCACAGAGGAAGAGAGCGAATGCATCAGCAGGACACGGGATCAGAGAACCAAATGGCATTCAGAGCACAGCCGGCATTTTCTGTGCAGTTTGAGAGACAGCACAAGTTGAACGAAAAGCATGATTTCTTTTGGTAACCGTCTTTTATCCAATGGGCTATTTTTAAACTCTAAAAATGTCAAAGATATGCTTATAAGTTACAGCTTGTTAAGTAATGGCTTGAACAGCTGCAGTCTCGGTCAAGGGTTCATCAACTCAGGAGTGAAGGAGAAAGACAGAATCACAGAATTAGCTAGGTTGGAAAACCTATGACCTACCAGCTTGTCACCTAGACCATGGCACTGAGTGCCACATCCAGCCTTTCCTTAAATACCTCCAGGGACAGTGACTTCACCACCTGCCTGGGCACCCCATTCCAATGCCCAGTCACCCTCTCTGTGAAGAACCTTTTCGTAATGTCCCACTTAAAGTTCTGATGTATATCTTAAGCCTGTGTCGTCTTGTCCTGGTAGTGGTTCCCTGGGAGAAGAGACTTCCCCACTTCTCTGCACCCTTCTTTTAGGCAGCTGTAAAGAGACCTTACACATCTTTCTGAGGAGAGCCTAAGGCATGCTGGAATGTCCTGTGTTAGCTCCATGTTGCACTTTCCACAGAGCCAGACTTCAGCACAATGTGGTCACAACACTTATATTTTCTGACCTAGATGTACTTTCCAAGTTCACTTCTCTCCATCTGAACAGTAGCACAACTTCCCACCATTTACTATAGAGTTAAATTGAACATTTACTGCATGGCTGGCATAAATCTTCTTCTTCACCAGCTAAAACTTTGCCCATCTTCTCTGTGACCCTCTAGATGTGCTAGCTTGCTCTCTAGACTAGATATTAAACCCTGCATGAGGTTTTGGGCTCACCTTTGTAAGTCTTCCTTGCTGCAGTAAGGTTGCAGCTGATGTCAGTCAGCTGGGAGTAGGCCTCTAGTGCCCCCCATATCACGTCCAAAGAAGAAGCATGTTCTTTTATGAGTCAGCATGGAGGAATCACAAAACATCCGAGTTTATTAAAGCATCAGAACATCTGATTTACAAATGCCAGTGGCCAACTGAATTAGAAAAAGCTCTTGCTTCACTCTGCAGTGAGGACACTGCACTGAACATTACAGTCTGCTGGGTTAGGACCCTCTACACAGCTCTGTGCAACATTAGTGAGACCTCAGTCTTTCCCATTACCAGAGAAAATGTTTCCAGAACTGGGGTGGGGGGAGTACCTTGACTTTTCTGTAGTCATTAGTTTAAAATTATTGCAGTCAAAATCATTAAAGTCTTTCAAACAACAACTTCCATACACTTCACATGACAAGTATTTATGAAGAAAAAAGGATAACTTTTATATAATTAACAGAAAAAAAAAGCAGAATTGAATAAAATTACTCAATGTGAGTAGGATTTGCTTAACATTTTTATTTATCATAACTCATGCTCTTAGTAGTGAACTCTTCTCAGTAATAATAGAAACTTCAGCCCTTCAAACATTAATTGCCATCACGTGAATTAACCTTGGCAGGCAGTTAAGTATCACACAGCTATTTTCTCACTTTTCCCCTTCCCGCAGTAGAATGGGGGAGGAGCAAAGGAAACGTATTGGCAAAAAACCTTTTGGATGCAGTTAAAAAATGTTCATTAAGTGAAGAAGGAGTGGAAGAAGACAGAAATACATTGAACCAAAACAAGTGGTGCAAAACCACTCACCGCCTCTCACAAGCAGACTGAAGCAAAACATAGCCATGTCTCTAAACCCCCTCTTTGTTTCATTGCTGCCTGTGGCATGATAGGATGTGGAATAGTGGAATATCTCCTTGGTAACTAGCTCATCTGCCTTGTTTTGTCCCCTCTCAACATCCTGCCCACCCCCAGCCCCCCCCCCACTGGGGTGGCAGTGCGAGAAACAGAGAAGCCCTGGATGCTGGGAAAACACTGTTCAGCAAGACAGGCAAGACAGCTGTGTTATCAGTATTGTATTGGCCACAAATCCAGAACACAGCACTGTACAAGCTGCTACAAGAGAATTGACTATACACCAGCCTAACTCAGTACTCTTGGGTTTTTTGATTATCTCCACTGCAAACTTCCTTGACTGATTTTCCATAGCTGAAAAGGGAGACGCCATCACATTTTCTCTGGCTAAGGGAACTGCAGTACAAAACTGCCTTAGTCCCTCCAGAAGTATGGCACAAGTCCTGCACTAGCCACAAGACCAAGCCCATGAACAGTGAAATCCGTATCATACTTCAAGCTATTAACAGTTCCACAGAGGGTGAGGAATTGGAGTACAGTGAATGAATGCTCAGCTGGTCCCAAAAATCTCAAAAAAACCCAAACAAATAATCAAAAACCAAAAACCAAAACAAAGAAACAAACAACAACAACAACAACAACAAAAACCAAAAAAAACCCACACCCACAAACCAAACTGGAATGTGATTCCTGCTGATAATATTTCCTCCAGACTCAGAAAGCACCATGTCATTCCGTAGAGGAGATAGGCTCTGACATAAGGCAGACATTGCTGAGCAGTCTAACAGGCAGTAAGCACATCTACTTTCTGTTTAACATAGTATCTTTTCTGAGATGACCCCAAGCTGCCAATGTCTGCACACTTTATCAGTGTCATCCCCGTAACTGCTTTCCAAACAAGACAAAACCCAGAAGAGAACACAGTTGCTGACTGGAGGTCCTACACAGCCGTGGGTGGAAATGTGTTCAAACATGAGAGTTGCTTCCCATGAGAACCAATGGGAAAGCATCATTGCAAGAAGGGCCCCAGAAACATGGACCATTAAGGTGTTGTGTAAGGGCATTCAAGGATACAAAATTTTGTTCCAAAGTACTAGCCTGTATCCTCACTGTACTGTTAGTCTAATTTTGTTTTCTTTTTGGTATGAATTTGCATTCATTTTAGTGGGACATGGTCATTTAGGGAGTTTTTGGAATGAAAGCTGAAATTACATGTCATGAGATGGCACTAATAAATGAAAGCTGACCCATCAGTGAAGCAAGGCACTGCAGGAGTATCCAGGCTCTAGAAATATGTGCTCAGGTAACAAATAATAATACTAATAATAATTACAGTTCAAGAACTTCTGACCACTTACATCTTAAGTTTTATTTATGTGTCTGTGTGAGTTAATAGGACATAAATCAGTAAGAAAGTGGCATCATTTTCTCTTCAAATTATTGAATTTGTGTACCTATATTGTGCTGAAAGAGACAGAGACATCAAACTTAAAAAAAAAAAAAAACAACAAAAAAACCACAAAACCAAAAATGAGCTGGCTTAAATATTGCTTTCAAATTCACTCAAATAATGCCCAGGCATCAATTATTATACGTGACGCCAGGTAGGTGCTTGTAGACACTTTTGGATTTGGTTTCTCTTTTCAATCAATGAAAAAACATGTTAAAGGCAGAATGAATAAGATAATTTCAATGTTTTCATTGATCTAAAAAGCTAGCACTGGCTGACAAGAGAAAAAAAAAGGGAGTCTGATTTCTTAAGTACATCTAAATGAACACAAATCACTCAAGATGGGGCCATCAAACTACAGACTACAGACTACAATCAAGTGCCCATACTTTATACTTATGAACACTATTTGTTGTTAGTATGGTACAAGACAGGTTTTCTAAAACTAAGCAGTAGGGTATATTAAGGCTTTTCTATTTTGCAAAACAAATTGCTAACATCAACCATTCCAAATGTACAAGTAGCTCCATAGTTTCAAAATTATGGTGGGATTTGTGATTTCAAAATGACAGATGGATTTATCCACATAAAATCTACCAATTTCAAACATGGCAAAATGGTTAAGTGCTTTGGTTAACTCTAGGAAACTTTTATTTTTTTTAAAATCAAAGCCTAATATTAATTAGTATTTGATCTTGGCTTTGTTTTTCTTTCAGAAGTTTCAAACTGACAAGGAAAGACAGTAGTGCCTAACCTTCTGTTCAATTACATTGCCTTTTCCTATTTATGCTTAAAACCAAAATACTAATAATAGCTTTTAAAGCATTATTTTATTTCTAAGAGCCAAAATGAGGTCTGTTTGACTTTACTTAACACGACCCTTTTTATTTGAGGACACAAGTACATGCTGCATAATTGTGAAACAGCTACTGAAAGAAAGATCATCAGCCTGGGGTTGAAATAGTCTAAAAACTCTGCTTTGTCCAAATTAGCAACGTGTGTTGTATTTTCATCTTCATTTGCATATATTAAAAGCTACGCATGCAAAACACATTCCCCTTTGTGGAGAATAAACTATGTAAATGCAATTTATATCTTTAATTTGGACTTGAAAATTGAATCCATTCAAACATAAAAAAGGTTTTGTGCATTGAATATTCCTGAGGTGGTTTAAAATGCTTAAAATAAATATTGAGCAGATGACAGAAAACCTTATCCTCCTTATGACAAAAGCTGGTTTAAAAAAATAATTTAAGTATCTAATTAATATTGACTACTCTGGGATTCTAAACTATTAATTGTGCAATCCATACAGGTGGCAGGCATTGATGGAAATAGAATGCAAATGGGGAAGGGAAAGGTACATTTTAAATTATGCCATATTAAAAAATACTTGACACTAAATAAAAGAAATTGATACAAAAGAGAGTTTGCTTCAGGTCTTCAGTTCCCAAGTTTCCTGAAGGCAAAGGTTGTGTAATTTGCTCAAAAAACCTTTTGTTTTAAAGGATTGTGTCAGTAGCACATAGTCAAATGCTTGTTCTCCAAAAGACAAACATACTGAAGCTCAGCTCGGAATGCTGCGGTGTGAGGTTGCCACACTGTAGCTGTTTAGGCTTGTGCCTTTCTTTTGACCATTAGCTGTTTCAGCTTTCAAGCTGACCCGTACCTCAGAACTTGTTAAACTCCACCAGAGGGAACTAACTTGTCTCTATATTTTGTTTTAAAGTTCAGAAACAAAAGCTGGAATGCGTGAAATAAGGTAAACCTCTCAAACAAAATGTATACCAATTTGTTTTCTAGATAAATGAGGCAGAGAGAAGAAAAAAAACCTCACATCTCTGTAATTACAAATTCTCTGTGATTTTCTGAAGTGCACTTTAATGTGCCTCAGGGACTATAGCACACTGATATACAATTGCTCATCTTGCCTTGCTTTGGCCAATTCTCCTTATCCTCAGTAATGGATTAGCTTGCATCTAGGCTACAATCAAAATCCTCATGTTATTTTTCTGACCACTATACTTACTAAAAAATTGTGGTTTGTAACTTCAGCTTAATGCAAAGCTAGTAGCTGCATAATGGATAACCTTATTATGTGTCCAGCCAACTGAATGCGAGTCTGAGGAAATCAAGACCAGAAACATGAGATCCAGGCTTAATGAAATTAAACCAAGCTACTGGTAGGGTAACTTTTGTAACCTGATGATGATGCTTTCCAGGCTGAAGGTGCTGGGTGTGCTCATAAAGGAAATTAATTGATTTGAACAGAGGGTTCTGTCATGACCCCTGAAAAGATTAAAATATAAGAGCTACAGTGTGGTATAAGGTCTGTTAGGTGCTTGACTGCCTGGCATTAGAGTGTAATGGTGTCAGGGCTTGAAGAGGAGGAAACAATGCTTTGGGAACTCCTTCTGACCTGAAGGAGTGGTGCACAGGGACATGGTATATCAGCATCAGTTTGTCTGTATTTACATACACATTTGGTGTTTCAAGCCAGGCTGAGTGTGGCATACACTAGCAAAAGCCATGAGCCAAGAGAGTTCTCACACGCTCGGGGTATTGAGTATCGATCAGTATTGATTGGCCTGAGAGCTAGGCTACTATTGAAAATAGAATTGTGTTGAAGGCAATCAATGATTCTTAAGTAAACACCTTAGTAGTTACCTATATACAGTATGTTCACCCAAGTGTGATTAATCTAAATTTTTTATTTCACATTCTAATCACAGAAGGTGCATCTGACGGTGCAATCATTCAATCATTCATACACTCTTAATCTCTCTTATTTATAAAGGAAAACAAAAAATACCTGGAGAGGTAATCATTTTACATTGGCAGCCTGTTCTTATCATTTGCATGCACTGTTGCCAGGAGGCACAATGTTCCTGTTTCCATATTATGAAGTCTAGATTTTTTTCATATTTCTTGTAGCCATAGAAGTTAAATAAGTAAACTGCAATGACAAACTGCTTAATAGTGTTTAGCTTCTAATATGTTTAAACCCAATCCTGGAATTTATGTAATCTGTGAGAAAGGAAGAGAAGAAAACTATTTTCTTTTAAAATGTTTAAATTTTTTTGTAGAAGAGTGTTCCTCATTGCTCACTGAAATAATTTAAGGCTTAATAAATTACTCTTCTGGTAAAACTAAAGCAGAACTACATGATTTCTCAAATCATATTGATTTTGGACAGGAGATATAACAGCTTTCAAAATAACCTTTTAGTGCTCCAGCAGCTAATTAATTAATTAATTAATAACTTTGGAATGGGGAGTCTGAAGTTTTTTTCTGTATCACTGTTGGCTATCTTTTAAGTGCGATTCTTGTTGTATAGGTCACAATATTTTGGAAAGTTCTGAAAATTCTAGCAAAGAGCATTTTGAAAGACTGTAAGTTTACTAACTCTCTTATGTTACAGTAACCATATACTTCCCCGGTACAATCTGCAGCAGGATTATAACATGGGAAAAATGAGGGAAATTAATTATAGCAAAGCAGTTTTGTATGCAGCCTACCTTATTTCACTGGTGCAAAAAGAAATGGCAATAATACAAAGGCAACCAAGTGCACTGAAGCACAACTCAACAAATGTTACCAGGTGGCTCTTGAAAGAGTTTCTAGAGTATACATTTCTCCAAGTTTTCTCCGTCTCTCTGTGACCTCAAAGCCAATTTTTACAAAGGAGGTTATATAGTACAGCTCTGCAATCTTTGCAGCTCAGACCCTTTCTTCTCCAAAGAGCATGGGAAGGCTTTTGCTGTTAATCAAGAAGACTCTGTTATCTCCTTGTGGCTCTTTTAGTCAAGCATGGGAATAACTGATAGTGGCTTTAAAGATGCCTGGGACCGAGCCTTCAAGATAACAGCTATGAGGAGACACCATGTGATTCTGTCATGAGAACAATCCAGAGTGACTTAACAGCCACCACAGAAGGCACCACTTGGAGAGAAAGCTGGGGCATTAGCTGTCCTTGGTGATTGACCTCTAACCCTGCTGGGCCATTTCTTTTGGGTTGGGACAAAGAAAGGCAGAGATCACACAAGTCTGTGGCAAGCAGGGTCATCACCAGGACCTCTTGGTGATAGGAGAGCAAGATGCATTGGTGGATACCAAAGAGCAAGAGCTCATCTCTGAGTTGCAACATGTCATGGGAGAAGAGGAAACTGAGGGTAGGATGGAGGATGAAGACCAGCACAATCACAGCAACTAAGTGGAGACTGGGAGACTTTTCAAAGGTGAGAGCCTACAGCTTGCCCCAGGAAGAGGGGCGTGCTCACAGAAGGAGTGTATGAAGGGAGAAAGATAGGCTTCTCATTATGTTACTTTCAACTGTTGCAAATCTTAGAATTTTACTTGTACAAGAAAGAAACAGATTCTTTCACAGAATGGGACCACTAAGGATTTAGAGGTATGTGGAAGATCAGACAGCCACAGAAGCTGAGCTGGGTAGCACCACGGACCTCTTGGCCCTGGTACAGTGGAAGCTGTGGGAGAGATAAACTCAAGGCAAGAACAAAAGTGAAGCTATCATGTCTGGTCACTCTGACCACTCTGAGGAGAGAAGATGTAACAAGGACATTGCTGACGCAAAAGAATGTAACACAGACTTGATAACTGAAAAGATTGTGTTGCTAAGGGAACAGGAGCAAAGGGGTCCGAGTAGAAAATTTTGTACAGAAGTTAGAGAACTATAAATATGGGTGATTAGTGTAATAAAGTCACCTTTCCTTGCGTAGCATGGCCTGTGTCCTTCAATCACTGCAGAGGTGTAAGAAAAATTCTGATGTGTCAGTTCTGCCACAGACCACATATTTCTTGCCCAAAAATCTGACAGGAAATCCAGCATTATTCTTGTGAACTATCCTAACCACTCCTCTGTGGTATGACTGACCTAGTAAATTTGATGTGCCCATCAGAGTGGCCTAATGACAGTTTAAAGTGGCTCCTGTGAAATGGCTGAAAAATGAGGCTATGCAGTACCTCACTGGACCATATCTGTGTAACTTACATTCTTCCTCTCCTCCCTACTCTTCACAAGAACCCTTGACCCTCTTTGTCTGTAGAGAGCAGCCAGCCTTCTCCATCCCTACTCTCACTCACAGGACATGCCTATGGTGTCCCTGCAAATTACCCTTTGTATAGGGACAGTTGGGCATGGCAAGATTACAGTTCGTAGCCAAAAAAAGAGAAAAAACTCACAACCTTCAGAAATCCAAAGTTTCAACACTATATTTCAGCTATAATTAACTATATATAATTTTGACATTTACTATCTCCAGCTATTTTTTTATATAAAAGATTGATTTGGAAGTTGACCAATAAAACTTCTCTCCTTAAGTAAGGCCTTTAGTTGCAGGATTTGTAATTTAATTACAAAATTCTTATGCCATTACTGTTAGTGTGTCTGTCAGAATTAAGAATTACTATTGTCTTTGTGGTAGGGTGATTTTATGATGCCTGTATTCCCAATTGTCTGTTCTGTTTGTGCTGTATATTAAGTTCTGTACCTTTAAAATGGTTCTGGGAGCAAAGCGGGAGAAAGAAGCAGCAGCAGTTTGTTTTGAGAAAACTGCCTGACTCCCACACAGCCTGGCTGCGGCGTTCGTCTGAGGCACAGACAGCGGTGGGACAGAGATCTCCTGTGCTTTTAGTTAGTTTTAGCTGGCTGAGGCAGAGAGTTCCCTGGACTGGTTTTTTTCCTTTTTTCCTGGGACTGTTTAAATCTGCTCTGGACTGACAAACCCAGAGGAGCAGCGAGGGCTGGCACCTGCGGCCCCGCTGGGCCTGGCCCTGCGGAGGGAGTGGGGCTGGTGAGAGACTGAGTGAGCTGAGCTGCACCCACGGCAAGGACCGGCTCAGTTTGCCATCTCTCTTCGGAGCGGGGAGAGGTTTTATTGGTTCATATTATTCATTCTTTGTGCTTGTGGGCAGCTTGTTTGTTAAATAAATAGTTTTTTCCACTTTTCTCTCAGAGGGAGTTTTTTCCTGGACTGGCTGGGGGGAGGGGCCATTTGGGTTTGCTTTCCAGAGGAACCCCTTCGGAGGTTTCCGCCCAAGTTTACCCTAAACCAGGACAGTCTTTTATGTAGTATGTAAATTTTTCCTGGAATATAATAAGAATGCTGTTTTACTCTTACAAATTCAAGCACAAGATTCCCTCCCAGCCTGCTTGGTTTTCATTTTTATGGCTATAATATATTACCCCAAATATATTACAAATCTATTACCTGTAAGAGAGATGAAAATTTGGAAGTCAACACAGTGGTTTTTCAGCATGAATCATTATTAGAAATTAATTAGAGTTTACCTGAAGTGGAAAAGCCACATATTTATTGCTGACAGTGTTTAGCAATTACATCTTAGTTATTTATAAAAACGATTTTTCTGCCTTGGGATGTGACATTGTGTTTCAGTGTCTAACAGTGTTGTGGTATAGCTTTGGAATAAAAAATTAAGCATTTTTCTGTCATACCAATAATCACCCACCAGGGAAAACTTGATAGCAGCAGGATAGACAGAATCCATAAGGCAGCTAAATAATTTTATTATTATTCCCAGAATTGTTTACTTTCAAGGAAGCTGTACATGGCCGTTATTGACAGAAAAGGAGAGTTTCTCCCCATGGACCTGCTGTAGCCGTGCGAAAACCCACAGGACCCTGCCTGATGCTGCACAAACGTGGGGTGCCGAGCATCTGAGGGGATGTAAGATGCTTCTCACTACCTATAATCCTGTTCTTATTCTGTCTCATTAAAGCAGATGCCCTATTAAGCACTTGTTGGCTTTTCTCTGAGATTCAGAAATATCCCTCACTGACTCACTCTCATGTCACTCCACTTTCCACTCCTGGTGAAAGAACAACTCCTACCGTAGGCAGCCAATATCTCTAGAGAAGATGGCTTGCTGCTTCTAAAAGGTGTGTTTGTCATTACAACTTCAAATAAGACTGCCTCAGGTTTTCCCATTAGGCAGCCACCCACAAGTTCAGCTCCAGACAGGTTGTACCAGATTCAGCACAGATATGGAGGGGAAGAGATCTACATCCCATCACAAAGTGTTTAATCTGTCCACTTCTTTTGCACATAAACATTTGTGAGTGTAAAAAATCACCTTGCTGTCAAAGTTCCCAGATGTGCTGTATCCTCACTCTGCTGGGTGCTTGCAAAAGGGGATAGAAATTGTCCAGAAAGGAGTGTCTGATATTTTTGAGGGCAGTGATGTTTTGGGAGCAGTCTTTGGCTCAGTAAATCTGTATGCATTCAAATGCATGCAGAAACAGATCTTCATGTTTAGTAGCAGGTTTACATGCTGAATATTGCTAATATTGAAAAGACCACAAATGAATTTTGTCTTCTACATTTTCATGGGCTCTCTTGCTTTCCTGGCTTTCATATAAGTTATTTGATTGGATGGAGCCACGGTAGGGGGGAAACCAAGTCAGCAGCCATTTCTAGTCAGGCACTTCAGATGGCTAAGTACTGACTTTTCTGAACTGAGCTCTGTTGCTCTGAAATACTTGAGTGACAGCATTAACAATGCTTTTCTTTAGAAGCTTACCATTTACATATGCAAGAAATGATGAACTCCCAACCCTAAAGCTGGTGAAAAAAGCTTTCCTTGCATAGCATCTGATGAGGTGCTATTTTGAAGCTAGAAGCCAGAAATCCTTTTATAGCTGTTGTTATTTTCAGTTGTTCTTCAGCTGGGACGATTTGCGCATTATAGGATGGGAGAAAGCCATCAAAACAAAGCTAAATATGGGTGTGTTGGACTCTGTCTTCCCAGAAAAACAGGCTTCCTGTAAGGTAAGTGTCTTTCTATCAGGTCCTTGGGGCCACAGCAAATGAGTACACTAAGAACACACCAGTCTTGCAGACACAGCTTCCAAGACTCGTGCTTGAGCTGGGAAATCCGCTTTAGTTTGAAATTTGAAGGCACAGATGACCAGCAGTGAAATGTACAGTATATGATTTGCAAATTTTACAGGAACCAAAATCTGCCAATAAAATAAAATAGAATATTTATGTTGGAAGAGACCTACAGTTATTATCTAGTCCCCTTGCCTAACTACTTCAGGGCTAACCAACAGTTAAAACACATTGTTAAGGACACTGTTCAAATGCCTCCTTATCTTAGCTGCAATGCAAGATGTAACCAGAAGTATGTATTCTATGACCATCTGTTGAAATCAGGTGGAGCAGTGCTCTTTTTTTCTCCCACTACCCATCCTCCCTCCAGGGGGATATCTTCTGTTAATGGCCCATTGAGTCTCACTGCATGACTGATAAAATTACATCATCCCACTGTGAGATGCTCCACCCAAGGGGAGGAGCCAAGCATTCCCACCTGGATAAGAATCTGAGACTTGGAACACCACAGCAGCTTTTTCCACTGGATTCCCAGAGGAAGACTGGACCCATCTCACCACCACTCAGCCTTCAGAGGAAAACTACACCCTTCTACAGGATCATTGCTTCAACAGAAACACATCTGTCACTCCAGAAGGACTGCAGCCACCATTTAATTGGACTGCTACCACCACCGACCAACAGTGTCAGATTGTATTCTGTCAGTGTTTTTGTGCTACTGTATTTTATTTTTAATTTTCCTATTAAATTGTAGTTCTTCTTTCTTTTTTATTATATATCTTTTTATATTATATATCTTATTGTATTATCTTTTTTATATCATATATACTAGTGAACTGGTATTCCTTTTCCCATATCTTTGCCTGAGAGCCCCTTAATTTTAAAATTATAATAATTCGAGGGAAGGGGTTTTACATTTTCCATTTCAAGAGAGGCTCCTGCCTTCCTTAGCAGACACCTGTCTTTCAAACCAAGACACTCCTAAACACTGAGAGTTTTGGGACATCAACCACCTCTTTACAAGCCCATTTCAATGTTTGACTATCTTCTTGGTAAATAAACACTTTCTAATGCCCAGACTGAACCTACCCTGATGTGACTTCTTGTGCATCTTGTCACCAGATCACCAGAAGTGTGGGGTCCTGTCCTTGGGTCACAACAGCCTCAGGCAGTGCTACAGGCTTGGGGCAGAGCAGCTGGACAGTGCTCAGTGGGAAAGGGCCCAGGGCTGCTGATCAGCAGCGGCTGAACATGATCTGACATGTTGTGCCCAGGTGGCCAAGAGGGCAAATGACATCCTGGCTCGTACTAGTGTGACCAGCAGGGCCAGAGAAGGGGCTATTCCCCTGTACTCCCATTGGTGAGGATGCACCTCAAGTGCTGTATCCAGTTCTGGGCCCATCACTTCAGAAAGGTCATTGAAAAGCTGGAGTGAGTCCAGAAAAGGGCAGCAAGGCTGGTGAAGTCTCTGGAGCACAAGTCCTCTGAGGAAGAACAGCTGAGGGATCTGGGTGAGTTTTAGCCTGGAGAAAGGAAGTTCAGGGGAGACCTTATCACTCCAACTCAGAATATTGTGTGATGTGGAAAGAAATTAAATGTTTCAATTCTCTACAACTGACTGAAAGGGGTGTGCAGCCAGGTGGGGGTTACTTGCTTCTCCCAGGTAACAAGGATAGAGCAAGAGGAAATTACTTCAGGTTGCACCAATGGAGGCTTCGACTGAATATTAGGGAAATGTTGTCAAGCACTGAAAGAGGCTGCTCAAGGAAATGTGTAGTTACTATACCTGGAAGTGTTTAAAAGATGTGTTGGATATTGCATTTGAGGACATAGTTTAGCAGTGAACATGGTGGTGCTGCTAAGTTGGACTTAATGTTCTTAGAGGTCTTTTCCAACTTTAACAATTCTGTGATTCATGGTGCAGTATCAAATAAAGGAACAAGAAATGGAGAGATAGATAAAGATTTTATGTCACTCCTGATTAAATTTAAATACTAGGACACTATGATGTTGAAAAAATTGTAAATGGGGAAAGATAATACGTGAAAATTCCAATTTAAACTGATATTTAATGATGTAACTATATTTTTGAGATGTCTTTAAGTATCAATTTACATTTTTATTTTTTGTGCTGTAAGTACAACCCACACATTGAATTGATATCATTATCTTTGGAAGTATCATTTTGAAGAACATCTGAAGAACAACAAAATCTTTAAGAGAAGACTACATTTTACATAAAGAAGCTAATTATTTACAATTAAATAGCATTAGGAATTGCTAAGCTCTCTGCTTCCATGAGCTCAGAAATACCACAGAAAAATCTGCTGTTGCATAAGGGCATTACTCATTCTGGCCACCTGCTTTAAAGATCCTTTGCCAAATCTCTTTATGATCAGTTTTGAGCCCTGAAATGAGCAAGAATTAAGAAGCATCACTTCTTCAAAGGACTTTCATTTAAAAGGTGGGGGAAACAGTGTTTGCAACTTCATCTCTTGATTTTCACTGTTTAATAGCACTTAGTAATTGCAGTTCCCTTTCAGTTCACAAGTTCAGTACAATACCTCCACATATTTAGAACTTCTTAAACACAGTCCACCTTTACTTAGTCTTTTACACAAGGGAAAAAAAACCCCAACTATTTGAGCATTCTCCAGACACCCAGATTTGACCACAGACACCCAAGTCATTGACCACACTAAAATGATTTAAAAGTTTTTCATGTTATAATGGGAATAGCTTGCCCAAATGGTCTATCTGAAATGTTTCATATTTTTACCAGACAGAACCATAACTGTGTTTTGTGACACAGGTATGTATAGCTCTAAAAATCTTTGGAAAAGAAAAAAAAATTTTTGAGTTTTTGAGTATTTACTCATTTGTGCCTAATGTCTGTGTATATGACAAGAAGATAAATCCATTTTCAGTGCTTGCATGCCACCTTTGATAGACTTCTATCAGCTGGGTTTCTATGATGACGACAGAAATGTGATAGAGTTACTATCTACTGTTCTGCTTAGCCAAACAAACTACAGTGCTACCAGTTCCTCCTCCTGTGAATTATTTTATCAGGAACTGAAGTGACCACAGTACTTTGCCCCTTGCAAAGAAAAATGCTGCAAAGCAAGAAAGAAATCTAATCATGGAAAAGAACCAGAGTCAACACATAATGATCAATTCTTCAGTTACTTAATCAGCTATACAATCCCCATACCATATGGACATTCCCCTGCCCTTTCCAGGATGATGCATTAATGAATAGCAACCTTTAAACAAACACAACTAAGATGCACTCCAAGTGCACTCCAGGACTAAGTGGGTCTCGTGTAATGAAAGAGAACGTAGTATACCATATGCTTGAGGAGGTTCTCTTTGCTTCTTAACAGTGGTTGTCTGGTTAACCTGGATATGTGTATATTTTAAATGTCATTGGCAAAAAAAAAGATTAAATTTAATGCTATAGTAAACAGGAGGCTGCAGCACGTAGGTCTACAGTAAAACAACAGATGGCACAGGTTAAATCTATTTATTAGCAGTCACTTGGCAAGGAGACTGGAAAGAGAAAGAAAAGAGACAAACAGATGCCAGGTGTAATATAATAACACTTGGTATGATAGTTCCACTAAAATATGTTTCTTTTCTTGTCTCTCTTAGCCTTCCACCAGAAATTTTAAGAGTCTACTGCTTCTGATTAGGAATGTTTAAAAATATGCACAATGCTTACTCTGGAATACGCTGAATAGCTGGTTTTCTACTGCTGAAAAATGGTGGAAAATAAGGGACAAGAAGCAGTGCAAAGTCTTCAAACAGTGATGGACAGCTAGTTTGCTGGATAGCTTAACTGCTTTTCTGTCTGTTAACTGCTTTGATACTAAACTCTCTCCCCTATTTGATTATTGTAACTCTGCACTGTGGTTCTTTCCGAATTAGGATTCCATTTTTCACAGGAATTATTCTAGTTTTCTTTGTGAAGTTACTGGAGGGATTTAAAAAAATATTTTTAGTGTTTTAACTTTGGTTTTAATCTCCAAGTCCTAGTGAGCAATAGAGTTGTCTATGTGTTCTGAAGATAATTATCCTGTTATTGTTCCCTTTAAACATAACTAAAATGGCAGTACATTTTTTTCACCCAATAAGGCTGTTAACTATGGTATTAACAATATGGTGATCATCTCACTGGTTTTTTCCCTCCTTTTTTTTTCCCTCTTTCAAAGGTTTGGAGTTCATGGGCAACAAGCTAGCTCGGTCACTGTTAAATCAAACTCACCTCATATCCTTTTATAAGTGTAACTTTAATTCTGAGTGATACTGGTGATAGCAACTGTATCTCAGCCATGGTCAAAGTGAATTTCTGTTCCATGTGGTATCACGCTCTGTTATTGTTTCTGGGTAAAGTGGCCTGTCCTTCACTGGCAGCCTTTTCAGGCAGCTCCTTGTTAGTGCATAGTAGAGCTGAAAAGAACTACAAAAGTCTCAGATTACCTCTTTTGCATTGTAAAAAAGATACGTGGATTGATAAATACATTAGAATATGTTATTATCCATTATTCAGTTCTACAATTAGTGAACATCTGGCATGGGGAAGATGAGATGCCTATTTACTTACCGTCTGCATTAATGTTGATTTCCAGCAGGCAACAGTGAACAAGCCACTTTGACCTGTTTAAAGGAGGCAAATGTGAAACAAAAATAATTTAACTAATATTAAGAGCTACAGATTTAAATGTTATCTTTAAAGTAAACATACCTATTCTTAAAGTATCATTTATATGAGATTTGTTTATGGACTTGAAACAAGACTAACAAGGACTGTGAAAGGTCAGTTTATTTCAAGTTTACAGAATAACCAGGTCAAGACGTGTAACACTGCAGGAGAGTATAGCCAGATAAAAATAATTTTGTTTTGTCTAGCTGATGTTATCCAGTAGAGCTGAATCATGCTGCTTTTTAAATATAGTCAGAAAAAACCAACAAAACAGCCTTTTCTCTAAATTGCAGTTACGAAAGCCTGATAATATTTGTATGACCTCTGTTGGCTGTTGATTTGTTCTATGTCTTTGGCCTCCAAATTTAACACATTTCCATTTTAATGTGCAGACTAGAGATTTGAAAGAAACATATGGACATGTAATGTTTGCAAATCACCAGTAACTTATAAAGAAAGGAAATGCTGGACAAAATTAAGAGGAATAGATTATTTGTTAAGAGCAGCCATAAGAACCTCTATAAATTCACATCTAAGACTGCAAATAAAACAAGTGGCACACATGAAAATACTAATTAGTAAAGATTAGACTACTATCCATGAAATAAAGAAAGATTATGCACAAAATTGTGGCTTATTTTTCTTTAATATGTGCAGGGGTGTGTTTTTCTCAGCATTGACTGAGCTTCTGGATGGTTTTCTAAAAGCAATGCAACCTTTACATACCAAAAAGTATATTTATCAAGAACATTGAACTTTTGACCTGATGCCTTAAGTTTTAGCTTTCATATTTTCCAGATTCTGTACTATATTGGTACATACTTCACATGAAGTGTTAGCAAGTTCTCTTCACAGTTTAGTTAGACAAAACAATCCTTTTCCAGCCCAAAACCAAGGACACCTTTGCAGCTTCAGGCCCCAAAAGTATAAACAATAGTGAATTGACAAGAGCAGTCTGGAAGAATGGGACTTCATATCCTGAAGCTGTAATTGCACTTAACCCCAATATGCTAATGTATGTAAATGGACCAGAACTTTAAAAATGTGAGAACTTCTGTCCATCTTGGGTGTAGCCTCAGCTTGTAGCCTTGTACTGCCTAAGGAATATCTTTTGAAGGCCTTTTTAATAAATACCTACTTTATTCCTTTAACACTGCCTAGCTTGTGTTCCAGGTAGCCTCTCAAGGCATCAAACCCATCAAACCCATATATGTCCAAGTAACCCAGAATGCTTTTCAAAAAGGAATGGACAGAGAAGGAAATAAAAAGAAATTCTTATTAGAGACTACTGAGGAAGAAAAGAAGAAAGACATCTAAAGAATATGTTTTAAATTAAAATAAAATCATTAAATCATCCTTGTTCTGTATCACATGATAGAGAGGGGTTACAATATAACTGAGTAGAGAAGTTGGTTATAAAAGTACATGATGAGATGCACATGTGCCCAAGAGTTGGGCTGCTGAAGAACATTGCAACAAGGGACGGCTGGATCGAGCTGCCAAGATTATAATGTCTCAGGAGGATCTGGTCTGGCAACATAAGTGTGAATTATTTCTGACTTAGTGTACCTTTATATAACTGTGTGTGCATATAGTTGGAAGGTGTAGGATTCAGGCATGATGTAAATGGTATAGAGTACAGGGTAGATGTAGGCCTAGTTCCAGCCACGATAGAATTTTTGTCATAGCCATGAGGGAGTGGAGCCCTGTTGGCATGCTAGCCCTCACATCATTTCTTGGAGTGGGGCTAGGGGACCCTCCAGCTTCTGGGAAGAAGGATGTGGTTTCCCATTGAACAAATAGGGCAGGTGGAGGGAAGCAGATGTTTCATTGGCGGATGATTCATTGTCTTGGACTTTGTGAGCATTTTACATGTAAATCAGCCTCTCTTTGTACACTTTTTCTATTAATGTTGTTGCTGTTACTGCTTGTTTTCTTGTCTCATTGCTGTTCCCAGTAAACTGTTCTTATCTCAACCCGTGATCTCTGCCTTTTGTGCATTGCATTGGGGTGTAGGAGAGGAAGTGAGTGGTGGTGTGGTCTTAGCACAATTACTAAATTGGGGAATACCATTCCTAAACCAAAACAGTCTTATTGTTCTCTACCCCAATACCTATGTACTTAGCCCCATGTTGAGGATCACACCATAGAGGAAGATCCTGATGCCATATTAAGTTTTATTTGCACAGAAAAATCACACGATCACATTCTGGCTACCTTAGATTTCCATTACAATTTTCCATATCAGAATCTGAGTTCTTTGTCACAGATCTGCCAGAAACTTCTGCTGTCTGACCATAAGCTGAATTATTTATCCTCTTAAGAGTACAATAGTAGCTCACAGGGAATTCCAGACCTTTTCTCAAAAAAGTCCGTTGACTTAATTATTTGTAGTAATAATTTCCTGAGGGCAGAATTTACCAATATGCCCCTCCTCTGCCCTTCTGCATAAGAGTGAGAAAATACAGTCCTTTTCGATTCCTGCTTTTTCAGGAATCCCTTGGAAGATGCAAATCTGACAAGGATTGCTATACTTCTGCCTGTGAGACCAGTGAAAAAGACTAGAAGTGTACAGAAGCGTATGGCAGCAGCTCAAAAATCAGCACCTGCAAGCTTGAATCTCCAGCCAAGCCCTAGTTAATTGGGGGGTTGGAAAGAAGATAAATAGACGTAGAATCACATTTGCAGTCACTTCTGAGTGGAAGCTACATGGGCTGTAGCTTGGTCTAAGGGTCAGTATATTGAAGTGCATGGAAAAAAGCTGGTTTACAAGGTGATATTAACTTGGGGTTGTGGCTGCAGTCTTTAGGAACAAAACATGCCACACTTCCAGTCACATATCAGCAAACAGGTAAATAACTCTGTTCCACACCTCTCATGGGTTTCTGGAAAAAATGAAAAAAAAGTACATATCTGTATTCAAATAAAAGTCTCTACACCTACATACTTTCATGTTTTCATGTACAGAAATTTTCATGATGATAAGCACACTTTCATGATGATAAGCATGGTGGCAGCTAAGCTAAATCTACATCTCTAACAGGAGGTTCCAAAAGATCTAGGAATATCCTTCAAAATGCCTGCAATGCTGGAACCAAGTTCTAATTTCTTACACCTACCTATTTGCCTTTCTTGATATAGCTTATAATAAGCAGATGCAAGATAATATGAACCTGCAGCCATAGTGCCACTAATGGCATTATCACCCTATTGTTTGCATTCTAAGTTCTGTTTCTATTCCAACCAACCCTTTATCTGTACTTAGAAGCATCAAATTTTTCCAAATGTTTCTGAAAAATCTCTTCCCACACTTACAAGCAATATAATATCCTATCTGGAACTGCGTGTGCACTCACTGAAGGACAATAAATGGTACTTCTCATCTGTTCTTTGAATCCCAAATTCAGAGGCTGTGTGATGTAATAAGCAAGCACTATGAGAAGTTTTTTTGTTGCACAGCCCACACCCCTCCTCCCAGTGTTCTGAAGAACCAGACAGACACATTCACTGGCCACCGCAAACCTTGAGAATCCTGTTGAGCACTAGTAATTGTACTTTTATCAGTATTAGATATTAGGTCTCCAGAGACAAGAATTTATTTTCTGTTTTTCCAAGACAGCTTTCACTGGCTGTGCAGGTAATTTTGGAAACATATAGAAATTCCTGCTGTTGTTTTGGGACACCTTCACCTAAAAAGAATAACTTACCATAAAGTAGCATTCTAATTAGAAATTTGATGCAGAAAATTTCCAGCACAAACTTCGACTGGGTCTGAGAGACTTCCAGTCTATCTTTTAGCCTTTAAAATTCAACCTGGAATTTATGAATTTGTACTTGTCCTGGTACTTGTGTGCTGTTGGCCAAGTAAACCATGTGAATTTTGGTTTGCACATAGCCATCCACAAGTCAGAATACACTGAAACGTGAATTTCAGATCCATCTATGAGTCAAAATTGAACATGCTCACTGCTCAGTTCTCTAGTGCCAGGTGCCATAATATGCTGTAGGTATCAAAGTTTCACACACACTGATTGATTAATCAATGAATGACTATACTGATTAACTTAAACAATTAGAGAAAGCTTTTAGCTATCATAATAAACTTTCAAGTATCATTATTATGTACCAATAGGAACATTATGACATTCTGAATATGATTTATCTGTGTCACTACTTTCAGCAAAATTAAAAATGGATATGGAAGCCAAACTTGAATAACTTTAATAATAGTTTCTGTGTACAGTACATTACAAGTAAGATCTAATTGATCAGAAAATATTTAAATCAGTAAACCTGGTTGCAGCATTTTCAAAGAACACATTTCTGAGAGAAAACCCTGACTGTCCAAGCTAAGCTATATATAAGACATTGCTAACTCTTTGGAGCTTTTTTTGTTGGAAAGGTTTTAAACATCCTAAGTCAGGCAGTTATTTCTGCTGAAAGAAGATGAAATTGAAAATCTGAATAATTTATTCAGAAAATGCTATTGCAATGCAATTTTCCTTGTGAAAATTCTTTACAAGTTTTTATTTTACTCCAGTACAGAAGAGAAACAAACTTGAGAAGTTTGACTGTTACAATTAAATGGAATCCTAGCTTTTTACCAGCTGTAATAATATCATTGTTTTCCAGAGTATTACAAAACTAGACTCAAAATATTTATTCAGACAACAGTACTTTTTAGAACATCTTCTGCCAGGACATCTCAAGAGCAATTAATTAAGCCTTGCAATACTCCAGCCACGAACAGCTCACCTGCATACTACAGAAAATACAGAAATTTAATAATTTCCTGACAAACTAGTAGCTTACTAGTTGCATTTTAAAAAATAAGACAGTTCAGTATTGAATCATCACCTTGGATGATTGGTTCAAGGATCAGGAGCACAGGTAGTGTTTTTCTTGGTCATTCCAGTAGCAAGAAAGAATAACGAACAGGCAGATGGATCAGTCCAACACAAGTCTGACATAACTGGAAAATTTTTGAGCTTTTTGACTGTGGGATGGTGTATTTAACACCTGGTCTATAAACATCTGATAGGATATACTTTCTCAGAGAAGAAAAAGGGTTCTAGCAGAGGAGCTAGCAGCATGCATTGGTAGAACTTTAAACAAGTTTTGAGGTGGGGAAGGGACAAAGTCAGGTTTGCCAGTGGTAAGGAATGGGATGGCATGCCAAAACTTGAGAAACTGAGTGCTAGAAGCATCCTTCAGTCTGCTCCATGAGATGTTAACTACAGTGAACCACACTTGAAATGTTTCTACACAGACATATGCAGCATAAAGGGTGAGCAAAAGGAGCTCAAAGCCTTGGTCCAGTCCCAGAGATGTCACATCACTGGCATAAGTGAATCCTAGTGGGATGAGCCCTGTGAGTGTTGTGCCATGTTGGACGGTTGCAGGATTTTTAGGAGGAGTAGGCAGGTGGTGTAGGTGGGTAACACTGTATGTAATGGAGGACTGGAATGTATGGAGCTTGCAGTTGTCACTAGCACAGCTGAGAGCCTTTGGGAAAGGATTGGGGACAAACAAATAATGTGGATGTCAGTATGAGAATCTACTATAGATGATAATGTTTATCATGATAACCAGGATGATAATGGCTATGATTTATTCATCTAGGAACTACAAACGCCTGTAAATCAATGGCCCTTGTCCTAACAGGGGACTTCAGCTTGCCAGATGTTAACTGGGGAAGCCACACAGATGGCACAAACAGGTCCAGAAGATCCCTAAAAACCTGAATGATCGTTATGGGTTGAGTGAGAGCTTTAGACAAGCCCTGCCTTAGGATCAGATTTTTGGCAGCAGCTCTAAATCCCTCCACCTAAATCACCTTGGTTTGCAGGTTCTTAAGGACGACCAATCAGGTCTATCACAAAATGGGTTATTAACTGAATAGAATGGAGGTTAATGGACAAAAGGCCTTCAGCAGAGTTACTTACCAGACAGGATAAAACGAAAAGAACTACTAGTAGTTCTTTCTTCATAAAACAGTGCATGACATATAAAGGTACCTATATTATAGCTAGCAAAGAAATAGTATAGATTAGAAGTCAATGTAACTTACCACTGATGATAGTGTACGATAGTGATGGTTGTCCTTCCTCTCAGCCCCCAGGAGAATAATCATGAAGTTAGCATCCTGATTTTGAAGAGAAAACTCCACACATTTTAGGGACTGTACAGACTTCTTCTTTGTGAAAGTATGGTGTAGCTTTTACAGTTTTTGAAGTGAAGTGTCTGTCAGTCAGAAATTCCAACTTATCTTTCCACCTCTGCTTCCACAGCAAACTGAAAGCATCAACCACGTGGCCCTGAAATAACAAGGCAAACTGTCCTGATTGAGCTACTTCACCAAGCCTCATCTGAGGTTTCTATGAGAGAAAGATGCCCTGAGTTGTTGCACCAGCTAACAAACAACAGATAAGCTGTCCTGTGGTGGGGGCAGAAGTCCTGCTACAATGATCACTTCACGGTACATGTACTAAAGGAGCTTATCAACGCTCCTTGGTGCATTGCTTGTTAGCAGAGAAGGTCTGATGAGTGAAGCACTGGTTGGTGCGGTCTTGGTCACAGTGACCGTAAAGCGATCAAGTTTAAAATCTCTGTTGTCTGCTGGAAAAGTGCCAGCAAAACCTCAGCCCTGGACAGGGGTGGAGCAGATGTCAGGCTGCTCATAGTAATAACGAAAAAGGTCCGTGGGGAATTTTTGAAGGTGCTGGGATCCATCAGCGCTGGTCAGCTTTTAAGCATCTCCTCTGAAGAACACAGGAGTTGACCGAGGGAAGCCAGTTGTGATGTTTCTGGATTTCAGTAATTCTCACAGGATCCTTCTGAGAAAAATATCCAGCCCACAGCTGGATAAACACATCATGGGGTGGGAGCAACTAGCTCATGGGTCAGTCACAAAGGGTTATAGAGAATGGGGTGACATCAGACTGGAATCTGTCACTGGAGGGGTTCCACAGGGCCCCATCCTCAGCCCTCTGCTCTTCAACGTCTTCATAAATGACCTGGACACAGGACTGGAGGGGATACTGAGCAGGTTTGCAGATGATACAAAACTGGGAGGAGCTGTGAACTCCCCCGAGGGGTGGGAGGCTCTGCAGAGAGACCTTGACAAATCAGGAGTCTGGGCAATCACCAACTGTATGAATTTCAGCAGGGGAAAGTGCTAGATTCTGCATCTGGGACAGGGCAACTCTGCATGTATGCACAGACCAGGGAATGAGACACTGGAAAGCAGTGCCATGGAAAGGGACCTGGGGGTCCTGGCAAGTTGAACATGAGGCAGCAGTGCCCTGGCAGCCAGGAGGGCCAAGCCTGTCCTGGGGTGCATCAGGCACAGCATCACCAGCCGGGCAAGGGAGGGGATTGTCCTGCTCTGCTCTGAGCTGGGGCAGCCTCACCTCCAGCGCTGCAGGCTGGTTTGGGTGCCACAATATGAGAAGAATCTAAACCTGTGTGCAAAAGAGGGCAACAAAGATGGTGAAGGGCCTTGAGGGAAACTGTGTGAGTAGCAGCTGAGGTCACTCGGTCTGTTCAGCCTGGAGGAGATTGAGGACAGACCTCATTGCAGTTACAACTTCATCATGAGGGGAAGAGGAGGGGCAGGCACTGATCTCTGCTCTGTGGTGACCAGTGAGAGGACCTGAGCGAAAGGCCTGAAGCTGTCTCTGGGGAGGTTTAGGCTGGATATTAGGAAAGGTTTTTTACCCCGGTTGTGGATGGGCACTGGAACAGATCCCCAGGGAAGTGGTCACAGCACCAGTGTGACTGAGTTCAAGAATTCAGACAATGCTCTCAGGCACATGGTGTGACTCTTTGGGATGGTGCTGTGCAGTGATGGGAGTTGAATTCAATGAAGCTTCTGGGTTGCTTCCAACTCTGGATGTTTTATGATTCTATTCTATGAGTCTATTATTGTAATCAAGAGATGCATCTTTTATTTATTAAATAAGAGACCACTATTACATCTGAAATGTTGAGTAATTATTTTAAAAGCATCGATCAATTTGTTAAGAACTTTTAGGTAAAAATATAGAGTCTTTGTTGCTGCTACAGTAAGATTTACCTCACATAGCCTTAATCTGCTCACTGATACAAATACCACCTCCTTTTACTTAATTTCAGGAAAACATGTCAGAAGTACTCTCTCTAGGCCAAAGGGATGATAAATGATTTTGAGATGGAAAATTGAAGTGGATTGATTAGGAGCAATTTTTTATGTTTTACACAATAAAAAGATGAGCTACAGGATTCATGAAGACAATTTGCAGAGCAACCTCTTCTCTCTAATGGCTGCTAGACTAATGTAGAAGCACACACCTAGAAAGTAGAGAAATCCATTTACCTAACCACATAATTTAAGCAGTGAAGAGAAGTAGTGGATTTTTCCATTATCTTTTATATTAGCTTTGCTACATTCCACCTGTGACCCTTATTTTGAGAGCGCTACACTCCTTTAAACAATTCCATAAGCATAATAAAATTCCACTTCAAAATTTTTCAAAGTAGACTAAGAACATTTAAAAAAACCCCATAATTAGGGATATAACCAATTTCACTAATTCCTGGTAATCTACTGTAAAACTAAATTATTTGCTAAGAGGTCTAATAAATTCTCATCTTCAGGAGCAGGAAAGAACATTTCCTGTATTTTCTTTGGAACAAAAACTAGGTATTATTCTCTTCTGATTACTTGCTCTGCGGTTGTCCCGGGATCTGCAAATTTTGTTTTTAGTATTGTTTGAGGGTTTGCAATTTTGTAGCAGGAAATAGAGTCCTATTTAAATCAAGGTAGGACTTCTTTTCTTTTAGTACTGATCATGTGATAATAGATAGCTTTTTGTTGCTGGGGAGATAGAAAGTATATCCTTAGATCCACTCATTGTATCAAGTCACAGTACACAGAATAATTATCTTTATGTTCCAGATGTCTCCACTCAGGACCATTTCTATTAATTGCTGGAACTGCATTAAAAAGAATAACTGTAAAAGCAACCCTGGGAGCAGAAGTTGATTCTGTGCAATGCTTTTAAGGGTTTTTTTTAATTGAAATAAGAACTTGTTTTAAAAGGTATTATCAAAAATACCCAGAAGGAAAATGCAAATGTATTCAAAGTAAGTATTCTTCATTATTTCATACTGAAAACAAACAACATGACTAGCAGTGTCAGGTTCCCTAGGAAGCTGAAATACTTTTATACATTCTTTTCTGATCTTCCAATGAATGTATGCAATAAATGCAATGTGTTGTGATACTTTAAAACATTTTCTTTGTTATAGCAAGACCAAATTAAAGAATTTATTCGGGAATAACTGCTTGAATTCTACATTACACATACAAAGCCCCCAAAATATGTGGAAAAACTTTTATGGTTGGATAATTAAGATCTGTATAGAGAAAATAGAAGAACTGAAAATGCCAGCTTATTCCTTTTAATTACAGCAGCTTTACTTATAAAACATTAATATAGCTAACAACATTCTCATTGCACAATGCTCTGTTTTAAAACATCAGAGAAACCTGCAACTTCCTGAAATCTGTATTAATCTTAACTTCAGTAATTCAGTTTAATGTTAAATATCAGCTACTCGTCTACTGATTGAATACATTATTTAGATACTGTAAGAGCAAGGTGAGCACAGACACATCAGTGTTATAGTATTTACAGATATTTCAGCAGTACCTAGGGTTTTAAAACAGGCCTCACAATTACCTGGTTGGGATGTTAGGGAAAAAGAAAGGAGTTAGTAAATATGAATTTTACAAAGGCACATTTTATTTAACATGTTGCACATACATAAACATGGGGTGTAATATTTTAAAAATAATTAGTATCTCAAAAAAGGGTCAGTAGTTTTGACCTCCTGCTGCATGTGCTGGTAATCCCACTACATATAAAGGATTTACTAATGGTTTAGATAAAATGAGCTAAGTAAATCACTCTTGAAAGGATTAAGACTTCTCCAAACCACACAGAGCTCATTACCTACTCCAGGAGAAACAAAGAAGAAAAATAGGCTGTGATGTCCTATTTGAATAGCAGGAAATGGATTAGCAAATTTCTTGTCAAGCAAGAACAAACTTGAATTTTAATGTCAAAAGACATTCTGATAAGCAAGGTTTCAGATTTGGACAATGTAGTTATGCATATAGATAGAGATAAATATAGATATAGATCAATATATACTGATATTTAAAGCCAATTTACTAAAGAAGCAACTTTTGCAAACTAAGAGATACTGTATTTTAAAATTAGATGGTGACTTTGAAGACCGGAAAACCTCCATTTTTTTAGTACTGAAGGTAGTTGTCAGCACTAAATGTCTGTGGATTCAGTTCTGGATTTTATAAAGGTTTCCCTTTCTGCTACTGTGACCATATCTTCTTTTCCATTTCTTGCTAATGAATTGCACAGGTTGCAGACCTAAAATTAGAATCATGCAAAGAAACTCATTTTATATTAGAGTTGCCTTAAGAAATGATTGCTAAGGGACAGAAGATGGGCCAGAAGAAGTTCCCAGCATTAACAGGACTCCACTGGCAAAAAGTGCCTTGGTGATTCTACATAATAGATACAGAAATTACACAGCTGTGGATAAGCAAAAATGACACATTTGTAGGTCGTAGTCCACTTTTGTTAGATTAAAAAAAGCCTTTCAAATAAACCCACTTTTTGTAGGACTAACTGCATCCACCCAGGGATAGCTTTAGGAATATCTCAAGTGTTGATATTCTTCAAAAGGAAAACATTCTGTATTTTGACCCCCAAAAAACTTTACAGCTGCTTATAATTTTACAGTCATGGGAAAATGCTTTTGAAGGGATCTATTTTTTTTTTATTTTTCTTCTCTCTTATCTTATGCTCATAGGCACTGGATGTCCAGCCTGGCTGCCTGTCCTTTACTGCTACACCACCAAACTTCTGTTTCCAGCCCTGACAGTTTCTAGTCTTCCAACTGTTATCATTTGCCCATTCACCACCATCTTACAGTTCATGAGCAGACCTTTTCCCATAGCTGTTCAAGTTTGTCATCTTAGTTGTTCTTCTTTTTTCCTTCTGCAGGCCTCCATATAACCAAATTTCCTTTTCTCTGTCTGTCTGGGTCTTGCCTGCCTCTTACATCTCCAGCTTTTACTGATGTTCTGTCCAGGTACTCAGAAATTCAGGACTGTCCTCTGCATCTGGACAACTGTTTACAAAAAAAAAAAAAAAAAAATTGTTGTAGCTTCCATGTAGTCTCTGTCTTTTCCTTACTTTCTGTCTTCTGAAAACTCAGTCATCTCCATTTGCCCATTTCTCTCTCTCAGAAGTTGAGGTCTGCAGTGCAGGAAAAACTCCTCTCCTCTTAGCTGTTGTGCTGAGTGCTGGAGTGCCACTGGTGCCAGTGACAGCAATTATAAAGAAAGTCGCTTCAGTTTAAGAGGCAGCACACATCATGCAGCCTAGTTGAGGCAGGGTGCCTCTACAGGATGCAGTTGTGTGTGTAAAGTGGTTACCAACACAGACCCTACTTTGAGTAGAGTATCTATAACATAGTGTATACCAGAGTAAGATGGTAGTGCTGCCTCTCTTCCAGCTGTTATGTGGTTACCTGAAACAAAATAAAACCCAGAATCCTTGACTCTGTAGAAAGTGAGTGTGGAGAAAAATTTTGAGAGTAAGCATCCTCAGGCTTGAATATCAGTAAGTAAACAAAAAACTTAATATTTTTAAGATGTGATATAAAAAAGTAGTTACACAAGTCTCCTGCTTCTTGGAGCAGAGATACCTACTCTACTCCTGCTATTGTTTCCCCATTGACTTCTTCTTCATCACTTAAAACACTAGAACAAGAAGGAAACATGATGGAAAACTGCTGCATTCTGATAATCTTCATCTTGTAAAACAATCACCCAAAACTGTGTTCAAGGTTGTAAACCAAAAAGTGGAAAAACAGATTTTTCTGGACAAAGAATTTATTCTACTTGATTTCCTGTATCTGAAAGGGCAATAAGTTGGAGACAGCAGTAAGTTACCCCCTTGAGGTGGAAGACAGGGGTAGGGAACAGAATGAACCTCCTACATTCCAAGGAGAAATAGTCTGTGAGTTGTAAGATCGCTTAGACCCACACAAGTCTGTGTGGCCAGATGGAATCCACCTGGGGATATTGAGGGAGGTCTTGAAAGTGCTGTCTGAGCCACATTCTATCATTTATCATCAGCCCTTGTCAAATGGGGGATCTTAGATGACTGAAGGTTGGCCAATGTGATGTCCATCTACTGAAGGGCCAGGAGGATCCAGACAACTGTGGGCAGTCAGTCTGACCTTGGTATCAGGGAAAGTCATAGAGCAGATCAACCTGAGTGTCATTGCATGCCATTTTCAGGACAGCCCAGCCAGGAGGGGTTTGTGGAAGGCAGGTCCTGCTTGAACAATCTGATCTCATCCTGTGATAACCCTATGAAGTGGGTGATCCCCTTAAGAGATGGGGCAAAGGCTCTGAACATTGTCTACTGGGACATTAATAAAGCCTTTGACAACATTTCTTAGAGCATTCTCCTGGACAGTCTGGGTATTCATGTCTTGGATGGGTCCACTGTTCACTGGGTTAAAAACTGGCTGGATGACTGAGCTGAGAGTGTTGGTAAATGGAGTTACATCCAGTTGGTGGCCAGTAACTACAGGTTCCCCAGGAATCAGTATTGTGACCATGCTCTTTAATAGCTTGAACAAGGATCTGGATGAGGGGATTGAGTGCATTCAGTAAGTCTGCAGGTCACACAAAGTTGGGTGGGAGTGCTGATCTGCTGTAGTGTAGGAAGGTCCTGCAAAGGGATCTGGACTGAGGCTGAGAACAGTATGAAGTTCAACAAGGCAAGTGTGGGGTCCTGCACTTGAGTTACAACAGCCCCAGGCAGCCCTACAGACTTGGGGCAGAGTGGCTGGAAAGCTGCTTGGTGCAGAGGACCTGGGGGTGCTGGTTGACACTAAGTGAACACAAGCCAGCATGTGCTCAGATGCCCAAGAAGGTCAGCGGCATCCTGGCCTGTATCAGCAATAGTGCGGTCATCAGGACTAGGAAAGGGATAAGCCCCCTGTATTTTGCCCTGATGAAGCTGCACCTTGTTTTGGGCCCCTCACAAGAAGAAAGACGTTGAGGGGCTGGAGTGTGTCCAGAGAAGGGCAGCAGAGCTGGTGAAGGGTCTGGAACACAAATCCAGAACTTGAGGAGTAGCTGAGGGAGCTGGGGTTATTTAGCCTGAGGAAAAGGAGACTCAGGGGTGACCTTATCACCCTCTACAACTCCTGACAGGAGGTTGCAGCTGGGTGGGGGTTGGCCTCTTCTCCCAGGCAATCAGTGACAGGACTCAAATTGCTCCAGGAGAAGTTTAGATTAGATGTCATTAAAATTTCCTTCACTGAACAGGTTGTCAAGCATTGGAACAGGTTACCCAAAGAAATGATTGAGTCACCATCCTTGGATGCATTTAAAACGTGTAGATGTGGAACTTAGGGACATGGTTTAGTGGTGGATTTGGCAGTGCTGTATGAATGGTTGGACCTAAGGATCTTAATGATCTTTTCTAACCAGAATGAGTCTATGATTCTAAGTAAAGCATTATTTCAAATCTGAGAGTTGGGATTAAGCATTAGGGATTACGGAGTTTGGTTTAGTGTTGTTACAGTTTAGTATTTGGGGTTATTAGGATTGGTTTATGTTTCCTTGTATTATGTTTTATGTTTTTACCATTACCTACTTAAAAGTTCCAAGTAAGTGTAGAGAAACAGTATAAGACACTTCAGTCAAAAAAAATGCAATTACAAAAATAGTACAAATGATAATGAACTTACAGTTCAAGAACAAAAACCAGAAAGAATATGAGAAGAAGCAGTATGAGTAGCACACACAATGGCAAAGTCAGAAACTGGATGATAGGACATCATTTAAGGCTTCTGTGTGATTGAGATACTTGTTCTTAGCAACATAACTAGTTCTGTATTTATTTCTCTAACCTAATGAAGATTTTTCTTGGTCTAGGTCTATCTATCCTCACTGAGTTTATCAGTTATCAAAAAGATCTTTCAAACATACTATAATTGCCACTGCATGTAGCTTTCCTACAAATTCCAAATGATCATTAATTAATATTGTGATGACTAATGCTACTTATAAATGTTCAGTTAGTGTTTTAAATCAGTTTTCATACTTAGATTAACTTGTGTGGAGACTTTTGTTGGCCAGGTTTTTTGGTGTTGTTTTTACAGTTTAAGTAATATTAATGATATGTGGATTATGGCATTAACTGTATACTTAGTGTATTAGACTTTGCACATACCAGATTTTTAAAAAACAGATTAACCTAACTAAGGTTTGTGTGGTAACAGAAAGAGGTAAGAATTTAAGAAAACTAGGGACAGATCTTATAACCAAAATATAGTTTTTCTTTGCACATAAGTGTTGCAGTACCTGAATCAGAGATGGTAGACAAGAACTAAATTTTAACAATATTTTATATTCACTAAAACCTCTGATACTAAGTGCAAAGATACAGTCTTTGGCTGAGGATGTCCACAAGCCTAAGATTGCTGAAAGAATCTAGGAGGTAACACTTTACCCTTGTGTCTTGGGTTGTGGGGCCGGGCATGTGTATTCTATTTCATCTGTTAAAAGCAGTTGGGGAGATGTTTTTCTTTATCTCTTGTAACTCTGGGGGGAGGGGGGCGGGTGCCTTCTGATAATGGGCCAGCTGTTAAGCCAGGTGGGGCAGTGTTTCTCATCTCTTTCACCACCTGTCCTCCCTCCAGGGGATATTTTCTGCTAATGGACCATTAAGTCTCACTAAAGGCATGACACATTCCATCATCCCATTGTGAGATGCTCCACCCAGTGGGGGGAGCCAACTGTTCCTACCTGGATAAAAACTGAGACACAGGAGCACAAGTTCTCCTGGAGGAAGACTGGACCCTTCTCACCATCACTGGACCCATTTCTCTCAGGATCATCTCTACTCCAGCAGAATCACATCCGCCATGCCAGGAGGACTTACCTTTGGACCGCTTCAAACACTCTGACCAACAGGGTGTTAGGTTGTATTATTCCATTTATTTTACCTTTTTTCCTCTCTTCTCCTATTAAATTGTATCTCTGACTGGGAGTCTCACTGGTTTTGCTTTCAAACCAGCATACCTTGCCATCCTACCCTCCACACCCACTACTAGACATTTTCAGACAAAATACATGGGGTTTTGATATCAATCTTTACAGGCTTCCTTTATTATTGGTTATATATTAATGAAATATTAAAAATTTCATGTGGTTGCCCTACTATTCCACTGTAAGTTAATATTTGAATTCTTCTGTATATTTTGTCTACAATTTTTTTTTATATACTGGAAATGTGGAAAATCACATTTTGTGTTTACTGTATCATTTATATACTTTAGTAATGTATTCTGAGAACTCATTAGGATACATGGATTGAAAATTCTCATTTAAAATCAAATAGTTGTTTAGCAACTTTAAAATTTAATTAGAACCCTTTCCTGCATTTCATTATGAAGTTATTTCATAATTACTCAGTAAATAGGTCCTACCTATTTACTAATGCAGAAATGACAACACATGACAGTGCTGAATTACAACTGCACAGCTGGAGAAGATACTTGGAGAAATAAAGAAAAGATAAATGCACTGTTTAAAAAACATCAGGGGAAAAGTCAGCATCAAGAATCCTTCCTCAACCTTCACCCATGCTCCCCTTCATTATTGCAAATAGTGCTATGAAAATTCAGCACGGCTGTTTATATTCTAATTAGAACCAGTTCGTTCTTTACTTAAGCAGCTTAGAGGAGTTGGGCTATTGGTACCTAGAAGAAAGCTATGCCCCTAACCAATGGAAGGATGGGTGAAGTGCTGCAACATGTACTCACTGCATTGAGTTTAGTCCAGTGAGTGAACAGGATGGTGTAAAATCGGGTTCAAAATATACTAAGACACACCACATTTTGTTTTCCTTTGTGAGTAAAGTCCTAACATACAATTCCTTTTGCTTGTGTGATACCTGCATTGCATGCCCCTCTGAATTCTGTCAGGAAAAATGAAGTTTGCACAATGATTCAAGACTGTTTAAAGGTAATGTTCTATTATGTTAACAGTTGGACTTATGACCTTAGAGACATTTTCCAACCTAAACAATTCAATGATTCTGTGTTACCACCTCTCAAAAAGAAAAACATGTTATTATTATTGTTATATTGTTTTTGTAATCATTCACAGAAGTACAGTATATACTTTAAAACTTCCAGACGTAAGAAATTAGAGCTCAGTGGTATACTTACGAGAAAATAATGATTCACTGTGCCTTCCTTTCTCTTTTGATAGGAAAATTTCAACAAGAAACATACTGTAGATATTATGCCCCCTCAAATTAAGCAATTTATTCAAATTATTTTGTATATCTTCACTGGTAGCTTTAATCAATATTAATATGTATGATTTTAATTTTCAGCTGCTTCTGCAGTTGAATTGGGCTTTCTACAATCACATAGAGTTTTCAACATCACAGAAAGCTTTGATTTTACCTTTTCCCAACCTTCTTTTTTATCATTCTTTACTGCTCCTAATAAAGACATTATTTGGTTCATGAAAGAAAACAAAGGATACAATAAGCTTTTTCTCATTTTGCTTTTCATAGCTCTACCTCTTAGCTTCCTTCCCTTCTGTTCTTGACTTCCCCCTTCTTATATTTTCATCCTGTTTTCCTCCTGCTGACTCCAAAGGATGCCTGTTGCTATCCTTCAGCAGAACAGTGGCTATGGCTCCACACACAACAAACTGACATAGGCACTCTCCATGTCCCTCCCCCTGCTTCTTTCCACCCCTGCAGCGTTTCCTCTTTTGTACCTCAGGGAACTGATTCAAGCTAAAATCCAGCTCAACAACTACAGAGAATTTTTAACCCAGTGGCTAATGGTGATGGTTTTGATTGTTTTTAACACAGCTGGTGTACAAGCATGAAAGCAGGGCCAGGAAAGGTTTCATACCTTTTTTGGTGTAGTATGGTTTATATAGATCTAAAGCAAATCTAAGCTATGAAATTATCAGGTCCTTAACCTTCTTTCAATCAGCCAAATCCTACCTAAAATTTTAGGTGCAACATGGGTGTTATTTTATTAACTGGGGTTATTACACAACTTTCAGCAAAATGACACAAATTATACCAGCTTACACATCTTTATACCAATACCACAATGCCCAACAATTGTCAGTCTGTGTCAATCGTACCACAAATAATTAATTGCACTGAACCTGTTTATGGGTTCCCCATAAAACCCACACAAATTCACTTCCTGTGCTTTAAAAGCATGAGGTTACCTAAGGCATCTGAGAGGTTCACAGGCTTCTTCTTTAGAATTAATATACAAGCTTTTGCTTTCATCAACATTCCAAATGAGACAGAATGGTAAAAAACCCATAGAGCAGAGTGAAGCTTTTGGCAGATGAGTTCTGCTATGAGAGTGTCCAATAAAAGTTTTGCTACTGATTGGTCTGTGCCTGAGGATTACGGAGAGGATCATTGTTCCTCAAAAATTGGCTTTCAACCATAACCCAAAGACCTTGGCAGATCTCCACTCCCTGTGTGGGACTTTGCAATGGGTCAGACCTTGGCTAGGTCTCACTACCGAAGACCTAGCCCCTCTCTTCAATTTATTGAAGCGGGGAGAGGAGCTAAGTTCTCCTAGGACTCTGACCCCAGAAGCAAAAGCCGCCCTGGAGAATGTGGAGAGACACTTGAAGAGGAGACAGGCACATAGGTGCAACCGTGAGTTGCAATTCAAATTCATAGTACTGGGATGCATGCCCCATCCATATGGGTTGATTTTCCAGTGGGACCAGGACCAGAGGGATCCACTCCTGATTGTGGAGTGTGTGGCGACGCGGGCAGGGACTGGACCGAACTGCTGTGGTAGCTGTTTTCTTTTAATGAAGCATCAGTCTCATCACAGAAGTAAAGGCGAAGTAGCAGCTTACAGCACCCATGTAGCAGCCAGCAGTAGCAGCAGTAGCAGCCCCCAGCACCCCAGTAGCAGCCCACAATCGTCCCAAAAGCTGCCCACAATAGCTCACAATAGCTGCCCACAAAAGCCCCTGATTTCCCTGTTACAAAGCATCTTAAAGACTTTTCAGCGAATAGTATATTACTAAAAATTACAGACAGTTGTTTTAACCAATCAATTATAGCACACGTACACCTGTTTCAAACAATGGTCGTTTGTATGTTTCTCTATCAACAATACACAATACCCTTATTAAGCTTAAGACCTTCTACTATCTTGTCTGGCATATGTTTTCTGCAGTGTTATAACTTATTCCAGCCAAACCTAAAACTCGGCCTTTGTTTTCTATGTCCTTGTTTGCTATACTATTATACACTACTGTATCTTTCCTAGTTCCAAACTTTTCTCAGTTGCTGCAAATTCTGAGATCTCAGCTTTTTCTGTTTGAGGCCTGCTTTTTCAGCTCCTAAAAATCCTCTTTTGCTTTTAGTGTTTCCCACAGAGTGGGTGTTCCTCAGTCACCAACGGTCCAAAAACATCACAAGGCCACACAAATTGATGGCTCAACTAGTCTGCAAATCAAGGAACAGAATCCGGGAATTGGCTGGTTGTGACTTCACGTGTGTTTACCTGCTGGTCAATTTGTCTAACGACGAATCGTGCCCGGCCCCATTGACAAAGGAACAGTTCGAGCATCTCCTGCGCAATCATGCAGCCTTGCAGGTTGCGTTTGCAGGCTACAGTGGACAGTTTTCCATCCACGCTCCTGCTCACAAATTGTTCACTGCCAAATTCAAATTGGTTCCAAAAGACAAAAGGAGCCGCAGGCCACTCAAGGCGCTGACAGTGTTCACAGACGCATCTGGGGTGATCAAAAAGTCAGTGATGACTTGGAGGGACCCCGAAACTCAGCAATGGGAGGCAGATATTAAGTATGTTGAGGGAACCCCTCAAATTGCTGAGTTGGCTGCAGTCGTCAGGGCCTTCGAGAGGTTTACAGAACCATTCAATTTGGTTACTGATTCGGCATATATAGCAGGAGTGGTAGCCAGGGCAGAGCACTCTGTGCTGAAGGAGATCTCAAACAAAGCACTGTTCGAGTTGCTCTCGAGATTGATCCATGCTGTCTCCCATCGAGAGCATCCTTTCTTTGTCATGCACGTGAGGTCGCACACTGATTTGCCAGGGTTGACAGCATAGGAAAACAGCCGTGCTGATTCCCTAGCCACTGCCCCTGTTGGGCTCTGCAGACTCCCAGATCTTTTCCAGCAGGCTAAGTTAAGTCATCAAATGTTCCATCAGAATGTGCCTGGGCTGATCAAGCAGTTCCAGCTAAAGCGGGATCAAGCCAAGGCAATTGTGGCCACATGTCCCCAGTGCCAGAAGTCTGCCTTGCCCTCTCCGGGAGCTGGAGTCAACCCCAGAGGACTCCAAAGTTGTGAGATCTGGCAGACTGATGTCACCCACGTCCCAGAATTCGGCAGGCTAAAATATGTGCATGTCTCCGTGGACATCTTCTCCGGAGCAGCATATGCCTCTGCTCATGCAGGTGAGAAAGGAGAGCATGCAGCAAAACACCTGCTGCAGGACTTCTCGGTCTCCAAGGCCTTTGCCTGTTTCCTGCAGGAGTGGGTTGAACACAAACGAGGCATCCCTCACTCCCCACTGGTCAAGCGGTGGTTGAGCGAACCCATCAGTCGCTCAAGAGGATTTTGAAGTGCCAATGGGAGAGCAGTAGGGGGCTTTCCCCGCAGGAACGCCTGTGCAAGGCTTTGTTTACCGTTAATTTCCTGAACTGCTCTTTTGAGAACATGAGTCCTCCCGTTGTGAGGCACTTCTCTCCTCATAGTGGCCACAGAGACAAAGACCACCCACTGGTCCTCATCCGGGACCCAGAAAGCCGCCAGATGGAGGGACCATACCAACTAGTGACATGGGGGCGTGGATACGCCTGTGTCACCACTCCGCAGGGATTACAGTGGATCCCGCAGAAGTGGGTGAAACCGTATATCCCCAAGCACTTGGTGAGACCCCCAGATGGTCCCGATGGAGAGTCTTGAGCCGACTCCGGGCAGTCCCCTGGAGTGAAGCAAGAAGCAAAACCTCCCTGGAGTTCAGCAGCAATTTCTTTTAAGTATTAATTCTTTTAAAGACTGTTATTGAAGTAGTTTTTGTTATCCTTGTTGTTATAGTTGCTTTATCCATTTTTAAAAAGTTATGTATTTCCCAATTTGTATCCTCTCCCCATGTTAATACTGCAGAAGCTCCTGACCCTTCTCCATCCCCTTCTGATTCCCATCTCCCACCAGACTGGTTTCATGATTTGTACCCCAATTCTGAGTACCACCCATGACCCTTCTTTCTTTTCTTTTGAAAAAGAAAGGGGGAGATGTTGTGGTATGTCCCGATTCCCCTTTGTTTCCCCAATGTTGCTATACCCCGAAAGTTAACCCAACCTCCCTTATCTGCCCATCACAGCTGTCCCTACCTCCCTTTCCAGAAATGTTCTTTGATGCCTAATTGGCCCTGAACACCCCTGTGTGTACCCCATTGGCTGTATCCCCTAGCACCTCCCTCTGTAAACCCCACCCTGTAAAATCCCATTGGTTGATGTTCTGTATCTCCCCTTGTTCCACCCCCATGTAACAGCTGGGGCACAGCAGCTCCTAGCTGCTCTTTACCCTTCCTGAACCCTTCGGTAGCAACAAACCCCGGAACCACAGGAAGAAAGAGCCTCCCTCGTGTCCTTTGCCTGCGCCTCGACAGCTGTGGCAGCCACCCACATCCTGGGATCAGGTTCAGCGAAGGCTCGCCTGTGCCTCGCTGTTCCCCACTCATACTGTGAGCAGTGGCTAACAATAAGCTTACGCATCTTTATACCAATACCACAATGCCCAACAATTGTCAATCGTACAACAAATTGTGTCAATTGTACCACAAATAATTAATTGCACTGAACCTGGTTTATGGGTTTCCCATAAAACCCACACAAATTCACTTCCTGTGCTTTAAAAGCATGAGGTTACCTAAGGCATCTGAGAGGTTCACAGGCTTCTTCTTTAGAATTAATATACAAGCTTTTGCTTTCATCAGCATTCCAAATGAGACAGAATGGTAAAAAACCCATAGAGCAGAGTGAAGCTTTTGGCAGATGAGTTCTGCTATGAGAGTGTCCAATAAAAGTTTTACTACTGATTGGTCCGTGCATACCACCAGAGCAACATCAATCACACCATATGTGTAAAGCACATTGCTTCCTTGCCTAGGACTGCAACCTTAGTTTATTTAAATAGACTTTTCCACAGAAACAAAATTAAATTATAACCAGTATATGATGCTTAGGGTTTTTTTTAAGTTGTTTTATTTAAGCTTTTGCTTTTTTCCCCTCCAATCAAGTAAGGAAACATCTTGATAAAATACACTGCTTTTAAGATACCTGACTTTCTCTCTGACCACTCTTTCCTTTTCCTCTAAAAAATTCTCATCCTCTAACAATCCCTTACACTCCCAAAATGAAGTCAGAAACAGACACACCATTTCTCAATATTAGAATATATTTCTGTCATGATAAAAATTTGTTTTGCCTACTTCCAACACAAAACATCTTTCTTAAACATTTAAATCCTTGGTATAATACAATATGAAAGTATTGGAAGTATTTCTCAGGAAGATGTAAAGTTGTAAATTACACTGAAGACACACCATTGGATTCTTAGATTCAAAACTATTAATTTCACAAAATAATGAGTCTTCATAAATAACATAAACTGTGGATTTAAATCAGTTTGTTGAGATTATCAGAACATTAATATTTTTCCTGAGCACACATTTTCATGTATCTCAGATGAGGGAAAAAAACCACTTTCTATAAAGAAAGCTTTCCTCTACAAAGAAGCAGCAACAGAGATCTTAATATTTAATTTCTATCTACAAGATAATTTTGGTTTGGTAAAAGCTCCATCAATACACAGTATACGGTTGAAACATATCAGATTCCGTGTCACATGGATAAATTACTACTAAAAATATGGAAAAGTAGACATGCTGCATTTTGTATATTTGTTTCTTTGCAGAGTGATTAACAATCAATACTCATGTATGGAGAAATAGTACTGAGCTGTCAATATTCACAATTATGTTACCTCTTTATTTTTGTACATATAACCAGGGCCTAATTTACTGATTATTATAAAGGCCATTATGAAAATATCATTAGATCAAACTAACTCCCAATTTTATTTTCAAATAATAGAAATGGAGGAATGGTCACTGAATCAGGAGTTTTGAAAGCAGTTGGGAGTATGACAGTCACCTAACTGGTGTCACCTGACAGAAGAAAACCAGACTGCTAAGGTTTTTTGGTCTCTTGATTTGTCATCAACCATCACCAATATTAAACAATAGATAAAGTACTTGGCCAAAAATAGAGGATTGTTTCACATTATCCTTTCTTATTTTACATTAAAAGATTATATAACTCATATATTACAACATACATATTGCAAATTCTCATGATATTTATAAAAATATAATGAGAATTAGCATCATGTTGTTTCATGAATAGCAATGGGCCCCATAAGGAAGACTTTTCTCCTATTTTGTCTTTGCTTACACCACCCAATGTGATTCCATAGCACTTAACAGCTGATGCTTGCCTTTGTATATGACCACCTCTAAAAAAACCCTGAAGTCCATTTCAGTGCTCTTCCATACACTAACATTTATACAAGCCCTTACTGCACATATGCTTGGCAGTAGATTCTTGGCGGCTCAAATGAACTTTTTAATATTTTCATTTGAGTTACCCATTTGTAAATAAAAGGTTTAAGACAAATGACATGTTTGCATAAAAAGGTATCTAATGAAAGATAATTTGAATGCTTTAAGTTACAAGTAGATCCTTATTCACACTTTCTACTTAATGATATTTTCCAGATTGGAGAAACTGTATGAGGGAATTACACTAACAGTTAGTACAAGGGAGTAAATTACTTAAGCATGTGCTTAGGCAGCCAGCAGCATTAGGGGCTGCTGTCTTTCTTTGCGATAAATGATGGGTTTGTTGTTTAATAGCAATAATACTTGCCCAAAATTTATATATAGTACGCATCTGTTAAATGATGATTGTGCTGTAATTGTAAATATAAAAAGAGATTGTCGTAGGAACAGGAAAGTCAGCTGTGAATACTTAGGTTGAAATTACATTTATTTCCTAAATGCGGGTCGTGGACCACAACACTTCCTCATAATTACCACAAATCACAATCTTTTCCATCAACAGATTCTTTGTATTCAACATAGGTATATTTTCACCTTAGCATTTCAATGTTTGTTTGTTTGTTTTTTAATTTGAAAGAATGCTTTGTGAAGGTTGTTATTCTGTCAATACTTTAAAAGTGAGCTCAGACTTTAATCTTCTGCGGTTAGTGCTACCATTGCCTCCTTCTTGGACTGTGATTATCAACATTGATAAAAGAAATCCTTGACCCTTTAAGCAGAAATAATAAACTGCTTTTCATAGAATAATCATAGAATTGTCAAGGTTGCAAGAAACCTTTAAGATCATCCAGTCCCACTGTAACCCTAAATCACTGAACCACACCACCCAGCAACAGATCCAGACTCCTCTTGAGCACCTTCAGGGATCATGAGTCTACCACCTCCCAGGAAAACCTATTTCCTGACCACTTTAACAGCGAAAAGGAATTTTTCTAATATCTAATCTGAATCTCTCCTGTCTCATCTTAAGGCCATTTCCTCTGGTCCTCTCAGTGCAGGCACAGCAGAGGAGACCAGCCCCCACCTCACTGCACCCTCCTTTCAGGGAGTTGTGGAGAGTCATGAGGACCCCCCTGAGCCTCCTGTTCTCCAGACTAAACAAATCCAGATCCCTCAGCCATTCCTCCTATGACATGCTTTCTAGCTCTTTCAGGAGCCTTGTTGCCCTTCTCTGGACACCCTCCAGCACCTCAAAGTCCTTTTAAAAGTGAGGGGCCCAGAACTGAACACAGGATTCAAAGTGTGGCCTCACCAGTGCCAAGTGCAGGGGAACAATCACTGGCCTGGTCCTGCTGGCCGCACTATTCTTGATACAGGCCAGGATGTCTTGGCCTTCTTGGCCACTTGGGCACACTGTTGGCTTATACTGAGCTGACTTCAACCACCATCCCCAAGTCCCCTTCTGCTGAAGAGCTCTGCAGCCACTCCTCCCCCAGCCTGTAGCACTGCATGGGGTGGTTGTAACCCAAGTGCAGGACCCAGCACTTTGCCTTGTTGAGTCTCATGAAGATGTCCTTAGCCCATCAACTGAGTCTCTCCAGGTCTCACTGTAGACCTTTTCTTTTCCCCCTATAAAAAGGACTATTCTCATCCTAGAAGAAAATTCCAACCTAACAAGTATGCAAACAAAAAGTTATTTGACATGTCACAGTGGTCTATACCAGCTAAATTAACTATATTGGAGATATCTGAAGTTTATACAGGGGATTCAACTAAAAAATCTAAGTCAGTGTGCAGGGAGATGCTCATTTAGCTACTAAAAACAGTAAGTATGGAATGCCTCCCAGCTCCAATCTCCACCTACCCATAAAGGTGCTCAACAGAGCTGTAGATGCTCTCAGTCAAATGAATTGAAATTCCTATTGCTTTTTGAATAGCCACAGAATTGAGGCAAATTTTCTTTGCCACAATGACTCTATGAGAGCTCCCCTGGTAAACAGGGAAATACTCTTATCCTGAAAGGCCTCTAATCTGTAACTCCTAGGAAAATCTCTCTCAGTTCACCCAACTCAGCTCAGATCTCTGCTTAATGCTGTATTACCAATTCAGATGGTATTTGTGAAGTCTGCATTTAGCTCTTTTTTATATTAACAGAACTTTGCTGAAATCAATGTAAAAAAACTGTAAAAACATAAAAACAATATAAAAGGTGTTTTGGTATTCACCTGCCACAAAGCAGTAAATTATATATTATTACCATGGCTTTTTAAGGACTATCATCTAGCCAAAAATGTTCTTCCAGTGTCTGTACTGCCCCTACAGTAAAACTATTTTAAAGCTAGCATTAACTGTGACTTATATTACCTGTGATACAGCCTAAATAACTTACAGCTTACACAAGCAATACAGATACCTGAAGAAGCAGGCGATCTATGAGAAGATGACAAGAAGCCTACTAATTTTCCCAAGCCTGCTAACAGTATCCATAGAAAGGTGGCACAGCCTACTGCAAGTAATGGGACAGGGAATGCAGCAATGCTGACCAGAAGATGTCGAGGGCTCAGTGACCCCCATCATGTCATGGCTAACCTGAGCAGGCACAGCTCTGTGCTGTGCACAGCCAGTGTGGCCTTCAGGCTGTGTTGGGCTGTGCAAATCTCTTGGTGGTGGGACAAGCTCAGCAGTCCAGAGTGTTGGAAGAGCCAACAGGCAGCTGAAAGTTGCACCAGAACTTAAGACACCTGCATGGCCTTGCCTTTATCTGAAAGTGTTAGTTCTAATAAGTAGTATTTTAAATGATATTTTAGAGTCAGAGTGTCTTTCTTACTGAGATCATATGTACCAGCACCTCCTTGTAGCAACAGACTGCTTCACCCTGCAAACAGAACTCCACGTGGGGCCAGAGACAGTGCTGGCTCATGTCCCAAGGACATTCTCGATGATACTGCAAAGGTTACAGCAGTACCTGATTAGTGGTAAAAGCTAAGTGCCACACCCATGTTCCAGAAGGAGGATCCAGGGAATTACTGACTGGATGGTCTGACCTCAGTCCCAGAGGTTAGAGCAAATCCTCTCTGAATCCATACCTAGGCACATGAAGGTGACAGTAGTTTGAAACAGTCAGCATAGGCCTACAATGTCAAGTCATGTCTGCCCAATCTAATTCGCTCTAGAAAGAGGTGTCTGATTGTGTAGATAAGGGGTAAGTGGTAGAAGCTTACACATATGGCAGGGAGGGGCAAGAAATGAAAGGAAAGCAATTAGAGATAGAAAACCAGTATGGCACAGGTTGGAAACGTGGACTTGTAGAAATATAAGTTTGACAAAGACAAATGCAAATTCCTTCATCCTTGAAGAAATAACTCCATGCAACTGTATGGGCTGGGAACCAGCTGGTTAGGAAACTTCGGAGTAAGAGCCATATGCACTTGTGGGCAGCTTAACAGAAGTCAGCCACGTGACCTTGTGGTGGCAATGACCATTAGAGCCAGCAAGCAGGTCCCAGACAGCAAGCTGCCTTCAGCACTGGTGAGACTACATGTGGAGTGTTGTGTCCTATTTAGCATTCCCTAGCACAAGAAAGCCACTGACAGTGAAGCACGTGGCCAGCAGACACTGCCAAGGTGGTCAGCGAGATGAAGCACATACCATATGCTGGAAAGGATGAGAGAACCAGTTTTTTTAGCCTTAAGAAAAGAATCAGAAGCTGGACAAATTCTAACAGCTATACACTGCAATTTCACCCTGTTAGAAAAAAAACCCGGTACAATAAGGAAAGAAGTCCTTAAGGAAAAGAATAAAACTGACAGACTGATACAAAAGTCTGTCATTTATACACATTTAGATGAGCAGCCTACTTGTAAAAAACTTGCCTCTTCTGTTGAATTCAGAGTTGTAATGTCAGTTTACCTTTATCCTCTCATTTGCTGTTATTACTATTGGTATTCTGTTCCTTCTAGGTGTATTGAGAGGTGTTACTCACATTTTAAAGTCCTTTCTGCCTTTTCCTCTTAGATAAATACACTTAATTTACCTTGCCACCAGATAATTCAGAAACACTGTACTGTAAATCACTTTCCTCCCTATAATAAAAAGTTTAGTTATCACCTTTTTATTCAAAACAGAAATGTGTGACATTATTACAGTGAGACATCAAGAAATAGGTCTTTACATTTAGAACCAAACGTTGTTTGCTGTTACATCTAATTATGTTCCATGAAAATTTCTGCTCTTGATATGACCTGAAATGTACAATTCTTCTACTGTGAACTCGCATTACTGAGCAGTCCAGAATACCTTTTAGGAAATCCCTTAACATTCTTTCATACTTTGAAATTACATTATTTCGACTAGCTGTTGCTTCCTGAGAATACAGCCTGCATTCAACAAGAAGGAGGTTGCTGGGTTATGACATGCATTTTTGTGGCCAAACTAATATCCAGTAGGATCAGACTACTCCTCAAGCTGTTCTTGCCAGCCTAGTCTATCTGGAAACCTTCCATATTTCTTGGACTAGCCATGGCCTTGTTCTACAGTTTGAGTGAATACCTTGAAAAGAACTAGGGCACAGCAAAGTTTCTGAGAGCCTTCTGTTTTCTGCTAGCTTGCCTTAGGGACAGAGCTTTTAAAGGATATTCTGATGCAGGTACCTGGCACTGCCATAGCACATTCATTGGTTTCATTTCCTCGAATAACCATAAGGAAGAACCAACTTTCATTGTTAATAGAATAACATCCATGTCCCTGTGTGAGAATACTGTAGTTTTCATATATTGACACCAAATTAATTGGAAGTTTTCACTGTGACCAGCAACAAAGAAGCAGCTTATTTTCCCCATTAAAAGGAAAACATTCTTGAAGAACACGGATTCTGAAACTGCAGTCAGATACACTGCAAGTGCAGAAGTCTATTTAGCACCTGAAACAAAGGTAACACCAAGAGGTTAGTTTGTGATATACTGTAGACAAGAGATGACAGAAAGTGCAAAAGCTGCTTTCTGCCAGAAGGCTTCATGTAAGGTGTGAGAGCAGCTGCCATGACAAATGCCTTGAGCAGCTGCTACAGGAGTTGCACTCTCCAGAAATGTGGCCATACCTCTGCTGGGGTTGCAACCTGTGTTGTGAATTCAGCCAAAGAACAGCAGTTATCTGAAGGGCTCTGACACACAGCTCTGCCAGGTACAATGAGCACACCATGCATACACAGAGCACTAAAAAATTGAGACTGTTAAAAATTGATTCTAAGAGCAAACAAAGTGGGTACAGCAAGAACCAATGACTGCTACATGTAGCCACATAAACCATTTTCTGTTTGGCATCTGTTTGACATAAATAAGCATGCTTTCTCAATATCACTAATTTCATTCATTTTCTTGTTGGAAAAACTATGCAACATTTCTCATTAATTCTAAAAGCTTGAACACAGATCTGGAAACCTTATACACCAGAAAACTGCACTGAAATACCTGCAGAGCAGTCATGCTGTAAACAGCTTTATTGAGATCTTCTTGCTTGTACTGGACCACAGGCATGCAAGTGGCTTTCCAGAGAGCACATGTTTTAAACGAAGACAAGGACAATGGGGGGGTGGGGCAGAAGATGATGTCAGACAAGTAACATTGCCTTGGAGGTCAGAAGGCAGAGGAGCATGAAGAGAACAGGAGACACATGCAATTATTGTAGCAGAGATGGCTAAACATTAACGTAAATGCGAAAGAGGGGCAGGTGTGACTTCATAAACTAAACCAAACACAACACTTAATTTGATTTTGCAGTTTGAATAACATGACTCTTGCTCTGCACAAGCAGAATAAAATCTGTGGATTATTTGTGCCATTTGAAGTTTAAATACTATCCTTTTACACGGTAAGGCAAAAACTTCAAAGGAAGTTTCCTAACTCATTATAGGAGAAATATTTCCATAAAACAGCATTGAAGGTTTACAGTCAGCTCTATTAACTTCTGCAAGGATTACATGAAATGAGGCTTGGTCAGTTTCCTACTAACAAGCAATTTTTTCTGAAACTGTAACTTAAGATACAGTAATGTAGGTTCCAGACAGGCAAAAGCTTTTGCTGTTACAGTTCTAAACAATGTACTGTTCCCAAAAGCCACAGAAAATAAACCCAGAGGTGGCTCATGGGGTTATAATTTCTTCAGGTTCTCTTCACAGTGGGAGGGGCAAGGAAAGAAAGGGACACAGGGATGTTTGTGTTTATAAACTATACAAAACAAAACCTAGAACACCTCACACCTCAAGCATAAAAACTCTCAAGATGCCCCATGCTCCACCTTCCTCCATTTTTACTTTACTTGGGAAATTACCTTTAGTTTTCCTTGGAGTCTTCAAGCACGGTTCTCAATTTGGGATTGAGTATATATACTGACATGGAGTACTTATAATGACAATCTGTCACAGCAAATCTCAATGGCCTAACAGACATTGTTCAGAGAAAGAAAAGGCTTTGAAGAAAGATACTGGCAGATCAATTAAAAAAAAACATCTTAGCCATCAATTTTACTTTCTTTGCAAACACTGCCAACACTTGACTGCTCCTGTCACTGGTTCCCCTACTCCTGCCAGAATACTAATTCTTCTAAATTCACAGGGAAACAAACCTATGCAAAGCAATCAACCAAAGGAAAAAAAACAAACAAACAAACAAAAAAACCTCAAAACAAAGCAAAAACCAAACCAAAACCAAAAAACAAGCAAAGGGGAAAGCATAGGAAGAAGAAAAAATAACAAAAAACCTAATCAACTAATTTCTCATACTCTATACACTCATCAAAATTTATATTTTTCTTTTAAAGTGACTAAGCAGCATCCACCAAAATTTAAATGAAAACTTTATTTTAGAAGCAGAAAATTTTAAAAAATCAATCAGAATTAAGACAAACATTAAATATACTATACAACATGTATGCAGCACAAGTATTTGATCACTCTGTAAAAAGCTTAGTCAAGTAACCATGAGAGTTAATGAATGAGTTTACCTCTAGTTTCAAAACTACTAGCAATGATCAACATTTATGTCACAAAAAAATAGAATCCCCATGTTATAATAATTTTCTGCTAATAAACACTTTAAAACACTTGGCTTTCTTTTAAATTATTTGTAAAAATAGAAAGGTTTTTTTAATCTCCTTTTTGTATAGGATTGGATTTTTTTTTCCTCACACCTGAATATTTAGAAGACAATCTTTCATTTTTCTACACTTTAGGTTCTGGAACATATAGATCTGAATCTTCAGATTGGCATAGTCAAAAGGGAGTGTATTTGAACAATTTGTTATTTAAATTTATTCAACTGATTTTCTCTAAGAAAAAAACCTGTACTTTTCTTTTAAAAATCAGGTAAGTACCTGAAAAAGTAAAATAATAAGATGGTTTGTCCATTTTTATACATTTCCTGACAAATTTTGCTACTCAGGATTACCAGTCGAGAACATGCAGGATTTTGCAGAATAAAAAAATCAAGACACAAATATTTGAAATCTTATTCCAATACTGTCACCATAAGAAATAAACTGCCTAGTTTTGCTCCAACAAGTAATCTCCTTGTCTCACTTTTACATTATAATTCCTGATAAAAGACATGCCAGATAACTTTAACTTTCAAGAGCTCTTCCAGGGAAATCTGACTTAAACATTTCCTAATATATAGTCTGCAAGTTTGCACATGTTATTTATTCAAACGTTTCTTCAATTGTTCTAGATGCCTAGCATCAGCATCCTGGAGAATTAATACAGTAGCTTTAGACTGAAATGGGTTAAATTCAATAGTCATCAAACAACAGAGATCTATTAGCTGTTTTTGACATTTCTCTAAACCATCTTTAAGTTTTAGACGCAAAGCTGGATCCTTTTTCATCTTATTCATTTCAGGCACTGAAAAGCCAATCAAACTTGTTAGAATATCATCAGCAAAATCTACTTCAAGATAAGCAGAGCCATCAGAAATTTTAGCCTTTATACCCCAGGACCCATTGCTTTTTGTGAGGTTTCCAGTGAGAGTGACAATAAAACATTTAACTTTCAGAATTGTAACAGTTTCTGGCTTTTTTGCAAGGAGAAGGGAAATATATGTGAAAGGTGGAGAATCTAAATCTAAATGTGCCTCTACTGCCTTGCAAGGAAAGCTCTGTGAATCACATTTCTGCTGATCTCCTTCTGGATCCATTTTTAAGGAAAACACAGAATCATCATTTAATACCTTGCTGTCAGAAGTGTGTTGGTGTCTACATCTGCTCTCATCTAGGTCTGTATAATTCTGCCCTTCCTCAGGAGGATTTGCCAAAGACAAATCTGATGAACTGCAAGTCTGATGTAAACCTTTGTGCTGCAAGAAGTTACCCATGCTATTTCCATTGTCATCAAATGTGGTTCTTCTCATGTTCTTTTCCTTGCTGATAGCTTCCCTTGACTTATGTCTTTCATTCACATTGTCTTCCTCATCTGTGCCATTTAAAGATGAATTGCAAGAGCTTCTAGATGTATGTGGAAGTCTGTCAGTAATTAAACCTATGTTTCTGCTCATGTCCACTGGTGGCACTTCTTCCATCTCTCTTTGCATCTCTTCTTCCAGAAGAAAGTCATCTTCTAAAGGAAAGTCACTTAAATAGCCTTCACCATATTCTGTGGGAGGAGAAACTTGTTCATCTGAGTGAGGGAAAGGACTTCCAGATTTTTGTAGCAAAACATTTCCATTGTGTGCAGTCAGTGAACCTGAGGCTGTATTCAAATTGTTGCTCCTACTACAGTATCCACTTTCTAAAGATGTTCTGTTGTTTAAAGTAAAATCACTATTTTCATCAAGGCTGGCTAAAAGCTCTTCATCTGAAGGCCCAAGAGTTTGTTCTAATTCATCTGCAGGCCTTGAAAAAATCTGTTCATGTCCAGCTTGTCCAACAGAATTAGGGTTTTCAGTTTCTCCAATTAATCTAGCAAGGACTCTTTCCTGACAATAATCCTCAAGAAGAACATCAACTTCACCCCCCAACAGTTTCACATTTTCTGGTTTAAGCAGAAGAACTCCAAGACGATATGCAATATTGCCCTGTACAGTGATTTTTGTTCCAGGAGGAAGATTACTGCAGAGAACAGGCACCGGTTGATACTCCATGCCCTGAATTTGATGTATGCCATCCGTTAGTTGTAGCATCAGCATTCGAGTAGGCTTTGCTTCCCAGGGCTTCTGAAATGCCTGAGTACTGGCTGTAACTTCTTCATTTAAAGTGCTTTTTCCTCTTAGCTTCTGCAACTGAGAATATGCTGGCTGGCTAACATCCACCAGTGAATCAATCTGTATGGAGTAGCAGCCTGATAACTCTCCCTTGGGAGTATCTAAGATGCAGTTAGGCAAAATGGGATATTCCAAGTCTCTCAGATCAGTAAGAAGCCATTGCTCAAATACCTGCTTGTTAATCTCAGCTTGACTTAAATTACTACCACTGTTTTCCTCCTGGATCCAATTAATACATGCTTCCAGCCATGTTAAAGGAACCTTAACGTGCCACGTGGATGATAGCCAGGTTTCCACTCTTGCCACAATGCTAGATGTAGACATTTTCTTTTGTGGTAAGAGACTGAATTCCCTAAAATGGAGTGCAAAAAGACATATTTAATCTTTTGACACAAAACTGAAATTATTACAAGTTTCACGTTCATATGATATAAAAAATTAAAAATAGTTCTACAGACAGTAAAATTCACAGGCATTTCCAACAATTAACATTTCAATCAGCATAAAAGGTATGTGCAATTATCAGCATAAAAGATATGTTCAAAATATAAGGAAAGTATGGAGATTTACACAAGCAACCATGCTTTTTTTCTTTTGATTTAATTAGAAACATATAACTGAAACCCTTTTCTTATAGGTTGAAAGTGAATGGACAAAAAAATCCAAACCAAAACAGCAGTAGGTCTTAAACTATATTTCCTCTTTTTTAATGATTTTCTTTCTGTTAACACATTTACTTTAGAAATTGACCTGAGCTGTTGCTCTCCTACTTCACCAGCACTGTTATGAACAGAAGTAAGAGGATCCATAGAAGCAAGCTGTGTTCTAGCAAGGCTTATACCAGGAGGGTGACTTTCAGTCTGTGACTGAAAGCTTTGTACCCTACAACAGAGAGATGGCTTGAAACATTGTTATCTAGAGTCCCAGTGCAGGACTTGGCTGCAATAGCACCACGTCTTGGCAGCTGTAATTTCAAGGGCATCAGTGGGTAATAAACACTTAACTTCTTGTTAGTTTAGGAAGTAGCTCTGCACAAATAGAGCACAGAATAGAAGTGTTTCAGTTGGAATCAACTTTGAATGATCATTTAATCCAACCACCTGACCAACTCAGGGCTGACCAAAAGTAAAATCATGTTACTAAGGATATTGTTCAGATACACCTTAAACACTAACAGGTTCAGGGCATCAGCCACCTCTACGGAAGCCTGTTTCAGTGTTTGATCATGCTCTTAGATTTAGAATAATTCAGGTCAGAAAACCTGGATTAGTCCAAATTTTAACCGAACACCACCACGTCAACTATATCATGGCACCAAGAGCCATGTCCAATCACTTCTCGAACTATGCCAGGGATGGTGATTCCATTTGGCAGCCTGCTCATTGCCTAAACACACTTTCTGTGAAAAATTCTTGATGTCCAACCCAAACCTCCCTGGGTACACCTTGAGGTCAGTCTCAGAGACTGACCCCCACCTTGCAACAATTTCCTTTCAAGTAGATTTGGAGAGCAAGAATGTCTCCCCTGAGCTTCCTTTTCTCCAGCCCTTCTCCCTCAACCACACTTAACACCACTTACTCTCTAGGCTTTTCACCAGCTTTGTTGTACACGGTAAAGAAATTCTTCCTATTGTTAAGTCTGAACCTCTGATGCAGCTTTGAGCCATTCCCATTCCATGTTGCTGGATGCCAGGAACAGACCAGCACTCCCTCTCCAGGTCCCCCCAAGGAAGCTGTACAGAGCAGTGAGATTCCCCCTGAGCCTCCTTCTCTCCAAACCAGACAAACCCAGAGCCCTCAGCCTCTCCTCACAGGATGTGCCTTCCAGCCCTTCCACCAGCTCTGCTGTCCTCCTCTGGAGCATTCAAGGACCTTCCCACCCTTCTCAGCCTGTGGGCCCAGCACTGCACACAGGACTCAGGGTGAGGCTGCAGCAGGGCTGAATGCAGCAGGATGATCCCAGCCACAGCTGGTGCTGCTGTGTCTGATGCAGCCCGGGATGGGGTTTGCCCTCCTGGCTGCCCGGGCACACACTGCTGACTCACCCTGAGCTGCTGCCCCCCAGCACCCCCAGATCCCTTCTGCAGGGCTGCTCTACACACACTCCTCTCCCAGCTTATACTTGTGCCCAGCTTTACTGCATCCCAGGGGCAGAATCTGTATTTGTTCTTGTTAAATTTCATGCCACTGATAGTTACCCAGTGCTCCAATCTATTTCAGATCCCTCTGCAAGGCTCTTGCCCGTCGAGAGTCAGCAGCACCTCCCAGTCTGGTATCGCTAGCACGCCTGCTAATGGTGCACTCAACTCCCGCATCCATGCCACTCTATAAACATTAAAAAGATATTAGGTTGCCTAACTGTACATGGATCATGTTCAATACCTTAGTAAAGAAGACCGAGGAGCTCAGTCTCTCTACAGGACACGACGAAAACAAAATGTACAGGAAGAATATTTAAGAAATACCAGGTGATGGTTTTGCTGGGTTTCTTGTTGGTTGTTTTTTTGTTTGTTTGGTTGGTTGGTTATTTTGGTTTTGGGTTTGGTTTTTTTTGCCATTATAGCCTTCAGAGCAAACAAAAGAACACCCTGCCTCCAAGCTCTCCCCAAAGATGCACCGCTCGGAAAATACCGCGTTATGTCTTAACTCAAGTAAAGCGCCAGCTTTCAACAGGGGAGGTGAAAGGGGTGAGGGAGGGGCAGAAGCGGGAGGAGGAAGAAGATCTGAATGAGGGCAGGCAACACCTCGCAGCCCCTGGGAAGGGCCGAGAGCTCCAACTCACCGGGGCGAGCCAGCGATCCCGGCGGGGCGGCCCCGGCTGCCGCCGGCCTGAGGGATGGGGCACCGCCTGAGCCCGCGCTCCCCAAAACCACCGCGCGCACACCCACCAGCCAATGGGAGGCGCGCGTCGCATCATCGCGAGAATCCCGCTGCAGCCGGCGCCGGGCTGCACGCACAAGGCGGGGTTTTAGCGGCCGCCATTTTCTCGCCTCCTAGCCGCAGCCGCTCCCGCTTTCCTGGGCCGTCCTCTCGCTGCCCGCGCCGCTCCCAGCGCGGCTCCCGCAGCCCAGGTAGGGAAGGCCGGCCGGCCGGCCGCGGCACGGGCCTAACGGCGCCGCCCTTTCCCCGGGCCCATCTCGTCCCTTCCCTCACGGAGGGCGGTGCGGATCGCGACGCCGCCTCCTGTGCTGACGGGCAGCGGCCTGACCCAACGAGACGGCGGCGGCCCCGCGCGGGGGGCGGTGGCGGGGCCAATCGCGGGTGGCGCTGGTGGATGTGCGCGTCGGAGGCCGGGGCTGCTCCCCTTTCTCTCCCTTACGCGGTGGGGCCGGCGGCGGGCGCAGGTACGCGCAGCCCGCGGCGCTGTGCGGCGGGGGACGGCGAGAGGGGTGGGGGGCGGGAGAAGGGCACAGGCCGGTCCAGGTCTCGCCTGGGCCGGTAGAACCGCCGCTCTACCCCACTCGGCGACGCTGCGTGACACAGCGGTGCGAGAAGGGCCTGTGTCTCCTGTCGTGGGGCCTCAACCGCTGAGGGCTGCTGTGGGCCCCAGGGCTTCCGTGGAGGTCCCGAGGGGTTTGCGGTAGAAGGGGAAAACGCCGCGTGGAGGACATTGGTGTGTCGCCGCCTCGGCTTAGGGTCCTTAAATGGCCACTGTCCCCGTTGTCCCGCGGCTACAGCGCGGCTTCCGCAGCGCCCGCGGGTGCGCTCCAAGGGCGGGGGGCGCGGCCTTCCCGCGCCCGCCCGTGGTAGTTGTGCCCAGGGCGAGCTTCTGTTGAGGATTATGGCGGGCGCGGAGAGGGCCCTCCGGGCCGCGGCCTGCGCGGAAGCAGCCGCAGGAGCCGATCGGGGGGCGGGCGCTCCGCATCGCAGCCGCGCCGCTTTCAGGGGCGGGCGCAGTGCCCGTGGCTGTGGGGCTGACCTGCTCCGCCCGCTGCGCCGGGCTTCGAGCCGCCGGGCACCTCCTTTGTGTCCGCCCGGGCAGAGCCGGGTAACGCTCCCCGCGGCCGCGTGGTGGTGGCGCCGGCCTTTCCGCTCCGGCTCCGCCTCGCAGCGGGCGGGCGGGCGGGCGGGCGCCATTTCGGAGGGCGCCATTTCTTTTACTCGGCGGGGGTGCCGCAGCGCCGCCGCTCTCGCCCCGGTCCCTGCCGCGCTGGGCGGGCGGCTGGAGACAGGAGAGAGGGAGAGGGGGAAGAGAGAGGCAGGCGAGAAGTGCCGCTGCGCCCTGGAGGCGCTCTGGCGTTCCTCAGGACTTAGATCTGTGGTCACTGCTCCCACCTCTCGTGTCCGCTTTAGCCCTTCGGTGTTCGTAAGGAACCTGACTTTATTAGTAACGTGAATGTCCACGGTTTACCTAGCTGAGCGAGGTTACTGAGAACACATGTTATGTGGAGAGGTTTGACTACGGCAGACAAAGCCGTGAATTCTAACTGTAACTGATGACAGTTCGCTCCCTGCTGCCTTAAAATTCTTAGGATAGTTGGGCATAGATTAACCGGTGTCTGAAAGGGCTATTACACTTTGTCTGTGTCTTCCTTATTGCCCGTCCGCGTAACAGCGCAGTTTTGGCAACGTCTGCCTTGAGATCCCGCTATTACTAAACTTGTACATGCCTGTTAGCCCACTTAAAGTGCCTGGAAATACTGGCGTGCGTTGGGAAGGCAGAGCCTGCTTTTAGCCCCTACAAGCGGGGCAACAATTATATAACTGTCTGAGAGTACGTTTTAATAAGTTAAAATCAGCTTCGTCCCCACCTCCATTCCCCCTCCCCCGATTGTGGATACAAGAATGAGTGCTTGCTTTTTGTTAAGGCAGTGGAAGTTAAATCAATGCAAGCGGACTTAAGTGATTGTTTGGCTGTGTTTGTAAATCACTTCTTAAATTATAGTGCGTTGCAAAATTGTTACTTTTATCTATGCTTTTCGTTAATGTGGCTTAATAGCTGAAAGTAAGTCACAGTCTATTTCTGAAAATTGTACTGAAGTATAGCTGCCTTCGGAGGTTTTGGGAGTGTGTGCATGCAGTGGATTGTAACTCCAGAGGTATAGTGTATGTAACTACAGAGCGTAGTATGTTTAAAAATAGGTTATTTTGGTGTAGTTGGAAGTTTATTCATTGATTATAGTTGAGAAGCGTGCATGCTTAAATGTGTGCTAGTACACTGGTAGAGAATTTGTAGGATAAATGCTGATAATCACTGTTACATGACTATTTATCAGGTGTAAATAGCGTTGATCTAAATAGCAGGACCAGGTTCTGATGTAGTGTTCTTTAGAAAGTGAAATCAAGGCACATGCATAATGTTGAGATTATGTGGTTACTTTTAACTAGTGTGTGCCCAAAAACCTGTAATTCAGACATTTAGAGTTTATGAAAGTCTGTAGATTTGGCCTTTATCTTCTCTTAGTGGTGTGTTTGGCTTGGCTATGCTTTTTGTTTTACAAAGAAAAAAATTGCAGCGATAGCTTAAGTTAAACCTTTGGTTTCTGGCTGTAGCAACAAACACACAACGTGGGGAGACTCACAACTGACATATGCTGTTTTCATAGGCTCTTGAAGCAATAGGCTGTTGGATTTTGATCCCGCCCACAATACTTGAGTTTTTTTCCACAAGGATATATAATAGCGGTAAGTTCTAGCAGCAGGCATTTGTTTTCATTATCTTTTTCACCTTAGCATGAGGTGCAGGTTTGACAAAAAATGTGCTGTCTTTATTTTTCAGCAGGTTGTGCTTGTCCACGTAAGAAAAAAAGGCGATGGAGACTGAACAACAGGAGGAGACCTTTACCAACACAGAGACAAATGGTAAATTTTTTAAAGGACTATTCTTTTTTAGAAAAGACATCTTAAAATTTTTAGCATTTCCAAGAATTTTCTAATGATTTAACTTTACCATATGTTTGCATCAACAATAATTTCAGCTTTGAATATCTTCTGTTTTAATTAACATGCCATCAGTCATACTTTAAAACATAAACACATAATCTTTCTGTTGGCATGTTTTAGACATGAGAACCAAAAGTTATGACCAAATACTGAAAAATACTTTGTAGCTATATGGCGAATGTGAATACGTATATGAATGTTATAGGACATACCTGTTAATTTCATTCTGTTCATTGCAATTGTTACGTTCAGCAGTAAGAATATGTGAAATATTGCTGAAGAGCTTAATGGAAAATTTATTTGGAATAATTATGAGGGAAGTTTGGGCATTTCTCTTGTTGATTTGTGCCAGTTTTTCCCAAACAGCATTTGAGGTGCTACTGTACTATTACTTCACCAGTATTTCAGTGTTGGACAAACTACATTTGAGCTATATGCCTGAAGGTTTTCCTCAATTATAAATTTTAAATAAATACTCCGTGGACGATGCTGCACTCCTTCAGACAAAAGTCATGAATTTCTTACTGCCTATGTGCAACATTCTCATTTAAGCCATAGTTGATCGATTTTTAAATGCATTTTCAGTTCTTCATCAGTAAGAAAGCTGTTAAAATGAAGACTTGTTTCTGTGCTGTGGATGCTCAGAATAGATGTTTGTAATTAATTTTGTGCTAATAGAAAAAATACTACAAAGCATAAATTTGGCACATATTCCACTTTAATAAGACTTAGAAAGTTAAATAAATGTTTATGTTTCCCCCCTATGGACCTCTCTACAGGCAAACGTCCTGCAGAAGATATGGAGGAAGAGCAGGCCTTCAAAAGATCTCGGAACACTGATGAGATGGTTGAATTGCGCATCTTGCTTCAGAGCAAAGTACGCTTTTTTCCTTTTTACTGGTTTTGTGTGTGGCATTGTTCAGGGGGATGGTGACAACGTGTATGCTGGGAGTAAGTAAGTGTAGAGAGATTATGTGCTTTTTTTGAAATGAGATAACTTACTGGAGTAATTTCCAGTATGTAGGGATTGTAGTTGTAGGTGTATTGCAATGGAATTGTCTTTGGGATTCTCTTAAAAGGCTAAGTCCCTAAGGATCAATACAGGGTTTATTAAAAAGATGTACTTGCTGAGAAGTAGAGCAATAAAGATTCTAAGATATTTTTACATTTGAGTGGAAGGTAGCTATTTTAAGGGGAATGAATGTATATGAGTCTTTGGAAAAGAAGGTGTTTAGAGGATTATAAATTAGTGATTTTAAATAAAATATGTGAGACAAGAACTTAGGGTTTTAGTAACTCTCCCAAATAGATCTACTAAACTTGTTCAACTATATCAACAGGAAGAAGTGTGAGAGTAGTGCTTTAGGAATTACAGTGATTTTGTTGACAAGCGTAAATAGTTAAAATTGCTGTATATGAATTTCCTCTGGTGTTTCCAGTTGCTACAGATGATTTACACTTTATGAAGTGTCTTAGTCTTTTGTGTTGGTGTGAAAGAATGTTGTTGTAACTCCATGTGGCGTTTCTGACCAATAGCCAAGTTACATGGAGTACCATGAAATGTTTTGCATGCTGTTAGCATAACAGTTATTATGTGTGTAATAAAAGCAATACTTTCCATAGAATTCTTGAAAGAACCTGGTAAAAACGTAATTTTGCAATTACTATTTTTTACTGTTTGGCAGTTTATTCCTGTTGGTGACTTAAATGAAGTTGGTGGCTGTTAACATTCATTTTGGCCCTTTTCAGTTTATATTGCTCTGAGAAATTAGTTACTTTACAGATGTGCAAAACAGTATTACCACTTGAAATTATCAAATGTTTGGAGAACAAAAATGGAATTTGTAAACATATTCCATAAGGAAAAAAAATGATAGGAGAATTGAGGAAATAATTGATCTACATTATATTAATTTAGTTTGGGTTTTTTAATAGATCTAGTCTATGAGAAGTTCAATATGGATTGCCTAGCATTGTCTGGAAACTTCTCCTTGGAATTGAAATACTAGTGGCAAAGCTGAGTTATATTTCTCTGCTCTATTCCATGATTGTAAGAGCTTTATGTGGGCAGACTTTCAGTTGATTTCAGTTTGGTTTGAACCTTTCCAAAGTAGTGCCTGTCCCTACTCTTGGCCCAGCAAAAATAGATGGACTGTTTTCAGTTGTGAGTTCAAAAATTTAATCTGTGCTGTGTTGTCATAACATAACTTCTGAAAACTATTTTCCAGAATGCTGGAGCAGTGATTGGAAAAGGTGGCAAAAATATTAAAGCACTTCGTACAGACGTGAGTATATATGAGTTTGAACTAATTTAACACTGCTTCTTTCAGAGTACTACATCGAAAACTTGATTGCGTGCATTTCTAGAAATGGGAGCAATTCAACTCTATAGGCATCCAAGTTACAAGCCATTTGTATTGTCAGAGTAGATAACAGTTCTTCAATTTCTATTTCAATTAAAACCCAGCTTGATGCATGGGAGGAGAGGTTTATATTAAATCTCTTCACTTTTTAATAGAATTCTGCTAAATTACACACTTGAAGTGAGTTACCATCCTAATTAAAAATATTGACAAACCTTAAATCCCTTAATAGTACCATTCCCCGTATGTGTGCATCAATTATAGTACTGCTGAAACCCTTGCAGGTGGCTGGCTTAACCCAGTGATAGAGGAATTCTTTAACTTCCTTTAAAAAAGCGAAATGAAATCATCCATCTGTTCCTTAACAGCTTGCACATGAAGCACCAGAACATCAATATTGAGGTTTCTTGCTTTAAGTATGATTATAAAATACTGAAGGAACATTCTATTCTGTTACTTGGAAGCATTTTTAAATGGTCATGACTTAATGCCTGTTCACATTTTACAGGGGGTTGACTCCGGTGATTAGACACATGCTCAGTGTTAATGTTGTGTATTTATAAACTTGGCAACGCTTCTTAAATTCCATTTGTTTACACTCCTGTACTTAACATCAGCTACAATTTCAATGGTTTTTCCAATCAAGACTCTGTTCCGCACAAGATTTTGCAACATACCGTTACAAATCAGTTCCAACTAAGTTCATAAACTACCGCAACTAGGGTTGAGATTTTTAGTTGAAATGGTCAGGAATCAAACATATGCTCACTAACTTTGGCAGCTAATTTTTCCTCTTTTTTAGGGTTTTTTTATCAGGTTTTTTGTTTAGTTTTTTTTTTTTTTTTAATTTGCTTTTTGAGTAAATCAGTATCTCACCTAAATCCAGATAATTTAGATTCATCTGGAACGTGAACTTTCCCGATTCTCCCAAGGTTCTAGTACTATCAGTCTTGACACGTTTTACGTCTACCCTCATGAGCCAGCCTGCTACTGAAACATCATTTGTTAAAAGTAAAAAGTAGTTTAGTCAGATCAAGTGACTCATTTTTAAAGTCCATACTGTTAGGCCACAGTCGGTGTAGCAATCAGTTATTGTGTTAGCCTTCAGAACAACTTAAGCTTGTTTCATTAATTGAGAGTAATGAGTATAGTTTGTATTAAATTAAAATTTATTGCTTTTCCCCCTTTTCCCTCTCCTTGTTTTTTTGGCCATATATCTCCGTTGCCCATGTACTGGATCGACTTGCCCCTGCGTTGCCCACCATGACGTTGGCCCATCCGCCCCTGAACGCCCATGTGAAAACCCTGGTTGGCTATGCCCAAAAATGTGCTCGTTGCCAAACGGGTACCATACTTGACAACTTCCGATTGAATACCCATGCCCAATGCCAACATCCACGAACGCCAATGACCAATGCAGTACAATGCCAGTGTTTCAGTCCCAGACAGCAGTGGCCCCGAGCGGTATGTCCCAACAGTTTATGCCTCACTGCCTGAATAGAAAGAGAGAAATGTATTTTATTACCTGCCTTTGATATAATTAAATAGTATCCCCTTATAGACGGTGTATTGTTTTTTTTCAAGTTTTCTGTCTTATTTTCCCCATTAAGTCTTTTTGTCACTGAACTTTTACGTGAGTTGCCCACCCAAACAATCCACTAATTTTATTTCAATGGAAGGAGCACAGCTTCAAGTGTTGCATATTTGCTGCATTGTAAATCAAATTGGTTCAAAATAGTCTCTCGCTCTGTCTTTGTGGCCCACCTTGCTCCCCTCAACATTGCCTGTTCATAATTATTTCTGATGAAATGCTAATTCCGGTTCGCTTTCCTTCACTTCTCATTTGTTTTGTCTTTTTTTGTCTCGCATTTGTATTTGTTTTCTTGGAGAGCCCATTAGTAATCTGAGTTCCATAACCCTATTCCAGATACAACGTTCACCACTTGCATATCCTCACTTTTAATATGAGAAGGTGTGCCAGTTCTACAAATGTAATAGCGAGGGTATCCTAATTAGTGGTGGCGGGGAACATGAATATTCACTTCTGCTTTTCAGTTCTGCGTCAATTTCTTGCCCACTTAATTTGAGCCCTTCCAAAAGCCCATTCTGTCTTTCTCTCTCTGCAAGACCTACCTAATCTTAAATTTCTCATGCATATATACTGGGCATAAACAAAGATGCATGTGTTACAAATTGAGCAAACAGGTTTACTTTAAATGGGGAATATTTGTAAACTCGTCTTTGTAGTAAATCTTGTTAAAATTTTGTGTGTGATGATAAAAAAAATTTACTTCTGCTTTTTCTTTTCTGCCTTCTCCATATTGTCTGTCGTTCTGGCTTCCAACAGCATCCTGAGTATAAGTGCAGATATAGAGACAATTGGAGAAATCTTGAAGAAGATTATTCCTACTTTAGAAGAGGTATTTATCTTTAAATTTTTTTTCTGTTTAGAATGAAAAGATTAGCTTTTGAATGAGATGGTTCTAGAGTATTTGCTGCTTTTTAAATACAGGAAATCAGAAAAGTGAAAAATCCCTCTTAAAGAAGGATTATGGCTGTCACACTACATATTGGCCCTTTTTGGGTAGAGGGCAGAGTCTGTCATTGTTTATTAAATTAACATTTTGAACAGCCTTCCTGTTTCCCAAATAATAAGTGTTGCACTGTTTGATACCTCCTTAAATCTTTATAGCAAGTGGTGCAGTGTAATTTAATAAATAATGTAAATAGGGAAAACTGATACTTCATGTTCAGGTGTGGTGTTTAAATTGTCGCGGTTGTGTCAAAAGAAGTACAGGGCTACAATTCAGCAATAAATTAAATCCCCCCCATTGTTTTTGAAGAAAAAGTTTAAAATGCCAAATACTTTGAACACCTGTGATTAATCTTTATTGCTTCTCCCTATATGCATCTTATTTGCAGTATCAACACTACAAAGGCAGTGACTTCGACTGCGAACTTCGACTTCTTATTCACCAGAGTTTGGCAGGAGGCATTATTGGTGTCAAGGGTGCTAAAATTAAAGAACTCAGAGAGGTACTTGCTTTCTGTTCTTCTGAGATTTGATTTTGTTTGATAAGCAATGTTTTCTGTTCATAAGGGGCATGTGTAAGTATCTGCTGTGCAGTAATTCCTTCTGAACGTGTTGCGTACATGCTCTTGATGTTGTGAGATGGAGCTGGGAGTTGCAACGTTCTTGCAGACCTGGTGGCAGAGCCAGGACATGGTTAAATATAATTTGTGGTAAAATACTGTTTTTAAAGAAAGTATTTTTACTTCATTTTATTAAAATTGTATTCATTTCTCCTTTTAGAACAAACTGTTGCATAGTGTAGAATTGTTTGTGTGGTTGGACACACAAAAAAGTCTAGAATGAAAGCATCTCCACAGTAGATACACTGTGAAAGGACCTCATGTTTGGTTTTGTATTTTTTAGTTCTAACTCCTGGAAGACCATTTTTTTTAAGGGAAAGAGTAAGATTTTAAAAACTTAGTGGTCTCTGTGAACTGGAAACACATGGTTGAGTTTCTTGGTGTTGTGTTGAAGGCAGTTTCAGGTCAGTTCAGGTATGAGACGATGCTTGTTTGTATAGATTAAGAAAGGCAGGATAACTAGACATAATCCTAGCAACATTGCTGTCTAAGCATCCAAAGCATGTTTAATTTGAAAGCTAATACAGCCTGTAAGCTCAGAGTGGTTATGTGGTCCTTTTTCTAATACTTAATTAAATGATGTGTCATAGATGAGTCATAATTGAAATAGGAGAAAATTGAATTTTTTTTTATCTTCATACAAAACTTAGAGCGGCAAGATCTTTAAAATATGTAATCTTCTAATTTTGTGTGATAACTCAGAAGCAAGCATATATATTTAAGTAGTGGGAACATCAATGTCTTTTGAATCTATTTTTAAAATATTTTAATGGTTTTATAAACTTCTTTAATATATATTTGATAATCTTGGATTTTTTTTCTTCTACAGAACACTCAGACCACCATTAAGCTCTTTCAAGAGTGTTGTCCTCATTCAACTGACAGAGTGGTGCTTATTGGTGGAAAACCTGATAGAGTTGTTGAGTGCATCAAGATTATCTTGGATCTTATCTCGGAGGTAATGTTTATTAAATTTCTTTTATTCTTTTGTTGGCATTTGTGAATGTTTTAGGCATTAGTTGGATGAAAAATGATGTAATTCAGTTTCTAGTTTAAATTCAGTACGTCTTACTTTCCCAACAGCAAATGATGAACAGTTATGAACCTTGGGAACTGTTTCTATTGTTTAGAACAGGGGTACACGCCTTATGAGGGAGGAAAGCAATTTTTGGTACTAATGGGCCATTTACGCTTTACGTGTTATCAGAATGGAAAATTTGCGGAGGAAGGAAAACAAAATGTATATACCACATCTAAGTAGTTTTAATGTCATAGTTAAGTTCACGTGAAGCACATCAACATCTCCTTTCTTGGCAGCATTGTGAAATCAGTAATATGTTCCAAGTGCAAAAATGTGTTAATTAAACATGCCAGTTGTAATAGAACTATCTGATTTGGGGAATTGTTTTGTTTGTTTGTATTAGTCTCCAATTAAAGGACGGGCCCAGCCTTATGATCCCAATTTCTATGATGAAACGTATGACTATGGTGGCTTCACAATGATGTTTGATGATAGAAGGGGACGGCCAGTGGGCTTTCCGATGCGTGGAAGAGGAGGTTTTGATCGAATGCCCCGTGGTGGACGACCTATGCCTCCCTCGAGAAGAGATTATGATGATATGAGCCCTCGCAGAGGACCTCCACCACCTCCCCCAGGTCGTGGTGGTAGAGGTGGCAGCAGAGCTCGTAATCTTCCTCTTCCTCCTCCACCACCTCCTCGTGGCGGGTGAGTCGTTGTATAAATGCATTATACAAAACCCATGTATATCTGAGTCATCTTCATATTTTCAGTGATTTTTCCATGCTTTTTTCCATGTTTCCATGTTGGTAGTGATTATACAAAATTGAGCCTATGTTAGACGAGAGTATTAGGAAATTTACTGAAATTCTATTACCTGCTGTGCTGTAGTAAGTTGCCAGAACTATGGTCAGTAGTTCTGGGATATTTGTTATTCAGTAGTTGGGTAGAGTAGTTTGATACTAAGTTATGTGTGAACCATGAATGGGAAAATCCAGATTAGAATAAACAAGCTAGCTCATAATACACATAACACAATTAACATGCTGCTGCCTTTTTGTTTTAGAGATCTGATGTCCTATGACCGAAGGGGCAGACCAGGAGACCGTTACGATGGCATGGTATGAGTTTAAAATTTGCTCTGTTGTGTCCCTAAGCACAGTTAGCGTGCTGACTTCCTGTTGCTGAACCACATGCACATTCATCTGGGACATACACGATTCTGATAGTAAAACCAAAATGTTTTGTCCATACAAGTGGTCATCCTGTGGATGAATATTTGAGGTATAAATGGTACTCTTTTGTTTTCTTTCTTTCTCTCTGTGATCAGAAAGATTCAGAGAATTTGACTGTACTCAGGCCTGTAGATTTTCTTGCCCTGGCCATCTTTCAGATTTTTTTAATCAGCATGACAGAAATAGCAATTCGTAGATTTTTCAGATTGAGAAAGCATGTCAGAACAATGTGTTACACAAGCATTCTTAACGCTAAAGCCTGGAAAACACGAACACTGATACACTAATACAGATTATGGAACAGTATTTGAGAAGAGCTCTCTAGTTGATGGAAGGTGATGGCTCTTTTGAATTAGTTCTTCAATATTTTTTAGTTTCTCTGCAGAAAATCCACTCCTAATTCCAAGCGTTTTGGAGGTAGAACCACTGCTTGGTTGAATCCTACATAGGTTCTTTCTGGGAAGAGAAAAAAAATCTAGTAGTGTGTGGAAGCTTAATTGCAAAGGATACAGATAGTCTTCTATGTTGCATTCTGAACTGCTACGCCCCAGCAGCCCTCTGCTGTTCTGACACAAGATTACTTTTTCCTCAGTAGAAAATCCAGGAGGTTGTCCTGGTTTCAGCTGGGATAGTTACTTTCTTCTCAGGAGCTGGTCCAGTGCTGTGTTTGGAATTCAGTATGAGAAGAGTGTTGATAACATGCTAATGTTTTTGGTTTTCCTATGTAGTATTTATCCTAAGTCAAGCACTTAGTGTGTCATGCCCTGACAGTGAGTAGGTACACCAGAGAAGCTGGAAGGGATCATAATCAGTACGAGTGACCTGAACTGACCAAAGAGATATTCCACACCATAGAACATCATACCCAGTATATAAACTGGGGCAGTTACCCAGAAGGGGGGTCCGTAAGGGTTTGAGGATGGGGCCTAGCAGTGGTCAGCAAACCGATCAGCAGTTGTATCATGTGCCCTTGATTTTATAATTTTTTTAAATTGTTTTGGGGCGTGATGGTGGTGGTTGCTTCATTTTTCGTTGTTTTCCTTTGTTTCATTTTTTTAACTTTTTCTCGGTTACTAAACTGTCCTTATCTCAAACTGTAAGTTTTGATTCTCGTCCCAGTTCCGCTAGGGGTTGGGTGGGTGGAGTGTGAGCCAGCACCTGTGTAGTTCTTAGTTGCCAGCTGGTCTTAAGCCACACTGGAGGTGGATCTCAATAGTAACAATCTTTGCTTCTTTGGCTTTGTTTGACACCTTCTTTAAGATGACAGGTGACATTTTTTTGTTTCTTCTAAATTAATGTAAAAGATAGAAATGAAAAAGAGCTATGAAATGGGCTACCTAAAAGAGCTATGAAATGGGCTTTATATGTCCTCCTTGGCAATAAGAGTTACTGGAACTACAAATTGCAAGAATGTTGTGTGCTTGTTAGAAATAATAAAAGGGCATAATATGCAGTTACAAATGTTTGCAGTTACAAAAAAAAAAAAAAGTTTTCCATGCTACTCTACATGCTAAGAAGCTGGAAGAATGTAGAAGTACACTTCCAAGATTCCTTATCTGTGTTATCAGACCTTAGGTTTTGTGTTCTTCTATTTGCAGCTTATAAAGCCTGCACTAGAGTATATAAATTGAGCAGCCTGCCCTTCTTTGGGTATTTGGTTGAGTCTTAGTTAGCTTGACTCTTGAGCAGTAGTGTGTTCTATTTTTGTTCTATTTTTATTCCAGTCCAGCTAGAATAGAAAATCCATTTTGACTTAGGTTTAGCCTGTCAGGTTGACCTTCACTTTATTGACATGAGTTTCTACACGTAAGTGGAGTTATTTCTGCTAGTCTGGTTTCTTTCATGTAATAAAAAGTAATTTCATTTCTTTTTCATAGTGAAGCTGCTCATGACTTTGGCTCCTTTGTGACCAAATATTGTAGACTGGTTAAAGTGAGGACTACTTCCTCACTTTAAGGTAGTATTTAACTTCTAGTTTTAGTTAATTATGATCCTAGTATCCTAAGTTATGTAAGCAGACAGGAAATTTTCACACTGTGTGACATCACAATTTCAAGTATCAGCCAAAAGGTAAAATCTTCCTGTGCTACCCTTTGTTTCAAATAGAAGCTCCTGTATAGCTAAAACTTTAAACCACTATTACTGTGGTTCGTGATCTAATGATGGAAAAAACTACTCTTACAGAGTAGAAGTGCTCTTTTCACATGGATTCTATCGTACGTAGGTGTAATAAAAGGCAGCAATTGATGAACATATCAGAATATCAATATACAGAATATACAGAAATATACAGAATATACAAAAACTTTTTTTGCCAGTTCTCTTTTTTGTTAAAGGCAGAAAGATTGAACAGTTGACAGCCTTTAAAATGGGATGCTGTACTGTGGTTTATCCTGAATTGCAGAGATATGACAATATTGACAGCCTTGTAAATGCTAAGATGAGGAAAACCCATTTTAATTTTAAAAGATGGGTAAATTCCTCTTGTCTGTACAGAGTTAATCACTTAAGATGATACTTGTCTGTTAGCCAGGCTTAAAGTTCTAGGATAAATACGTGCTGCTGTTGAAAGTGCTCATTTGACTTATAGTCTGTTCTGAAGCTTTTTCTCCAAAGTACAGCTTTGTTTATCTGCGTATAGAAGTATATATTTCAGTGTGTAACTACTCCAGATCAAGTCCTGGGGACCATAAGGGCCATTGTGATATGAAAAATCCTGAATTTTCTGTATTTTTAGCACCCTCATTCTCAGGGGCATGTAAAAAATTAGTAAAGGAAGAATGTATGACAACTGTGCTATTTATTCGTGCAGATGCTAGAAGGAAGTAAAAAATTTTCATTTTCCTAGGTCACTCTTAAAAAACAAAAGAACTTAACTATGAAAGAATTTGACATAAGTCAGGTCTGCATGCGGGGTTTTTTATTAGATGTTAAATTTAAGCTCTTTGCCTTATCCAGCCTGTCTGTCATCTGGTTTCTGTTCCAGTTCTGAGTAGTGACTAGCACAAATTAGCCTGCAGTATAAAACAGTATGTACACTAAGACACCCTGTTTCAGAAACTCATTTTGCACAAATAAACATCAATTGTTGAAACTATAAAATTATGAAAGAAAAATGCTATATATCATATGTTTTAGAAACATAATTAAGTTTCTAATATAATTAGCAGTAGCTTGTTAGTCTACCTACTGGCTAGATGAGGTATTTGGATAGTAGAACATAAGAAGCAGTGTTATTCCTGCTTAACCTGCAATTGGTGTAGTCACTTGCAGTTACTTACTTCAGTCTTACTAAACCTTCTTTTTCTAGCAGATGGCAGAAATAAAAGATTGATAAAATACTTTACTTGTAAAAATGTTTTCTAAAAGAAAAACGAAAGCTTGTTTAAGTTTTGTCTTGCTATTAGTTTCTGAGGTTTTTGGAGGAAAAATCTGCTAATACCACAGAAAGAAAAAGGAAACCCTAAGTTGTCTGTTTAGAGTTGCCCTAAAGTAAAATTAAAAGCCAGTGCGTCTTGAAAGTAGTGTAAATCACGTAAGTTTAAGTGTTTGTTAATAGTATAAAGGTTTCTTTGAACCGCTTTGCATTCTATTTAGTTGTGACATTCTCTAAAAGAGTCTGTGTGACATGGACTTCTTTTCTTCCTCTTATGTTGCGTCTGGAAGATGATGCAGTGTCATGTGGATGCCTGTGATGACATGCAGCCACCAGAGTTGGTGAGTGCTTTCAGCCTGTTTTTTGGAAACTGCTTTATTGAGTAGGTTAAATGATAAAGCAAATTTTGAAGAGATCTTGGGTGTAGTCCATGGCAACTTGCACCTATTAAAATTTATAAAGCCATTCTTCTGTCTCCAAATGTAGTGACAGACTTAATGGTCTGTCCTTTGAAGGCACGTAATGCTAGTAGAAATGTGGAATTATGCAGCAGCCTGGTAAAAATAGAGGAGCTTTTCTGTACCCCTTTTGCTTCTTACCCACTATTTTCATTTTGATAAATGGTAATTTTCTTCATAACTGATGCACTGTAGATACATGCATTTACAATTTTTGTGTTACTTTTGTAATGTTGTGGGATTTTATTTCAAACAGCAAATATTTAAAGTATCTTTTTTCTTTGATTTGTGAATAAATTATATTTACTTATCTACAGGTTTTGGGATGTTACCACAGAATCATAGAATGGTTTTAGTTGAAAGTAAACTTATAAGATCGTCTAGTTCCAACCTGCCATGGGTAGAGAACCTTGAACTAGACTGGGATGCTCAGGGTCTGTTGAACCTGGCTTTTAACACTTCCAGTAATTGGGCACCTGAAGCTTTTCTGGGCAAGCTGTTCCAGTGCCTCACCACCCTTACAGTGAAGAATTTCTTTCTAATACCTGAACTAAACCAACCCTCTTTCAATTTAAAGCTCTTGCCCCTTTTCCTTGTTCTACATATCTATGTGAAAACTTTTCCAGCCTTCTTGTAGGCTGCCTTCTGGAACTGGAAGGCCACGATGAGGTTACCCTGGAGCCTTCTGTTCTCTAAGCTGAACAATCCCAGCTCTCAGGCCTTCTTACAGGAGATGTCTTGCATCCCTCCAGTAATCTTTGTGGTCCTCCGCTGGATGTAATCCAGTAGGTCCATGCCCTTAATGTTGGGAGCCCCAGAGCTGGATGCAGTACTCGTGTTGGGGTCTCAAAGGAGTAGAGAAGCAGGGTTGGATCACCTCCCTTGACCTTTCAATGCAGCACAGGATACGGGTTGCTGCTCTGGGCTCCAAGTGCTCATCGCTTCATCATGTCCCGCCTCACCCACCAGAACCCCCAAATTCTTCTTGGCAGGGCTGCTCTCTATCTGGTCATCCCCCAGCCTGAGTTGATACTGGGGGTTGCACCAGCTCAGGTGCAGCACCTTGCTTTTGGTCTCATTAAATTAAATGAGATACCCATGGGCTCACTTTTTGAGCTTGTCCAGGTTCCTCTGGATGGCATTCAGTCCTTCAAGTCTATCAGCAGCACCACTCAGCTTGCAAACTTGCTGCAGGTGCACCTAATCTGTTTGTGTCATTGATGAAGACATTGAATAGCACTGTTCCCAGTAAGAGCCAACCCCTCAGGGACACTTCTTCATGTCCAGTGAAACTCTGAGCCATTGACATTGCCCTCTGGATGCAACTATCCCTGTTCAATAACCAGTCTAGCCATGGAATCCATCGCTCTCCAATTTGGAGGGAAGGATGTGGGGACTGCGTCAGAGACTTGACAGAAGTCCACGTACATGGTACCTGTAGCCCTTCTCTTGTTCACTGATCTAGTCACTCCATTGTAGAGGTTACGGTGTACAGCAGGCAATGTCTCGAAGATGGCAAAATGCTGCCAAATTAATATGTGAAAGGTCAGTTCTTAGTTTATATACACAGCAGCTGCTGTCAAATTCTGTTGTTTCGTAGTCTGGAGAGGCAGATGTGATCAAGGAAAGGTTTTCTCTTTAAAAAAAAATCAGTCCAAAAAGGACTAATGACAAATAAATAATATGACAAGTACCAACAGCAATATGTCTGTGTATGCAGTATGCTATGTGATCAGCTTCTCAATTAAACCTTAAGCAGAGTCCTTCATTGTCTTGTATTTTGGACTCCACTGTGAGCTCTATTACATTGTCTTATAATATGTATTGCTTAGTAACATGATTAGACAATACAGGTTGCTTAGAGACAGGATAAGCTCAACAGTTTGATCTGAATAGCTTCCATTTTGATGTAAAAAGAAAGATGGTAAGGAATATTTTTGGGAAAGTTTTTACACTGTAACTTCTGTGGGCCATTAATTGTGAGTGGTTGAACTTGACTGGCTACCAGGGGCCCACCCAGCTGCTCTCACACCCCTTCCTTAGTAGAGTGGTGGGACAAAGTAAGAAAGAAAAGTCTGGCTCACAATTAAGACAGCAGGTCACTTACTAATCAACATCATAGAAAACAGAATTGACTTGGGGTACGTTTACTGCCACTTTGAGTAGCATGGTGAGAAACATAAAAAACACCTTTTCCCGTCTTCCACTTCTTCACAGACTCAACGCCTGCTCCTTCATTCCTTACTCTTCTAGTTCCACTGCCATGAATGGTACAGAGGGAATGGCAGGTTCCAAGTCAGTCATCATCACACTGGTCACTGCTCCTTCCTCCCTGCACTGTTTCCCTGCTCCAGTGTAGGGTCCCTTCCATGGGATGATGCAACTGTTTGTTCAACTGAATTGCTCAAATTATCTGTTTTCAGTGGACTGCAGTTCTTAAGAACTGTTCCAGCATGGGTCCCCTTCATGGGGTACAGTCCTTCAAGAACAGACTAATTTGGTGTTGGTCCCCTCACAGGCCACAGGTGCCTGTCTGTGCAGCTTCCTTCAGGGCGTATCTACCTGTTCCCTGCATAGCATCCCTCAGTGAGCTACAGTGTAGGGCTGCAGGGCAGTCTCCATTTCAGTGCCTGGAGGACTTCTTTCGTCCTTGCTCACTCTCACAGTCAGTGCACATTGATAATTTTTACTCTTTTTAAAAATACTATCACTGAGATGTCACCAACTTGGCTGGCAGTTTCAACCTTAGGCAGCCTCCAGCCTCCTCTCACATACCTCAGGAGTCTGTTCAGAAGTTGAATTTGAGAGAATCATGTTTATTTATTCTCTGCTTCTGTAGGAAAGTGTAAATATGGGGTCTTGCACATTTGGAACATATTAGATGAAATGAGAACTTGATATCAAATGCAGGTTTACAAATCTTTAAAAGGGTCAGGAGTGCTTGTTGCAGTGATTTGCATTTGGTATATGGTTGTTTAAATGTAACAGAAGTAACTCATGTCATGATTGTTTATTCAAAGACGTAAAGAGTTAGCATAGTCAGAATCAAAGGTGTAGATGTAGTAGGACAGTTTACTGGGCAGACGTCTTGCGCCAGAACTGGAGACTGCAGTCTCTCTTGAGCTGTATTGGTACTATTAATAAAGCTCTACTCTGATTTCATCATTCTGATGTTAAGTAGAAAGATCACAAGTAGATCAGCATCAACAGCTGTCTACCAGAAACTGAGATAGACTGCCTTGGTAAACTGGCATGTCTGAATCCTTTGTCATTTTATGCATTATTCTGAGAGGTTTTGATGGGGTAGGATAAGAATACCTGGGATTGGATAGGACCTACAAGAATCATCTCATCCAACTTGTGGTCCTGCACAAGATGGCCTCTGGTGCAGATGAACAGAGGTTAAGGAGATCTCGCTCACCCACCCCTTTTGTTTCTTCCCTCTTTGCCTCTTGATGGTGCAATGCTGCTGTATTTATATCAGGTTGAGGGTTGTGATGTTTGATTAAATGGGCTCAAAGTTAACAATATAATGGTTAAGATAAAAACGTGTTAATGAGGATGGCTGTTCACTTCAATGTTTTTTTCTCTTTCTCTTACAGTTTGAGGGGGGCTCTGGTTATGGTAAGTGTTCATATAGAACCTTTTACATGTAGTTCGTTACATAGTTACTAAAGGGCTTGATGCATACACTTAAATCAGATTATTCTTACGCAGGGGGGCGTGGTTCGTACGGAGATCTTGGTGGACCCATCATCACAACACAAGTAACGATTCCCAAAGATGTAAGTAAAGTTGATTTGCTTTCAACTCATGCTTTCTCTTAAAAAAAAGTCACAGCCATTTCTCAGACTGTTTAAATCAGAAGTACTTAAAGTGCTTGATAAGTGTTTCTAAATCACCAACAGTGTATTGTTTGACTGACTGTTTGGTTTCTATCTTAAGAGACACATTAAACAATTTTACTTGTGGTTAATACTCAGTAATATAGATGGTCCTTGTAACTTGTGTTTTGCAAATGAGAGCTGGTTCTCCCAGTTTTATCTCACCTGTGTTTATGCAATTAATACTGCAGGGGTTATCTTTAGGCTATAAAGAAATAAGCTCCCATTGCAACACTTAAAACTGAATTTTCAAAACTACTCAAATGCTGTTGTAATTTTCAAACTTTTTGGGAAGACCGTTGTGTCAGGAAATGAATGTTTTTGCTTTCTTCCCTAGTTGGCAGGATCTATTATTGGAAAGGGAGGCCAGAGAATCAAACAAATACGTCATGAGTCAGGAGCTTCGATCAAAATTGATGAACCACTAGAAGGCTCAGAAGATCGAATAATAACTATTACAGGAACACAGGACCAGATACAAAATGCACAGTATTTGCTGCAGAACAGGCAAGTTAAAGTTTATTATTGTCCCTACTGTCAAATTAACATGTATATTATAAAACTGCTCTTCCCTGTGAATCAGTTTTTTAAGAAGGCAGGTTTTAAGTAACTATTTGAACCTAACTTCTCTAGTGGTAGTTCTGCCTTGATTCTCTTCTGTTTTCCATTCTAATTAAAATGAAGACGCCCTCAAAACTAATCTTGCTGGAAGACATCTTAACCAAGCAGTCCTCTCCTTTCTCTGGTGAAAACTGCTGCAAAAAACTACTTGTAATAAATTACATAGAGCCTGTAGAAAGTATAGAAGATTTCAGTGGATGTTGGCCTAGTTCTGTGTGGAAGACTAGTGATTTTGTTGTTTTTAGATAACTAAATTGACAACAAATCACAGTCTGCCATATGGCACAGACCATGCCTCTACAGGACAAGTTGAAATCGATTTGGGGCTGTTATGCAGCATTTCACACCTTGCTGACAGTACTTTGCCTTCTCTGCCAAATATTAACAGCTACAGATAGCATTTGCTGTATTAACATTCTGGCTGCTATAGCAGATTTTAATGTCGTAACTGGAATGTTTGGCTTTAGATTACTAATATTTAACTGTGCCTGAAATACACTAATATAATTGTTAGCCATTGACATTTTAAAATTATGTACTTTTAAATGTGTTAGGAATTTGTAATTTAGTATGCTTTATGAATGTTGATGCAAGATGTATGGTCCATCATTCTAATACATGCTTTTTTCTTTTTCTTTTATAGTGTGAAGCAGTATGCAGATGTTGAAGGATTCTAATGCAAGATTATTTTTTCTTTTTTATAGTGTGAAGCAGTATTCTGGAAAGTTTTTCTAAGACTAGTGAAGAACTGAAGGAGTCCTGCACCCCTTTTTTTTTTTATCTGCTTCTGTTAAAAAAGCCAACATTCCTCTGCTTCATAGGTGTTCTGCATTTGAGGTGTAGTGGAATCTTTGCTGTACACCAGATGTAATGTTTTAGTTCCTTACAAATACATGGGGGGGAAAAGGGCGCACGAGACTAACATTGAAATTTTGAAGCGGCAGAGAGAGTGAATTCTATTTTTGTTCATTGTTGGTGGTAAATTGTACTGTTTTTCTGTAATTGTTGTGAACACCCTGCTTTATGTACACTGTATCTTACTTACTGGGGGAGAATATGGTAGGCCACGTGTCCCTGGCATTTGTTGAGAGCAGTGTGCAGAATGTAATGCTTTTTTGTAAGAAACATTTTAGGATTTTTAAATAAATTTAGTGAACCTATTCTTGGTGGTCATTTTTCTTCAGGTCTACATAAGGTCATAACTAAAATGGGTACACCTAGTTTGTTTTTTTTTTTCCCCTTTGAATTAAAAGTTGCTGTTAAGCTTGCTCTTCAGTTTCCTTGATATATAGATGGACTTATGTGGGTTTTTTTGACAAATTAAAAAGATTGTGTGAAAACAATGACTGCTTTGCTGTTTGGGTGGAAAAAAGATGAAAATACTCAAGCAAATGCTGTGTAAAACTTGACATTTTTGCAAGTGTTTGGCCCTCTTTGCAATACGTATATATATTGGTGACAGTATATAAATAAAATATTTTAAAACTTTGTGATGTCACTGAGTAAACTGGTAAAGTACACCTGGTTTTAGACAGCTTGCTTAATGCAGAGTTGCTCTACCATAACTGAATGAGTTACACCTGTTTCCTGAGCTTTTGTTTGTATGAGGTAGGAATTGCGAATTGGCAGGTTGACAATATAACTATGTAACTTGTTTTATTGTATGCAAAACTTCAACTTGTTTTCCAGATGTATGTTGAGTTCCGTAAGAATTATTTGTGAGAAATTAAAAAAATATAAAGCCTCTGGATATCTCATGTAATACCTTGGCATTTGTATTTATAGTTAAAAGTTTTAATTTCACTTCCTGAATAAAAACAGATTAAAAAGTGTAAAGGTGTGTGGCACATGCAGATATGATAAGTCCAGACTAAGTGAGTATTCTTTTACTGTGGTTTTTCTTGTTGGTTGGTTTGTTATGTCCCATCTTCATGATTTGTGGCACAGGAACTTGGCCTTTTTCATGCAGCTGCTCTGAAATGTCGTGTTAAAGCAAGGAGCCTGAAACATGGAATAGGCTGGCTCCCTTGGCGGAGCCATAGTGAGTTCTATAGAAAGAATGCTATCACTCTCTTTAGGCAGTTGGAAGGCAGCTGTCTTGGTACGCGGAGTACCTAAATTAGAGGAGTCTGCAACCGAGGCTAAGGTTTTGGGCAAAATGAATACGAACTAAAACAACTGCTGAATTTCTCTGTGTGCTTCCAACTTGAGTACATATGCAAATAGGGTTGTTGACGGTCTGTTTTTTGTTTCTTTTCTGTTTTGATGGGGGAAAAGATCTTAATAACTGAACATGGACATTTTTGTTCATTCCTTTGTCCGGTTGGGTTTTTTTAATCCGTCTCTTTCTCAATGGTGGGAGTCTTCTGGAAAGCTTCGCTGCCGAGAAGCTGAGTCTGCCCACTGCTCCAGCCTGGCAGGCTTTGAGGGGGCGATTCTCAATACGAGTGTACCGGCCGAGGCGCGCCCGGCGCCTGTGGTCTGAGCTGGCCCCCGCCCCCGAGCGCCGCCCGGACCCCGCCACCGCCCGCGCCTGCGCGCAGCGGCAGCACGGCGGGGCGGGGAGCGCGGCGGGGCGGGGTCCGGGCGGCGCCGGGGGCGGGGGAGCCTGGGCCGTTTGTCTTGCGCGCCCCGCGGGAAGCGCGGCAGAGAGGCTGGCTTCGGCAGCGTGCGTGTTTCCTGCCGAGCATGGAGATGTTCCCGTCTCCCCTGGAGTCCTCCAAGTTCATAGCTGAGCACAGCAAAGATGTCTCCGTGGACGAGGAGGGGGCGCGGCGGGTGGCGGAGAGCCTGTTCGACAAAGCCTCGGCGGCGGAGTTCGGGCTGGCGGGATGGAAAAGCCTCCACGAGCTGAACCCCCGGGCCGCCGACAAGGAGGCTGTAGACTGGGTGTTCCTGGTGGACACTCTCAACTTCTCCTTCTGGTCCGAGCAGGAGGAGCGCAAGTACCTTGTGAAGTACAAGAATAAAACCTACAGCGGCTACTGGTCGCTGTGCGCCGCCGTCAACAGGGCCCTGGACGACGGTCAGTGAGCACCGGGGAAGCGGGGCCGGGCCGGGGCTGCGGGCGAGGGCCGTCGGAGGCCGAGCGTCGCGCATTAAATAAAGGCGGCGCCTTGGAAGTGGGACACGCTCTTGGGGACTGCTGCTCCCTGTGTTGGGAGCTGTGTATGTGCAGGCGTCCCTTAGAGCTTGGGGAAGGGAACTGGAAGTGCTTTCAAAACACCCTTGTACCGAAAATACATAAATTATGTCTCCAACTGGGTTATCTCTTCTATTCGAAAGACTTTAAGGATTGCCAGTAGTCAGCTGTTCGTGACTTGGGTTATTTCACAGGTACTGTTAAGATAAGTTGCATATTTCCATGGCAAATGAAAAAAATTAGGTTTAAAGCAAGAATCCTCTGGACAAATCAAATACCAGAGCGTCTAAAGTAAGTCTGAAAATACCTATGGGTATATGCCGCTCAAAGCAGTATTTTAAAGTTTCATATTTAAACACAGTACTTCAGCACTCACTCTTCTTGCTGTTCTCAGAAAAAAACCACCGAACTATTAGTAGGTATAGATTAAAGTTTTAATTAATTTTCTGCATAGTTATTTGTATATTAAGATGGTATTAGCATTAAGGCACTTTTTTTGAATGCACAGCATGATTTTAGGATCCATGGGAAAACAGGCCTATTCTGACTGAACTAGTTATGTACTGACTATATTTGCCAGTGTGCTATGTAAACATCACACTTAAAATATGAAGACGGTTGGGGAAAATTACATACAAAAAATAACAACGTTATTTTTATATGTTTATATGTTATATTTAACATGGTTGTATGTTGGAAATTTGCTGTAGAAGAAAAACGTGCACAAAAAAGTTTAGTTGTGAGCAGCTCTGTGGGTGCGGTTGTTGGAAACAAAGGTGGGTTTAAGAGTTGGTGGACTTCTTACATCTTCCTATAGAAGTACTTCCTTTAGCAGACCACTGTATTAGGTCTGTATGTTATGTTATGTGATAGCCTAAATACCTTATTTTTACTTTTCTCAAGGAATTCCTATCACCAGTGCATCCTATTTTGCCACCATGACGCTTGACCAAGTTAGGCACGTATTTCGCTCTGACACAGAAGTGCCTTTGCCTTTGATTGAAGAAAGACATCGGGTGCTGAATGAAAGTGGAATAATTCTGTTAGAGAAGTTTGGTGGGTCTTTTCTCACCTGTGTTAAAATGAGTGAGAAGAGTGCTCAGAAACTGCTACATCTCGTACTGGAAAATTTTCCTTCTTATAGAGATGAAGCTGTATTTGAGGTAAGCTAATTCTAAAGCTCTTTAAAAAATCCTACTATTTAGTAACAATAAAAGACTCTTGATAGTCCATAACTACTCAGGACAAGAGTCACTTTCTTTTTCCCACCAGAGGAGCATAGCAGCATGTGGCAACAGTGATCATCGTGTCCAGGGGGAGGTTAGAGCCCCCGGCAGGGAAACAGATGAGACAAGTCTCTTTATTGAGTGCAAGAATGCATTTTTATTCCCCCCACCCCGGGCCAGGGAGGGAGTGAGGACCGAGAGAGAGCAGGGGCAGAGTCGTGGGTTTAATTGGGTATTGCAGGGGAAGAGTCTTAGGGTTTGGGTCAAGGGAGATAACACAAGGAGAGTAAGATCAGTTTTCAGCCTCTCAAAATGAGAGGACTCCACAGAGGAGTACCTTTTTTTTCATATGCTCTTTGTCACTTTACTGTAATTTATTTTGAGTTCCCAATTAGATCACACCTCCTTTGTAGTCCTTAAAAGTGCACAGTAGCTGAGACAATTACTGCCAGAAAAATGGGAATCCTTTTTCCTTTTTTTCCTTTTTTTTTGCTTCCCTTAAATTGCTGACAAACCTCCTCCCGCCATCTTCTTTTACGTTGAGGCTCTCTGCAGCTAATGAAGGAAGTGAAACTCTGGTAGAATTCATGCACAGCTACTGGGACTCCACCCTTTAACGGCCCTTGATTCAACAGGCATTACTCAAATGACTACAGATTAGAAGTAACCCACACTTTAACAAACGTTGACAGTATACTGAAGCTTTTACTAAAAGAAACTGATGGGAATTAAACAGTGATCATCTGGGTTTTTGTCTCCCAGTTTTCAGGCATGATTTCCATTTACCACCAGTGACTTATGTGGCAGATCTTGTGCTCAGTTGCATGTGCAGTACCACTCAGCTGTTACATCATTAAATGCAGAATACTTAATGTTTGTGACAGTACAGTATATACTACTAGTCTGTGCAGTCTTTTCAACTTCTTGGAATACCAGTCACTGAAGCTTTGAATATATTGGATTTATTGCCCTTCAGTAAGAGGTGTCATTTTATTTTCCTTTGTCTCCTGCTGTGAAGCAAAATATATTTACATAAAAAATCAGAGGTTCTTTTGAATTAACCTTTCAAGCTACTTGAAGCTACTTGGTTTTTTGTTTATTTGGGTTTTTTACATATAAAGTAATATTTTGACAATATTACGATCACAAAGGGAATATTTTCTAAGTAAAGTGATATTTTCTTATCTTTATAGTGACTGTACTCATTGAAGTTATATCTTTCATGAGATGATGATGAGTGCTTTATAAAGCAAGCCTCCTTAAAAGCAGCAGCAGACTACAGAATGAAAAGGTGTTCCAAAAATGATCCCAGACCGTAAGCACTGACTTAGTAATAAAGCCTGTTGCATGAATATGGAACTTTTTTTCCTGCTTTCACTAAGCAGGATGTGTATTTTGAAGGTGGTGACATGGATCACATTATTTTTATGGCAGCAGGTTGAGTTCTCACAAGTAAGACTTCTAAAGGGTTAGGAGGGAACTGGAAAGATGGTGAAATATTGAATAGCAAAACAGTGCTTTTCAATAACTCTCCAAAGGAGAAATATATATGATTATAAGATAAGTGCTACATTAGAATCATACTATCACAGACTGCTACAGCTGACCTTCTAGGGAAGCTTCTAAAATTAGCACAATTATTTTACTGTATGTTTTTTTGAATACATAGACAAAATACTTTTATAATTACACGTGGAATCACAGAAATTGCTACTGTTAGTTTTTCTGAAAAAGAAAATGCAAACGAAGACCAAAATCTCCAAAACGTTTTTTTCTCCTTGGTGGATAATTCATATTTACATGCTGTGCTGCATTTGATTCCCAACAGCAGTTGAAGTTCTAGACTATATTGTACTCACGTATCAGTTCTGACAGAGACTTAGTGGAGTCCTTTTTGATCTTCCCATATATAGCATGTATTCATCTTTTACTTACCATCCATCACCTGGGATTGGGGTTGTAGAATTCTCATGATCCTATTCTTTGCTGGTTTTTTAATGGCTGTGCCATCACATTTTGTTCTTTGCCAACACAATACTTCTCCTTTCTTTTAGTGTCAGTAGGTCATAATTAGATATATTCCTTAGTATTAGCCTATTGTACTGCAGAGAAGATGCAAATGCTCCACTATTTCCTGGAAAGGCAGGGTGTTGCAGAAAAAAAAGATAAAAAGAAGTATAGTTGTATTGCCATGTTGAAAAAAGTTCCGTTTTTTGATAAATTGTACTATCTTTACTGTCTTTCACAGACAGAATCAAGAGACTGGGTAAGGATTTAAAGGACCATAAGAGGGTCCAACCTCCCTGCTCAAGCAGGGTCATCCCAGAGCACGTGGCACCAGACTGTGTCCAGAGAATTCTTGAGTATATTCCATGAGGGAGACTCCACAATCTCGCTAGACAGTCTGTGCCAGTGCAGTTACTTGCACAGTAAAAAAGTTCTTAAGTTCTTCCTCTTTGACATGTAGTATCATCCACCTAGCGCCTTCCTTGCTTTCTTATAAATAGTGGGAAAATTTACTCAAAATGCTTTGTAGTCTTTTTCATATTGAGATTTTTGTATAAACATAGTAAGTTCTGTGAAACATAAAAGTTAACAGTTGAAAGAATGAAATTATAAATTTATCTGCTCAGTCATGAGTCCCAGATAATATTTTTCTTCCTAATTAAACTGCAGCATGAAATGAAAAGTTCCGTTCTAATTCTGCCTTCCTCTGCTCTTGTGAAATGGAGTGGTGCTAGAGACAAATCAGTTCTTTTCTACTGGAAAATTCTTAATGATATGAAAGAATGACACCCTTGCTTTGGGACAGTAGGAGCTATGATAAAATTTGGTCTGTTAGTTACTTACTTCTTGTTACCACTTCTTGTGTGATGTTTAACATGGTGTTTTGTTATTTAACATACAAAATCACATATGTTCTCTAGAAGTAAGTTTGTGCATCTGTATCAAGAATAGAATTAGGCACAGGGAAGGCAGGAGTTTTGAAGATGTTTGCAGAAGTTGTTCTTTGAAATGTAGTTGAACGTCTCAGTGTTTTTGGAGAATATAATTCAGGGACAAAAAATGTAATTTGTTGTCAGGAATAGTTACAGTATCTTGGCAGTAGACAAAGAGAAGCATTCATTAAAGTTTTCACCAGAATTTTATTTCTTTAGCAGTACTGATAAGTGGATTAACAAAATGTTTTAATTGTCTAGTACAATACATGCCTATTATGATTCTCTTGTCAAATTAAAAGGTTGGATGTACTGTAGAGTTTCTGAAAATTAATGTTGGTAGACATTCAACTACAGTGTTTGCAAAGTGGCAAAGAATGTGTTCTGACATCCAGGCATATTCTAAACAATTTTTATTTGCTGCAATAACTTTTATTATGTTATTCTTTTATTTCAGTTTATTTATGAGTATTCCACGTAATCCATGTTTGTAGTTTGATATTGTGTAGATTTTAAGGTATTTAGGAGTATTGCAGTTTTATTCTATTCTAGTTAACTAATGTTTGCTTAACACTATGATACATGTTTAATGTTAATGTGTTATTTGCTATATTTATTGATCAGGCACTTAAATAATCAGTAAATTTCTTTCTTCAGAAAAAGAAGGTGTCCTTCTACAAACGGGCACAAATACTTGTGGCTGACACATGGAGTGTTTTAGAAGGCAAAGGAGACGGCTCTTTTGATGATATTTCCAGTCTGACAATATTTGCTGACTACAGAATTCCACAAGTTCTTGTTCACTTAAAAGCAATGAAGTATTCTGAAGAATTAATGAAGAAACTACGTGAAGGTTTGTTCTGTCCTTGCTAATACCAAGTAATCTTACTGCCTGATATTGTAACTAAGTCTAGTATTTTACATACGTAATATGTTGTCCAGGTAAGGGTTATGTGTCAGGTTTTTTCCTCCAGGGAACAAGGATTTCTTACGTAGTGATGAGGTAACAGAAAGGAACTTTTTCTGTAACCATGATCTTGAATGAGCTTTTAAGGTTACTTTTTTATAAGACCTAACTGTTTTGTGGATAACGGAGGGATTAAAGAGACTCAAATATAATTTGAGTTTCTGAATGAGTTTCTGAAAAGCTGCTGTTGCAAAACCAGTTTTCAGCATGAGAACAGTTATGGTTTTTGAGGTTTACATAAAAGAAACAATGATTTTGTTATTAATTCAAATATGATGTAAAAGCATGGGAATTCCTCTTTATTTATATTGAACTGCTAGTTAATAAGCAAAGTAATATTATAAGCATCCATTAAAAAGATATTGCTTTAAATGAAGTTAATTGCATATGGCTAGGATCTCATTTTTTAAACATGGTTTAGTCTTCCCAATACATGCTAACCATGCATTTTAGTGAATAAAAATAAGCCAATCTCTTTTGCACTGTAAAATGACTGTATTTAGATTTAGAGCTGTTATTATCCAATTTCAAAAATACTCAGGAAGATAAACAGATTCATGCAGTCACCCATGAATTTTAAAAGAATGGCTGTGCGTGTGTTTATGTCTTTATACATATCCATATAATAAATAGACCTCACAGACATTTTATTCTTCCATGAATCCTAATGAGAACATTCCCATTTAAATAATTCCACTGTTTCTCTTTACATTCAGTTCTTTAGGGGGACTGTTTGTTTTTAATATTAAAATCTTAGACTTCAGTCATCCTGGCAGAAAATATACTATGAAGGATAATAATTATATACTAAGAAAGTATTCTATAATAAAATATTATCTTTTTTGCCTCCACAAGCAAAGAGACGATCATATGATTTGCAGTACACCCTGCTCCTAAAGCAGTTCTTTAGAATACAGGATATTGTTTGAATTGAATGGGAGGGAAGCTTCTAAGTGCAACATGGTAAAATTAAAGTAACCATTAGAAAATATATAGCAACCTTGTTAACAGTTGCAGGATAAATCATGAGAATGGGAATCCGACAACAGAAATGTGAAGGGGAAAAAAATTAGCAAATTTAGGCAGTCCTTGGCCTTCTCTCTGTTGGATATAAATGGATTGCTGTCTCTTGTGTCTGCAGGAAAACTTTTCCAGTCTGGAGACAGAGAAGAGGTAGAGATCCGTGGCTGTTCTATTTGGTGTTGTGCATTGATTTGTAAGCACCTGCAGGAGCTCTATCAGAAGAAGGGTCAGGACATGCATGAAAAGATCAACGCAGTTTTACTCGATTATTATCTTTGGGACTATGCCAGGGATCACAGGGAAGATATGAAAGATATCCCGTTCCACCGAGTGCGGTGTATATATTACTAAGTCCAGTCCCATAGCTCTTCTATTGCTGCCTTATCTTTTGAACTGCAATCTTGCTTTTCGTATGGTGGTTTGTCACGCACTCATTTGGAACTGTTAAATCAAATGCTTGTTTTCTGGTGATTTAGTAACGATGTGCCTTTTTTTTTTTTCATTGTTTTATTACCTTTTCTTTTAATCATTTGCTTGCCCTACTGGAATTAACAGCAACCCATTATTAATTATTAATTCATTGGACTTAATTGTGGGCAACCCATGTTAAGGTAGGGTTTGTTACTCCTGCTCTTCGATGTTTTTATTGGCTGCCTGTGCGCATAGCCAGGTGTGTGTGCAGATCTGGTGGTGTACCTTGCTCCTCAGCCCCTCTCTGCTCCTGCCCCTCCCGCTCTCGCACCTGCATGGAGGTGGCAGGTGCTTGGCAGATGCTTCACTGCTCAGAGATGGAAGTGTAACCCGTCCATTTGTCCAATAAACAGTGCCGTGACAGACGTGCTGTGTGGGTGTATCTGTGTTTTTACTGCTGGGGTGGGATGGGGGAGCTCAGCCCACGCAGGGAGGGAGGTAGGAAGTGAGAGGAGGAATCACAGAATCATTTAGGTTGGAAAAGATCTCTGAGATCGAGTCCAACGTGTGACCGAACACTTTGTCTACTAGGCTTTGTCTACTAGACCACGGCACTGAGTGAGTGCAACCTATGACTCAACACCACCTTGTCACCTAGACCATGGCACTGCGTGCCACATCCAGTCTTCCCTTAAACCTCTAGGGACTGTGACTCCACCGCCTGACTGGGCAGCCTGTTCCAATTTTTAATCACCCTTTCTGTGGAGAAATTTTTCCTGAACATTCCCTGTTCCGGCTTGAGGCTGTTTCCTTTTGTACTGGCACCTGTTGCCTGTGAGAAGAGGCCGAACGCCGTCTCGCTCCTCCTTCCTTTCAGGCAGTTGTAGAGAGCAGTAAGGTGCCCCTGAGCCTCCTCCAGGCTAAACACCCGCAACTCCCTCAGCCGCTCCCCACAGGACGTGTGCTCCGGACGCTTGCGCAGCCGCGTCGCGCTTCTCTCGACACGCTCCGGCGCCTCTGTCCTGCCCGCACGGAGGGGCCGAGGCCTAGGCCGGCGGGAAGCGGGGCCTGGAGCGCGCCGGCCGCCATGCCCGCCCGCGCTGGGCCGGCCGCAGGGGGCGCTGTGCGCGCGGGCCGGCGGCCGCGCATGGCGGCGGGGCATGGCGGCCGTTGCCTAGCGCGGGGCCGCAAACAGCGCCCGCCCGGCCCCGGCCCCGGCCCCGGCCCCGGCCCGCGGCGCCCGGCGGCAGCGGGGCACGGCACCGCGGCCTCCGCCGGCCCAGCGGCTCCTGGCGATCACGCGTGATACGATCCCGGCTGCTCTTCAGGTGTGGAGACGTTGCAAACACGGAAAATCTGCCGGGCCGCCCTCACATCCCTGCAAGCGGAAAGGTTGCCAGTATGTCTGCCTCTGCCTTATGGCAGCCGCGGGCGTCGACACCGAAGTATCTCTCTAGCCTTGACGTTTTGGGAATAGTCCATATTCCCACCTTCTTTTACAGAATAGATTATTAGGAAATAGGGCTTCCCTCCTACACCTGGGACATGGTTTGTTAATTTGTTTGTTTGTGTATTATATAACTTTATAAAGAGAGTAGGAAATGTTGGCACTTAGGAGCAGCACAGCTGGGAGGTAAAAAAAAAATAATACACTCAGGTAACTAAACTCAGTTATCAATCAAAATGTGTTTTTAATCACAATGTGTTTTTATTAGTATGTTTATGCATATGTTTCTGATTGCCGTGTCCCTTATGATACAAGTTTTAGCTCATTCTCATGCTTTGCTTACTTCTTATGCTCAGTCAATAAAATGGGGCTTTTCTGTTTCCAAACTTCAGCTGTGGATAGTTAAGTCCTCAAACTAAAAGGAATAAAATGAAATGTAGAAGCTCTTCTCTTTGCAGCTGCGAGACAAAACTGTTTTAAGTTATTAATTTCCAACAGGCTTGAATTTTGGGGGCTTAGCTGATTTCTACCAGTTCAGTAATACAGCTTTCCTGAAGACAATGGGTGTGAGAGCAGGAAGTTCAACAAACTTTACCTTGCATGACAACGTTTCTCAAAATTAGCAACAAGAGAAAAGATGTGTGTGGAATCCCATGCAGATTTTTTAATTCTAGTGAAAAATAGCTGTAAAGAAAGGCAATTCCTTAATATTTACAAGTATGCTACTGTGCAATGCTTATGCTGTAAGATTGAGTATGAACCAGGCAGTATAAGGAACCATGTATGCTAAAATTATAATTACTAAAAAATAATTACGTATGTGCTTGAAGTTTTGGATCAAAATCAGAGGAATGCTTTACATGTAGTAAATAGATACATTTAAATCCATACTTTTGTGCTTGTTGAATTAGAAGCGTTTGGTGCTTGATAAGTGGAAGAGGGTATTGCAATGTATCTATGTACAACTTTTGGAGAAAAAGGTTTTGTGTGACTGATTTGTGTTGCCTATGCAATATCAATGCAGGAAACAGGAAAAATGAGAAGATCCACTGTAAGCCTTTGCTTTATCCAACAGTGTTTATTAAGAAGCTCTTACAATATTGTTGCTTTGTATGACTTCCTATTCAAATAGGAAATCAGGCAACTTCAGGCTAGCTTGGAAGTTAATAGACGCATCATTAATTTAGTAATTGATTATATAGTTATTAATAGAGCTGCATTTATATCAGGTACTTTTCAAGACTATAATTGATTATATAGTTATTAATAGAGCTGCATTTATATCAGGTACTTTTCAAGACTGTAATGGTACTTACATGTTCCTTAGAAAAAGTCAACTTTCCACTTCAAGAGATTCATTCTTTTGTATTGTATAACATGGAAAACTTTTTTTCTTAGTTGCAGACAACTGTGAATGAGGTGAACAGAGTAGTGGTAACAGATTTCTTCTTGACTATATGAATGCTGAGTGGGAAGCACAAGGGTGGAGTCTGTCATGGAGGGGATCCCAGTTAAAGTTGCAGTCCGAGTCAGACCTCTGCTTTCCAAAGAAATGCTTCATAACCACCAAGTGTGTGTCAGATTAGTCCCAAATGCTAAACAAGTTATCATTGGAAAGGACCATGTCTTCACTTTTGATTTTGTATTTGGCAAAAACTCAACCCAAGAAGAAGTTTATGCTGTTTGCATTAAGCCTCTTCTAGCGTCTCTGACTGAAGGATACAATGCTACAGTCTTTGCATATGGGCAGACTGGTTCTGGGAAGACTTACACCATCGGTGGTGACCACATTGGTAAGTTATAGAAGGGTTTTTGGGTTTTTTTTAAATCAGTAAAGGGTGCATTTGTGCAAGTCAAATATTTATTACATAGCAGACGATGCTGCAGAATTTTAAGGACCAAGGAAAAAGCCTTGTAGCAAAAAGTAGTAAAGCCCTGTAGTAAAAAGCCCCAAAACTTCCAAAAATTATGTGATAATTAAAGTTCTAAAAACTTCTCCATGAGTTAGACTATACCAAAAATATCTAAGAAAACAACATGTTGTTTTCTTTCACAATCCGCATTTTAAGATGCAATTTATATTAGAACTTTTTTTCTGAAATGTAGTGGTTTTGAAAATTTTTGCTATGTTTATCTTATCTTGAAAATTAGGCACTTAATTGTATGCTTGCTCATTCTGTGTTGGATTTTGCTTTTTGGGGGCTGTTTGCTTTTTGGGTGCTTTTGATAAAAATTTGTGACATCAAATAAATTTATGGTTTAATTCTTCCAAATGGATAAAAATATTGTAAATATCTTGGTAGAGTCTTCCTTTTATTTAGAATCATAGGATCTCGTTTAGGTTGGTAAAGAATCGTTTAGGTTGGTAAAGACCCCTAAGGTCATGAAGTCCAACCTTGCATTTCCAGGTCCACTAAGCCCATCCCATTGGTTGAGCACTGGTGAAGAAATTTTTCCTAATATCCAATCTAAACTTTCCTAGGTGCAACCTGAGGTCATTTCTTCTTGTCCTGTCACTTTTTACCTGGGAGAGGAGACTGACCTCAGTCCCTCCCCCCCAGTTACACCCTCTTGTCAGGTGGTAGTAGAGAGCAATATGGTCTATCCCGAGTCTGCTTTTCTCCAGCCTGAACAGCCCCAGCTCCCTCAGCTGCTCCTCACAGCACTTGTGCTCCAGGCCCTTCACCAGCTCTGTTCCCCTTCTCTGGACATGCTCCAGCACTTCAATGTCCTTCTCACAGTGATGGGCCCAGAACTGACCACAACATTCGAGGTGTGGCCTCAGCAGTGCCCAGCACAGGGGTACAATCACTGCCCTGGTCCTGCTGGCCGCACTATTGCTGATACAGGCCTGGAAGCCATTGATCTTCTTGGCCACTTGCACACATGCTGGCTCATGTTCAGCTGCTGTCAACCAGCACCCCCAGCTCCTTTCTAGGGGCAGCCATTCTGCCCCCACCAAACCTGAAGTGCTTAAGGGGACTGTTGTGACTCAACAGCAGGACCACACACTTAGCTTTGTTGACCCTCATACCATTGGCCTCTTCTGCTTATTGTTATAGCTTCACTTCTGTTCCCTTCACTAGTAGTTATTTAATGTTCCTATAAGTACCATTGCTAGCTAAATTGTTTTGGTAGTGGATGTCACAATCTAAGGCTGATCATAGTTCTGCAATTGTAATTGTAAAATCTTTTAGTTTAATGAATATATTTACTAAATTATTAGATGTGAACAACCCATTAGTTTTTTGGTAAAAAAGATTCTTGGTATTGTCTCATAGGCAATCAGCTTCTGTAGTCTTGGATAAAGAACACTGATTATTAATGGAAGCATCGTCCTATGCTGAATATTAAAAAAAAAAAGTAGAGTTTGACACCAGTGTTCTATGTCTATGAAAAATAGGAAATTACTGTTAATGTTGGTCATAAATCTTGTCTTATTAAGTTACTGATGATTTTGCTTTATATAAGTAGAATTTATAGTTTCTCAGACCCTTGAGATGTCATTGCTAACCATATTAATCAGGGATAAAGAAGAAATCTGTACTCTGAGGAGTTTAGTTTTAAAGCAGAATCCATATTTTTCATACCTTTCATGACTATAAAATTATGTCGTTCAGAACTTAAATTTGAATCCTAGTACTGGATGCAAACAACAATTCTGACACACACACACAAAAATTTACAAAAATCTTTGTGAACATTGAGCTCTTAACATTCCTTAGTGTGTTGCATACTAAGTATCACAAGCTTCTCTCAAATTTCTCTCTTTGTAATTTATGTGACAGAATGACTGCAAGTCTGTGTGACATTTGTGCTTATATTTTAGCATCAATTGCAGTGGATGAAAGGGGCATAATCCCACGGGCTATTCAGGAATTATTTCATCATATTTCTGAACATCGTAATATTAACTTCTGTGTGAAGGTATCCTATATAGAGGTTTACAAGGAAGAACTTCGCGATTTGTTGGACTTGGAGACCTCTGTAAAAGAACTACATATCCGAGAAGATGAGAAGGGAAATACAGGTAGGATTCCAGTTCTCTTGGTGTTTCGGGTTTCAGTTTGTGTCCAAATTATTCTTGCTTTCTCTTGAAAGTTCTTATTCATTACTAGTGAACAGAAGGGAAAAAAAGTTAAAGTTTTGGAATATAAACTCATTTTAGCTGTTTGGAAGCAGTTTTGGGTTCAGATGCCTGTAAGCAATATAGATGTTCTACTATATGGATGGAAATGGCAACAAATGGTAAAGTAAATACACAATTACTGTTTTTGCAAGTTCTGTGTAGAAACAAAATAGTGTGTGATTCTTCACTTGAATAAACTATTGCGTCTTCCTTAAAAATTACAATTTTTAAGTCAATTATAAGGTAAATATCTGCTTCCCTTTTACAATGAAATAGTGGAAGACACCACTTCATTAAGAGGAGGGGGAGTAGATATTTTTAGAGGCTTCGAGATTAACATTTGCCCTATAGGTATCCTGTTCACCTCATGAAAATGCTAGAAGAATCCACATCAGAGGTATTTTGTTCTGAAAGTATCTAATTTGTTTTAGGTTTGGCTTTTTAAAAAAATATTCTAATTGTTGTGTTTACTTTAGTATAATTATACTGTTATATTAAGCTGTCATGGGTTTTTCGTCTGTAGCTGGGAGAAAGCACTAGTTTAGCACAAATATTGCAGACAATATCATTGCTTTAAAAGGATCTCACAATATATTTTAAATTATTTCTTTTCTTCAGTACAGTTAGAGTCAGCTTCAGTAAATTGTGCTAGGACATTTTCCATCTCTCATCAAAAGAAGAATATGATAAAAAATATGATTAGTAAGATCACTTGGTAGAAGTACACTTACACTTTATTAGATTATTAACAGATACCTGTCCCAAAGGCCCAACTATCTGCATTATTCAGAATAGAAATTCTTTTCTTAGTACAGGCTGGGAATAATTTTTACTAAAAAACTTTATGGTTTTAATTTTTTTTTTAACTGGCAGAATATCCTTTGAGCTGACTTTGCTCATACTTTTTCTAGCTGGCACTACACTGTAAATTATAAAGGTAATGTGCAGTGTGCAATGTGTAAATGAGTTGTGTCTTGTTTCTAAGATATTGTTTCAAATGTTATGGCACAGTACACCCATACATTAAATATTTGCAAGTTTCAGATGTGTTGTACCTCATGCTTTTCACATATTTTGTCTTCTATTTCTATAGCTACATGGTATGACCTCATAATAACGCAGGCTTGTATGTTTCTCCAATACATGTTTATAGTTATTGCTGTAAACTTTTGCTGAAGAACTTAGAATTAATTAAATTATTCTTACTTTCACCTGTTTTGGTGTTTGAAGTGATTGTCGGTGCTAAGGAATTCCAAGTAGAATGTGCAGATGAAGTGATAAGCCTGCTGGAAAGTGGCAATGCAGCACGTCGCACAGGCACAACACAGAAGAATGAGCACTCTAGTCGATCTCATGCCATTTTTACCATCAGTATTCGTCAGAAGCAGTCTGCACAGTATCAGAAAAATACTGATGTTGCACAGGATTTGATCGCTTCAAAGTTTCATTTTGTGGATTTGGCAGGATCAGAGAGGGTAGCAAAGACTGGAAATACTGGTGAACGCTTCAAAGAATCAATTCAGATCAATAGTGGTCTCTTGGCCTTGGGAAATGTCATCAGTGCCCTTGGAGACCCAAAAAGGAAAAGTGTACATATTCCATACAGGGACGCTAAAATCACTCGTATTCTGAAAGACTCCCTTGGAGGAAATGCCAAAACTGTTATGATAACATGTATAAGTCCATCCTCACTGGACTTTGATGAATCTTTAAATTCTCTCAAATATGCCAACAGAGCCAAAAACATTAGAAATAAACCAGTAGTAAATTACAACCCAGAAAAAGACCGAATTGATGAAATGGAACTTGAAATCAGATTGCTTCGGGAAGCTTTGCAGAGCCAGCAGGTCAATAAAAACGACTTAAATGAAGAAAAAGCCCGTATCAGTTCACTTGAGGAGCAGCTCACTCGCCTTCAGGTTCAATATTTCAGTTACAGAAATTGTGTAGATGAAGCTTTCCCCTTTCTGGTAGATTTGAATGATGATGTTAGCTTAAGAAGAAGTCAGCGGGACAGGTTGCAGAGCTGGATCACTATGGTACAGAAAGTAAGGAAGGAAGCTCTCACCATCCAGGAAACTGACACAGGGACTGAGACCAGCCCAGTACCACATCACATCACAATTCTTCAGCTGAAGAGGGAACTAAAGAAATGCCAGGTATTTAATTATAAGCTGTTTATTTAAATGACTAAGTGAAAAAGCCATCTGCCAAAATTTGAACTCAGTTTTGAAAGACGGATAAAATTGTCACCTGTACGTAATTTGACAATTAAATTTAATTTACAGTGTTGTATAATTTCATTTGGCTAATCCCTGGGAGATAGGTTTATTTTAATGGATGAATACACAATCAGTGACAACAGAGATAAGTGAAATAATGTTCTATTTTCTCTAGTCAGTTTCAAGATGACTTTTGAGGCTGAGCTGTTTTATCTGTTAGATTTTTGGTTTTAGCTATGCTAGTATGGTAGGTCTGTTTGAGATGGAGTTAGTTTTCTGTATAGCATCTCTGAGGGTGCTGTGTTTTAGATTTATGACCAGTACAATGGTAATAACACAGTGATGGTTTTGCTCTTGCTGAATGGTGTTTTGTGCAGTGACAGGCCTTCTGTTTTTCTGCCTGTGCCCCCCATAAATAGATTGGAGGATGCATGAATAGTTGGAGACAAACATGCAACAAAGCAGATGACCTGAACTAATCAAAGAGAGATTTCATACCACATAACTTGATGTTCAGGAATTGAAAGGGAAAGGAGGAGGTTTAGAGAGATGAGCTGTATTTTGCCCAGAACTGGTTGAGCGTTAGTCAGCCTCGGGAGGTGGTGGGCGATAGCTTTTGCATCATCTGTTTTGTTTTATTTTCTTCCACTTCCTCATCACTTACTGATCAGTTTCTATCTTGACCCACAAATTTTCTTGCTTTCATTTTCCCTTTGCTCTTGCTCTGTCCTCCTAGGAGATGGGGTAGGGGGAAGTGAATCGATAGCTCTGTGTGCTTAGCTACCTACTGGGGTGACCCACAACAGTCTATTTCAGAGCTCAGCCTGTGGCTCAAGGCTTTCAAGATAATAACAATTTTGATTACAATGTGTAGATTAAACCTGTAGCTGCTAATACCTGTTAAGATGTTGAATGACTGTTGCAGGTCACGAAGCTGCATATTTGCTTGGATGCTGATTTGTATGTGTCCTTGAGTATTTAGATGCTTGATTCCTTTCTAGATAAACAACAGCTTCCAAGTATCATCAATGACTATTTTCAGATTTTGCTTTTTTGTTTGCTTTTTATTACTTTGTTTTCTTTTCTTGGAGGAGCTATGATAAAACCAGTGGTCATCAGCCTGGTACTAATCAGACTGTTCATACTGATGCGTTGTGATCCTGACTCCAATTATCATTCATAAGATTAAACGTCTCTTTGAGGTTGCCACACAGGAACATGCTCTAAGGTGATTGATTCCTGGGGTGTCAGTATGTACAGGAGGAGTTGGACAGGAGCACAGGGCATTGCTGGCTCTGACAGCTTGTGATTTCATGTCTGAACAGGCTCATTAACCCATCATACTAATATGTCATTTGAAGGAGTGAAGGTGAACACAGTGGCTTCTATAGCCGTGTTGGATCTGCCCCATGCCTATAAAGTCAGTGTCCAGTGCCCTTAGAAATGCAAGAGGTTCTGATCTAAAAGCCCACAAACAGGATTGTGGTGGTCTGAGACTGAAACATCTCATGGTCTGAGGCTGCAGAGACACTAAACCAGAAACTGAACCCTCAGCTGTAATAGCTGATCTTGTAGTAAAGAAGAAACAATGGAAGCAGAGATCAAGTTAATCAGAGAAGAAGCAGCTCCTGCCTAGAGAAGGAGAAAGGAAGAATCAGAACAGGCAGCCTGTTCTACATAAGGATAGGATAGGGAAGGAAAGAGACATAAATCATAAGAGGTGGAAGCTACCTGGTCCTTATCCATGACCTAGCTGCAAGATATGTGTAAAGATTTTGCCTGACAAGATGAGCTAATTGCTACCTGATTGCTCCAGAGCTGGAATAGTAGGGCTAACAGTCTGGAGCTAAAAGGTAGGGAAACATATCAACTGGGATTCTTTGCTAGGGACTGTGGGATTGACAGAGGGATTGGAAGAGGGTCAGCCATCTCAGGTTCCAGGGTGACTCCTATTGAGCATAAAGACAAAGTACTCTCTTAAGGAAGATACTGTCATCCAGGGAGGCATGTGGACTGCCACAGAGAAATATATTAATGTTTGAGGGAATTAGAGGTGGTGGAGGTGGTCTTCAGTAACATGGACAATAATCAGACCTTACAAGATCCAAACAACATACAGTACACATGATCTGAGTGGCAGAAGTCTGTACAGAACACAAAGACATCATATGAGAGCAACCTAGTAAACCTGAATTAGGCTGACTCTGTGGCACCAGCTTTGTACAGAACAGTTTGCCAGCTCTACTGATTTACTGAAAAGCTCTATTCCCTCTCCTTGCTATGGAGCTGCATCACAGCGGTGGAAAGACTGTTAGACAAGGTCTAGCAACTCAAAGATAATGTGGATAATCTCTTTACCTCCTTGCTTGGGCAGGCCAGCATATTGGCTACCATGAGCAGGAATTTCTCTGCTTAAGGGAAAGGGAACCATGGGCCCATGACAAATCCCACCCTACAGTTCAACCTGCATGACTGTGAAAAGGGTATGAGAAGTGGGGTGGTGCACCTATATTGGTCCTGGAACTTTGCACATAAAGCAATCTGTACGTAAAGGGGGAAGAGGCAGTGGTTAAAAAGGGTCTTCCAGAAAGACTGTACTTCCGGTTGCTGACCAGTTCCTGAGAGGCAGTAGACCACTTCCTCTTTCTGATACTGATTCAGTGGCCTTACAGCCCTGTGGGTTTGAACCCCATGCTTTGACCATGTGTTACAATCTGCTCTAATCACAAAGGAGCAAAAAGAACTCTCTGTGAATAAAATGGAAAGAAAACTGAGGTTTGATGTCACAGTCGCTGGCATGTGTGGCAGTCGACATTGACACGGCACTCGAGGTGCTTCACCAAAATCATCAGAAGGCTTTGCATATCTGTATCTTGTTATTCACCTTGTCTCTCATATCTTCCCTCTTTATTGCTTCTACAAGCAGCTCCACACAGCTCCGGCATTGTCTCTCTCCTTCTGTTCCGAGTCCGGCTCCATCCTGTCCCTAGCACGGCTGCCTAACCCTGTCTATGCTAAGTACAATATCTTACAGTGTCTTACCTTCTCTGGCCCTTGCCACGACCTCCTGTCCCTGGGTCTTCACAGCACGACGAGCAGACTCCAACTGACTTCAACTAACTCCAACTGAGTTAACTCACTACTTATCATGCCCATGGCTGTGAGGGCAAGGTGTTTCTACTCTGAGATAATTAACACAGCTGTAACCTGTTGGATGGGAGACTGCCTTCTGCAGCATCTCTTTTTGCATTACCACAGTTTGATTATTCCCTGAAATGAGATTAAAACCAAACAAAGTTATATGTTGATACCAATAAATTGATATATTTTACTTAACAATAAAAGAGGCAAAGAGAAAGAAAGAGAAGGGAGGGAGGGAGGGAGGGAGAAAGAGTCACAGAGACAGATTAAGTAGAAACATACCACCCCTCCTTGGATCTTAATGATGTCTCATTGATCCTCTCCATGTGGTCTTCTTGGTGGTGAGGATCCCCTACCAAAAGCATAGTATCCAATGGATTAATATATACATTTGGGCCAGGTGGGGATGCCCAGGTCTCTCGCCTGAGGGGGGGCCATTTGATACTGTCCCTTGAAAGACTTTGGGCCAGCTGCATCATTTTGTGTCATGTACAGTCCTCTGGTGCAGGGTCTGGGAAACCCTTCAGGAGGGCCTTTGATAGGCCTTGACACCCCCTTAGCTACCTCTCACGTGAATTCCTGTAGATGTGACTTTCCTGGGATGAGGGGTCCCACAGCTGAGATAGTCTGCACGGTGGAGGATGGGTGTTCACTGCCTCTGACCAGAGGTTTTCACATGCACCCTAAACACTCCTCTCCCACCCTTTGATGGAGGGGGAGCTTGTGCAAACCTGGCAACAGATAAGCCTGGGGCTGTGGCCTCCACCCTGAGCCTGCTGGGCTTGGCTCTTCTGTGAATGCTGTTCCAGCTTTACCCGTTACTTCCTAGGCCTGAGACGCTTTGACCAATAGTGTCACTTTTCTTATCTCGAATAGGCTTAGTCAGTTTAACTTGCAGTTCAGGGTTTCAGTCAGGAGACCCATTCACTGTGGGTTTTGTTCATGTAGCTTCATTGTACAGTTTTGACAATGTTTGAACCATGAGTGATAACATTTCCGTCTCTGACACCATGGTGCTGTGGTGGTCTGTTTTAAGATCATACAACAATTCTTTTAGCATAGCCTGAGCTCCTGTCCTGAGTGGTTTCTTTAACCAGACAAAACCCACATAATGGACTAAATAAACTCAGTAGACATTTTAGGGATATTTTACAGGAATGGCCTATAGACTAAAGGAATGATAGCTGTGCATAAGTCAAAGGATGAGAAGAGAAGGAAGGAAGGTTAATAATGTTGCATTGGATAGTGTGGGGCTTGACCATGACATAAATGGTGTGGAATATGAAGTGGAGGTTGTACTATGTCTGATGGGGATGGAGCTAATTTTCTTCAGACATGCTGGTAGGGTGCCATGTTTTACATTTCTGACTAGTACAATCTGATAAACAACAGTGTTTTAGGTCTTGCTGCGGAGTGTTTGCAGAGCATCAGGGGACCAACTATCTTTGGCTGTGACACCAGTGAATAAATAGGCGAGTGCACCCAGGGACAGGAGGAGTACAACCAGGCAGATGACCCAAGTCAACCAAAGAGATACTTCACATCACATGATGTACTCAGAAACTGAAAAGGGGGAGGAGGGAGATTTAGTTATGTTAGCTGTCTTTTTGCGCAGAAGCTAATGGGCATCAGTCTACCCTTTTGAGGCAGAGTGATTGGTTTTGTGCTAATTAACTACCTTTGCATTACTTGTATTGTTTCTTCTGTTCTTTCACTTCACCATCACTTACTGAACAATTTCTGTCTTGACTGACAAATTTTGTTTCTTTTACTCTTCCTTGGGACTGGGGGCTTAGAAGTGAGAGAGTGTACTTAGAAAGAAGAAAAAGAACAGAAAGAGAGAAAGACAACTTTTTCTTCTCTTGAAGTGTGTACTTAGTTGCATACCCTCAGCAGTTGTCCTGTGAACCCAGAAATTGTTTTGAATCCTGCAAATATATTACAGTGTCATTACAGATATAATTACAATACAGATATTTTCAAAGATATCTGTGAACTTACAGATAACCCAAGGACCGAGTTTTGCAACTTTTGCTAATATTATCTAATAAGATGATGTATGTAATATGTTAGAGTGTGTAATATTACAAAGTTACAATTCGTCTCTTATGTCTTAGCAATTTCTGAAACTCTCCTTCTTCAACTATGGTCTCACAAAACCTCCTGAGTGAGATTCTAAACTATTTGCAGATTTCTTTGTCTAGCCACTTTCTAACATTTGCTTTTGTGTTAAACATCAACTTTTTCTTTTTGGTGACATCGTACTTCTTTATGGTTTTCCAAATGAGGTGAAAATTTCAAAACAACATCTGGGAATCTTAACATGCAGATGTCCTATGAGGATCCTGTCATATTGGTAGTGCTGATTAGCTGTTTCTCTCACAGCAGATAATAGTTCTAGAGATCACCTATGGGGAGAAGAGCTCTCAGACTTCTGAGAGCGTATCTCCTAACAGAACTGACACATGATCAAATAAATAATTCTTTCCAGAAACATACCCATATACCTTTAGGAAGTACATATATTGGATGTGCTGAGTTAAAATTTTGACTGAACATCAAAAGAAAAGAAATGCAGATTATTGTAGAGTGAAAATAACCTCAAATCAAAATTAATTTTATGACTTAAAACAACTGTACACTAATGGGAAACTGAGTGAAGTTCTGAGGCCAGATGAACACCTCAGAAAAACTAATTTGAGTTTGTCATGTATGGGAGGAGGCAGCGCTCCAGTAAGTTAGAATTTTGTAACATTTTGTAACTCTTTTTTAGTTTGCAACGAAAATGATAAACCTATAGATTGTTATCAGGCAATTGCATAAACAAATTTTGTCTTTTCTTTGTTCTCAAGCAATCTAAATCACAGCTTTTTTTTCTTCCTTCTTGATTTTCTTCTGTGGCTTGTTTTAAACCTCTCTTTCCCATGTTCAAAACAGTATAAAAGCTGAGCTTAAACTTAGCTTAAACTCTCTTCCCCAGGTGAGTATGCCATCTATAGCCAGGAAGAGATAGTTAGAGAAAGGCTAAAATAAATGAGATGCTACAGACTCTAGAACAGGGTTTGCATATGGACAGATTTAATAACTAGTTGTGGACCTATTCTTGTCTATACAAACACATTTCTTTGCTAGCAGCTATTATTGCCTGAATAATACTGTTGTGCATGATAAGACTGGCATAAATGAAAGTCTGGCAAAATACTGGCATAGTGGATTTGCTGTAGCTAACACCCAAACTCATTCATATGTCCACCACGAGGACTCTTGGAGAGCCAGGACTGAGAAGGTTTGTGGGTTGATGTAATGTTTCAATACTTTCTATTTGGCTTCTGCAGGCTTTCTGGAAGAGTAACAACATTTGGAAGTCTCCATCAATAAGTATCAGTTCATTCACAAGAACATATGAAGAAGCAGTCTTATGGTTTCTTTAATCCTTAAGTTGCTGTCCAAGTTGCAGATTGAGGACAACTGTTCTTATTGTTTTCATTTGAGAAGTGTATTAATCACAAGATGCTGTGATCTTGTTGTTACATGTAACAGAATACTAAAGAGAATAATTGAATTTAATATATACTTCAATAAATTAGGTTTGGTTGTGAGTACATTATCTCCTTTGGAAGAATGAAACTTTTCAGAACAAAATCAACAGATGAAACTGAAGTGAAGAAATAGCTGCTAGAAACTGCAGATAACCACGTAGATAATTTGCTATACATATACCTCAAGACTTTGCAGTTATGGTCGTGTCTTTGAACAACAAATGAGGTTTTATTTTGATTCATATTCCAGTTGTAGGAATAATAATGTCCCCTTTGCCCAGCTGAACTTTTCTTTTGTTATCTAGCAGGTGCTAGTTATGGATGAAGAACTATTTAGCCAGAAGAATCATGAAGTGCAGATACTGCAGAATCAGATAAAGACACTACTGCAGGAAAAGGAAGAACAAGAGGAATTTTTAAAGGAGGCTCAAGAAATACAAAGATTACAGGTATTTTTCCACTGCTACACATTTTTCTGTATTGAACCATCCTTCTACCATGTGAATGCATTCAACAGGTCCCTCAGGGTTTTTTTTTTGTTTGTTGGTTTGGTTTTTGTTCTTGTTTTTTTGTTTGTTTTTTTTACTTAATTACCAGTCAATATTAGGGACATTTTGTTTTAATTAGAGCTGTTTCACTGAATTGCTTGGGTTCATCTAGTGGATGTATCACAGTAATGTTATTCCTGGAGACTGTATATGAGTCTAGCTGTGCCAGAAGCCTCCTGCATAACTTGAAGGTAATTATTCATGCTCTCCATGCTTCCTGAAGCATAACACACAACCCTCTCCCTAGATTTGTATCATTGTTAAAGAGTTTCAGGACATTTAATTTGAGATTAGGATTTTAAAGACTTTGAAAGATTCTTTAGAATTTAAAAAATACTATACAGACCCTATAGAATGTTTTCATTGAAAAATTGTATAGAAACTTATTTTGTTATAGCTTTATTAAGAATTAGAGTATTGTACCCTTTAGACTTTACAAGACAGAATTCCATCCTAACTTTCTGATCATTTACCATTAGAGAAAACTGAGTGACACAATGGAAAGTGAGGTAGTGACAAAGAGGCTGCTTGCCTCTTTCCTTCTGTAGATCTTGAGATTGCTAATGAAATTATGGTGGCTAGTATGTGCATAACATCTCAAAGTTGAGAAAACTGCAAATAGAATAGTTAATATTCTGCTAGTGTTGCCTGATATGTGGATGACAGATCAGTTATTATATGGATTTTTAAAAGAGAAAAGCATAAACATGGATAGCTAGTGTGCTTCTCCTTATTATACTTTTTCTCCTTTTTCCTTTTCTTTGCTGATGGCTTGGGGAGGGTCAGTACATGAAAGGTAGGTAAACTAGTCATGATCTTTTTCTTTTTTCTGTCACTTCCTTTCTTTTCTGTCACTTCTGGCTAGATGTTTTTTAGCTTGCACACCATAGTGTCAGCTTATACTGTGATAATGCTTATATAAATTCTGGAGGATACAAGGTAGCTGTCACAGTGTTGGTAGAAGGTTATTTCAGTATCAGAAACAGGAAGGAAGCTTGAGAGCTTTTAGGCACCATTTTGGCATTTAGTTCACTAAGCTGCCACTTCTCTTTAAAAACATACAATATAGGTAGCATAATGAAAAGCAAGTGCTTCTGTCAAATATTTTACATTGTATTCACAGGCATATGTAATTTACTGATATGTGATAGAATAAGGACTTTTATGAGGTAGGAGGTAATAAATGTTTATACGCATATGTATTTATGCAATGGGTGTTACACTGTGGAGTTGTATGAGATATTGTATCAGGGACAAACAGCTTCAAGATGGATCAGCTGGCTGTTACTTCTTCCAAAAAGATAACAAATATGCTATTCATACATATATTATCTTTTCTATCACAGAGGAATAATATATATTGTATTCCAACACAACATCAACTTGTAAGGCATTTTATATTTGTATTTGGAAGGAACTTTCAATCTAAGACAACACAAAGAATGAATAAAAGCATGTACTTGAAGTAGAAGAATGCAGAATGTATCATGAGCTACTTTTCAACTTCCCTGTTGTTGCTAGGCCAGTTTTCAACCATACTTCAAAATCAATCAAAAACAATAGAGTGAGTTGAAAATGGATATAATTGTGGCCGTATGGATGAATCAGTTTAGATAACATAAGTATTGTGAACAATGTATGGAGAATGCTGTAGCAGAAGCAGATAAAGTCCCCAAACTAGCATTATCAACAAGCCTGAGGCTGGGTGGAAGAAAAAGCAGCAAGTGATCCTGGGATCATGTATATGTTTAGTTCATTAATGCAGTAATAGAAGTAGTCTTTAAAGTAGAACTGTTCAAAGTGCAGTACACAAGTGAAGTGTATTCATTAATGTAAGTAATCTTTAAAGAAGAAACTGTTCAAAGCCCATATAGATTTTTAATTAGTAAGACTCAGACCATAATTTTAATTTGAAAATGTTAGTTTAATTCTCATTTTATTTCTTCATAAACACACATATAAAGTGACCATGAGCTCCTAATTATGTCATCCACTTCTCAGGTAGGCTAATGTAACTAAACTGAGTGTGCTGGTTTGAACGTAAACCAGTAGGAAAAATTAGCCACACAATTACCTTGAGAGGGATTTCAGGTCAGAGTTACAATTTAATAGGAAGGTTAAAATAAATCTAATGATACACATTAAAACTGGCTTAGACCCACAGACATGTGGTCGCAGTCCTATCACGTGGTGATTGCAGTCCTGTTTAAGTGATGGTTGCAGTCAATAGTGGTGGTCCTCCTGTGGATCCATCCAGGGGTGGTGGGAGTCCCAAGTCCCCATTATATATGGTCAGATTCAGGGGAGAGTATTCAGCATCTCCCCCAGGGCACACAGTTGCACAGTGGGAATGATGTAATCCTGTGAGTCGTAGGATATTTTTGGGAATCCTTGGTGGTCTAAGTTATTACAACTGCCCATTATGGTGGTGCTGTTGAGCAATTATGGCCCATTGTCAGAGGTGACCCTCTCAGGATCGGTGGGACTGTGCTGGTGCTTCCCCAGAAGGAGCTGGCACTGCAGAGTCACTTGTGAAGAAAAAGCAACACTCCCCTCCTCACAGGGTTTGGCTCTTCTTTCTCATTTAACACCCAGCTTGGAGCCTGAGGTGCCAGGTGTGCACTGGGCATCTCCTGCAAATAACAAATCATTAACAGTTGTCAGAAATTGCCTAGAATACTCAGTTTGGTTACACACCACACTGGCACTCTTTCTGTAACCCAGGACACCGGGATAAGTCTTTCTGAACAAAAATGTGTTAAAACTTTACTGTACCTGGAGTGGGGGGGTGGGGTGGGGGGTGGGGTAGAGTGTGCTGAGACTGATGATATGTCATAGAATTCTCAGTTTGTTGCCCTGCAGAAAAATTTAAGGTCAGTGGCTGATTTACAAGATTCATGACCTTTGTGAAGAATTAGAAGTCATGAATATGATACAGAGCTCAGTTTTGCTTTTGCTTTATTTTTTTTTCCCATGAGACTGAGAAAATGGTGGAACAGCAAATGCTCATTGATCAGTTAAAATTGAAATTAGAGAAGTTTACAGATGTGAAAGCTTTAGATGTCCCAAGTGCTTATGAAGATGGGCCAGCTGTCATGACATTTGCTAGGAGGCCCTACAGTGTCCCAGTCACAAAAAAGCTGCTATGCCCCCTTCACCTGCCTTCAGGGAAAGAGATCCAAAAGGTAAGGTCTATCCAAATTTTCCCCCTTCTACTTTGTATTGATTATAGGCCAGTGATTAGGCATGACATGATAACATATTGTGGCTTTCTTAGATAATGCTGCTTAAATTCCCACTGAAGACTCTGAAAAATTAGTTTTGTAACATTTGCTTATGCCACAATTATCCAAAATATTTAGGCTTAAAATTCCCACTACAACTGCTATGGTTCTCATGTTTTCCTTCCCCCGCTGGTTTTCTGGAGGTTTTGAGGGTTCAAGTATGAAATGTGAAAAATGAATTATTATTCTTACCAATATGTTGAGTACATGGGATAATAAATTGCTGACAGTGCCCTCTTTCACATTTGGAACAACTCCTCTAGGCTCTTGCAAAACCTTTTGTTACAAAGGTATTTGGAGTTATTATAGAAAACCTGCGTTATTTTGCTTACAAGCTCAGGTGGTGAAATATTTTTTAAACTATGAGTAACGAATTGCTAAATTGTTGCGAGAATTTTTACCCATCACTATTTTCGTGTGCTTTTTGACAGGGGTATACCAGGCCCCCTGTCCTGTCCCTGGCCCAGATAATGGCAGAATTCCATGTTCGCAGACAGATTATACTGAGCAAGTTAGAGGATCAAGATAAAGTCCTTCACCACCACCTCTCTGATCAGAGTGATGAAGAGGAAGACAATACAGGCAGTGCAGAGAAAACCTCATATAAGTAATTTTTTGTTCTTTAACTTTTGTTACAGAAAAAATGTATAGCAAAGGTAGTATTACTGCCTAATCCTTCCATGATATGAGACCATTTGTAATGATACTTACAGTAAACCTGTGGGACCAACTGGGCATACTGCAAAATAAGTTTAATATATGTAAACTTATATAAACTTATAAGAGTGTGTAATCCTTGCTTGGGGGTCAGAATCTACCTTGAAGATTGGGGGATTGTGTGTGTGGGAGTAGTGTGGATGAGAAAGAAGGTATAAATACTTTTTTAAGTTTGAGATTCTTCTCTGTTAAGATCATCTAATTTGCATGATGCTTAAAGAAAAAAAAAATCCCTGTGTATTTGCAGAGTAACATGTTTATCGTTGTTCCACAGGCATTCCATAAACCAAACATGGACACAAAATCACACTTCTCTGTGCTTCCTTCCTGATGTAAGTGACATGAAATGTCAAGTAGACAAGTCTGGTTTGTCCAATAAATCTGCGCTACAAACTGACACAACCACAGGTATAATGAAAGTCCTTACAGCAAATCTTACTATAGTATCAAAATATGCAATAATGTCTTTAGCAGGTGTAATTAGTTTTCCCAGCAAAATATGTGTATTTGTTGTAAATGTTTTTTGGTTATAATTCAATGTAGGTTTTCCAATTTCTGTTTTTCTTTCCCATTCTGAAACTGATGTTAGTAACCTCTAGCCAGAAAGCAGTTCACTCATCAAAGAGCTACTTAGATATAAATGTTTAGTACTGCTTCAATGAAAGAAAATGGAAGGTATTATCATACCAGAAATACTGAAGTGGTTTCTGGAATATTTTTCAGACTAGGGTCTGAAAAGTGCATACCATCCTTTTTTTTTTTTTCCTGTTTAGAAACATGACAGGGAAAAATACCCTGCTCTATTCTCTCCTTTTTGCTCTCTTGTACTTCATATGGAAGAACTGCACACAGTCAATATTGCAGAGCACTACCTTTTGAATACAGGATCAATTCCAGATTTTATAATTCCATTTTGCTTTGTTTTTTTCAAGGTGAAGAGATTGACAGCCTCCAGATAATCCATGTTTTTAACATGCAGAAGTTAAAAAATTCAGAGTTGAGACTCGCCGAGGCTGAGCAAAAAATAAGAGAACTTGCACTTAATATCAAAAGGAAAGAGGAACTTATTAAGGAGTTAGTAAGAACAGGTAACTGGCTGCTGTAGGGATACTGGATACTATATGGAATGAAGATGTTCAGAAACAAATGAAAAGGCACAGAAAATCTGAACTTCTATATGGCTTATTTTTACATAACTATCTTAGATAAGAATACTTTTAACAACCTAAAAATCCATAAATTTTGTTAATTTCTTGCTATGATTGCACTTAAAATTTTGATTACAGCCTACTCTACTATGATATGAAGATTATTTGTTAAATATTTTTTGTGCTTTGTTGATTATTGCTTTTATCCAACAGTAGTGTAATTTTTAATGTATGGTCAGTGCTAGTGCTATATGTCTCTTTGTAGATATGTATTTGTGACATAGTGTCTGGGATAGGAGAATAGATACATCACTGTATTTTCTATATTCTATAACAGTAGAGAAATGGGAGTCAGAAGTGGATAAAGAAAAAGTCAGTGTCCCTGGTAGCCCACATCCCTTACACATCTGTCCTGATACAGAAACTAGCCTTGTGATGACAGGAAGGATCTCTTTCCTCAGTCCCTTCAATCACTCTTCTCCTTTGTTTACCTTCTCTTGAGGTGGTCTGAGAAAGATTCTGTGCTGTCTCGCATTGCCTAAACAGGACAAGTCACAGAACAGAAACACAATCCAAGATTATTTAATAATTATTAGGCTGAAAGTTGAGTAATAAATGAAGGGCATATTCTTCTGAGAAAAACAAACAAAATTATTAAACACAGAATAGCCATTTAGCCAAAGTCTACAGTAGGCAGAAGAATTTAACTCTGGCACTCAGATGGCACTTATTTGGTGGCATGAGGTGACTCATGAAACGTTAAGATTTAGGACTCTCTTTATCTCCATTTCAGTTAGAAGGGAACTGCAGGTTCCTTTAGTGTTGGGAAATGTATCAGAAATTACTGACTTAGCCAAAACAAAGTAAGTGATGTTTCAACTTCAAAAGTGAGTATTATATTTCAACTGATTATCATGTTGGTTTTAAACTATTTGTATATGCTGTCTTTAAGGTAAGGATGCTCAGTCTGTAAGCAGGCAGTATTCTTTGAAGATAAGTAAACTTGAGCAAGAAATTGAGCAGGCCAAAAGAGAACTGGCTGAAACGCAAAAGCAGCTTCAGGAGCTGGACAGTAAAGAGCTGAGAGACATTCCTGAGAAAGTAATGTTACAGAAAGAGTGCCAGAAGAAGATGGAGGCTGCTAAGTTGAAAGTGCAGGTATTTCTGAACCGATTATTAAGATTTGCAAATGTCTGTCTCACTGTCTGAACCTTAACACTCTGCTTATAAAATTCTTACCTGTTTTACACATACATTCTTACCTGTTTTACTGGAAGCTGGTTGGATTGAAGTAGTGAGAAATTTAATACTATTATACTCTAAAGCACTGGTTAACATCTACTTGGTTAGATACATAAAACAGCTTCTTGGTATGTAAGAAGTTAAGAAATTGGGAGATGAGAGCTGTCCATACATCACTGTATATAGTCCAATAGAAGAAGTAATCCAAGAGAGGGTACTACAAATTTATTACCTGCTGTAAATAAAATTGATGTTTTATGAAAATACTATATAAATTCTAGCTCTAAGCAAATCCCTGTGATGCTTTGCAAGATCAGGCCCAATACGTATTTGTTTGACACTGACCTTTTAAATTCTGCTACATCTAAGTTAGTATTCTGTATAGGGCCAGCTTAGGTGCTCTGTGCCTTTCAGTCCCAGAATGGCAGGTCAGAAAAGTTTCATACAGAAAGAGGTAGTTTGCTTATTGACTTGAGCTCAGGACCAGCATTCTGACACCAGAATTTACTGCTTTTACAAAGAATAATTCTGACATCATTGTGTCTCTACAAATTTTCCAGAACTGTGGTTTCTGCTAGAACTGTGTTTGGCTAGATTGCCAAACATGAACCATACCTTTTCATGTTTAATTCTGCCTATGCTAACTTTACCAGATAGCTCAGAAACTACAGCAATGACATGTGATTGTTTGGGCAGAAGTTAGTAAATGTTGCTGACCCTAAAAATTCTGTGAAATAAGGAATTAAGCTAATTCATATAGTTATAAGTCATTAGTTACAAGTTTTCCTGCTCTTAAACTGAAATTTGACATGAACATTCAGACCTTACAGAAAAAGCAGCAAGACACCAAGAATTTGGCTTCGTTATCTAACCAAAGTGAGAGAGAAGCAAGAGAACTTGAGCAGAAAGTGGCTCAGATGAAGCATCAGCAATCCCAGATACAGAAGAGACTGTGCGAGGAGAGTGAAAAGAAGAAGCAACTGGAAGCAGAGCTTCAGCAGGACCAGCAACAAATTAAAGTAGGATTCTTCCTGTTTCCCTATGACAAACATTAGGATGAATAATTTTTGCCCCTGCTTCCCCAATAAACTACACTACAGGCTTTCCCTAATTTTCAATAATGACTTAACGAATTTCTTGATAAATGCACCAAAGAAATTGTCTATAAACATTTTACATTAATCTCCATTTTGGCTTTCTCTTTCAGCTTTTTTTTTCTTTTCATTTTATTATCCGATGCCTAGTTCTGAATTGCAGTTTTATAAAAAAACTAAGGGTCAGTATTTCAAATTATAGCCTATGGGGACTCTCACATGAAATGTGTTTGTCTGACTGATGTAGGAAGAATGGTGCTTTTTGTTTGTTCACAGGAACTTCAACTTAAGACGGAGCAACAACAAAAGATCCTTAAACTTAAGGATAAAGAAATTGCTGCTTTTAAAAAGAAAAAAAATAACTCAGTGGGAACTCCACAGAAACTACAGGTAGTTAATCTATTCCAAATATGTGTGACCCCTGAAATAAAAATACCTTTCTTCATCCCTAGTCATCTATTTTTGTAAACTGTTTGGAAAAAGGGTTATTCCATCATATTTTTGTCTTCTTTTTTTTTCTGTAGAAAAAACTGGGAGTAGAGCCTTGCAGTACTCTACCCTTTATTGAATGAAAGAAAGGAGGATCTTTAGTGTCTCCTTGTGTTGTTTGATTTTGTTTTTGTGGGGGGGGTTTCCCTATAATTTGTGAAAAATACTGACTTAAAAACCTGTGAATTCAGCAGGTTTGGTTGTCTGGTAGGTTTGAGGGTGACCTTGATGTGCTGTGTTTTAAGTGTTCCATGGGTTGTTTGCGTTTTAATTTTGTTTTGGTTTATACTCTTGACATAAATTACAGTAGTTTCTGGTTTTGGTTGTTGCTAACAGGGTTAGAAAAGTATGTATCCTGTGTAGGAGTACCACCTAAATTATTTCAGATGTGGACACTGGAATATGAATTACCCTAAGTCTTTAAAGAAATTTTAAAAGTTAAATAAAGGAAACATTTTAACCTCAACAGGAATATATCCACTGATAAACTGTGGATTCAGAATAAGTTTATAATGGACTATGCTTGCAGGATCAGAGTTGTCATTTACTGTCTTTTATTCTTTCAATATCATTATTTCTTGTCACTTAGTGTTTTTCCACAAAGAGCTGTTTTTGGGCAACTAAAACGCAATGAGGATGGGCTAGCTGAGTTCTCATGGTTCTAAACCTACCTAAACTTAGTTGCTGTGATTGAGTAGATGACGTCTATAGCTAGTTTTAAAAAAGGGATTCTTTAGATAAGGTACTACATCTGACACAAGTTTGTTTATATGAGATGTAGCAATGTAACACTGCTAAGGCCCTTTTTAGGTCAGTCCAGTTTCTGTCTTATTCTGTTGCAGAATTAATACTGACATTAGAAAAGTTAATGTTTTATCAGTAATTCTGAAGGAAGGTAAAACATAATCATAACATTCTGACTCGAAATGTCCTGGTTAATGCTATCTGGGTCTCTCTTGAAACTTCAGAAATTAGAAGAGCAGAAGAAGTGGCTGGATGAAGAAATGGAAAGAATTCTTCAACAGCACCAACAGTTAGCTGAACTAGAAGATGATTTAAAGAAAAGAGAAGCCATTATAGCAAAGAAAGAAGCATTATTGCAAGAGAAAAGCCACCTGGAAATCAAGAAACTGAGGTCTAGCCAGGTGATTCAAGAAAAAAACACAAAACTCACCACAGTCATAAGGCTAACTGAAAGACTGGTGGTGGGGGAGGGCAGATAAGATAGCAGAGGAGGCTCAAGGGACCTCTTGTGTCTATACCACTGTGATGAAGATATTACGTACTTAACCAATTCACATTTAAAATGTAATTAACACAAATCATTTTTATTCACTTTTTCTCCCCAAAATTGCAACAACAAAACAAAAACCAAAACAATTCTGAAGTGTGGAATTCTGTTATTGCAGAGCATTGAATGATATGATATCTATGATACATTATTTATGAATATGACTAAGTCCTTCTGCAATCTGGAGAACACAGCAGGGAAATATTTTGCAATATTTATTTTTCAGTAAAAAGAGTGAGAACAAAGTATCATTATTACATATAATAACTAGCACCTTTAATTTTTATTATGTTGAAAACCACACATTGAGCATTTTTGTTTTGCTTTTTTTTATGGTATCTGTATCTGTCCACTCAAAGTAAATGAGGTCCCATTGCATGAAACAAGCAATTTTTTCACTTCAGAATGTGACTGTGTCACCCTACTTTTCTCTTACTGGAAAGGAGTATCTCATTTTTATATCTGTGGTTGCTGTGGGTTTTTTTTTTAGGCTTTAAACAAAGATAGTATGAAATTGTCTACCCGATTAAGTATGCTGGATCAGGAGCTATGTGATAAAAGTATGCAGCTTCAGGGCAGCACCACTGAAGACAAGTCAGACATTTTGGAAAAAATTCACACTCTCCAAATGGAAAGGGATCAGCTGCTCAGAAGGAGAAATAGTATGGATGAGAAGCTGAAAGATGGTAAAGTGTTGTCAACTGAAGTAAGTAAGAATCTCTGAGCTAAATACAGGTTTTAGATATTGTTTAATAATAAAGAATTCCAGTTAGAACCTAAAATGTCTCCAAATATCAGGTAAGCTAGAAATAAGGAGGAGAAGTTGGATAGTTTTGTAAATAGCAATTTTAGAATACTGCTATAATAGCACCAATTATGTACTGGTGAATGAAGTTTAAGATCAGAAGAACGTAAGTCAGATAGTGCCTTGCCACTTCTTGTAATGAGAAGTAAGGGAACTAGAAATTCATCATTTTATCACAGGCAGGTATTTTAATGTCAGGATACAGAACAAGCAATGTATTCATATAGTGATGCCCCTTGGGTTTTTTTTTTTTTCATAGAATCTTGCAAAAAAGCAAACTTTACCTGAAAGACTAAATATTTTTACAGTGAAAATATGTCATATTACATGGATGGCCCATTACTTGGAGTTGATCAGTATCATTATATTGAAGATAAATTCACATAAAATGCAGAGATTACTTTTAGGTCTTGAGAAGCAATATGAGACTATGGCTGAGGTGATAATGTTCCAGAAAGATGCCTACTTGCCTCACTCATCAAAATCTGCAGTGCTTCAGGCCAGGCATTGCTGCCACTTCCCTACACAAGTCATGGTCACCAAACTCCTTACTGACTGATTGATTAATTCATTAATCCAACAGAAAACTAGTACATCCAAAAATAAAAAAATAATAGCAGAAGTCAAACTGTGGTGAGGATGAGGGAAGGATAAAAAGAGAAACATGACTGACTTCTAGTTTTGTGATGAGCTACTTGATCAACCTCTGTATTGTGGTAAGAGTGCTATAGCCAGAAAAGACAAATGTTCTAGATTTGCACTCTACCTCTCTTATTTTCTCCACTCTCTGTGCTACAACTAGTTCATCTTATTATTAAGTTTAGGTTTGCTCTTGAGAATGAAGTTAAAGATGTCTTAAAAGATTAATTCTGAGCTGTTTTTTTAAAGATCTCACTCATGTATTTCTCTGTAGGAAGAACATACTCTTTTCCAGCTAGAAGAAGGAATTGAAGCCCTTGTAGCTGCAATTGATTACAAGAATGAAAGTATTCATAATCGCCAACACTTACTTAGATCATCTTCTCAGAGTCTTTCACAGAGCAAGCATAATGTAATAGGGAAACTAGTTTCCCTGTCTGCTGCTGAGCTCAGAGCTATCATCATCAGTTATTTCAACAAGGTTTGTTCTGGCTAATAAGTAATATCTCATTTTCTATTACTATTCTAGATATTGAGATGTAGCAAGAAATAAAAATAAAATTAAGAAGCTTTTGGTAAATACATCTTCAGGTTACATGAATATGCTATTACATTATTTTTATTTTTTATGCTAACTTGAATAGGATACTTGTGGGTTAACTTTGTATATCTTGTTTTGCTGTCATTAGCTAGAAAGGTGCTGCAAATCTGGAAATTATCTCGCTCCTTTCCAGTGCTCTGTGTTGCTAACTTACAGAGAAACAACATGTTTAAATAGTGGTGTTATATTCAAATTCTTCCTGATTGAAGGCTTTCAGAAAGCTGCATAATGCTCAGGCTGCTATTCCTGTTTTCTTTTTCCTAAATCTGGTTGTGTTGGTTTAATACAGCCTGGCTTTTAGCGGGGGCGAAAGAAGCCACAGAAGTGGCTTCTGAGAGAAAGCTGTTTGGAGCATCTACTATATTCAGCAGAGCCAATCTCTGAAGGCTCTGTCAGTGGATATGTTGCTGGCCCAATTAGAGAAGCTGGTAATGCCTCTGTGATGACATATTTAAGAAGGAAAAAAAGTCATGCACAGTTCTTCTTTTCCAAGGGCTGGGCAGGGGCTAGGGTTAGGGTGGCAGCGACAGCTTCTCTTTCGTGGCACCGCCAGGCAGCCGTGCAGCTGCTTGGAGCTGCCAGCATCTCCACACGATCTGCAGGGAACAGTGCCTGCCTGGCCCTGTCTAGCCAGCCGTGCCGCGGGCACAAAGGCAGGGATGGCAGCGATGGCTTCTCTTTCCCGGTGTGGCCACAGCCACCTTGGCACAGCCCGCAGGAACTGTGTCTGCCTGGCCACCTGTACTCAGCGTGCCGCGGGCACAAAGGCAGGGAGGGCGGTAGTGGCTTCTCCTTTCAGGTGCCTGGCATGAAGGGAGGCGCTGAATGGCACCAGCACCTTGTGTCCAACACTGCCCATGTGGTGCTGGCAGGGACCTTGTGGCCAACAGCAAGGAGCGTGGCAAGCATTCCCCCAGTACAGAGCCCAGATGAGATCAAGCTTTTAGTGCTGCAAAACCCTGTAAGAACTTTTCAATGGATAGAACTTGAGAACAAATGAACTTACGGACAGCAATTTTCTTCCGAGTCAGAAAAATGGAAGTGAAGACATGTGAGGAGAAAAATATGGCGACACTAAGGTCAGTGAAAGGAAGGGAGACGAGGTGCTCCAAACATCGGAGCTGAGATTCTTCTACAAGCTGTGGTGAGGACTATAATACAACAAGCTGTTTCCCTGTAATTCATGAAGTGCCTAGGGGGATGCAGAGATCCACTCACAGCCCATGAGGAAAGAGGTCCATGCTAGAGTGAGTGGACACTGAAAAGCTGTAATTTAGTGAGAAACTCGAACAGAGAGAGAAGATAAAGAGTCCTTGCTTCAAACTAGAACAGCTCATCCTTAAAAGACTACATCCCTTGAACTGAATGACCCATGCTATGCAGTTTTGGGAAGACTGCATTGTCCGTGGGAGGGACTCACATTACAGTAGGTCGGGTGGGAGTCAGGAAAATTAGAACCACTCTAGAAAAGTTCACAGAGAACTGTCTCCTGTGGGAAGGACTCCACAGCATAGAGAAAGAAAATCTCCCAAAGTGAACTGAAGAAAGATTTCAAGTGAAAAAACTGAGCAAAGCTCTCACACCCTGCCTCCCTGAGCTGTTGGTGGGAAGGAAAGAGGGGCTGGAGACAAGGAAAAAGGGTGTTCTAAAGGTTCTCATTATCCTCTTTTAATTCTGTTAGTAATTTTTTCATTATACCATTTAAATTTGAGCTTGTTTTGCCCTTAGAGTGTTTCCTCCAAGTCCTTAACTCATGAGCCCTTCAGTTTTTCTTTCCCCCTCCTCTGCTAAACTATAGCAGGAGAAAATGAGTGAATAATTTTTCATGAGTGCCTGGCTTTTAGCCAGTGTCAAACCACGACACCAGTATAAATTGGTTTTGCATACACTCTGTGCAGTGTGTGCAGCTACATGCTTAGGAATCATACTGACATCTGGAAACATAAATACATTATGGCATGGTGTCTTTGTGACCTTGGGTGAACCTTTGGTAATTTTGTAAAAAAATTGTCTGTGGGATACAAATTGGAAGTTTTTCAGAATCTGGAAAGCAATGTTCATTCAATTTAAACTTTGCACAGAGTATTAAAAAATCCTCTAGTCCATGTGATCAAAATGTTTGCAGTCCAGTTCTGAAGCATCAGCTTGCAGCAGTGGCAAGTCTTATTTGCAGCATAAGCTTAATTACTTGTAGAGATCCAGTGCTTTTGTATGTTTTAATCTATTAGGCTGAAGGGTAAAAGTTTTTCTTAAAATGGTTTGATAAATCAAAATAAGTGTGTTTCTTTCTAAGATTGTTGGCCTACGTGAGTCTGAACGAAAATTACAAGTGCAGATTGAAGAACAGGAAATGAGGTCCATACACCAGCAAAACACGATGCGTGAATTAGAATCTGCAGTTGAACTCATCAAGTTGCAGTGTGACAGGCAGCTGACTCACCAGCGCCAAGAACATGAGAAAAAAATACAGTTTATATTGAATCATTTCAAAGGTATTTTCTTATTGGGCAGAGATTATCCACCAAGTATTTGGTTATTAACAGAGAAATACTGTATTCCAACTGAAAAAAAAAGAATAAGGTTCAGAGATATATTCTGGCTATTACTAATTCTATTGCTATGTAAGATATCAAGGAATAGACACACGGTGTCTGTATGAATGCAAAATGGAGTATTTTTTTTAAGCAGTATCAGAATTGTTGTATTTTCATATTGAATTTACTGATAATGAAAACTCGTAAGATACTGGTTCTGTTGACTGATAAATACTGTTAAATATTATTACAACTAAAAGGTGGGATTGGCACAGCCTTTTGGATTATATTTCATGTTAGTTAAAACATGCACATTGCAAGCAAAATGTCATCAAGATACTCTGTCTAGTTGGGCACCTTGATTTTTGACACTGATACTTGGTTCTTAAACTAGTTTTATTTCTCCTAGAACAAAATAGTGAAGGTATCACAGAAACCCTAAAAGGGTATGAAGTAAAAATGCAGCAACTGCAAAAAGATTTATTTTTCTATAAGAAAACCAGCAGAGACTTGAGGAAGCAATTGAGGAGCTTTCTTGGAGAGTCAGCTGAATAACTACTGTAATCCACTAAATGTAAGCATATTATCTCATAATGCTTATGCAGTTATCAGTAGACCATTTGAAGAGTGGTAAACATGCAGAACTATGTCAGATAGCTGTAAAACATTATATTTTTACTGCATTAACTGTTCTTCAGGAATATATTCTACCTATATCCCCATTTCAAGTGAGACATTTGTTTATAGCTGCAGCTGTAGCAGTGGTGTGCCAGTGGTTTAAATTCTTGTTCTGTTTTTTTCTGTATTCTAACATAATTTCAGCATCTACAACCTCAAACAGTTATGTTTAAGACAAAGGAATTTTGCTGTCTGAAAGCATCTGAATGGTATTGTAACTAACAGCTTTGTTATATGCCATGCATTTGATTTCTTAAAAGTTTCTGGGAGATTGTCAATGAAAAATGCCACACTTCCAGTTACTAACTTACTTCAGCAAAGCTGAAAGAGAGCATTTACACACTCAAAGGGGAAAAAGAAGTGGTCTCTATTGCCACTTTGTGCTTTGACATAAAAAAAACCCCAACCAACTGAACAAAAATAAAAAATTGTTGTTAGTGTAAGTTTGTAATTGTTCCATGTCCTTCTTGCCAGAATCCAGATGTACAACAGAACTATTCACATGGAGGAGAAAAGAAGGTTCAGTTCCATCACTGCTGTTGTTTCATACCTCTCAGTGCCACCACAATACCTCACATGCACAATACAGCCTTCTTGGCCTGTTGGTGTTTCTTTTTAAGGCTCAGCAAGATTGGCTCTTCCTCCGAACGGATGCTTCTGTTTCTTTCCGCTCAGTGCCATGCCTTCCTACAGAGAGATGCTGATCACACTCCTCTGCTCCCAGGGTGAATTAGCCCTTTCCCTCTAGGCAAGATAATGAGCCTACCATTCGTTACTACAAAGTACACTATCAAACTGTGAACATGAATAATGTAGAGACTGGATTATAAATGAGCATGGGAAAGATTATTCTGTGTCTAATACACAAAGAAGCATGTAGTTTAGGATATATACCTGTGTGGCGGAAACACCTATCCTTGGCAAATTGTAGCAGTGGGAAGAAGGAAGAAGACCATTGTGAATTTCCAGCATTTTCCAATGCATATATTTGTAAGTTTTATAAGAAATACTCTGCATTTAGTTATTTTTCTTTTTAGTACATTATGAAATGTGTTGCTATACAATGCAATAAAAGCATAATTTGTTACTGAGCTTTAGAAATAATAAAATCCTTGTTTGTATATTGCAGTTAATTTGTAGAATGTCTGTTGTGTGTTGGACTAGTATAGCTGCTGACTGTTTTTCAATATATGAATAATTTCGTATTTGTCATGGTTCGGTTGTTTTTAGACTGCTTACTAGGATACATGACAAGTTAGAATGGTGAGCCTTGTATTAACAGCACCTTCTCAGACAAGAGTAACAGCAAGTACCTCTGATGTTTTTGTAGATGGTGAACTTTTTGAATAGAAAGGGCAAAATGTGAGGTGCTAACTTTTTACTTTCATGCTGCAAGTTGCTGATGCTGTAAAACCATGTTGCCTACCTATGTCATGCACTCAGAAAAGTTGTAACTTTTAGTTATTTATCTGCTGATAAATTTCATTTTAGATAACTGTTGGTGGTGTTATCCAGTCAAAAGGAAGCAGAAGTTGCTTCTGAAGAATTCAAGTACAAACAGCTGTTAACAAAGTTCATGTCTTTACTAACTACAAGTAAAAGTACTTCTTGAAGTATCAGAGAACTCCCAATCTGTCCGTCTGCTCAGTGTACTTTAAGTAATGAATAAAAATAGTAATAAAATAATTTAAAATAATTCTGTACTGCTTTACTAGATTTTGTTACAGTGCTAATTCCTAGTGGAATTTTTTTGCATTTTGCTTTAGAAACTATCTAGACAATGGTAACACAGACTGAAAGCAGGCAAAGAAGGCAATTTTCCTTAGCCATTGTGGTGAATGGCAGTACCATGTAATTATTAATGAATAAATCTTTTCTTCCTGATGGTGAATCAGATTTCCAATTTCAGTCATATGTAACAGGAGAAAATACAACAAAGTACAGGTCTCCATTCTTGTTATACTGCAGCTTTAAAGGAACTTCTCTTAAAACTGAGAAAATATGGGGGTTTTTTAACTACTTCAGTATTGGACTGAATATACAGAAATATTCCCAACAATATGCAGCTCTTAAATGCAAAAAAAATCTGAATAGAATTTACAAAAACAAACAGGTTGGAAGTAGGTTTTGGGTAACAAGTTTTGGATGCCCCATTCATGGAAATGTTCAAGGTTAGGTTGAACAGGGCTTTGAGCCCCTTGACCTAGTGAAAGATGTCTCTGCCCTTGGCAGTGGGACTGCTAAGACAGTACATAACAGACTTTGATGTTGAAAGGTCCCTTCTGACCCAAACCATTCTGTCATTCTAAAATTTTATGGTCTGTGTCTGGTTTATACCTACATGACTTTTGGCTGCAAAATGGAGATGCCAACATGTGCGACTACCACAGAAAAAGCCGTTCCCTCTCTGTTAAGTGTTAGTGCCATGTGTCATTCTCCAGAGCTAGCCTAGTAATAAACAATTCCTCTTGCAGTACAAAGATAAAGCTCAAACATTTCTTTTGTCCCATGTTAACTCTCACTGAATGCAATATGGCTATAAAAATAGTCATAACAATAGAGTTGTTTGTGCAGCACTGAATGCTGTACTAAATCCTGGGATCTTATTTAGTGATAGTTGCTGAAGTTGAACATTACAGAATGTTCAGCTATGAGTAGGAGCTGGCTGATTAGGAGGAGATTAGAAAACCTCTGTCAGTTGCCTGGGAAACAAGGAGAAAACATGGAAGTGGGAGGGAAAGAACCAGAGAACAGACCAAAGAGTAGACAAAGCAAAATACCTGTAAGTCTAAAGAAGATTTTTTTTTCCCACACACTGTAGCACTAAGCCATTTCCAAAGCAAAGTATATGTGAAGAGGGCACTTCACTTGGGTGGGCAGCAAGAGAGGAAAGTGGGACTAAGGTCTTTCATTAATAAAGGTACCATGAATCTGTAATGCTGTTCCAACTTACTACTGACTTCTGAAAACTAGTTCCATTAAAATGCTAACAGTAAAATAAGATTTTTCAAAGAATTGAGACAGTGTAACTAGCAGTCCACATTTATTCAGATTTCATAATAATGCTGAAAGTCTTATTGTAGATTCACCAATTTGTTTGTCCTACCTTTCTTTGTTTTTTTTCTGGTCAACTCTGAAAATAGTTTTCAAATATGGTATCTTCATGATAGTACTGATGCCACTGTTCAGAACTATGGACCCTGTGACCACACAGGATAAAGTGTGCATAATTATATCCTGAGAGACAGAATGCTACTGGGTGGAATGAAGTAATCTGTTTTGCTACCAGTCTGATTCAAACTAAACTCCCTTCATTTGGAGAGGTGGTATGTGTTTTCTTTATCTGCTGCACCACAAAAATATTTACCAAGGGTTATAAGACTAAGACTTTTATCTTATCAAATCAGTGTGTCCATAACTTGGACATGTGACTTCTTTTCCAACATGTTTGTATTTGTAAGCTATTTTGAATTAGGAAATCCAGGATATTTATCTTTTCACAAAAACTAATTAGTCTGTTTCAAAGTACCATTAAATTGCTAGGTTATTTTTAGAGAGAGTCATTTGATTATTCTAAATTATAAAATAGAAGCCAAAATCCAAAAAACTGATAACCTGCGGTTCTATACATTTGTCTTCCCTTAAGTTTTAATTTGTCCACCTATCCCTATTTGACAGAATTGATGTTCTTTTTCTTTCAGGACATTTAGCTAAAGCTTTGCCCACTCCCTGCCCTGTCATTCCCCACTGTAGAACTAACCTGTGTTGTTTCTTGTGCTGTTGATTTTCACATACTTAAAAATTAGTTTGTATAATGCTTGCCAATTAACAGGAGTTCTATTTAAATGAAACGAAAACTGGATTCTAGGAGTGTCTGTTGATGCCATCATAAAGAAGTCCATAAAAACAGTTTTTAAGTGTTAAAGAAAGACACACATATTTCTAACTTGGGCAATGCTGAATACATTCCTGTGGAGGTGGGCGGAGCCCCAACGACCTTGCCTTGGGGGCAGCCCTTGCTGAGGAGTTAAGAAGAAATTGCACAACCCCACTGAGATAACAAAGCAACCCTGAGCTCACGGCGAGTCCCCAGGAAGACCCACAAGCACCCTCGGAACCTTATGTAGATCTGTTGTAACCGATTGGTTTTTTACCCTTCCCCCCTCCCACCTAGCTCCCTATAAAACCCCCTGAAATAGCCCCTGACAGGAGGGTTTTCTCTCCCCTCGGCTCCCTTCGCTGATGTCCCTACAATAAAGCTGCTCCTGCGGAATTCGCTGAGACGAGGCCCTCACTCTCTCTACACCCGAGGCCGGCTACAGGGGGAAGCAAAGCTTCAGAGGAGGCAAAGCTGAAATCGCAGAGCGAAATCACTAAGAGCTGAATACTTGCCTCCTGCTGAGCTCGCTACCCACCAGCTGAGAGGAGTGCCTTCGACCCCCTAAGGAGTGTCTCAGAGGAGATACTTTCTGGGGTGGCTCAGCTCTCCTTGGGGGTCCAGAGCTACGGACCCCCCTCACCAGCTGGGGACATTACATTCCTATTCAACACAACTCTTTTCCCTGTTCACCACTTGCTGTATTAGCCTGTCCAGTATAGAATTAGTCTATCCAATATAAATTACACAGAAATTCTTCAATCAGCTGATTTTTTCTCTTCTATGTTGTTCTTACTCTTAAATTCTTTCTATGTCTCTTGGAAAAAAAAATAAATTGTATTTTCTCATATCTAGTTCCTCTTACATTTGTAATAACTGAATGTTCACAACCACAAAGCTTTTTTGTAGCTGTTGCAGTCTGTTTCAGAAAGGATACTCCTCATACGCTTTCTTTGGAAAATTCAGCAATTGTTTCAGTATTATTTTCTCACAATGGTTCACTTTAGAATGTGGCTATATGTAAATAGACAGCTTTGTTATTCTTTTGACTTTCTGTAAAAATGTTCAACACTATTTTTTATCTGTTCTAGTTACTTTGAAATTGAAGCTGTAAATTTGAAGCTGTAAATTGTGTCACAACACAATAAACCCTTTCTTTTTCAAAATGGTTAGTAAAAAAAAATCAAACCCTCATAACTAAGGCTGAGGTGAGAAAGCCAGAATAAAGATGAAGATCAAAAGGCTCCCATTTACATTGAACATTGAAAGAGTTTAGACTTTAGACAGGCAGTAAAAAGTTCTGAAATGAAAGGAACTTTCCTGACAAAACAAAAAGTTCCACATAACAGAGGCTACGGAGACAAAGAGGCTTGTTGCAAAGACCAAAGCACAGTGTACATGTAGAGAGAAACTAGAGAAAAGACTTCTGAGATGGATATGACTAAAGACAACTACAAAACTTTAAGTATGATTTTAGTGAATCAAACTAACAAAAATAACTCAGGTTAAGGCAAAAGTTATATAGAGTACAATTGGAAAACACCTGCTAATGGATTGGGATAATGAAAGGGATGATTCTTTTTCCTAGACCTTTGAATGGGTGATTCCTTGTAAGAACTAAAAAAGCAGTCACCAAAAAACAAATCCCACTGGAACTGAGAGAAGATCATTTCATTTATTAGAATTATTGAAAACCTGACAAAGATGCTGCCTTCTGGTTGAGACCTAACAAGGGCATGTTCTTGAGATTTGCTGTACTAAAGTATGCTGGTTTTGCACTGACTGACATTTAGTGAGCAGGGAGGAAGCCACCCACAGAAATGATTTTTGTAAGAGGAGCTGCTAACAGTCTCCTCCATGTCTGACAAAACCAACCAGTGACTGAAACCAGTGTCAGTTTTGAATACTGACACCTTGTTAAACCACTAAAAAGCTGGACACACCTCTGTGAATACATAGGTTAAAAATCCAACAAACCCCGGGAAAGCTCTCTTTTCTTCCAGCCTGGGAACAGGTAACAGACCTGGTCTCCTCCATGCGGCTGGGTCAGACCGGGCGGGCCCTGCCGAGGGGCCAGACCCCTTCCCAGGGCCCTGGCCGGGCAGGGGAGGGGAGGCCGAGGGGCCCCCATCCTGGCCAGGCCAGCCCCAGCAGCTGTTTACATCCTGCTGCCAGGCCGGTTCCCTCCTCCCCAGCGTGGTCAAGCCGACCTGCGGCTGGAATTAAATGCAATTACAGGCCTGAGACCAGCCATGCGGCCAGAACAGCTGTGGCTGTTCAGATCCCGGCACAGCCCCCAGCGTGGCCTGAAATCCATCATCATGACTGCTTCGGACACCACTGACCATCTTGACCATCTACAGGCCCTGGGGAAGATCTCTTTTATTGCACAGATGAAACTTACAAAGCACCAATCCTCTCTCAAGTAAGAAAAAAGGACAGAGTGAAGACACGTAAAGAGACAACATGAAGACACCAAGGTCAGTACAGAAGGAGTTAAGTCCCAAATGGGAAGAGAATGAGGAGATACCTTAGTCTTAGGCTGAAATTCTTTTGCAAGGCCGTGGTGATAAGACTGTTGATACACTAGAATTTCCCTTTAATTCATGAAAACAATATGGAGAGATGAAGTGTTCAAATTGCAGATATGAGCAAAGGCATTTGTGTTAAAGCACGTAAATGCTGAAGTAGCTGTGATTGCATGAGAGAGAGGAAGATGGGTGATGAAGACCATTTGACCCCAGGGAAAAAGAAGACCTCTGTTTCCAGAGATAATCTGAGACAGATGAAGAGAACCTTTGCTTTGAATAGCTCATCCTTAAAATAGAACCCCATGAGTCTGACATGGCCCATAAATGCAGCTGTGGGAAGGCTGCATGAAGTGAGAGGGACTTCAGGAAAGCAGATTTTTGGGCGGCTGCTCTTCGTGAGAATTTAAGCCACAAGAGAACTGTTTTCTTTGGAGAAGTCCCCATGACATGGCAAAGAGACCCCTCTCCCTAAAAAAACTGATCAAAGACTACTTTAGAAGTGGTCAACTGAACTAAGTCCCAACGTTTTGTTTCTGTATGTTGTCAGTAGGAGAGATAAGAAGGTTGTGGGGGAGGAGGAGTGTTTTGAAAGTTTTATTCTGATGCTAACTTTTTTTTCCTTTTCCTTGTAGTTTTGTAATAAAGTATTTTTTTATACCCCTTAAAGTTTAAGCCTGTTTTGCTCTTCTCCTAATCCTATCTCCCAGCAGAAAAGGAGTAAATAATTCTAGTGGGTGCACTGGCACTTAGCCAGTGCTCAGACACACTACTAACAAGGGCATGTGGTTGAGATTTGCTGAGAAAAGGCACTTTCCCTAAAGGCAGAGAATCCGCACAGTGAGCCCCCTATCCATAGCAGGAGATAATTGCAGTCTACCCCGTTATGCTCTAGGATGAAGCTTTTTTAATTTAACCCCTTTAACTGAGTCTAAAGCAAGAGCCCTAACCATTGTTCTGCCAAACCAGGAATGGAAAAAAAATAGAATATCTTTTTAATGCCATATGAGAGTAGAAGTCTATACCCTTCCCTTTTACATTAAAAATAAATCACAGGTGTTTATATTATGTTTAGGTTTGAATATTCAGAAATACAAGGAACGTTATGCATCATTTACAGCAGAACTCTGGAGATATTGTATCAGTTTTACTGTCATTAGACCACCTGAGGCCTCGTCTAAATTCAAGATTTTGTCACTAACGTCAGGTAAAACATTGAACAGAATTCAGCCAAATTGGTTCAAATTTTTTTGCTAATATTCTTAATTTGATTCAACTTGATGTGAGCCATTACTTTTGCTGTAATTCAACATACTTTCTGGTCACTGCATGTCCATTTTCAGTTTGTTTGTTAGTTTGAAGCCAATTTAGATGGCTTTGCATTGGTTACATCAACTAACTATGGAAAAAAATACTGAATTGATACTGTCTAGTCAAAGCTGAGAATTAAACTGAACTTGTGCAGTAAACACCAGTAACTGTAGGTGAGGAAAATGAACTGGCATAAAAATTAAGCTGGTCTGTTTAATAAACATGCTGAATTCTGTTCTTTAATATCAGCAATTAATGAAAAAATGTTGCACAGGTCGTTTTAGAAAGGGGAAATAAAGGCACAGGTGGAAAAAAAGTGGGAAAGAAAAGGGAAAGCAAGAGGAAAGAAAGAAGTGTTTTTAAATCTACAAAGGGTGTCTGAGAGGTCGCAAGAGCAGACCAAACCAGCAAATTGTCTCATGATTCAGACTACTGTGGAAAACATCCGTTCTCATCTAAGTAAAAAAGGACATTTGATTCTACAGTTCAAAGCCACAAATACATTTTACACCAAAACAGGAACAGACACCTTGAATTTCCTGCGAGGCAAGAAGATTTGGGGAGAAGGCCTAATTTGGTAATGCAAATTTAATTTATATTTGAGGTTTTTTAGGTCCAAGTTTGAGGAAGATGTGATTTCCAGCTATGGAATGCTACCTTAGCAATACCTTTAAAGCAATAAATGTCTAGTATTTATTACTCTTTAGCTGGAACCAAGTAACACAAAAGCAACAGGTACTAAATTATTTAACTGATATAGGTTCACAAACTATGCCAAGTTAGTTTTCTTGCATCTTACAACATCAACCCCCTGCTTCTCACTACAGGCCTCTGTAACACCTCTTACGGACTGGAGCTCCAGCAAACCAGAGTTGCAAGGCCAGCACCTGCACTCCCAGATCCTAGCTGGGAAACTTCTGGTGAGCTTCTGAATGGATTTACTGAAAATCCAAAGCACACATCCCTTGCATCTGACAATAAATACCAAGCTTTCCCGTGACTTGTGTCAGCTTGTGCTGCCTGTGGGGGTGGAAGGTACTGGCACAGCAGGTGAGGGGCTCTTGCATCTGGGCAGTTTATGTCACTCAACAAATCACCAACAAAAGCATCAGCAAAAGCAGGTGTGAGTGACCACAAAAAGTGCTGTGACCACGTCCCTGGGGAGCCTGCTCCAGGGCCAGACCAGCTTCTGGACAAAAAGTCTTTTCCTAATATCCAGCCTGAACCTCCCTGACACAACTTCAGACCATTCCCTTGGATCCTGTCACAGTGAAAGCATGATAAGTTTGTTGACCAGGCTTGGTCTAATACTTACAGTACCACCTTAGCATCACTAATGGTGTACCACTTTTAACCACCCTAACTAAGTGGTTAGAGCACACAGAGGAAAACAGGACTAAAATCTAAGATCTGTCGCAGTCGCTGGCATGTGTGCCAGTCGACATTGACACGGCACTCGAGATGCTTCATCAAAATCATCAGGCGGCTTCATGACGGAAATCATCAGCATGTTGTTATTCAAACAGTCTCCTATATCTTTACTCTGTAGCTTCTAAGAGCAGCTCCACACAGCTCCGGCATTGTCACTCTTCTTCTGTTCCGAGTCCGGCTCCATCCTGTCCCTAGCACGGCTGCCTAACCCTGTCTATGCTAAGTACAATATCTTACAGTGTCTTACCTTCTCTGGCCCTTGCCACGACCTCCTGTCCCTGGGTCTTCACAGCACGACGAGCAGACTCCAACTGACTCCAACTCAGTTAACTCACTACTTATCATTCCTAAGGCAAGGTGTGGGGGCAAGGTGTTTCTACTCTGAGATAATTAACACAGCTGTAACCTGTTAGAGAAGAGACTGCCTTCTGCAGCATCTCTTTCTGTATTACCACAAAGATCACACAGAGTAACAGAACTGTTAGAGTTGGAAGAGACCTCTGGAGATCATCATCCAGTCCCAGCCCTCTGCCAAGGCAGGGTCAGCTAGAGCAGGTTACACAGGAACGTGTCCAGATGAGTTTTTAACGCCTTAAGAAAGGGAGAGTCCATGACCTTCCTGGGCATCCTGTGCCACTCCTCTGCCACCCTCACTGTAAAGTTCTTCCCCATGCTTAAGTGGAATTTTCTGTGTTTTAGTTAATGGCCATTGCTCCTCATACCGTCTCTGGGCACCACTGAAAACAGTCCAGAACTGTCCTCTTGGGCACCCACCTTTGAGATACTTGTATGTATTGACGAATACTTATAGGTATTGAACCCCCTTTCAGCCTTCTCCAGACTGAACAAGCCCAGCTCCTGCAGTCTCTCCTCATACGAGAGATGTTCCAAACCCCGAGCTGTCCTTGCGACGCCCCGCTGGACCCGCTCCATTACTGGCTCCTTGCCTCTCTGGTCTCTCTCCTCTTGTACTGAGGAGCCCAGAACTGGACACGGCACTCCAGACGCGTCCTCACAAAGTGATATCCGTGGAGGCTGGACATGGGCAAAGGCCAGGGATGTGACAGCCCAAAGCTAAAAAAGCCGCGGGGAGGCTCCGGTTGAGTCACGCGCTCGGGGCGCGTCCCCGCGGGCACACGCACCCCCTCGGGGGCGCGCCCGGCGCCGGCCGCGCGCACGGGCGGTGTCCCTTTCTAGTAACTTCCCCGTTGCTCTGCGTCATCACGGCGCGCGGCGGCCGGGCCAGGCCGTTTCCGGTGTCGCGGGCGCGGCGCGAGTGCTCGGCTGGAGCCGCCGGGAGCCGCCGGTCAGACCCCTTGCCCTGCCCTGCCCTGCCCTGCCCTGCCCTGCCCTGCCCTGCCCTGTCCTGTCCTACCCTGTCCTACCCTACCCTGTCCCGCTCCGCCCCGCCCTGCCCTGCCCTGCCCGCACACGGCAATGTCGGACGGAGCGGAGGGGACTGCGGGGGGCTCTCCGGGCTCCCCCGCCCGTGACTCCGCCGGTTCTTCCGAGCCGCGGATCATCAAAGTCACGGTGAAGACTCCCAAGGAGAAGGAGGAGTTCGCCGTTTCCGAGACCAGCAGCATCCGGCAGGTGAGGGGCGGCGGAGCAGACCGAGGGGGCCGGCGGGGCCGCGGCCGAGCGGAGCGCCGCCCGTCGGGGGAACGGCGGCTCCCGCCTCAGGCAGCGCGGGGCGAGGGCCCTCCCCGTGACAAAGCAGCTTCTGCGCTCTGCTGCTGGGCCAGCACCTGCACCGATCCCGGCCCAGGAGAGCACTTCTGCCGTCTGGGGCTAGCGGGGCTAGTGGGGAAACGTCCCTCCTCACCGACTTGTCTGTTGCACTGCAGAGGGCCGCCTCGGAAGGTGGATGTAGCTCAGTCGTGAAGTCATTGAGTCATAGACTGGTTTGGGTTGGAAGGAGGCATTAAAAAAATCTTCCCGTTCCAGCTCCTCTATCATAAGCAGGGACACCTACAGCTAGACCAGTTTGCTCAAAGCCCCATCCAACCTGGCTTTGAACACTTCCAGGGATGGGCCATCTACAGCTTCTCTGGGCAGCCTGTTCCAATGCCTCACCACCCCCACAGTAAAGAATTTTTTCGTAATTGCTAATCTAAAGCTGTTCTCTTTCAGTTTGAAGCTATTGCCCATTGTCCTGTCAGCACATGTTCTTGCAAACAGTCTTGACTCATCTTCTGTGTAAGTTCCCTTCAGGTGCTGGAAGGCCACAATTAGGTCATCCCAAAGCCTTCTCTTTTCTCATTTTCTAGCTGTGAGTTGTCCTGTTGATCTGACTGGTTTTGGTGGTAGTTGTCTCACTGGCTGGCTGACATGACCGTGGAAAACATATGCAGTCACTTTTATCTCTGTATTTCCAGTGGTTATTTTGATCTAGCACTGTCTTTAAAAACAGCAAGTAGGCCATCAGCTTTGGGAGGTCATAGCCTTGTACTGTGTAAAACCTGCAGTCTCTCTGTACTTAAATGTGCTAGGTATGGATATGGTACTTAGCATGGAACTACTGTCAGATAACCAAATTATTAGGGATTCTGTGCCTTCCTGTGAAAGTCTGTGCCCCAGCTGCCTCTGTCTCGAGCTAGTGACACCTGCTGATTCATCGACACTGTTTCCTGCTAGTCTTCTGGTTTTGTAGGTTTGCTGTGCAATTATTGACTACAACTTCATTTATTTAAATTAGAAAGCAGCAAATCATAGAAAATATGCTATCAAAATGTAAAAGTGCAGAGTCTCCTGCTTGTAAAGGATGTAGACATTGCTAAATTCAGATCTTCTTTCATTTTCCATACCATTTCCCAGTTTTCTCCTTGAAATGGCTCTAAATGTGGTAACTTTGTGCTATTCCACAATGTTTTTGGTGTCATCGGTATTACAGACCTCATCAAAAAAAGATTACATGTCTGAAAGCACCACAAATGTCTAGATACAGAACTTGACATAATTTCTTAAATGTGAGATGAAGGATGCTGTCTGGTTAATAGAATAAGATACAAAAGATGACATAAAAGCTCTGAAATTTCAAAAGTAGCACTTCAGCTAGACTGTCAGACTTTTGTTTCACCTAGTCGCTGTGAATAGAGAAAATGCTAATATTTCTTATATCTAATCTAGATGCAGTTCGGTGTTGTGCTGCTTTTTTTTTTTTTTTTTTTTCTTTTATTTTGTACATCAGCATTTGGGCTAGAAGAGTCCCAAATCTGAGTTTCATTGAGGTTTTCTCCAGATGCCAATGCATTGAAACTGCCTTCTTCTCTCCTCTAGTCTTTTGGCAGCTGCAGTGTTGTGTGCTGTGAGCTACTCTCTCTGCAAGCTTGATCTAGGCATTTCTCCCAAAAGTAAAATGACTGTGTTTGCTTTTTGATGTTATCCACTGCTTTCCCAGCAATCTCAGTCTGAAAGGGGTGCTTTTCACTTCTCTGTTCTCCATAGATTTGTGAGCAGCATCAATGCAGTTTTTGTAAAAGTCTTTGCAGTTTTGGGGCTTTTGTTTTGTTAGGATATTTCAAAAGAGATTCATAAACTGAATCTAACCCGAGGATCGTGTTTGTCCTGAAAAGCAGTCAGCCATTAGTTTGGGTCCTTTGGAAATAATAAACAGATTTACTTTAGCTGTGAATTTGACTTTACCAGGTTTGTTTCAGATTTGAATACTGTTGGAGCTGCCAGGTTTTCAAATAAACAGTTGTGATAAACTGAAATAGTTGTAAAACCTATCAAGAGCATGAATTTTTGTTGAAAACAGTCATGCATGTTTAGGGAATTAACAGAGGACATTACTTGAGATGGCTTTGTTGTCTACAGATATCTTAAAGTCCAAGTGTTGTCTCTTTTGGAACTATTGTTAAAATACTAGATCTACAGTTATGACTTAATTCCTGCAAAGTAAGATTGCCCTGCTGGGTTGACCATTGGATTGAAGTCCCAGGCAGTGGAATAGCACTAAAAAATGCACTGTCCCCTTAGGATGACTACTATTGGCTTTTTCTCTTACACTGCAAAAATGAGCTGTTGATAATAATAAGCATCAACAGTAGATGTAATGTTTCTAGAGCCAGCCTTGAAAATAGGTTAATCTCAAATACCAGGCAATTTGCACATCTCTTCAAATGCATCTGGGATCAGCAAGTGGTTGTACAGTTGAGATAGGTGGGCCAGTAACTTGTAGGCTGAAAAAAAAACCAAAAAAACCCAGGAAAAGAAACTCCTTCAGTGTATTTCTGTAGCTAACATTAGAACTTAAAGAATTGAGTTGTTTATTTCTTCACAGTCATTTCAGAATACTGCTAGGACAGGAACCTAGATTTTCTAGGAAAATATTTCATGTCATCAGGGCTAAATATAGGGCTAAAAAAGTTATATTTTATGTTGCTCCATTAATTTAAACCAGGTCTGCAACTTTTCTGTCAAGATTTTTTCCTGTATTGGAAGACTTCAGCAGAATAGATTTGTTACTGTGATCTTGTGTTGTGCAGCTAGAACAGTGAGTATGCAGGTTGGTATGTAAAATAAACTAAGTACAAGGCCACTCTGGGAGGTCAGTTGATTGCAACTGCTGTCCATCTGTCTTTTATTCTCTGAAAACTATTTGGTTGTGCTGAGCACAGTGTGGCTCAGTATTAGGACAAGGACCAAATATTTGCATTCTTGACTAGATATAAGACTGGTCTTGCTCAGAGCAGAGTTAATGATACACGGTGGGTAAAAGATGGATACCTGTAACTTGTTCACTTTAACTGACCCTGACAGTGCTGATACTCCGGCTTGCTAAAACCGTTTGCCTTTTGTCCTGTGTTTTTTCCCTTTGGTTTATTTTCTGAGTTTGTGGCAATATAGTCTTTGCAATTTCTTGCTTAGCAGAGTTGTCTTAATGTGTTTTGTTAAAGTCTGTATACAAAGAAAAAGTGTGCTCATTTTAGGAGCAACTCACGCCTTCGTGTCTTCATCAATGACATGAATTGTTTGAGTGTTGAGGTGCTGGAACTGGTGACATGGAAAAACAGTTTCTTTACCTTCATCGTTTAGAATGAGGGAATTTCAGGAGAGTTAAAGCTTGCTGATGCTTCTTGGTGCTGTTTTAGTGCCCTGTGTTGACATTTGAAGTATTCATGAGTTTATTGTAACTGGTCCAGAGTTACTGTCTGTGGGCGTGTAGCACACTGAAAGATAGGGAGTTGTCCATCCTGTGAGCATTACATCTCTGAAACAGAGTAACATGCCTAGCTGTGTGTCATTAACTGCTGGGCAAACCAACAGTGGGTACAGTCAATAATTTCAGAACTTGAAGTTCTTGCAGAGAATGATTGTTAGTCCTTTGATTATATGAAAATTTCAGAGCAATGCCCATCAGGAAAAGGTAGTGAAATTGAGTTTAGTTTCACAAAAAACGTACTAGTTGCTTTTGCAGGTTTAGGGTCTTTTCCCCCATTTTTATTTAGCTTCAACCTTTAAATGGAATATCTCTTCAGTATAGAACACACTTTTCAGTAACAGCATATTTAACAGCTTCTAGTGTTTTTTAATGTAGGTGAACACAAATGTGCTTTCTGCACTAGACTAAACTACAGATAAAACCCACAAGCTACTTAACTTTAAGTGTAAATGTATCCATTGTGTTGAGACTGATTTTTGTTAAGTGGAGAGCTTCTAAATTTTTTGATTAAAATTTCAGCATAGTTTATGGTTGAACTTCAAATACATAAATCCAGGGTTTCATTTTTGTGCCTGGTTCTCTCAAATAGGGTAGTCTTCTGCTTTGTAAAGATCACAGAGGTGTAAATGTTAAATTTTTAAAGCTTTGGGTAATTTGGTAGTGGAGCATCTTTCCTGGCTTGCCTATGCTTTTAGTATTTTATGTAATGTTTTACTTTTTAAGAAACTTCACTTTAACAGCAATTCTTTTAACATGAACCAATTCTGTTTCACTGTTTTTCTGTAATCCGGGGGTTACTGAATGGTACAAACGAAATAGGTTGAAACTATATCATGGAATCCAGTCTGTTCTTTGTTTCCAGGACTGTGATTCAGGTTTCTGTTGTTTTTCAGGTGTCTCAAGGCACTTGTACACAAAGCATTTAGTGTTAGGTTTTCCATCCTCTGGTGTCTGATGCATTGTAACACATCTCTGTGATTCTTTATGGAGTCTGTCTCATGATATACTCTGAGTATACATATTTTTTAACCTGGAAGGTTTTTTCTATGATATCAGAATTGTTTTAGAGCACTGGTAGGTGGTTATTTGGTAAAAGAGCCTTCAGAAGTAAAAGTATATTGATTTTGCTGACTATTGGCTTAGTTAGATGTAACTGAAAGGTATTAGGTGTTAGACCATAATACTCAACAAGTGTTTTCTGATAAATGACTGACAGACAGAGTAAAATAAGAAGAACTATTTAAGTACTAGTGTGATGTGTCTTTTGTGTAGATACTTTTCTGAATAAAAGTAAGACATTCTTTTTTTAAAATTATTTTTAAGTGTTATCTACGTCAGATAGGGCCTGCATTTGTCCTGTGAGTTTGTTTTGCTAAAATAACTCACTCTTGATCAGGGGTGTCACACAATGTTAAAAAATTCCCCTGTGTACACTTCAAAATTGTCAACAGCATTGAAAACCTTAATGAATAATTAGCTGTGGTACAGGTGTCATGTAAAGATTTTCAAAACCAATCAATATTTCACTCTAGTGACGATAAACCTTGTCTCTGTAAAAAGGGTCATTGTGTGGGAGTAAAGTTAGGGTAAAATCTTAAGAATTTGGAATCTATGGTGTTCTGGTTTTGACTGGAATAGAGTTAATTTTCTTCTTAGTAGTTGATATGGTGCTGTGTTTTGTATTAAGTGCGAGAATAGTCTTGGTCACACACAGATTTTGGCTCTTGCTAAACAGTGCTGTTGTATTTTAGGAATGTTGCTCCCTTACCAGTGACCCACTAAGACTTTCCAAACCACACTGCCACTCTCTCTGCCACCTTTTCTCCTCCCTCTCCCTCCTGAGCCAGTGCTTTATTTGTTAAATAATATTGAAAGTTGTATAAATTAGTTAGGAGTTGTATAATACAGTTGGGAGTTTTAAAGATGGAAATAACAGTGAAAGGGGGGAGTTGAAGCATTTTCTATTTTTATGCAGCACAAAAACCTCAATGGGTTGAGTTGAATCTTAGTATCCTGTTAACTTACACAGCTTTTTTCTCTTTTCACTCTTAAGTTGTCAGTCAACCCAAGGCATGCTGGAGAGGAGAGTTGGAAGCACAAAAGGTCAAGATCACAGGTCGAGATAAGAACAATTTACTGGAAACAGCAATGAGATAAGAAAACAAATATTAACAGCAACAATACTAATGACAGAGGGTGCAAGAAAATCAATGATTCATACGGAAAAAACTCCCTTGATAACAGACAATACCGGACATCTCCCTCCACCATGTTTTCTTGACCAGAAGGAGTCCCTTCTCCCTGGAAGAAATTCCATTTCCCCAGCTGCTGTCAATGACAAGAGGTGGACCTCTGGGTCCTGGCCATGCTCCCTCCTGACCACTGCAAAAATGAACCCTGTCCTGGCCTGAGCCAGGGCAGCACTTATTCTAAATGGAACTTTCAGTTTGTGTTGCTTTGCCAGTGATCAGGTACATAATGATCAGAGAGAGAGTAGATTGCTTTTATGGAGAAGCATTGCTTCTCCAAACAAAGACTTGGAGAAGTGCAGTGGCTTGCTGAAGGATCTCTGGAAGGAATAGAAATGGCTAGAACTTGAGTCTTGAGCCCTACTATGTGCTGTTGCAGTTTACCCTTTATGGGCTGTTAGCTTTTTAAGGTCATCAAGAATCTGACTTGTGTTTTGAAATGTGGGGGGTTTGTGAGTTTGATTTGGTTGCAGACATTTGAGGAAATAATTTTATTGTGAAACTATCATGGGTCATTGGCAAAGCCACTGTAAGGTAGTAACTCCATTGAGACATGAAAGACAGTGTACTCTTACATAGAAGTCTGTTTTGTGTGTTCTGTGCTATGCTTTATCTGTTGTGGGCCAAAACTGCTTGTATTCCTGCTTGAAATGAGAAATTCTTGTCTTCCTGTCTGTATAGTGTCCTAGAGTTGTGCAATGAATCCCTGTTTTTACTGATCCACTTTAAGTCAGTCGTAAGATGACCAGGTCATGATTCATCATGAAAGGAAACCACAGTTATCAGCTGTGGCTATGAGTGTGTTTGATTCCTTACTTCTTGGGTCAAGATGACCTTTAACCATTAATTCTGTTGTATAAAAGCTGGAGCTCATCAAAGTTTGCTTCTGAGACTGCTCAGTGTGGGTGTAAGACAGACTGGAGTTCAGTCAATATGCTTAACTGTGTATGTTATTAGGAAAGACAGTTGAAAGTTTAAATATTATGGGTGTGTTTTGAAACAGCTGTGCTGAACAAGGTAATGCTGTTTCAAAATCTTTCTTTGTAGTGGAACTAATTGAAAACTGCAGTTCAGCCTTCTGTGTACAAACATTTGCTTCCATGTTATCCTCTGTTGTGTTCAAAAGAGAGTTTCGTGTGGGGAGAGTCAGCAACCATACTTCTCTTTACAGTCATCTAGATGAAATTGTAGCTTAATATTTTCAAAGTAGTTGAAAGTTTTAGGGGCCTGTTTTCTATTACTTTCAATGGGACTTGGATGTTGATTGCCCAAGACCTCCTTCAGGATGTTACTGTAATTTAATTTTTAAATATGACTTACTAAGCTGAGACTGAGAGAATTTGGGAAAGTATTTTTTAATTTATTTGTTTTCTTCTTTTTATTACTTTTTCACAACACTTTGTCTTGTGAGTGGATAGTAAGATTATTACAGTTGCTGTTTTTGATGTCATAAAATGAGTCAACAGACACTGTTGAATCACTGGTGGTAATATGTCAAAGGAGAATTTGAATGTTAATACTTTCACTTTACCTGGAATAACTCTTTACCAGGTTCTTCCAGGGCCGGGTTGCCAGATGTTAATAGGTTAATATTTAAATTACAGATCTGCTCTGCAAAGTGACAGTGAAAAACGTCAGCTGTTCTACTTCATATGTATTCAGATATTTGCTTTGTTTCTAGCAAATAGAATATTTTCTCTGTTTGGTGACAGATGTTTCCTTTGACTAGCTTGGGTACCAGTATGCATTTGTTCAGCACTAGACATCAACATTTTATGGTGTCCATCCGTATCTTGCAAAAAACCTTCAGAGGCAATCAAGTTGAGCAGGTGTAGTAAAAGTCCTAGCTTTCTTCATAGAGAGTTGGGTTTTTTCCCTAGTGTTTTAACATAGAACAAAAAAAGACAAATTTTGTTAATGGTGATTATTTTAAAGTTGTTGTGAAGATAAGGGTATTTGTCATGAAATTGAGAGTATAAACAAGAAGTCTGCTACTGAAAAGCCAATGAGTGTTCTCAATATGAAAAACTATACTGCTCCTGTATTTCAAAGCAAAAATAGGGTTTATGTAAACAAGTTGAGGTGAAATGACAATCTGGGCTTCAACAAGACTTGGATTTGTTCTAATTCATGTCAAATCTACAAGTTGCCATGCTGTGAGGAGAATGTAACCTTGAATCAACTCACTCTGGTAAAGAATGCTTTTTACTTTTCTCTCTAGGAAAACCAGGCCTCCATCTAGACATTAGTCTGGTGTTTTAGTCTGATTCACACTATTTCTCTCCACATATTTTTCTAATAATCATGTAAAAAATTGACATGACTTTACATTATTTTTACTGTAGTCAGTCGCTAGAGGAGTATAATGAACTAGTTTCCATGAGTATACTTGGTGTCAAGTATGTTGAAACATTTTTTTCACAACTTTGAGTCCTTTCCTATGCCCAGATATATGAACACCTTTGTAACACCACAAGGCATAGTATTATTACAATGAAGTAAAACTTGTATTTCAGAACAATAAAGCAAATGAGCTGATGTTGTTGGTTGGATTGTTACATGATAATTAAGAGGATGAGTCACTGCAGTAGGAGAGTTGGACAGAAATGCTCATAATTTCCAGCCAGTGATGCTGAACTCCTTCTTTTGGTTTTCCCAGTGGACTAAGTATTTTAACTGTAATTTACTGATACTGTTATTTAGTTATGTTGTGCAAACTGAAGACCTAAACAACACCAAGATTATGTTTTTTATGACTGCCTGAATATGCATTAATTTCCATCATCATAATCTGTCATGGTTTAAACACAGCCAGCAATTATCGTGTAACTGCTTCTTCATTTCTCTCCTGCCTAGTGAAATGGGGAAGAGAATCAGAACAAAAAGAAGTAAAACTCATAGATTGATATAAGAACAGTTTAATATTTAAAACAACAACAGTAATAATAATAATAACAACAACAACAATAGTAATGAACAAGAGGGAGACAGGAGTAAAACCCAAGAGAAACAAATGGTGCACAGTACAGTGGCTCAGCACCCACTGTCTGATGCCCAGTCTGTTCCCTTCACTGGCAAGTGCTCCAGCCACACTGCCAGTTGGTGAAAGCAGAGACTGGGAGAATGGAGAACCATTCTCTGTAGAAGATCAGGTTCAAGACCCATGGGATCTGATGAGATACATCTGTGGGCCCTGAAGGAACTGAGCAAGGAAGTAGCTAAGCCACTAGCCACTAGTATTAGAAAAGTTGTGGTAGTTCCCCATGGAAGTTCCCAGAGACTCGAAAGGGCTAAACAGAACATCCATATATTTTTGGGAAGGGAAATTGGGAAGACTCAGGGAATTACAGGCTGGTCAGTCTTACCTCAGTCCCTGGCAGGATGATGGTGCAGAACCTACTGGAAATTATGCTAAGGAGCATGGAGGGTGAGGAGAAGGTTGGTGACAGTCAACCCAGCTTCACTACAGACAAATCTGATGGTTGCCTGTGATGGGGTTGCAGTGGTGGTGGATGAGGGAAAAGTGAGTGACATCATCTCCCTGCACATATGTAGTGTTTGACACTGGTCACATGACTTGTCTCTAAACTGGAGAGACATGGTTTTGACAAACAGATTACTCAGTGAATAACGAATTTAAAGGGTTGTAGTGAACAGCTCATTGTCCAAGTGGAGACCAGTGATGAATGGTGTCCTCAGGGATCAATACAGGGACTGTTTAACATCTTTGTCAGTAACATAGACAGTGGGATTGAGTGCACCACAACAACCTGTGCCAGTCAGTGTGGTGTGAATGAGGCGCTGGAGAGAAGGGATGCCATCCTTGACAGGCTTGAGAGGTGGGCTCATGTGAACCTCATGAAGTTCAACAAGGCCAAGTGCAAGGTCCTATACTTGGTTTGGGGCAATCTCAAATACAAATAGAGGCAGGGTGGAGTAAGAGCAGCCCTGAGGAGAAGGACTTGGGGATGCTGGTGGATGAGAGGCTGGATGTGACTCAGCAATGTGATCTCACAGCCCAGAAAGCTGATTGTATCCCAGGCTGCAGCAGGGTGAGCAAGGGGGATTCTGCCCCTCTGCTCTGTTCTGGTGATACTCCATCTGGAGTGCTGCATCCAGTTCTCAAGAGCCCAGTGCAGGAGGACTTGGACCTTTTGGAGTGAGCCGGGAGGAAGCCACCGAGATGATCAGAGGGCTGGAGCACATGTCCTGTGAAGACAGGCTGAGACACTTTTGTTCATCCTGGAGAAGAGAAGGCTCCAGGGAGATCTTAGAGCAGCCTTTCAGTGGCCAAAAGAGACCCACATGAAAGATGGTGAGGTACTTTTTACAAAGGCATGGAGTGATGATATGAGGGTGGTGACTTTACCCTCTTTCATATTAGGAAGAAATTCTTTGCTGTGAGGACACTGGTGCAGGCTGCCCAGAGAAGCTATGGATGCCCCATTGCAGGAAGTGTTCAAAGCTAGATGGGGCTTTGAGTAACCTGGTCTTGTGAAAGGTGTCCCTGCCCTTGACAAAGGAGTTGGAATTAGAGATCTTTACTTTTACATTCCTTTTCAACGATGTTTGTAGGATTCTGTTTTCCATATGTGTAGATGATTCTGCCTCAGGAAAAAAAGAAAAAATAAAGTGTATGAAGCTAATGTGTTATTTAAGGTGTTTTTGACAGTTAACACTTAGCAAGCTTCCTCTTTTGTAAAAGGTCTTGTATGGCAGTGATTTCCCAGTGAAATGAAATATGTGTTTGTTCACTGTGCCCGGGGCTGCAGCTGCATTTCATGTAGCTGTGTCATGCGTTGAATCAGAAAGCAGAGCCACTTAAGATAAAACTTTTGTCTGTGGAAAGGAATGCTTATTTTGACACATGAAGGAAGGCAGCAAAAATACGTCTAAGGAGAGAGTATACTCAGTTCCAGCAAAAGTCTAGACAGATTGATCCTCTTTGTGACATTGCATCATCAGTCCTTCAGCAATGGATGGCTTCAGTGGTGTGCACATTTGTATGTGTGTACTTGCTAGTATATAATTATATGTGTACTTTACCATGTATGCATATAATGTGTATACATATGGGTGTGTTTAAGTACTGTATATACTAGTACATATTTGTGTCATGGGTGCATGCCTGATTGAAGTCACAGTACAAGAGAAATCAGATTTTTGTTGTCATGACTCATATAACTAATGATCTAGATGTGAAATTCTTCTGATTTCCTTTTCTGATTGACAAAGGAATATTTCCCATCTTCCTATGGACAAAAAAGAAGTTCAGGAAACAAAAGTGTTTCTAGTTTGTGAAATACAGAATATGCAGGACAAGTGAGGTAATATAGCAAATGTAAGAAACGATTGTTCTTAAATTATTTTTAAAAATTGCAGTTCAGTATTTAATTACATGAATGTAATATGTGTATTACATATAATGTAATATTAATTTTTTTTGTTTAGTTCAAGGAAGAAATCTCTAAGCGTTTCAAGTCCCACACTGATCAGCTTGTGTTGATATTTGCTGGAAAAATTTTAAAAGATCAAGATACTTTGACTCAGCATGGAATTCATGATGGACTCACTGTTCACCTGGTTATCAAAACACAGAACAGGTAATATTAATAACAAGTGGTCTTTGGTTTAACTCCAGAGACGTAAAAGTACTCTGCATTATTAATAACTTTCTGTTGGGCAAAATTAGATTTGACTAAATCACCTTAATCAGCTCCTTAGTTACAGCTGCTGCAGGACAATAGTGAAATTATGAAATTACTTTTTTTTTTTCATTTATATTGTATTTTAATTTGGTTTGTATTTCTAAATACATGTCTTTTGCTTTTTTCTTTTGGTTGTTTGTTTGTTTTGTTGTTGTTTGGTTGTGTTTTTTTTGCTATATAACTTTTTTTTAGTTCTGGCTGTGTTTTGGTGTCACAGTTGTTAGACATCATCTTTTACTGTCCAATAACATATGTTATGCAGATTTTGTTTTCAGAGATGAAAACTTGCAGTGAATCTTTTCTTTCTTTTTTTTTTCTCTTCAGTGATTTTTTTTCCTTGTTTTACCAACACAGTGAGTAAAGACACTCTGTTTTGGTAAAACAAGAAAGGAAAGTTTTTAAGAACTGCTTTAGTGTAATGAATTTATCTTTGTAAATGGACTTTAGATTTTAAGGTGGTTTGGGAATTTTTTTTCTGTTTGGTTTTGGTTTTGATGGTGTGAGGTTTTTTGGGTGGTTATTTTTTTTTTGTGTGTGTGGTTGTTTTTTTTTTTTTTTTTTTTTTTTTTTTTTTTTTTTGTTTGTTTTTGTTTTTGTTTTTGTTTTCCCTGTGATGAAGAAGCATTAGAATGACGGTTAGAAAGTTGTATCAGTTAGCTGTGGTGTGTGCACTTCCTGTGAAGTGCCCAGAAATCCTTCCAACCAGTAGAGTAATAGGTTTTTCAAAAGCAGTTTGGTATTAGTCAATAACATGTTCATTCTTTTAGGGTGAAAGTCGTTTCGCTCCTGTTCTGCTTAGGTCTTTTCTGTTTGTGCTGAAGACCCCCTCTGATATGAAAATGTCAGATATTGAAGGAAAGAGCATGGAGTGTAGAAGAGAACAGAAATAGGCTTTCCATTTCAAGGCCTTACCAAGACCCAAAGGCTGGCTAGTAACATTAGCATTAAATAGAAATTCTTGTTGAAATTAGTAGCATTAGCATTATATGTAGGTACCTTTTGAAACTGGTACCTTCAGTTCTGTATTCATGCCTTGGAAGGATTATATTCTCTGTCCTGGAGTCAAAATATGTTTGTACTGTCAGAAGTCTCCCTTTCTTGCCCTGTGCCTCCTCCATCTGAAATTTAGGCTGATACAAGCTATGCCAATCTTAAATACCATATTAGGTAATACTGCAATTCTGTGCCTTGTACATCTGAATGAGTATTCTGCTGTTGCTGTTTTTTATTGCTTTTTTTGCCTGCAGTCTTGAGTGTAGCAGAGAGGCATCATGAGTAGTATTAGCAGTATTAGCTTTTGACTTGCGCAGTCTTCAGACGGTTTATATTTTGCACCTGATACTGTAGCTATCCGGAAATACCATATACATACTGAAATACCACTGCCAGCCTCTCGGACCTTCTTTGCCTCTGAGCAAAGGAACCCTCGGGAACACAAATGTCAAATGTGTAGCTTTTGGGGAATTTTCGGTGTTCCTGCGTCTGTCTTATCAGCATTGCACTCCATGTCTTCACTCGTGCCTTCTTTTTTTGAATCATTTTAGAAAAGTGCATTTCTACTATCTGTAGAATATTTTAGTCATGTCTGGGGAAACAATGAACAAAGAACTACAGATCCTTTGCATGTACTTGTGCTGTCTTCAAATGATGCATTAAAGTTTTCACCCACTAACTTTGCTTGAATAAACTAAAAACATGTTAAAACCTGCTGGAGAGAAGGAAAATCACCTCTGAGAAAGTATAGCATTATCCTAAATATCTCAGTCATATTCTTGCTAAAATATTTATGTTTTATGCTTGTCTCAAAAGACGAGATTTAGACCCTGCCATTGTGGCCTGAAAGGTGCTGATTTTTGGCCATGAGTATCAAGATTGGTTTGTTCCCAGCTACCTTACTCTATGCTGTTTTTTACTTTTCTCTTGACTGCTGCTGTTACTGTTGCTGCTATGTATCTGAATAAGTAAAAATTCTTTTCCAAAACTGGATTTGAAGGTGATCTTTTTCCTGCTAGGCTATGTTACATATGTAATTTCAAAATAGGAATCCTCATATATGCCAATCAATCCTTGTAAAAAAAAAAAAATCCTTGTAAAAAAAAAAAAGATTACTTTTTTTACTGTGCTACATTTTCCAGAATGCTACAGACTTTCACTGAAATCTTGTGGCCTATTTTCTACAGGGTCAGAGTGGCAGTGAATGGGCAGTGAAGATACATTGAATTTCTGAGTAGAATTCTAGGTCAACAGATATCATTTGTTCACAAGTGCTGGGAGGAAACATAATGGCAAAGTGGGTATAAAAGAGAATCACAGAATTTCTAGGTTCGAAGAGACCTTCAAGATCATCTAGTCCAACCCATGCTCTAACACCTCAACTAGACCATGGCACCAAGTGCCACATCCAGTCTTTTCTTAAACACATCCAGGGATGGTGACTCCACCACCTCCCCGGGCAGGCCATTCCAATACTTTATCACTCTTTCTGTGAAACACTTCATAATATCCAACCTGTACTTCCCTTGATGCAGCTTGGGACTATGTCCTCTCGTTCTGTTCGTTGTTGCCTGGAGAAAGAGACCAACCCCCAGCTGACTACAGCCACCCTTCAGGAAGTTGTAGAGAGTGATAAGGTCACCTCTAAGTCTCCTTTTCTCCAGGCTAAACAACCCCAGCTCCCTCAGTCATTCCTTATATGGCTTGTGTTCCAAGCCCCTCACCAGCCTCGTTGCCCTCCTCTGGATGTGCTCAAGCATCTCAATGTCCTTCCTAAACTGAGGGGCCCAAAACTGGATGTGCACTTGACAGAAATATCGCTGAAAGACTGAAGGCTGGCAGGCTTGACACTCACATGAACCATGATCTTCAGAGAATATGCCCCAATTTGCATGGGCTCACTATTGGACTGCAAGTTTCGGTGTCATCTACTTTTCTGTCACACTTCTGAGGACCTTTCATGTCTATCACATGGAGCAGCATAGTTGCTTCTCATAGCAGTTTCTTAGTTGAAAATACAAATAGGATTTTATGCCTATTATTTTTCTTTTGCTTATGGAGGAAAGACATATGTGTTTCCTAGATGAAAGAAACCCAAATATCTCTAGCAGGAGAATCACGATCAATGTACAGTCTGTAATCTTTCTCATTCAAGTTACAGCTTCTTGGCTAGTTATAGTCATCTTGTGTTCAAAGTTTGCAGTTGCTGATGATGAAGTTAAACAATTCTTAGAAACCTCAGGAGAATCTCTGGATTTAAGGCAGCTTTCTGATGTTTTTTTGCATGGTTAGGTTTTTTTTTTCTGATGTTTGCTTAAGTTGAGCAAGAGCAGACTTATGTTATAGGAGAAGGTCCCTCCGAGGTGAACTGAAGTATGAAGTCTAGAGTACTGTCAAATTCTCAAATCTTTTTGTGAAGTCTGAATTCATAGTTTTAAAAATTACTTTATTCTGTAGTACTGCAAATACATGCATTTATTGATTGTTGAACTACAGTGGGGAATTGATCTGGATTTCAAAGTAGTTTTTTTTCTTTAGAACAGAGAGGCCAGGTTAGCTTTATTCAAGCTCTGTTCCTTGATATCTTTTACTACATGGCAACATCTGTCTTTCTGCCTTCAGTAGAAGGGTGTGGTGAGTATACAGCCTGGTCAGCCTTTAGTGCTTGTGCTAAATTATGCTGGCTTTAGCTTCATGTGATTTCATTATCAGCCTGTCCTTGAAGACCTAAAGGTTGTTGAGAGTCTGAGATTTGTCTTCTAATAAAATGTGACATTAACTGAATTTCACATTCAATAAAGCATCCTATTAGAGATGTGGTATGAAATAAATTCCACATTAAACTTTTCAGGATTTATTTCTTCATGGTTGTGGGCATGTTATTGGTAGTACGTGAGTATAGTGAAATAAGATCCTTAAAGCAAGGTAAGGACAGAGAAAACAATTCATTGGCAGGCATCACAGGGTAGGATGAGAAGGTGGTAATGGCTGCAGTGATACTTATCTGTTCTTTTACTATTTGTAGTTGCTGTTCTGAAAAACTGATGACATGTGTCTGAGAAAGATTTATTACAGGAGGACATCTGGGGATAACTGGGTTTTGACCAAGAATCAAAATGTAATTTAAGATTCTCAAGTATACTATTACTACTACATTTAACGGCACCACTTAAAATGACTTGTTACACTCCGTAAAGTTTTAAAATCACTTTTTTAGGTCACAAGACCACCCAGCTCAACAGGCAAACACCACTGGGAGTACTGCTACCACATCAACATCAAGCAGTAGCACCTCAACACCAGCATCAACAAATAGTAACCCCTTTGGCTTGGGTAAGAATATGTGTTAGGTAGCATGGTGGGTATCTTCTCTTGGATTCAGGTAATTGTCCCCAAAGCTTTATTACGATGTAGACAGTACTTAAAAACCCAAACAAGCACATCAGCCAAAAAAATTATTACAGATGTATATTGACATGGCTGTAGGTTTCTGATCAGTCAGTTACCAGAGGAGAGTTGTTTTGTTAGTTTTATATACAATCACAAAATAGTTTGGGTTGGAAAGGATACCTTTTAAGGTGATCTAGTCCAACCTCTGTGCAATTAGCTGGGACATCTTTAACTAGGTAAAGTTGCTCAGGGCCCCATCCAACCTGACCTTGAATGTTTCCAGAGATGGGGCATCCATCACCTCCCTTGATAAACTGTGCCAGTGTTTCACCACAAACTTCAGATTTGTACTGTTTCACCTTCAGTGGTAGGGTGCTAGTGATGTTATATTTTGGCACTATGGGTAATGAAATTCCTTCCAGTGTCCTGTACTTCTTAAAAGTGCATCTGAATTCCTGTTACCTGAATACAGATGAATCATAGAAGTTTGGACCTGTAACATGAAGCAAGATCTGCAATAAAAGCAACAAAATTGCTGCTAATCTTACAATTAATTATTTCTCAGGTTTCAAGTCTGATAGTATTATGAGTCTTCACTTCTATAAAAAAGAGGCTGCAGTCTATTGGCTTAAAAATTATAACCTATTTCCATAATTGCAGTGGGGTTTTGTTTCATTTTTTTGTCTTTTTGGTTGCATTTGGGAGTGAGGAAGAGGTAGAATTGGAAGAGCCGGTTATAGTAAACAGATGATTTCTTAGGTTTAAATGGTTCTTCAGTCTGTCTAGTACCTTCTGAATTTTTTTATTTGGATTTGGCAAAGCACAAAAATTCAAAACATAATTAGCTCTTGGTGCATTACTACCAAGAGGAACACAGGATCTGCTTTTAATTAGAACAGGAAATATTTCTCATATTGGGAGTTCTCTCTTAGTTGTAGTCTACCTAAGAGGAGACAGATAATTATTACAAATGCAATTGTTAAGTGTTGCTGGAGGGGGTGGGACATGGACCTAAAGCCCCCAAACTCAAACATTTCTTGTATCTTGGCTTTGGAAAATGAGAAAAAAAGTTGTTAGAATTATAACAAATTTTATTTAAGGATAAAGTTTGTTGGATTTTTAGTTATGTGTCTTATTATTTAAGGAAGCAAACTTTCAGTGAGTTACTCCTGAACAGCCTTGCAAAAGATGGGACTTTCCATTTGTTTTGGTTATTTTGAAGTATGAGATATGTTCAAGTATTTTGTATTTAGAAATAATCTAGATGTGATTGAAAGTACAGTCAGTCACATTTTTTTCATTCTCTTAAAGGTGGCCTTGGAGGTTTGGCAGGCCTGAGTAGCCTGGGCTTAAATACTTCAAACTTCTCCGAGTTGCAAAGTCAGATGCAACGACAACTTATGTCCAATCCGGAAATGATGGTTCAGATAATGGAGAATCCGTTTGTCCAGAGCATGCTTTCAAATCCCGACCTGATGAGGCAGTTAATTTTGGCTAACCCTCAAATGCAGCAACTGATACAGAGAAATCCAGAAATCAGTCACATGCTGAATAATCCAGATCTAATGAGACAGGTATGTAGAAAGATCTATTAATTCATGACTTGTGATTCTGCTATTACTGTAAACAACGGAGCAGGAGTTGGACGTACTTAGTGGAGTGTAGACATTCTTGAAGTACTTAATCTTATTTAAAATCCATAAAAGGTTGCCATAGACAACCAGTGTCTACATTTCTTGTTGTTAATGTCCAAAATAGACTGATACTTCAGAAAATCTGCAGCATAGTTTCTGAAAGTCATTGAATGCTGTGTAGCTATGTTTTTTGAAAAGCTAGAACTAGATGTGGCTATCTGCTCTTGAAACCTGTAGTCTAGCCCGCAATTTTACCGTAAGTAGTAATTCTCCATATTTTCATTGTGTCTCACTGTGGGTACTTATAAATGCTTTCTAAATTAACAGATAAATAAGATATGTTGTGTAGCAAAATGTATCAAAGTCCATGCTTTTGAAATTGTATGTATTTATTCTGGATTTCATACTATAGGCTGCCTGCTGTAGTGATGTTAGTAAGAGTTATGGTAGAATGCTGGCTAAATACTGAACAGCCTTGAATTTTGTTGTCTCACATTGAGCTGGCAGGTTGATTCAGTTTTAATCATAATTTTAAACTGGGTTAGACAGTGATGACTGAGATACTGCCAAATGCTGACGTTTTCACTTTAGAATGGATTTCTTATTAATACAGATTAAACGTTCCACTTCTCTAGACACTAGAACTTGCTAGAAATCCTGCAATGATGCAGGAAATTATGCGAAACCAGGACCGAGCCTTGAGCAACCTTGAAAGTATACCAGGGGGATATAATGCTTTGCGGCGTATGTACACAGACATTCAGGAGCCAATACTGAATGCAGCACAGGAGCAGGTGAGAAAAGATTACAAATGACACAGAAAGGAATTTTTTTTTTTTTTAATGAAAGAATTTAAGTAATTCAAATTTCAAGATGTTTACTTGACAAAACAATGCTTGAAACTTGAAGTTGCAATGGAGCCTTTTACGCTTGAGAGGAAAGAGCTTTAAAAATCCTGTGTTCTTCTGAGCCTAAAGAAATACAGCTATCACTTTGTGTGATTGAGAAGCTATTTTAAAGTTAATAGATTTGTTTGTTACCTAATTTTTAATTCCTTCAATTTGTTGCCTTTAGCTTTAGAAGTCCAGTAAAAAATCCTTTTAAGGGTGTGTTTAGTACCTTTTAACTAAAGTTGAGAAGAATAAAAGACCTTGAAGTCAGAAACCAGTATGCAAGGCATAATTTTACTGTGATCAAAATACAGTGCAGTAGCAACACTACTTTCAAGAAAAAATGTGATTTAATTTTTGGGGGGTCCTAGTATTTCTCAGTGTTAGTCTTTTCACAATATTTACATTTAATTACTGTAGAATGGTGAGTATAACTGATTAAGAGCCATAAACGTTTATTTTGATGTATGATTTAGAAATTTGTAGATGATAAGCGTTTGCTTTCCTTTGTAGTTTGGAGGTAACCCATTTGCTTCTTTAGTAAGCAATGCATCAGCAGGAGGGGACAATCAGCCATCTCGTACAGAAAATAGAGATCCTCTGCCAAATCCATGGGCTCCTCAGTCCAGCTCACAGAGTTCCACAGCAAATACTGGCACTAGTGGTGAGAGCAGTGGCAGCAGTAATGTTGAAAATAACACTTCTGGCTCTACGGGACAGAGCTCAACTGGACCGAATTTGGGACCTGGGCTTGGAGGTGTGTTTGTTACTGTAGCTGTATATATATTGCAGCTGTATATATTTGCACATACTTGCAAACTTGCTGAAATGATTCTTTCATTAGGAAGAGGGGTTTTCATTTACTTTTTATTGCTATTTATTTTTCTAGAACATTACACTTTTATCAAAGTTGTCTGAAGAAAAATAGAAAAAATAAAAAAATATGAAAAATAATTTGAGTGATAATAGTACTTGTATACTGCCTTAAAATTACAAAGGTAACAAATCTGTAGATGAATTGCAGTATTTTTTCTGTTCTGAAAATGTTAATGACCCAAGTCATTAATAAGGCAAATGGGAAAACAGCTAATAGTGTGTGTTAAGTACGATGTCCATCTTAACTTATAGAGTAGATGTGTCTTTGTAAGCAGAACCACACTGAGGTAAATTTCAGGGTTTTAAACTCATGAAAACCAAGTGGTTATATTCCGGGTTTAGATAGTCTACTTTCTCTGATGGTAGTCAGGATGTTTTACTAAAGTGGCCTTTAACTTTTCTTTAAGCTGGTATGTTCAACACACCAGGAATGCAGAGCTTATTACAGCAGATAACAGAAAACCCACAACTTATGCAGAACATGTTGTCTGCACCCTACATGAGAAGCATGATGCAATCATTAAGCCAGAATCCTGATCTTGCAGTACAGGTAAATTGCATTTGGTATAGTTATATATTGTGCACATTAAAGTAAAAAATGACAAAAACCAAAAGCTGAACAATTGCCTGTGGCATATGGGCCAGTATTTAATGTTAATTCCTAACACCCTGAAATTATTACCTGCTTACTTTCAACAATTTGTTCCAGTGAGTTTCTTCAATTTGTAGTTGGATATCATGCCTGACATGCTTTTAAAATAACTTGTGGGGTTGTGTGTTTTGTACAGCCCTAAACTTGTGATATGGCATTAGAAACAGACAAAACAAGTGCTTTGGTTATAAATTAAGGTAGAGCTAACAGTAAATAAATACCCCCTCTAGTTTGGGAGAAATGAAGGGAGGGGACTTGGTGCCATATCTAAATATTACTCTGGTCATGATTCCGAATGGTGTTGTAGAAGTGCTTTCAATTTTTATTTAAAGTGGTAATATTGAAAGTCAAATTCTGAACTGAGATTGAAAAAATACTTTCTCTTCTGTGTTAAACTCATTTGGAAATATCCTTGACTTCAGGTGATATTTACAGCAAAGCTATTAATTAGATTTGTAGTGGAGGCTGAACAGAAAAGGATTTTCTTGTAATACTTGGCAAGACTGCCTCATTTGTATCTGGAAATCCATTCACTTACAAGAAAACAAAACAAAACAAAACACCACAATGAAGCAAAAGTGAAACAAACTAAAAAAAAAAAAAAAAAAAAAAAAAAAAAAAAAAAAAAAAAAGACAAACACCGCCAGAAAGTTTTGGCCAAAGGAGTAGATGATTATTATTCTGTGTATTCTGTGAGGTAATTTTCAGAGACTATTATTGTATTATCAGTAGTTGATTTTAAACCTCCAGTGGTTTTTACTGCTTGATCTTTGAAGTTAAATATTTTTGTCCTATAGATGATGTTGAATAATCCTTTATTTGTTGGAAATCCTCAACTTCAGGAACAAATGAGACAACAACTTCCAACTTTTCTTCAGCAAGTAAGATGAGATAATAGCTCTTAATAAAGGTCTTCAAGTCAATGAGCAATATTTTTAGTAAACTGGTGCCTGTCTTTGATTTGGCTAATAGCTAGATTCTGTAATATATTCTCATTAGCTTTAGATACTAAGTTAGATTGTCCCTTGATAATATTCTTGCTATTGTCTCCATCTCTTTCAAAAATTAAACCTGACTGTTGTTTATGACTAGCACAACCACTAAGATTTGTTCTTGCTTCTTTGCTTAGAAGGAATAAATGCTCTTACTGCAAACCAGCCAGAAAACACTGTTTGTGACAAGATTTGTTTCACAAATTAAAAAGAATAGTAGTTTTTACACTACTAGTTAAAGTATGCTTTTCTCATGCTTTTTCAAAACGGCCATAAATATCCAGAAAAGAGGTCCTAGAGCATGTCTTGAAAGACCCAAGTCATGAACTAATTTAAAAGAAGTGGATTCTGAAGTCTTCCCTGGATAGATTGCTCTACCACTGTCTTCCACTCATATCAACATTATGTTTGCAGCCCAGGAGTCTGCTTGGTATTAGTTGCCACAGTGTGTAGCAGTACTGTGTTCCCTAAATAGAAGTAAGCAAGATTTTTGTGGGAATTGAAAATCTAATCCACTGCATGAGTTCTGTCATTAGACAGTCCTTGCAAATCAATGTAAGTATGCATTGCCAAGACCTGACTGTACACAGGTTTTATGAGTAAAATAATGAGCACATACATGAATTACAGTTTCATTTTCAGTGTTCAGAAGATACTGTTTATATTGTTTAAACCACATGAATGGCTGTGTTGGTTAGTATTACCACTGCTTTGTAATGACTCAGTATTATCTGAGGAGCTAGTACCACATTTATGTTTTGAAATCTGTGAGTAATTGGTAATTAATGAAGGCACAGGTATCTGTTTCCTTTGTGTATTTCATTCTGTTATTATCACCTTGGAATTTATCTGCACAAATAGTTCTCTCTTGTATTCACTGTCTAAAGTTAGATGACTAACAGCAATAGCAGGTGAGGTGTGGAGAAACATCTGGATATTCTCAGAATGTTGGTAATAGTTCAAATTGTGTTTTCTTGCTTATCTGTGTTTATATTACGGGATTGGGAGACAGAAACCTGCATATGGAATCTGCATAATGGAAGGCATCTTTTGCAATTAAGGGCAATTGCCCAGCAGAACTAGGGAAGAATGGTTGCTACTGGAAGTAATAACATTAATAGAGATGAGATCCAGGTCACCTAAGTGCTCTAAGAATTGTTGGGCCACCATTTATGTAATCATAGCTTCAAACATCAGACAGTAAGTCATGATTTAAATATTTTTATAAAGTAGTTGCAGCAGCTTTCTTTGGAGACCGCAAAATGTTTACCTCTTTAAATCTGAGTAATCTTCATCTACTATACATTTAGTTATTCTTTGACTTTTAGCCTTCATGAAGATAAAAGTCCAAGAGATTAATGGAGAATATTAATTGCTCTTCTGAAGTCTCTTTAGGCACTCAGATCAGAGTTCTTCATGTTCTATTTCTGCAGTTCTGCTCTGCACTACAGGAAGTTTCACCTTAATCTGTGATTTCTGCATGAACCAAATGTGTTTTTTCAGCAAAAGTAATCTGGTCTAGTTTCCAGGGGAAAGCTGCTAATCCTATCTGCTCTTTAGTCTGATTACCAAAACTGTGTTATTTGTAACTGAAACATTACTTTTCACTTACCTGTTGCATCTCTATGCAAAGATGAGCATAAGCCACTGGTTTTAATTTTGTGTCTAAAATAATGAGGGGTTTGGATGTTTTGTTTCAGAAATGAGAAGGATTTGCCTTCTAAATTCCTTGATGATGTGAAAGCCAAGTTGCAATTGAAGTCACAGTAGACTGAGAACCCTTGAGTATTATACATTTGCTTGCTGGTATATTTTGCAGTGTGTTTGTTTACATTTCAGGCTGTAAGAGCACTACAGATAAGAAAATATGTACAAAGAGTCACAATCAAATTGCTGTGATCTGAAATTAGCTAGGAAAAAGGAACTTAGTACTTTTTCTTAGGTATTTATTGGTCAGGTTTTATCGTGTTCAGCATTGTTGCTTAGTAGTAGTATGATACAGGAGACTAATTCTAGAATAATGTACTAATACAGTCTTATGGCCTTGAAAGATTGAGATCTATAATGAAAAATACTTCTTGTATAATTCTCATTTGAAAGGCTTTTTCTACATCTAGAGAGTTAATTGACCACCTTCTATGGAGGTTTTCTCACAGAAGAAAAAAATAACTGAAGGATTTCCTGTAATATTCAACTACAAAATCAAAAGCCAAGTTCTGAAATTATGTCAGATTCTCTAAGGCACCTAGCAATAAAAATTACCTTGGAACATCTACATATAATGAAGAGTTTTTCTCCTTCTCCTAGATGCAGAATCCTGACACGTTATCAGCTATGTCAAACCCCAGAGCAATGCAGGCTCTGCTACAGATTCAGCAGGGCTTGCAGACATTAGCAACAGAAGCACCGGGGCTTATACCAGGGTAAGAATTGATCTTACAAATTTGGACAAGAAGTTTTCCCTTGTGTTCATTCTTTTTAGATTTAGAAATTTATACAGTCTTTATTAAAGATTCATCCTCTTGCCTTTTTTAATTTAACTAAACTTGTTTTAGAATCTGTCAGATTTGAGTGCTGTGCAATTCTAAGCAGTGGTAACTCTCGTCTTTGTCTCAGTACTTTACTCAAGTTGTTATCCTCTCTTTGACAGAATTTGTACCCACTAATTAATGAGACAAACTAGTGCTTATTATTCAAGTGGTGTATTTCTTTTTCTGTAATTTATACAGATTTAATCCTGGTTTGGGTGGAGGGGGAAGCAGTGGAGCTCCTACAGCGTCCACTGTACCTAGTTCTGTTTCCACTGAAAATACAAGTCCAGCTTCAGGAACTGCTGAACCTGGTCACCAGCAGTTTGTCCACCAGATGTTGCAGGCACTTGCTGGTGCAAATGCTCAGGTAAAGTACATCATTATATTCTAGATATTTTTACTTCTATTCTTAATTGTAAAACAATGGAAAGAAGACAAATAGTTGAGGGGAGAGCCCGCTGGATGCTTCTGGTCAAAGGTCAGTAGAGGAGGCTTAAAAGTGCTATTGCAGCTGTGCAAGTAAATACTGAAAAAATATCCTCTGTCCTGATTAAAAACTTGCTTCTGATGGCATACCATTGAGACAGTGCAGAATTTTGCCATGAGTTAGTATAAACAGGATCTTCCTATAATAAAGCACAGCTACCAGTTTGCCTTAGACTCAAGCTTTCTAACAATCAGAATTTTGGTAATTTTAGTCAACAAATACTTGGGAGTGTTACAGAAGAGGTAATCTTTATGATGAGGAAAAGTAAAGCCTGTGATGTTCAAGATTCATGACAACATAATCTTTGCTGTTCCACATTGCTAGGTTGAACTCTGTTTTGTTTTAAAAGAACAGCTATATGCATATATTTTAGAAACTGTTCATGGGACATACATGTACTCAATTTAATTTGAATCCTCCTCTATCAAACAGTCAGTTTTTCCTGGAGTTCAGGAATGTTATATGAGTGTAGATAATTCGATGGTGCTGACTTGTTAAAAAAAAATTCTTCAGTTGATAATTGAATTTGTATGAATATATTTTTTGGAACTTGAAAAAGGTGTAGTCAAAAATAAGAAAAGACAGAGTGGTGCGGAACCCACCTATGTTTAAACCATGTATTTTGCTAAATATGTATTATGCTTTTATAGCTTGAAATTTTATTCTTAGCAGTTACAAAATCCAGAAGTTCGATTTCAGCAACAACTGGAACAGCTGAGCGCAATGGGCTTTCTGAACCGTGAAGCAAATTTACAAGCACTAATAGCAACAGGAGGAGACATCAATGCAGCTATTGAAAGGCTGCTTGGCTCTCAGCCTTCATAGCAATGTTTCTTTTAACGTGAAAAAATGTAATTTATTTTTGATAACAGCTCTTTAATCTTTCAAATTGCTTTATTTCATTCTGACTCTTGGGATTGTCTTGTTATAACTAAAACCAGTCTGATGCATTTGAAGGTGAAGTGCAGTAGTTTTCTTCAGACAGTGGGAATCAATGCATTTTCACTTTTGAGTGCATCAATTCTTTTGTTCAGCATTATTTGTGATTTTTTTGAAAACCATATCAGCTTTCACAGTTGGATGAACTAGTTTTGTCTGACCTAAAAATGGCCAATTTATTTACTGCTAAAACAGTATCCTTCAGTAGTAATTTATGTAGATTACACATTAAAAAGGAAACAAATTAATTGAAGCTGTGGATACCAATACTGCTTATGGTAATTTTGGCATGTTTTCTTTTTTCTCAAGTAGCAAAATGCTGGAAGATTTATACCACTTGAGTAATCTACCATCATTTGCTTTAATTTGTATAAAGTATAAACACAATATCTACAACAGAGACAGCTCATTTCTAGAGATTTGCACAGTACAGTAGAGTGAAATTTTAAGTAATGAAAAAACAAACAAACAAGAAACCCCAAAACAACAACAAAACCCACCAAATAACCAGCCAAAAAAACCCAAAAAACAACCCCCCCCCCAAACAAACCAAAAAAACAAAAAATCACAAAACAAACAAAACAAAAAAACCCAAAACAAAACCAGGAAAAAAAGTCATAGGACTTTAATTTGGTGTATAATTGCCCAGGATCTTTGCTAACTATCTGAGAAAAAATGCTTAAGCAACTTCAGTTAAAATATACTAGAATTACTGGTTCTGGTTATCCGTTTACACATTTAACTGTACAGAAATTTGCATTATAACATTATCTCAATATTTACAGATTAACTGTAAATTACTTTGGTCATTGTCCAAATTAAAGAGCCACGGCCTTGTGCTCTGGAATTGCTTCTATGGCTATTTGGCTTGTTCCACTAAGATTTTAACATGTATTCTGATTTGTAATTGGACAAATTACTTCTATTCATGGTCATGTGATACTCTAATTACTTTTAACCACCAAGTAAAAAAATACTGTATAGCTTTTGAGTTTCTCTTGGTAGTTATTTCTCTTGTGCACAGGTAATAAATGAATTAAAAAATCTTTAAGCATCTTGTTTCGGTGTGTTTGCAGTTGATCATAATCGAAAAACTGAGATAACAGTCTGTCTTGAAAGCATTTGAGTGAGCTCAAGCTCTGGCAATACTTACCTGCTCTGTGCTAAAACTAGTAAACAACTCCTGCGGTGTGAGGTGGAAGGAGGAGGGTAAGAGATGGATGATGTTGAAGACTTCTAGCTTGGATGAAGTGGGGATAGCAGAACAAAAGTTGAAATGAGTCTGCTTTTTATTGCTCTTTTGTGTCAGCTTAATGGACTTGTGCACCTTCAGGTTCCTTTGATATTCTCAAACCTGATCTTCTGCATAGGGCAGTTCTTCATTTTCCCAATCCCTGTTCTCACCTTCTGCAACTTGGGCAGCGTGGCTGGAGCACTTGCCAGTGAAGGGAACAGACTGGGTATCAGAAAGTGGGTGCTGAGCCACTGTACTGTGCATCATTTGTTTCTCTTGGGTTTTGCTTCTCTCTCATTACTGCTAACAGCAATGACTATAATTTCATTTCCCTGGCTGTTTGGACAATTTCTCTGTATTACTCCCAGGCTATTTTTCCCTCTTTCCATGCCCTGTAAGCTACCTCTTTGTGTTTTAAATTTGTCCAGGGGCTCCTTGTTCATCCATAGAGGGCTCCTGACATTCTTTTCTAATTTCCTCTTTGTTGGAATGCATTCATCTTGAATCTTAAGGAAACAATCCTTGAATGTCATCCAGCCCTCTACACTCAAGGCTCTGTCCCATGGTATTCTACCTCTATCCTCCAAGAGGCCAAATGCAGCTCTCCTGAAGTCCAGCGTAGTCATCTTGCTTCTCACTCTCCTTGTTGCCCCAAGGGTCTCAGTCTCCACTGTTTCAAGGTCACTGCAGCCCAGCCTGCCCTTGGGCTCCATATTCCTCACCAGCTCCTTGGTGCTGAGAACAAGATCGAGCCTAGCACCACTCCTCTTGGCTCCTTTATCTGCTGGAGAAAGCAGTTGTCATCAGTGAACCTCCTGGACTACATGTGCTTACTGTCCTGAGCCTCCAACAGGCTGTCACAACTTGGAAGTGTGTGTGATGTTTCTTGTAAATTCTCATCTGTCTCAACAAGGTCCACATGTCTATACGGTAGCCTTAACTCCAGCAGTTAGCCCACTATTTAGCTGTAAAAGTATTAGCTAAGAAGCTCTTCAACTCCTACAAAAAACTTTCAAACTAGCTCCCAAATCTCACAGTAAACTTCAGATGTTCAGTAAATGGTAGAATATGATTGCTGGGACAAAACAGGAGAGAATACATGGAAAAGAGAGAGAGAGAGAAAAAAGTCAGTCCTTAGATCCTGCATTGGTCCTGCTGCTGTGGATGGTCTGGATCTGGAGTTGACAGAGAATGCTGAGGACCAATCCCCTTTTATGGTTTGCCTGGTATATGCCTCTCATGTAAAATAGATTTTTTTTTTGTGCCATTCTTGCTGTATTGTTCACATGTGCACAGTCAGTTATTTAGAGCCCTCCAGGAAATGAGGGAGTTAGTGGACTGTGGTATCGTGGAGCCCCATTTAGTGAGGTGTCTGGAACTTGACCACTAAGCATGAGTCTCAAGGCAGACTTGGAAGCTTAACAACTTAGGAAGGAAAAGGAAGTTGGCTCAGAAAACACTGACTGCCCCATCTCTGTAGGACCCTCTCAATCCAATCAACACTTTCCTGTTGCAACAGTCAGAATATTTGAGCCAAGATATACTTAAGGTGCTTATGCCTGGTCCTCCAAATGGCTGTTGTGGTGGTTGGAATTCCACATGAGGACCAGGGCTTGTGAATTTGAGGCTTTTCTTCTCTGCCTGTGGAGGGCTTCATTGGTTCGGCCTTCCTGGTAAGGTGGCCTGTAGCAGGTCTCCACTATGAAATTACCTGTGCTTGCCCTCCCTTTAGTCCTCACCCATAAGCTCTTAAGTTAGCTCCTCATCTATTCCAGGTGGAGCTCCATGCACTCCAGATGGTCACTGACGGAGAGTCTGACACCTCTTCCTCATCTCCCCTTCCTGTCCTTCATGAAGAGACTGTATCCTTTCATTCCAACACTCCAGTCATAGGAGTTGCCACCATGTTTCCATGATGCCAGTAAGATCTTAGAACTGCAAGCATGCATATATCTCTATTTTATTCCCTGTGCTGGATGTGTTAGCATAGAGGCATTTAAGTTGGGCCCCCCAGTGAAAATTACTTTCTCTCTGGAGTGGCTGGAATCCCTTTGTCCTGCCCTCCAGGTGTTCTCCTGCTGACCTGCAATCCCTCTCCAGACTCTGGATGTCTCGCTGGCTCTGGCACCTATCTGATATAAATAGGATGGCAAGTCATCCCACACCTTATCAGTGTTAAAAAGGATGATACCTCCCTCCTCCCAATCATAAATTGTTTAAAGCTGTATCAATGACTCCTGCTAACCCTTGACCAAAGACTCTCTTCTTTTGAGAGAGGTGATGCTTCTGATCCCAGCAAGAATGGTGCTGTCTTAGCTATCCCATTGTCAAACAACCCAAAATTTTGGCAGTGACATAAGCATCAGAGCGACATGTTAAGAGACTTGACCCGTTTCTTTCCATCACTACCTGCACATGGAAGAATGGAGGGAAAAGTAACTTGTGCCAAGTTACTCTCTCACCAATTGTCCCAAGGCCTTCAAGTCTCTTTTGATGGTCTTTGGACTGACTAATGTTGTGACTTCATCACCACTCATGGAGGATCAGCAGTGGGTAGTAGTCTGAGCCCTGTACCAGGCTGGGAAATTGCTTGGTGACGTCCTTAACCTTGACCCCAGGGGTGCAGCAAACTTCCTTGAGGGGAATATTCTTCCAGCATATTGGACCTTCCACTCCCCTTACAAGGGAACCATCTACCACTACCACCATTATTTTCTTCCTCATGGAACTGATCTTGTTATGAGCTGTAGGCCTGTCTGCCCTTGACAACACCTTTGGTGGAGAGGGACTTTCATCCTCATCATCCATTGCATGACTTTCCTTATCTCTAAATATTGTACAGGGAGGCACCTAAAGGGAGGGTGAGATGGGCAAGGAGGCATCTTGCCTGTTGTCCCAAGCAAGGACTTGCCTCTGTTCGTCATTTCATTCTGACCTTCAGGCAGAGAGAGGTTCCAGGACCCTCTGATAAGAAAGGATAGAAAGCAAGTAGTTTCTGTAGAATAATCTCTATTTTTTACAGTTATTTTCACAGTGACTAGTAGGATCTCCAAAGAAACTTACTTAAGTTTGTCTTACTGGGACCTTCAGTTAAAAAAAGTTAAGACTCCCTCATTATTCAATAGGCAGACCTTTTTGAGAATACAGTCCATGACATCCAAAAAGTCTGTCAGATGGAAGGGCAAGGGTGATGTGGAGAACAGTTTTTACCGAGACACTAAATCAAAGAATCTAACTAGCACAAATACTTTCTTGAGACATCATTTAGCTCACCCTTTTTAAGCATTTCTGTTGCATGCTACAAACTAAGAGACAATACATTTGAAGTAAAATTTCATTGCAATTCAGCAAGAGATGAAGTTTGACCTAAATTCTATACTGAGCCTTCAGCTAAGCTTACTTCTTGAAGTATCATCAATATTTATCAGTAACTATTGTCAACTAAACTAGCTTTCTGATAAGTAGTGGTAAAAACACTGAGCTGTTTTTTAATAGAAGTTTTAGTTTTGTCGGAAAATATAGCAAGCAGAACTTGCTTTATAGATAGGATAGACTTTTTATTTCATTTTCATGATGAAAGAAAACCCACACTTACTTATTTAGGATTATGTTACAATGTTTCTATTTGTTCACCCCTCCTCACTTCTCCCCCTTGCCCCTTTTTCTCTCTTCTTTAAAATTCTCTTCAGAGTTATCATCTACCTCTTCTTTCAGATGAGCATTTAGATAACTTGTATTTGAAATCTGCAGCTTGCATTTTGGACCAGAAGGGCATGTGTGCCTGAAGGTCATCTCTTCGTTTTCCTGCTTTCTTCTTTTCCTCTGCTGTGGACTGTGACAGGTCACAGTCTTCAAAACTGCCTTGCCTGATCATCAAACTCCTGCTAGAAAAAATTATGCCAAAACTAAAAAATCTAAAAGTTATGATAATATGAACAGAGAAATATCATTTAAAAGACTTAAAATGTGTGCATTTTCTACTGGGAATACGAGTGCAAGATGGCTAGTTTTGTAAAGGATGTGGTCTGCCTAATTCTCTTCTTGGTTCAGTGATTGCATGTACTGGGTTGACCCTGGCTGGATACCAGGCACTCAGGAGACCCACTGTATCCCTTCCTTCTGCAGCTGGATTGAGGACAGAAAATATAAAAAAAACGGTTCATGGGTTGAGATAAGGACTGAGAGAGACTTATCAAATACTGTTATGGGAAGAACAGGCTGGAATTAGAGATATTGAATTTATTAGTAACAAAATCAGAGCAGGATAATGAGGAGTAAAAACAGACATTCCCCCTACTCCTCCCTCCTTCCTAGTTCTACCTCCTATGCCCCATCAGTGCAGCGAGATGGCGAATGGGAGTTATGGTCAGTTCATTACAAGTTTTTTCTGCTGCTGCTTGGGGAGAGGAGTTGTTTCCCTGCTCCAGTGTGGGGACCCTACCATGGGAGATAGTTCTCCATGAACTCCTCCAACATCTCATGGGCAACAGTTCTCCGCAAACTGCTGCAACGTGGGTCACTGTCCATGGGGTGCAGTCCTTGAAGGACAGGCTGCTCCCTGCAGCATGGGTCCCTGACAGGATCATATCCTACAGGAAACCTGCTCCAGCATGGGCTCTCTCCACAGGTGTGCAGGTCCCTGCCAGGACCCTGCTCCAGCACAGGTTTCCCACGGGTGACAGCCTCCTCTCAGGCATCCACCTGTACCAGTGTGGGGCTCCTCCACAAGATGCAGTTGGATCTCTGCATCCCCATGGACCTCCATGGGCTGCAGGGGCTTCACCATGGTTTGCACCACAGGCTGCAGGGGAATCTCAGCTCTGCTGCGTGGAGCAGCTCCTCCCTCTCTCTCTTTCTGCACTGACCTTGGTGTCTGCAGAGTTGTTCCTCCCACGTGTTCTCACCCTGTACTTTTTTGGCTGCAGCTACAGCTGTGCAATCACAGGTTTTTTCCCCCTTCTAATTCTGTTATCACAGGAGTGTTACCACCATTTCTGATTGGCCTGGCCTTGGCCAGTGGCACATCTGTCTGGGAGCCAGCTGGGATTGGTTCTACAGGGGATAGAGGAAGCTTCCAGCAGCTTCTCACAGAAGCCATTCCTGTAGCCAACACCCCCCCGCCCCCAATACCACAACCTGACATAATAAAATAAATATGGTTAATAAACCCCCTCTGCCACATACCAATTTATAGTTGAGGTGGCAGGCAGCTAGTCTGTTCCTTTGCCTGTATAGATAACTTGTGCAGTTTGGGATTTCATTTTTATTTCCTCATTTTAACACTGAAAAAAGTTTATACTGTAGTAGGTACCATATTTACACAGCATGTCACTAACTGTGCTTAGCACAAATTTGTGAGGATGTATAGTGCATATACCTTGCATAGATAATTTGTGCTTGGAGATAAGAAAGCAATTTCTAACTCCAGGTGTTTTGACCTCAGTTTTTGCTGCATTTGCTAAATACATTTCAAAATATACACAAAGCACTTACATCCAGATGAGCTGTACTAAATATTAATAGCCTGCCTGAATATGACATCCATAGAATAGTGGTATTAGTTTAAAAACAAAAACAAAACCAAAAAATAAACCTTCACAACAACAACAACAAAAACCAACTAAACCAAAATCAAGTAAATGAATTGTAGGATTGTGTTTGGGCAGGGATTGTTCTGCTACCCTTTTCTTCCACTGCACATGTGCACAGCTTGATTAAAATCTGAGAGTAGTTTTATGTGGTTAGTATTGGGATAATTCACATTTTTAACCTATTAATTTATAATGCACTGAATGTAAGTGAACAGAAGTAATGCTTTGTTGTCTTTCAGAATAGCAGGTAACAGACAACTGATTAGGTTGACAACAACCTTCTTTGCAATATCTTTTAAGTAAAAGCAAATTGCAGATATATTAAAAGGGTAAGGGAAGGAACTATTCCCAACATAGAAGCAAAGACTGAGAAATAACCTGACCTAATTTGAAGAAGCATGAACTGCCTGTAAGTAGAAACATACTACTATGTTTAGAAGCCTTCCAAAATCCAAGCTGCTTACATAAAACTCTCTGAAAGAGAACTTCTTTTAACTCATGAGTACGATTTTCTTTTGGTGAAGTCACTTTGTGAATATTCTATAAATGCGGACAAGTAGATCTGAAAATCAGTCTGGCTGGCTCAGAACTCACACTTAAAAATGTCCCTTTATAAAAAAATATTTAGATGTCTGATTGTATCTCTGTGTGACAGGATGCAGCTGCTGTAGAGTGTCTTGATCTAGCTTTATCGTCTGTGAAAGAAGTAAGCATAAATCTGTATTTAATAATGGGTACATCAGTCAACTGTTTGTAAAACTGTATTGGAAAAGATGAAAACCTCGTTACAGCAGAGTGCCACAAGAGGGTGCTGTGTCTGTGATTTTCACAGCTACAAAATTTGTACAGGTCTGACAAGTCACTTGGTCTGAAATGGGTCTCTGAAATTTGAGGGCTATTAAGAAGCATACAGATGTCTCTATCCTTTGCACTTAACTTTGCCTCTGTATCTTAAACTTGCATCCTAGCTCTTGGAACAAACAGGCTCTGAGGTGAGAGCACCCTGTAGTGTACAGCAACAAAACTGGTAACTGCCTAGCATTCTCCCTTCAGGTCACTAATAAACAGGAAAACATTTCTGGTGTAGGTTGATGCCTAAAATCCCAACTCTGTCTCTAAAAATTGCTGCTTTCGCTAAGATAATGCCCATTTATTGCACTAATTTAAGCACAGTAGTTTGACTAGTAAACCACAAAGCCCTTACTATTCTCATACATAGGGGGAACCATGACTAATGTTTTTCAACTACTTACTCAGGTAAAAATTACACTAAAGATGCTTTCAAACATGAGGCGTTCTTCTACAGAAGTTCATCCATCATCCCAGGAATTAAAAAAAATGCATGACACACTAAAAATAATCCATGTGTGACAGCACATGGAGATGTCTCCATTCAGACAAGACTCAAATCTTTCTTACAGAAACTATCTGAATTTTTCATAACATTAAGCTGAAAAGGCATGTCTTCTATAGCACAACATGACGTACTTTTCAAAAAACACTTTGGTGGTAAAAAAAGGACTTTAACCTTAAATTCTGTGAGCTAGGTGACTGATTGGGCATGTGGAATTTTCTTCTCATGTTCATCAAAAAAGATAAGAAAAATATGTATTAGGAAAAGTTTGATCAAAAGCTTTAGAACAGTTGCATTGACATGCACTGAGGTGCCCACCAGCATTGGGAAGCAAAGGAGAAAGTCCAACTGCAAAAGAGTAAAGTTTTCAAAAAGAAGGAAATGTCTATCAACCTTGCATTCAGTACCTTAAATCACTGGTTGACTCACACTCATCTGTGATTTGTACACTTTGTACATGAAAGCTCTAAGTTCAGAGCCAGTATGATACAACTTATGCTTTATTTCTAAAGCTTTCCATTCAATTAGATTTTGTATATTCCATCACCACCACCACCACCACCTTTTTTTCTCACATTTTCCAGCTTGGTGGTCAATACATACAGTAATAGATCAGAAAAGTTCTCATGAAGTCATCAGTGCTCTGGTGAGGTCAACAAGGATACAAACACATACAACTTGATGAAAATTTGGCTGTGAGACAGGGTAGTGTCACGTATGGAACTTCATTATGCATGTTTCTGCCTCTTCTAGGAAAATTACATAATTTTTAACAAAGCTGTAAATTATTTAATCTTATAATAGCAATATGCCCATCTCAGTGTCTGACAGAGTAAATATTAAAATTAAGAAAATAAATTATTCTGTGTGACCCTTGCCAGAATTCTCAAAAGCAGGCTCTTAGTAAAATAAGAATTTTAACTTCACAGAGTGAATGGCTTAAAAAGTTAACAGTTCTTGCTAATTACATCTTATATACAGAGCCATGATAAAACCGAGTAGTAAACCAGCTCCTAAAAATAAGTTGGTTTGATTTAATAATAAATTTAATAATTAAAATCCTGTCTCATAGCCTTGCTATTGTTCAGGAAATTTCTGTATGTGTCATTCAGAAAATTACTCCAGCAAAGCCTCACCCTGAAGAATGGCGCTCTCAATCTCTAGCACTATTTCTGGGAGAGGTTTTTCTAGACTGATAGTAATGAAGTTTTCTGGTGCACTAGGTGGCTCTAGAGTATCAAACTGAGACTTGAGAAGTTCAAGTGGCATAAAATGACCTCTCCGCTTCTCCAGGCGGCCAGCAATGATGTCCATAGGTCCATCCAAATGAACAAAGAGGATCTTCAGTGCTGGGTTTCCTCCTGGTTGCTCTGGCTGGTTGCTTTCAATTGCAGATGCTCCTCTAATTAACACCTGCCTGTACATCTTCTTCAGTGCAGAACAGGCCAGAATTGTATCTTGTCTACATGCGTCTTCTCTATCAAAACCAAAAAAAACAACAACCAAAAAACCTTTACATATCTACATGTGGTATAACAAAAATGGCTTGTTAGTTTGCTGAACAAGGTAGACAAGCCCTAGCTCCTCAAGGCCAGCCACTGGAGTAGTGAGTGGCATTTTGATGGTGGTATTTGAGTAATTTTGACAGGATTTTGAAACCAAATTTCCAGTCCAGGTAAAGATGTGATTTGAAAGTGAGGTCAAGCTAGCCAACCTTCTGGTAAAATCTCAGTTTTAGGGACCTTGTCTATTAGCCACCATTCTTTCCTAAATTAAACTCAATTCTAGCACAAGGAAGTGTCAAGATAATTTCCTTAATTGCTGAGAACAGGAACAGTTCTAAATATCCATAGAAACACCTATGCATTATCTATAAAATTACTATAGTATTCTCTCTAAAGGTAAGTGACTGTTAAACAGTATAGACCACTGTTCTTAAATACACAGTATTTTCAACACCTGTTGTCACTGTCTCGGATTTAACTGTAATTTATGTTTCCTGCAACTCATTGGCAGCATTGCATATATGCTCACTTCAGATTAAACAAGAGATTGCAGGTCAATGAATGCTTTGCACATAGATTTTCTGCTGGTAAGGTTTCTTAAAATAAAGCATTTAACTCTGGATGTGTCTGTTCCACCAAAAAGCAAATCCAGAATTAGCTGTCTCTATGAAGAGTGAATAAAATTCCTGCTTAAGAAAATGTATTCTGTAGTAAAATTAAAATCAGGTATAAACCTATTTAAAAAAAATTTGATGGTCATCAGATTTTGGTTCAAAGGGAAGTAAGAACTTCTAATACCTACAATTATCACCTAGGTAAGTCAGTTAAAGCCCTGGCTACTAATAAGTACTAATAATTAAACATTGGCATTAGGCCTTTTTAAAATATAGTTGATTTTGTAAAGTTTCAAGAGCTGGGCAGTGGCATTGAGCTATTGCGTAACATAAAGCAATGGATCCAGCAAATCAATCCTGACAAATTTCTCAGTGAATTAACCTGTGCTCCAATGAGGTTTGCTCACCTAATGTGCACAAGCAAGTGTGAAACCTGTCTAAACAGTCCCTGCCCTCCCAACCTTTTCCTTGTTTGGGACATACTCCAGTCCCTTCATCATTGTTGGACGCTCTCCAGTATGTCCACGCCTCTCTCGTTATGAGGAGCCGAGAACTGACAGCAGTTCAGATGCGGCCTCACCAGTGCAAAAGGAGAGGGGGAAAGATCACCTTCTTTGGCGTCCTGGCAATACTTGGTCTAATATAGCTCAGGATTTTGCTGTCCTGCATTGCCAGAAGAGCACATTGCTGGCATATGTCCAACTGGGGCTGTCCTCCCTCAGGCCCTTTTCTGCTGCTTCCCAGCTGAGTGCCCCTCAGTGTCTATACCAGTGCCTGGGGTTGTTCCTTCCCAGGGGCAGGATTTTGCATTTTTAAAAGGTTCCTACCAATCCATTTCAAGGTCTGTCTGCATCAGTTACTCCTCCCATTTTGGTGTCATCTGCAAATCAGCAGAGTACACTCAAGCAAAAAAAAACAGTGTCAAACAAACTTGACACTGTATCTTAGTCAAAATAACAGTATTTTATCCTACTGTTATTGGTGTATTTTGTGGTTATGTTCTTTTTAAGTAGCTAATGTCAGGCTTATTAATAAACTGGATCCTTGAAATTAGTTTTACACAGATAGTAGGAAAATATCCATCATTGGCAACAATTTCCCACTTTATTTCTCAGGGATTAGCTCACCATCAGCAATTACTATGACAGTTTAGATTAGTAAAAATAGAATGACTTTATTACCTGCAGAATTTCTTTACACTACCACATACGTTTCTGCTTTGCAATGCAGTGGAGAAAAACACTTCTGGTACTTCTGTCTTTAGCTAAAACTTTTTTAAAATAGATATTCTCTTACCTCCTTAGTATATCATGCAATGTGCAAAGCCAAGGAATCCTGTCCTAGAAGAAAAACAAGTTAGTTAAAAATTCCTCAGAAATTAATATGAAACAATTGCTAGCGTCTCAGATATTTGACTAGAGGTAAACGTATCATTAAACTGTACAGGAAGCTCAGTTTTGAATCTTTCTTCCTATATAGATTTGCTACCACTGCCTGAAGGCTAATAAGAAGTGCCCAGCACAATATGAATAAGATGCTGTTAGTGGAATTGTACTTTTTATATTACATATCCCTGCAAGTATATCCTGGAAGTAATATTGTATGCAAGTATAGCATGTTCCTTGCAAACCTCTGAAGGACAGTCAACTTATCTCTTGCTTCTATTATACTATTCAAATGTACAGCTACAGTTGTTATTTCTTTTCCCTGATATAGTGTCATACACACACTCCATCCCCATTTTGTATCCAAGTTGAAGCTTTCAGAAACAGATCTAAATTTATTTATCTGCAATAATTATGTTTATGTCAGTAGCATTCACAAATAAATGTAACCACAACCACAGTTTCTCAAAACTTTTGCCCATTAGTTAGGCAAACATGAGTGATCGATCACATGCTTACTTAATTGGAAATTTGAAGCTGCCACAAACTTCAGTCATGCCTAATGAGCACTAAACAAGTGCTCCAATTTAATCCTTCTGTGCTGTTACTGCTGGGTGAGCACAACAAATGGACATGGACAAATGTAACAATTTTTTGTTGCTGTCATTACACAGTAACTTTGGCATTCAAGAAAGCCCTCACAATTTTGCACTTCTCATTTTTCTTAAGAGATGCTTTCCTCTTGCTGAGCACCACGCAGCAGTGATTTAGTCATTCAAGTGTGCAGTGCTGCTACAGACAATATACAGGCTTCCAACCACTAGTGGAAGATCCAGCTTTTAACCAGAATCTAGAATATTTTTCCAGTCTAAAAAAAAAAAAAAAAAGGCTTTGCAAAATTTTTCTATTATAGCTAAATTCTTAGTCTTTTTCAAAAGATCTAATTACTGCATCTTGCCCTGTTTCTAAGCTGCATATCCTTTTAGATTGATTTAATATGGTCACCACTGTATCCTTTTAGATTTATTTCATATATTCACCAGGACTGTTTAGTTTACATTCTTTGTTTAAAAGTCTGTATCTATATTCCTAAGTGTATGTTCCTCTAGAAGTAGTGGACATAAACTTTTTAATTCATCCTGATTCTGTACAGGAAAAGTGACTTTAACTGTAAAACTACTATCCTAATTGATGGCAAATGGAAAAATCCTTTTTTTTCAAGCTGTACCATTAAGCTGTTAGTCCTTTAAGCATTGCCAGCCTGTCAAGGGATGGGATTGTCCTGCTCTGCTCTGCACTGGTGTGGCCTCACCTTGAGCCCTGTGTGCTGTTTTGGGCAACACAGTGTAAGAATAATATATTATATTAGAGAGCATCCAAAGGAGGGCCTTGAGGGGAAGGTGTATGAGGAGTTGTTGAAGTCATTTGATCTGTTCAGCCCGGGGAAGAGGAGACTGAGGACAGACCTCACTACCGTTACAACTTCCTCAGGAGAAGAGGAGGGACAGGCATTGATCTTTTCTCTGTGGTGACCAGTGACAACACCTGAGGGAATGGCTTGAAGCTCTGTCGGGATGTTTACGTTGGGTATTAGAAAAAGGCCCCATCCCAGAGGGTGTTTGGGCTCCTCAGGGAAGTGGTCACAGCCCCAGCCTGACAGAGTTCCAAGGCATTTGGTCAGCGCTCTCAGGCACATGCTGCAATTCAGAATCATAGAACCATTAGGCTTGGAAAAGACCTTCAAGTTCATCAAGTCCAACCTTTGACCAAATACCACCATGCTAATTCAACCATAGCATTAAGTGTCTTCTTTGGGTTTTTTTAATCACTTCCAGGGATGCTGACTCCACCGCTTTTCTGAGCAGCCAGTTCGAATGCTTAGCCACTCTTTCAGTGATGAAATTTTTCCTAATATTCACCTTGAACCTCCCCTGGCACAACCTGCAACCATTTTTCCTTGTCCTATTCCTTGTTACCTGGGAGAAGAAGCTGACTCCCATCTCACCACAACCTCCTTTCTGATAACGTCTCCCCTGAACCTCCATTTCTCCAGGGTAAAAACACCCTCATCTCCCTCAGCCACTCCTTCCTCACAGGACTTGTGTTCCACACCCTTCAGCAGCGTTGTTCCCCTTCTCTGGACTGACTCCAGCTCCTCAATGTCCTTCCTGAATTAAGGGGCCCAGAACTGAACACAGCACTCGAGGTGTGGCATCACCAGTGTGAGGTACAAGTACAGGGGGACAAGCACTGTCCTGGTTTTGCTGGCCACACTGTTGCTAATAGAGGCCAGGATGCCACTGGCCTCCTTGGCCACCTGAGTGTGTGTGCTGGCGCATGTTGACTTGCTGCCGACCAGGCCTCCCAAGCCCTTTTCTGCTGGACAGATTTCCAGTCTTTCTGCCCCAAGCCTGTAGTCTTGCCTGGGGCTGTTGTGACCCAAGGGACCTGGCACTTCACCTTGTTGAAACTTACATGATTTGCCTCAGCCCATTGATCCAGCCTGTCAGCATCCCTCTGCAGAGCCTTCCTACCCTACAGCATAACACTTCCATCCAAATTGGTGTCACTTGCAGACTTACTGAATGCAATCAATCCCCTCCATATCATTAATAATGATGTTAATCACAGGATTGGCTGTGATGCTGATCCCTGGGAAACCCACCAGTGACTGACCATCAGCTGTAGCTTCATTCACCAACACCCTCTGGGCCTGACCACCCAGCCAGTTTTTAACCAGCGAAACAGTGCACTTATCCTGGACATGTGAAGCCAGTTTCTCAAGGTGGATGCTTTGGGAAATGGCATCAAAGGCTTTACTAAAATCCAGGCAGACAATATTGACAGCCTTTCCCTCATCCACTAGTTTACCTGGATATAGAAGGAGGTAAAGTTACCTTTCCCAAACCTCTGCTGGCTGGGCCTGATGCACTGGTTGTCCTGCACATGCCATGTGACATCCTCAATCTGTTCCATAACCGTCCCTGACACTGAGACCAGACTTACAAGCATGCAGCTCCCTGGATCCTCCGTCCAAACCTTTCTGTAGATGGGCCACATTGGACAACCTCCAGTCATCTGGGACCTCCCAAGTTAACCAGGAGTGGTGATAAATGATGAAAAGTGATTTGAGAGAAAGATAACACATTTCTGGATTTTCTTGTGCCTCACAACGGATTCTGTGGTTCTTGTGGGTCCCTTCCAACTCAGGATATTCTAAGATTCTATGATTCTAATCCAAAACTGCAACTCTGTGTGTGGACTGTAGAGGGGGAGACTTCTAACAAACCCTGAAACAGCAAGCATACCACTTAAGAGCTGACAAGCATTTTATAAACTACTTTTTTTGCACAGAATGCTTTCTGACACAAGAAGCCTCCCTCACCTTACCAAATGCAGACCTGTGTTTACAGATTAATCTACATAGTAAACAAGATGTGCATGAAGTTAGAGATAAAATTGTGGACAACAGCTTTTTCAACAACAACAACAACATTAAGGTACCTCATCATTTAGTGGTATCCCTTTTTCCATTTTCTTCTTATTCTCTAGAGGATGATAATCGTCTGCATCATAGAATTTCCATCTCAACTACGAAAAAGAATAATTGTGGATCGTTTAGCTAGATCAGGCGAGGTAACAATGACTTCAGAATCTACAAAGACGACACCTAAGAAATTACAGGCTTCTTGCACCACAGTATTAATCACTGTTTATAGGCATGATGATTAGCAAAACCAAATAAACAAAACCAAAACACAAAACCAAAAACACCACTAAGGCAGCTTGGTAGCAGCAACAGCTGTTGCATCACGGCACTGAGCCGAAGTCGGTGCAGACGACACTGCGCCAGCCAAACGCGGCTCGGGGGACCAGCAGCTCGGGCGAAGGCCGTCGGGCCGGCGCAGGGAGGTGCCTGCCCGCTCCGGCACGCCTCCGAGGCGGCAGCTCCCACACATTCCTACCTTCTCTGCCAGCCGCGACCCGACCGTGGTCCTGCGGGGAAGCACAAAGGTCGGGTTACGCACCCGCACCCGGATCCGCACGGCCGGGCTGCGGCAGCACCGAGCCCCCCCGGCACCGCCGCAGCGCCGCCGCGGCTCCGTCCCCGCCCGCCCCCCGCCTGGTACCTACTTCCCGGAGCCGCTGACGCCCATCACTACCACTAGCACCATGGCGGCTCGGTGCTGCGCGCTGTGCTGCTGCCCCTTTGCCCTCCTGCGCCGCCTGCCCGGCCCGCCCTCGGCCTCTGCCGCGGAGGCGGGTGCGGGCCCCGGGCGCGGGGCGGCCCCAGCACCGTGCGGGGTGCGGCCGGGGCGCCTCCTCCTGCCCCGCCGCCGCCGCCCCGCTATGGGAGCCGCTCCCTGCTGTGGGAACCCGGGGCGCCTGTGTCGAGTCCCACGCGCTCTTTCCCCGCAGTCGCTCCTTGTGCTGAAGTTACCTGATCTTCTCCCGGATCCTCTTTGTCTCAGGCTTTTCAGTCTGATCGGGCGTTTCTATTCCAGCGGTTCTTAGCACGGTATTTATTCACCATTTGCAGCCTCAGCAACACACGCAAATTTAATAGAAATAAAAATTTCTTCAGTGCGTGTTAAAGTCTGCATGCGTTGCCCGTTGAATTTTGTATTACCCTTTGGTGATAAAGGTCTGCCCTTAAAATTCACTTAAGGCACTTAACTGAATGTCGTGGCTAACGCCATTTTAATATTTCCTAAAGCATTGATCCAGTCATACTTTTAAATCACTGAATTACTTGGTTGGGTAAGGCTGGGAAGGACCACTGATGGAGTCATCTTGTCCAACACCCCAGCTCAAGCAGGACCCCGTAGAGCACATTAGGATTCTGTCCAGGTGGCTTTTGAGTTTCTCCAGTGAGGGACACTCCAGAACCTCTCTGGGCAGCCTGTTCCAGTGCTCGGTCGCCTGCACAGTAACAAAATGCTTCCTGATGTTCGAGTGGACCCTTCTGTGTTTCACTTTGTGCCCATTGCTTCTTGTCCTGTTGCTCAGCACCACTGGGCAGAGCCTGAATCCATCCTCTTGATACCCTCCCTTCAGATACTGATAAACATTGATGAAGTGCCCTCTCAATTGTCTTTTTTTGAGGCTGAACAGGCCCAGTCCCTCAGCCTTTCCCTGTAAGAATGATTAGTCCCTCAATCATTGTTGTAGCCCTTTGCTGGATCTGCTCCAGGAGCTCCATGACTCTCGCTCTGTTGAAGTCTAGAACTGGACATGGCACTCCAGATGTGGCCTCACCACGGCTGAGAGGAGGGGCAAGATTGTGGAAAATTGTGGAAATTCTCTTAGATAGCAAGTATTCTTGCTATTATCATATACATATATCTGACCTAGCAACATTTTTAAAGCTCTGCAATTATCAAATGCAGTGATGCTGCTGGCCAGCATTGAAGTTTTCCTGTGTGATGGAGAAGCATCTGCTGTGCCTGCAAGAGCTGCTCCACCCAGTGACAGTGGCTTCAGGAGGGCATGATGTGTGCCCCCTTTGTATTTTTTACATCAATCAAACCTTGGAATAAATTCTCAGAAAGTGCATTGAGTCTCCCAGTCTACATAAAATTTTAGTTCCTTTGCGCGGCACTTCAGATAACATTATGAATGATATATGTATATTTTTTGTTTGTTGGTTTTGCTAATTGTTGCCTGTCTCTGACCATTTAACTGAGATCTGGAACTGCCTGTATTTCACATACCTATTAAGAAACCCTTAATGAAGACCAGAACCTTCGTAGTTATTAAGGTATTACTGAAACAGTCCAGTTCTCAAATTACTAACAGACTACAACAATTTCTTTAGGGCGCCGTGTGACTGGATGCATATTTGGCTGTAATAGCTATATGATTGTGCTAAAGTAATTGAATTTACACGCATCTTTTCCATTTGTTGGGTTATTAATTAAGAGACGGGAAAAAATGCTTCATATGAATGAGAGTTCCTGGAAGAGTCAAAGGAACAAGCTCAAAAATACCAGTGGTCACTTTGACCCTGGAAGCATCACAACTGCTATCCCCATTCCCAGAATTAAAACTTTTAATCACTCTTGTCACAACAATTCCCCAGATTTTGCTAACAAGAAGAGCAACTGACTAACTTGCCTACATTGCACGCTTAAGGGCATTTGTTGTAACCAGACTTAACAAGCTTCTCCGTTTTGATACCTTTTCATCACTCATTTCCTTGCATTTTGGAAAAAGAGACTGGTGTGGCATTATCTAATAGCTATTTTATATCCTTTTCCATGCAGGAAATCTTGCCAGGAGTTCTCTTTTACTCAATCCCAGGATAACATAACATGAGCATGCACTGGCAGAGGTTGCATGCACTGTACAGGCAGCAGTGTGCTCTGCAGATGCTGCTGCAGGCAGAAGAAAAAGATCTGGAGGAAGCTGAATTGTACAAACACGAGCCTATAGGCAATGTGAAGAAGGCAATTATATTCAGACTTCCTGCTTGTGTGCCTGATATGATTTGTGCAGATATAATTCATGTTAGTAGTCAACTGGAGAGATGACTGGATAAAAATCAGCCAAATGGTTGACTTCACAGCATCAGATTGTATATGCTTTAGTTAAGCATCTAAGATGTGCTCAAGTAAATTATAAATCCAATAAAATATGTGGATCCTTTTCATGTGAGTGAGAATTCCCCTTTAGCTCTGTTCTAGTCATAGGACTATTAAATATTTTTACACTTATTCTTTCTTTAACAACATGAAAGAGTTTCATATTAGACTTCATCAATTAGTGATATATATATGCATCTTAGGAAATTTTTCCTGATGCTTATTCTTTGAAGATGATTTGCTGGAGGTGGCATGGGTGCCTTCTCCCTATCGTTTAAATTTATTTTTATTTCTAGTGTTGTCAGAATGTAGAACTTGATTCCAAATCTCTGATGTAGTTATATAAAAAACCCTGTATGGTTTCATGAGTTCCAGAATACATTCACATAGCTGAAATAGGAGACAATGGAATGTAAATGTATTCTGATGTTTTATTTATTATATTTAGTAATAGGTGAAATTACAATATAATACTGAAGGATGAACATTCTAGAATTAAAAGCCAAAAACTCTCAAGAATACCTACCAGAAAACCCATCAAGTACTTCTCAGCCCCAAAAGAACTTTCCAGACACTGTATCTTTAAATACTTTTTAAAATGGGATTTAGTATATTTTATGGCTATTAGGAGTATTTTCAGTGTCTTTCTGAGCCTTTCTGGTTTGACTAATTGACTATTAGCTTTCTAATTTTAGAGAAGGGTAATATGAAATATGAATGAGAGAATTTCATTTTCCTGAAGTTATTTCTGTTTGCCTTTAACTATGGCTATCTCCTTCTCATGGATACTAGGAAATGTCTGTTGTATTCAGAATGCTGTCAAATTCAAAGTAGAAAAAAACCATTCCCATGGTAATTCCTAATGGAAACTTATCATAGTACAATGGTTAACTACTGTAAAAGTTCACAGGCCTCTTAAAGCTTGCCAGGAACATCCATCGTCATGCACATCTGCTTCTTGTAAATGTGGGGGCTCAGATGCATTGAGTTATCTGAGCTTCCTGAATCTTAAGGGGAGTAAGACTGTTTTTCAAGCAGCTAAGGCCCAAATTTATGGAGTCATTTAGGAGTTCAAATCAAATCCTGAATATGCATTGACAGTAAATACAAGGGAGAGCACGTTAATACAGTATGTTCACTCTGAGGAGAGTAGCTGAAAGAAGCTGTACTGCGGTGTTTTGTTGGTCACAGTTCTCATTGTGAAGTAAATAATCATCAAATTACAGCTATGTAATTTGATTGGAACTTTACCAACAAATTTCAGAATTTGTTTTATGCTATGCAAAGTCAGTCAATACATTGTCAGAAGTCCTTTCTGAGGAGAATTTAGTGCATAATGGCTTTCTGCACCCAACAGGATTTGCCAGTACTGAGAAAAATAAATCATCAATTTGATGAATGAGTCAAACTTTTGAGACATTTGGGATCAATAAATTAAACTAAAGCTGTTGAATGTTTTTAAAATCATATTTATATACATTACCTCTTCCTTTTTTTTTATACTGAAGCTCAGAGCTTTAGGATATGGTGTTCACAAAATAAAAATGGAGCATTGTAGATAACTCTACTTATTTTTTCAGTTTGCACAAACAAACACACAAACAAACAAAACAGGTAAGAGGGAATGGGAGCAGCTTTTCTTTGTTGCTTGTGACACAAGTATGTTCTCAGTTTGGTTGTAAAGCTGAAGAAATGACAAAATCATCTAAGCCTAGTTATAGGTAAAAGAGAATGCAGTACTTCATACCATACCACAGCCTGAACATGTCCTAGCTCACTAATTTCTGTACAGGGAAGCCTATGAAAAGTAAAGTTGAAATACACATAGCTCTAAGAGAAGAATTTTTTTAAAAAATTATTTAAATGTTCCTAACAACAGCAAAAGAAATACTATTATTTGCTTATAATGGCTAGCTGATTGACTTTCAATAAAATTAATGTAGATAAGAAATAGAAAATTAGTTGGGTTCTTTACATGGCTGTTCCTTAGGTTTTGAAAACTTCTTCATTTTATGGACTTGAGTTTATTGGTGCAATCCTAGTTATATCTTTCAATACCAACTCCATGTTTGCATGAAGGTCATACCAAATGTAATAGTGTGTAAAAAAATCACAGTGTTTTACCACATAGAAATTTCTTCATGTAATGTGACCAAAATCAGTGGAATAACATAAATACTCCAGAGAAGTGCTCAAAAAAGCAAAATTGTCTGACTTAGTTTATAAAATAACATTTTATTTATATGCTATGTTATGAGTATTAAAAAATGTGAACATTAGTTTCAGTCCAGAGTAACAACTAGACTGCTGCAGCAGTGTGATTCAAAAGTGACAGTGAGAGGCAAGGGGTTATGTCTGACATTCAGAGCACAGTCAGGAAAATACATGGATTTTTCTGCCTGAGTGTGGAAGGCTGCTAGCAGAGGTAGTGCACAGCTACTGCTTGCAGGCCACAGTCACAGGTGCAGTCTGGAGTAATTTCAGTGTTAATGTAGGGACAGACAGGAAATTAAGAAGACCACAGAGTTACAGAAAGACTATTTTCTTTTTTTTTAGTCTCTTCAAAAGGAAATGAGGCAGTGCTGAAAAGAGCATGTAGAAGAACTTTACTTTTTCTATTCCGGTCCATGTGAAAGGAAAAGTTGCTTCTACTTTGTAGGAGAAGTACTTTGCTGCTTTAAAAGATTCTGGCCTCCACTGGAGGTACAGGTTTTGCAACAGATTTATTATTTTATCTTCTCATCTGGTATTTGTCTTGTAAGACCTAGGATGGAAAAGTTATGCAGTCTATATTTCAACATCACTTACAATACTAACAGTATTCACTGATGTATAACTATTAATTTTGGAAGCACTCAAAGCATTACTAAGATGGAGCCACCCCCTCGCTCTGGAAAGTGGCAGGGAGAATATGTATCTTAAAATGCTGCTTCTACAATAGGTACGTTACTATTGAAGGCTTTTGAAGTATGCTGTCTTAGTGTCTCTGATTAGTTTTTTCCATGTAGTTAGTCCACATCTCTTCCCTGGGTAGCCAAGCCTCCATTTTGCAATCACTTACAAGCACACTTAGCTCTTACACCACAGAGCCCCTCATATTCATCAACAAAGTTAATTGCAACTTCAAATCCTGTCCACATTAGCTTTTACATAATTAAACGAGCCAGACCAATAAAAAGCAACAGTCCGTACAGTAATTTGGAAAGGAATTAATGACAGAACCCAGAAGCTATAAATGGAGCTGTATCAGAAACTGAATGTTGTTGCATATTATTATTTAAAAATCATGGTGCTAATTACTTTAATAACAGGTTCTGGATACAGATTAGATGCTGCCAAGATGAACAAACTTGAAATACATGTTGTATATCATACACGTTTTTCCTGTAATACTTATTTTGTTCACAAAATGCTCTTGGAACCTGACATAATTTTGCAAAGCAGAAGTTTTATTTTGCTGGACTTTACCTTGATTTATGTAAATTAGGCACGGTGTAAAATATGATTTCTCATATAGACCTCAATTCTGAGGATCATTCCTGGGTGGAAAAGTGCTGTAAACATGTTTGAAGTTAGACAACTACCACTGCAGATAGATGATGTAAAATTCAAATCATATGATGGGAGTATTAAAAGCCAGAATAACCCCAAAAGAAGAAAAGTATCTATAAAACCAGCAAAAACTGGTCTACGCACTTGGAGCTCTTTCAAAGTGCATGTGCAGCAGCCACAGAAACAGGATGTTACTGCAAGAGAATTCTGTCCATGAGCATCCAAATTCCACCCAGTAGCAAGAACAACATGAAAGGATACACAGAAAAGGGTGTGGTGGGGGACTATTTCTGTGTGCGCTCCTTAAGCAGGGCTTTTGGGATGCTGAGAGCCCTTCAAAGCCTGGCTCTGAATATTTTGCTGGACTGGCCACCAGGTAACTGATGCTAATTTAGTTTTTATATATTTTATGATGACTGCTATTGTTACAGTAAGGATCAAATTTAATCCTACCTGTAATAATAATGTTGAAGAATGTTTGCTTGTTGTAACATTAGACCTTATTTGAATTGGAGTTTTACTAATTTGTTCAAACAAATTCTATAAAAGGAAGAACTGTTCAAGTTACAGACAGGCAATATCTCTTTTCTCCAATTATCAACACTGGTTGCAATGTATCTCTACCTACTTAAAAAAATGAACTTTTTTTGGTCAGATTGCTATATTCTTTGTCTATGCATAAATACGGTCAGGAGAACAGAGTTGTGATTTGCGGCTTGATCAAGAGGTAGAGAGTGCCTTTTTTCTGGAATACCAAATTATTGGTATGGTAATTTTTTTTTAATTCATCATAGACTAAGGAGATATAAGGATGTGGCAGCCACTCTGCATTCAGCATGAGACAATCAGGTTCTTCTAGGTATTGAATAACTGTAGGCCTCTGAAACCCCTGGTTGTGTCATCTGCAAAACCTGTAAATCTTTTAGCAGTGGTAGCTGCAGGGTTTCTGTGGGGCTGTTAACAAACCTGTGAGAGTACTGCATGGATTGTGTGAAAGCAGCTAGAGAGAACCTGTAGTGAAAAAAGTTTTTGGGAACAAACGTGGTCCTCAGAGGAGAGACACTTCTTGGAGATGCAGCATGGGAAACTGAGAGAGTACACTGCCTGCTGTAGTTTTCCAGAGAACGATATTAGACTCACTAGATTAGAATGAGATTATAACACCTGGCTATATAGCTATATTCCCCAAAGAGAGAAGAGAGTAAAGAGACATTTTGATCCTACTGATAAGAAAATCTTGGCAAGTCGCAGGACCCAGTGAATCACAAGAATCATCTCACTGACTTTGTATGCTCCAAACCAAAGGCTGAAAGCTGACATTTGCCTTTTTGGTAGTTATACTATGTAGATTAAAATCAATGTAAAGTTTGCTCCCATCAGCAAATTTCAAGTGTGGTGTTGTGCAATCCAGTTTAGCTCAGACAAATGCTGATTGGAGTTTGAGCTTCCAGATGACATCTGCAGGAAATCTGCTGAGAAGTTTGTACAGTAAATTCAACCTGTAATTCTCTTCTGGAAGGGAGTACTGTAATGTTCTTCCCATACTTTGTTCTGAATCTTTGTAGAGATTGCTACACTTAAGCAGTGGAAGAAAATACCTACTTCTGACTCACCACCTGTAAGCCGTGGTTGGGGTGCACAAGTGCACCCAAGGAATGCGGAGGCCAATAGGACCATCACTGCCATGCAGGTTGCGATACAGCCCTGCAGATTTCAGTAACACTCCAGGTCTTTATTACTGGGGTAGTTGTGGCCAAATACATCACAGATAGCCCTGCATTTTTTAGTGGTTTTTAGGGAGTGACAGCTCCCTCTGGAGTACAAGCATGAAAATCCTGAGTCTTGTTATACTGCAGTCAAATAACGTAGTATTTTATGTATTGTGTTGCTTTCTCATTCAAAGCAACAAATACGTGATGGTTTTGTACTGATTTTGTAATGTGACAGAAAGTAGAAACCCTATGTGAATTTAAGTTTCACCTCCTGAATCAACTCTGCCCCCAGTGAACAGTAGAACTTTTGCTATTTAAATATATTTTTCTTTGTATTTTATGTATATTGTAATACTTTTAGGGCTTTTTAGATAGATGCATTAATAGTTTATATATAGTTTTCAAGTTACTGGTGTAATACTTAGATGTAAGAAACCTTTTATTTCAAGCTGCAAACCCCCTGGGTTTTTTTTTCAATTGTTTTTTATCTGAAGTGATTTTTCTAGATGACTACTTAAGATTAAAAGAAAAGAGATCCCATATGTGTGGAATCTCTTATTTCTTTTCAATTTTTGCATGCTGCCTGGTATGCCGAGCCCTTCAATTACCTCACTGCTAATTTCAGGTTAGTTCCTAGATATGTTTTACAATTATACAGTGTGTGTCTCAAAGGTAATCCCCTTGAAGATAACAAAGTGTATGCAAAAAAATTGTGGCCTTGGTATGAGTGATTTGTTTGCCTTGTGAACCAGGTCCTTCAGAGGTCATTCAAACCTTTTGCTCTGTAACAGGATCTCTAGGACACCTAGGAAGCCAGCTTTCCTCTGTGGACTTTGTGCCTTTGACAGCAAAACTCACACTTTCCTGACTACAGGAACCTATTTGCTGAACTATTGATTCGTTATTAGCTCAACCCCCAGCTCCCATTCTTTAGGATATGTTCTGGAGAAGCCTAATGTCTTCAGCTGAAGTATTTTAGTGTTGAAGTTTCTAATCCTATTGAAGAAGGGAACTGAGTAAAATCTAAACTGTCACAGACTTCACAAATAAGTGACCATTTACTTATGGCATCACAATCATTTACTTATGGCATCACAATCACAATGGCTAATTGCTGTGCCAGCTAATGACCTGGCTGTGAGGGACCCATGGCCAAGACAATTAGGAGGTGTATCTCAGGGAAGGAGGTTAGTGCTCATACAGAGCAGCCCTGTGGGGACAGTGATTTGTGTATTTGGCTGACCCATGCTGGAAGTCAAGGTCTGACCCATGGCAGGCAATATTTATGGTTTAATCTTCGAGTATTTGGAAAAATCCCAAACAAATCCAAATCAAATATCTATATATTTGGTTAAATTATAAACAGTAATTGAAAGAGCTAAAGTTGCTGTTATTATCAGCCACTGAAGAGAAAATCCTTGACTGTTATATTCTGTAATTTGGCTCTCAGAAGATATCAAAGTACTACTCAAGCTCATTAGTGCTCCATGCTGTCTCTAAATAAAACGTTGTGTCTGGCAGCAATTCCTAGGTAAGTAGGCTGCTGTCCTTTAGGCCATCCACATGTACTCATCCCAAAGCAAAGTAATTCAGTGACCAGTTAGATGGAGAAAGAATGGGAATATGGCTATTGCACTGAGTGGTTCTGAGACTGAGGAATCTAAAATTCATTTCTACCACCCCCACCAACCAGTTCTTGCAGTTGGCATTACCTAGTGTTGAGATCTCCTGTTTGAACTTCCAACGTCTGCAGAACAAAGCTAAGTGAGTGCTTCAATAAACCCCTCAATAATATGCCATGGTCTTATCAGCAACTTGGCAGCAGTAGCTTATAACCTTCCCCTGAGTTAGGAGCGTATTCTGCAAGTTCAAGCAGCATATTTTTTTGTATACTGGTCCTGGTTCTGGGCAAATGTTTGGAGGAAACCTCCAGATGGTGTGCGTCTAGAAAAGCAAATTCAAGTGGCCCCTCCCTGCAACTGGTTTGGGAAAAGATTTCCTTGGAGGAAAATGGAAACAACTCTTCATTTAACAAGTATTCACAAGCATAAAAAATGAATAACATTAAACAGTAAAACCTCTCGCTGTTCTGAAGAGATGGCAAATTCAGAAAGTCCTTTCATGGGGTGCAGTTTGGCTCACTCAGTCTATTATCAGTCCCTCCTGCGCTGGAAAATGCTGAATCCTGGGCCCCAGGGGGCCACAGGTGTGAGCTCCTGGTGTTCTTCTGGGTTTTTCAGTCCAGACCAGGCTGATTAGTTCTGAGAAAAAGAAAAACACAGTCCAGGGAAATTCTCTGCCTCAGCTAGCAAAAAACCCCACCTAACTAAAAGTAAAGGAGAGATCTCCCTTGCTGTCGGTTTATGCTGCAGACAACAAAGTCCAGGAGCAGAATACGGAGGAGTGAGTGCAGTTTCTGCAAACAAGCTGCATGCTTCTTCTTTCCCCCCTTTGCTCTCAGAACCAGTCTTAAAGGTGCAGAACTTAATATCCAGCATAAACAGAACAGACAACTGGGGATACAAGCATAATAAATTCGCCCCAGGACATTACTCCATCAGCTCAGCATTTTCTGATAACTGAATTAAATTTATCTACTAAATTAGATAAATTTTTTGTTTTCTTATATTTGCCATACTGTTTAATGCCAGCTCCTCAAGTACCTGACTTTTCAGGTGATCTTTCCAAACGCTAGCTGCATAAGGACTGTTTGGCCGCCAAGATCTGGCTGAAAAGGGTGCACTATGATATGTGTTGAGATAAGTTTGTGGGGTTTTTTCTGCAAAATTTATAATGCTAAGAGACCATTAAGAGCCTTCTATTTGTAAGGAAAAAAAAGTCTAGAGTGCTTGTTGAATAAGGAAGGGGTGGTAGTCCTAATATGTGATGTGAAATTCATCTGATGGATTTACTTCGTGAAATTGTAACTGGGCAAAGTGTTTGGTTTTTGAACCAAAAAAACCTTTCATTCCTTGGTTGGGTTTTTTTGGTTGTTCTTTGTTTTCTCTCTTTGGGTGGAGTATTTGGTTTTGATACTTTAATTTTATCTGGTGTCATCCTGTTAGATGGCTGCCACATTCTGTGCAGTAAAGACTATTGCTGCAGTAGCTAAAACATAGAAATGGGTTACTTGTCTCACAAGATTTCTCAGGCACCTAAGGTCAGCATGGTGTGTGGTATTAAAGAGGCAAATAAAGTGACCAAAAAGACAAGAGTGACCCGTTCATACAACAGACAACTAAAATTCTGCTGAGCTCTGTGCTCAGACAACTGTGCTGCTATTGGTACACAATAGTTCACACTTGCTGTGCAACAGTTTGGGGATGCAGATTTCATGTTGTGGTCATCGCTGTTGCTGTAATTCTGAGCACTCCTGAAAAGAGCTCATCTGTCTCCATGTGGTCCTGAAGGTAAAGCAAAACTCCCCTTCAGACAGTGGTAGACTATGACCTGCTCACTAAATCTTCATCATTGGCCCAGCTCCCTCTTATAATTCCCTCTTTGGCTGGAGAAACGTGTGCTGCAGAGACTGAAGGAAAGCTAAACTACTTGGCTTAGAAAGAAAAGATTCTTTCTCTAGTAAGTAAAATCTGTGTCACCTGAGAGTCAATCTGCATGTGGGCTTAAATCCTGCTATTGAGTTCCCATGTTGCAGGACTGTAAGACGTAAAGTGTTATTTTATTATTAACGACTATGTTTCCACATCTAGTCTCTCAGCTGATAAGGACCTCCTTCCATAACTTGTGGGCTGACTGTGGCTGCTGAGGTGAATAATATATTTTAAATACTCACTGGTTTGCTTCACTGTTCACTATGCAACTGAAGCGTTTATCATTTCTGAGGAGCATATATTTATAGCTTTTCTTTTATGTTCCACATTAAAGGGCTTTGCATATTTATTAGCTGATGCTAGTGAGCATTATGTATTTCTCATTTGTTTGTGGTTGCCTGTATTTCCTGCTTTTAGCAGTCCAGCAGAAAGCCAAACCAAGAACTTACAGCAGTAACAGCACTTAGGCTTTTACATGGGATTTTCAAAAGAACAACACATTCACACACAACTATTTTCAAAATGTGGACATTTACAGGTAATCACAGACAACTGGGCAAAATAACTGAAATGCACCTTCTTTGTGACCGTCAGTGCTTCTTTTATGTTTGTGAACTTCCATTTGCCCTGGCTGTTTTTCATTTCAATTTTCAAAGGAAAGTGATCATTTTTTAACACAGTGCTGATCCCTGTTTCAAGGCTGGTTAAGTTTGGTGGTTGCTTTCTGCCAGCAATTTACACAAATGTGTACACCCTTTTGTGATGGAGAACATAATAGTGAAACCACTGGATGCTTTATTTTCTTTCCCACTTAGACAACAAATGGGCTGTGACTGCTGCTCCCTAATGGGTCATTTTTTTTCCCCCAAGGAAACAAGTTTCCAAGACTTGCACTCTTACAGTAAGTTATATTCTGTTTTCTTCTGTTTCATTAGGGTACCCTCATCTTTGGTGAGATTTCTTTACATGACCCTATATGTTTATTTCACAGGCTTCTCCTCCTGCCTCGGGCTGTGTTGGGGTACGCCGGAGACTCCCGCCACGGGCGGCCAAGCAGCGTGGGGACTCCACTCCCCGCCGGCAGCCTGGGGGATGCCCCCTGTTTGCAGGGCATCGGGCATTCCCACGAGAGTACCAGTCGCTCAGGTGCACTCAAAACCAGGCGAGGCACGCCTGTGGCGGGCAAGGCAAGCAATCGCGCCGACCATTCCCCTCTCGGCTCTGCCAACCCGACGAAACGGAGCCGCTCGGGGAGCCCGGCCGGGACCTGCAGGGCGGAGAAGCGGGAGGAGCAGGTGAGGGCAGAGAGGTGTCCCCGCGGGCCGCGCCGTGCCGTGCCGTGCCACGCCGGGAGCGGGCGCAGGAGGATGCTGAGGCCGGCCAGCGGAGCGCATCCTGACGCAGCGGCGGCCCGAGCCGCGGCGGGCGGGCGGATGGCGGGCGGCGGCGGGGCGCCGCGGGGCTGAGGGGTGGCGCTGCCGCCGCGCCGCTCCGCGCCGTGTCGCGCCGTGCCGCGCCGTGCAGCGCTGTGCCGCGCCGTGCCGTGCCGTGGTCGGCCGGGCGCCGCTGCAGGCTGGCCCCCTGCGGCTGCCTGCGGGGCGGCAGCGGCGGGCGGGCTGCCGGGATGATCCGGTTCCGGAGCTCCAGCATCAGGTCGCTGAGCGCGGAGATGAAATGCACCGTGCGGCTGCTGGACGACTCCGAGATCTCCTGCCACATCCAGGTGCCGGCGCGGAAAGGGGCGGCGGCGGCGGGGCGGCTCGGGGGGCGGCGGCTCTGGGAGCCGGGTGCGGGCGGCAGCTCGGGGGTCGCAGGGCCCGGGCGGCTCGGCTCGGCTCGGCTCGGCCGGGCTGGGCTCGGCGCGGCCCCGGCGGGAGCTCCGCTCCCCGCACGCCCCGCTCTCGGCGAGGGCTCCGCGCACCTGCGGCGCGGCAGCCGCGGCTGCTCCGCCGCCTCCCGGTGCTGCGCCACGGCGTTGCACTGCACGGCGTGGAGCCCGCCCGGCCGCTGCCGGAGCCGCGGGATCCGTCGGGCTCCGGCACCCCCGGCACAGAGTCCCCGCGGGCGGGAGGAGCGCTCCGGGCTGCCGTGGCCCGGGCGAGGAGGGAAATCCCGGCGGCGACTTCCCCGTCCCGCGAGGCAGTAACGGGGCGCCCCGGACGGCACCGCAGGCTGCGGAACCCATGTGCGGGAGGTACCGGGAAAACCCTGCCTTGGAAGCAAGGCCCGCGGTGTGCAGTGTCGGGAACCGCCGTTACCGAGATAGCGGGCAGAGTTCAAAATGAAGCTCTGCCCCCTCTTCCTCTTTATCTAAGACAAAAGATAACTAGGAGCAGGCTTTTCAGATAGTAGTTGCTGTGTGGTTGGGGGGAAAAACCCTAAAACAACAACAAACAACCAAGTTCGCCGTAGTCCCTCTTCCTAATAACTTAGTCCCTCTTTTTATTCCTTCAAGTAATAAGGATAAAGATGTGAACAGTGAGGACTCTGTGATTTTCTGGTGGAGCAGCAATGTTTGTAATGTGTGAAAGCAGGGGTATTTCATGTGTTCTAACAGGAACCAGAATTCTGGTTACACTATGGAAGATTTACAGATTCTTAAAGATTTAACTGCAAGCATTAAAATCAGCTTACCCTGTGAAATTTCCATAGTGTTCACACAATAACAGAGATTAACTTGGCATCCAGATCAGAAGATGTGAGTGGTCTTTTAGGAAGTTGTTTGTCACTCACAGTTGGTATTTCTGTCTCTCTGATAGAAAGCTTTAAATCGAGCTGGTAATCTTATTCTAAGACCATTATGGCTGAAAAACTCCAAGTGCCATGAAATGCAAGCTCCATTTTTGCTTGGACCAAACTACGGTTTTCATTAGTTCCAACAGAGCTATTTAACACCAGAACAGTGTAATATAGTTCCAGTTATAAAGGACCTAAAACATTCACCTAGTTGAACTAAAGCCTGTTACTGCGGGCATTGCCCAAGTGTCTCTTTTTAAGGCACTGGCAGGTTTGAGGCATCAATTCCATGAAGCCTTCTCTAGTGTTTGACCATCCTCTTGGTAAAAAATGTTTCCTGATGTCCAGTCTGAACCTCCTCTGATGCAGCTTTGAGCCATTCCCATTCCATGTTGCTGGATGCCAGGAACAGACCAGCACTCCCTCTCCAGGTCCCCCCAAGGAAGCTGTACAGAGCAGTGAGATCCCCCCTGAGCCTCCTTCTCTCCAAACCAGACAAACCCAGAGCCCTCAGCCTCTCCTCACAGGATGTGCCTTCCAGCCCTTCCACCAGCTCTGCTGTCCTCCTCTGGAGCATTCAAGGACCTTCCCACCCTTCTCAGCCTGTGGGCCCAGCACTGCACACAGGACTCAGGGTGAGGCTGCAGCAGGGCTGAATGCAGCAGGATGATCCCAGCCACAGCTGGTGCTGCTGTGTCTGATGCAGCCCGGGATGGGGTTTGCCCTCCTGGCTGCCCGGGCACACACTGCTGACTCACCCTGAGCTGCTGCCCACCAGCACCCCCAGATCGCTTTCTGCAGGACTGCTCTACACACCTCTCCCAGTCTGTGGTTGCGTGCTAGTTACACTCAAACACCATGTAACCTGGAAGCAACAGGAGATTACTGAAAACATTTTGTATATGTATCATTCTAGTGCTCTTATTAATGAAGAGCGTGGTTATAAGATTTATTGGGTAAGAAGCAGCATGGCCTTCAGAGTCTTTTCTTGGAGCTTAATGCAAGCTTTGCTTATTTGAGACCTTTGAAAATTAGTCTTCTTCAACAATCATAAATTTAAGATCACAATCTGAGATAGTGGCATGACAGCTCTTTAGGTTTGAAGTATTCAACAGATTTACATGTACTAAGAGTATTCCCTTCAATGCCTACAGGGTGTGGGCCTGATATTTCTGGGTCTGAGAAATTTTAGTCTGCTAGCAGCTGCTAACTTTTTTCCAAGGAAAATTTTCTCAGGAAAGTTTCTTCTCAAAACAATCTTGGTAAACAACTATCCTTTCTCAAAACAATTTTTCTCCAGGTGGTGTTTTGCTGTTTCTCTAGTTTAACCAACGGGATTAGAGAGGTGTCGTTCCTATTCACCAATCATGTTAAGTCTGTATCGGAACACCTTATAAAAGGTAGTAAGAATTAGATAGTAAAGCCTTTTTTCTATGTTCTTTGCCTTCTGAAGTATTTGGAGTCTTTCATCTTTAGCATCCTACAGTGACATCAGGGTAGAAAAAAAGAGTTTTTCTAGGTGTTATGTTGAGCAAGGTGAGGCAATGAGCTCAGAACCAGTTGTATGGTTTTGCGTTGCTGTGGCTTATTCTGCAGGCAGGAGAAAAATCACTGTTGGAAATGTTTTAACTATTAGAGTCCTAAAGATAATTCTGAGGATTGAATTCTGTTATAATCTCATCTAGAACTTGTTTCCCTGAGTCTGCACACTGACAAAAAACACTTATAATGTGTGAAAAGCACAGGTTATATCTTTATCCTCCTGTGTGCACATAGCTTTTAAAACACTAGACTACTGAATCCCAAAGCACTCAACTTTTTGTATTTATTCTCTTTGTCAGACCTGTATTTGAACTTCATAATATGGACAAAACTTGCTAGGAACTTTAGCAATACTAATTTTTTTGTTTTGTTTTTAATGAAATAAACCCTCACTTGCCTGTTAGATCTGTATGTGCATATTGGTACATGTTGACTGGGACAAAATAGTCACATGGACAGATGATGTGCTGCAGGGTTAACAGTAGAGATGCCAGGGTTGTGCCAGCTGGAACATGTTGGACAGCAGTGTTTTGGTCACTAAGAGGATAAGAAAGCCTAATTCTACAACACTGAGAAATGCCATCAGAATCTCCTAGGGACACAGGATGAAGTAAGGAATGTGACAACTGAAATTCTAGCTGTGCATTGTCAGGGAAAAAGTAGGGGAGATATATAGCTAGTCTGGATGGTAAAGTGTGTAGATATGATTTGCTGCAGTTCAGCGCACCAAGTTTTATCAAACCCTACTTTTTCAAGTATACCTTTCCAGCACTTGGCTTGTACACATAGGTTAGTATCACAGGACCCTGGTACCACTTCTGTGCAGAGGTGCATGCTGATTTTCAGATGCATTGTAGATCTTTGGCCCTACAAAATATGTAGCCAGAATTGTATGTTACTCATCTAATACACTGCGAGATAGTTTTAGGAAAAATAAGCAGGAGCAGATATATTTAAAAGCTGCATATGCATATATGTGTATATTTTTCCTTCTTGTGTTGTGGGGAACGGATTTGTAGAGAATTCTCAAAGCTGACAGAGGGCTCACATCTGTATGCAAACTCTGAGATAAAAAAATGCTCACTTAGAAAGACCATGGAATAGGACAGACATTGTTGAGAGAGAAATGGAACTAGAAACAAGTTTCAAATGGTGGGCTTGCAAATCGACTAGATACATTGGAGAAATAGAACTATGAAATATGTATTGTAGTAGGACCCATGAGGGGTAATTCTAGATGATTGGCTTTAAGGCATTAGCAACATTGTGTGGCAAAAGCTGATAGGCCAAGAAACACTTATAATGTATACTAATTAGGAAATAGTTTGGCTTCTGATTGTGACGGCGTGAATTGTAACATCTGTACCATCTCACCCTTCACATGAGACTAAATAAAAGTTTTTAAAATGCCTCTCAGGAGCCCTGTCTCTGGATCAGAAAAAGGGATAATCTGACATTGTGTAAATTTTGGTATTTGGGTAGGAAAAGAAAATACTTCTTTTTATTATGATTGAAGTTCTTTCAAAGCAGTGTTTCATCAAGCCACCAAGCTAATAAACTCTGCTTTTGGAAATTACATTTTTTAGCAAATAGTCTAGTGACAGCATATGGAGTGGTGTGGGGAGAATCAGAAGTGAATCATGCATTTTCAGACTCCAGCCAACTAGTTATCGAGTTGTGCAGCTGCCATGTAGGTCACCAAGTTGCTCAAGGCTAGGTTTGCAGCTCAAAGGTCAAGATTCAGTGTGTTGTCCTCCTCTTCTGAGAGACTTTGTGACTGCAAAACAGATGAAGTGGTGACAGACACAAGAATGGGCTGGGGCCCGAGGGACACCTAACTAATTCTTGTGGTGATGTTTATTTTCCCATGATTTTTGTTTGTGAAGGCTCTCTGTGACCTGTAGTCAGTCTTACAGCAGCAACAGGGTGAAGCTGCGGCACAACTAAAATGGAGAGGTTATGAAAAACAGCCTGAAGGGCCAGTGGCCACTGTCTGCTTCCATTTGCAAGAGAAAGAGGTGACCTGCTTGTGCAGCCTGCCTGATAAAACACAGAACCAACGTTTGAAAGAGGGCAGTGGGGAAAATAGGTCTTCAAAACTGTTGGAAACGAAGACCTCCTTTCTGGAGGTATTAATGAGATACTTCTTTTCTGAATCAATGACAAAATGGATAAAAACTTCCGTTTTTGCAGACTTCAAGCAATAACTTAATGCAGCAATTTATCTTTTAGTAGGGATAGCCTAGACCAAGTCTTGGTTTAACCCCCGTGCCACTTGCTCATTCCTAAATTCAAGTTTTGCTTTACTCCTTGAGATGTTCAGGTCCAGTTATGTACAACTGGAGATAAGTTTGGCATGACTGAAGCTTTTCTGTCATTTGGAGCTTGTTATTGAAAGTGGTATGAACTTTGCTGTCTGTGGTTTATTTGTAGAAATACTGCATGACTGGCTCTTCGTGTGCCTCAGCCCATATGTAAAATTGTGTTGCCATGGGGTCTTTTTAATGACATGGGTTTTTCTTTGTATGAGCTTTCCCGTACAAAAATCTGTTTTGATATTCCCAAAAATATCAATTGGCCAGAATACTGGTTTTTATTTTTTAATTATATCTAAATAGTTTTTTGATTGTTGCTTAAAAGAAAAAAACTTGAATTTCTATATGTGTCCAGATTTTGAGGAAGGAAAAGACGTTATTTTTAAGAACTGGTTTAGGAATCAGGTCCGTGATACTTAGACCTTTTAACTTTTTTTGCAGAATTTAAAATGAAGGTGATAAAATCTGAGAAAGCTCACTTCCTTCTGCTGCTTCTGGTTCAATAGTGTAGAATGGTCTTGTGCTTTACTAATCTAATTTTAGGAGCAGCTTCTGTGCAGTTTGAATACTGCTGCCTGTACTTCGGCTAATAATTTACTTGCTTGATTTTCTTTTAAATGTGACATACACTGTTCTGTCTGGTTCTTTTTGTAAAGTTGCCTGCTTTCTGAGTATTATCTGCTTGGTCTGTGTCTTGCAGGCAAATGCTAAATTAAATAGAAATCTGCTAACTAGAGAACACTATTTAAAATTCCCATTCCTCAATAAAATGTAAAAAAACAAAACAAAATGCTGAAGCAGGCTGTGAAGTAGAAGAGTAGTGATCGCAAGTCTCACTGTGAAGGTATGCTGAATGTTAATGAGTTAAAACAAATAAGAGGGGAAGGGAAGGCAGCATGAAAAGGAAAGGCAGATTGAAAATAGTGGAGAGGCCGGAGATGGAAAGAAGGCACAGAATCATAGCTGTGGAAAGGGAGAGGTTAAGGGATTATGTAGACAGAAGGCAGGAGATTTAGTGAATTTATATTTATCCTGTAAGCGATGTCAGAAGCGTAACTAGCAAGCGCCTTGAGCTGCTGGATTGATACTACAGCGGTTCAAAATAGTAAGATGAGATAAGGAAGGAGATGCAGGTCAGGAAGAGTTATTTTCTATGTTCTGTTGACACGTTTTAGAAACTGCTCGCTAGGGCTTGGATTCCTGACTTCACGCTTGAGCCTCTAATTGTACAGTACAAGGGATACTCTTGGTGAGAGTTGTACATGAGAAGACTCTAATTAAGCTAAGCCAGTGGGTTAAAGCTATCTCTGTTGTAATTGCATGTATTTGATTAAATTTGCTGTAATGTGTTTGTTTTCTGTTTGTTTGATGGAGTTATTTTATTTGGTTTTGTTTTTATTCATTAATAATTCTTAAGGATGTGCTCTTAGCTCTTTCTAAGGCTGAAAAGAAAACAGGAGTAGAGTGTGCTGCTAGAAGATTACTAGGGTGTTGGGAGTTTTCATTAAAAATTAATTCTTTTGATGGATTTTGATGTGTTTCTGAAACTTGGTATTTGCTTAACATTAGTTTCTTTGTCTCTGATAAAGAAAAGGCGCATACCTATATGTAACACTGCCATATTGCTACCAATTCATGAATTCTGTTGCTCTTTCTTGCTATTTTTAAATGCAAATACTCACAAGCTGGTTTATACAGGATTTTATCCAATGTATACTAAACTGCAGCCGAACAGCTTTACTGTTGGCTAAAGCTTATTAATGATGAATTAGTTTTTTTCCACACTCATGTTGTCTGATTAATGATCAAAATATGAAAATTCTCTGTCCTAAAGACCATAATCTTGCCTTTAATTTTTAAGTGCTGGTTTGTTTTGTGTTGTGATTGACATTGCAATTTGCATTTTGATTGCTAGTAAATAAAGGCATATGTGCTTAAAGACTTACTCAATGCATGTTGAAGATGGTGTGTTTCAGTGAAAAGAAACAAGGTAGGTGATAAGTAACTTAATATATTGGTGGGTTTGGTGCTGAAGCCTAGAGGAAAAAAAGTTATTAAAAATAAAGGTATTCTTACACAAAGCTGTCTATATAGAAGGAACAAGCTAAAAGGAGAGTTGCTGGTTTGAAATAGAAGTCTAATCTTTTCACTTTTACCCTCCTTTCATTTTTCTTTCAGCTTTGCCTTAAGATTTTTACATTCTTCATGGTCAGGCATATTTGGACACTAGCTGAACAGTAGAGGTGGAGCTGAAGTAATAACAAAAGGCAACTGGAAAATCAATAGCACAATGCAGCGCAGCTTATATCTCTGCACTGCAAATCATAATTTTGATCCTGTGCGGTAGAAAAGTGGCTCCTGTGGGATACAGAACACTTTGCAGGAACTTCATGCACTTTTTCATCTTGAAAGGGCTTTTGACACCTCACCACAGTTTTCTTGTACCTTGAGACACCCTTGTCTATTATAAGCATCTTCAGTGCACTGATACAGATTGAATAGAGGAGGCAGCCAAGAAGAAATAATATGGCAGAATTAACTGGCCAAAATAATTAATTTGTAAGAAAGTAATATATTTTCATGTTTTGGTTGTATTTTCCTAGCCTGGCTTTCCGATAGAGGTCAGAAATTATTTAATAATGTGTATCAACACTCCCAAAATTTGAGCTTTAAGAAAAGGAGAGATTAATGCCTTTCCTGTGGAAAGGTGAAATAGAGAGTCTGAGTGGTTTTTGCTGTTCCCCTGTAAGAGATATTATATTAAAAACTCAAGTTTTAAATGCTTAGGTTAAAGAATGGGAAAAATGGCAGCTGATTTTTCTCTTCCTCCTCAAAAAAAGAAGGTGGGTTGGAAGACTGGAAAGTAATTATCTCTGTGATAAAATGCTTGTTCTCTGTAGCACAGGTCCTTGTTCTTCTGGGTATTTTGGCTTATTAAATCAAACTTACTCTTGTTGTTCTCTCTCTCTTTTTGCACTTCTCCTCCATTCCCTAGTGTGGATAATGTCAACCTGTTGGCAATGTTCATAATGTCCAGATAATCCTTCACTCCTTTTCCTGTTAAAGCCAACCTGTCAGCATACGACTTTGGCTATGCCTTCCCTGCTGCATGTGGAATATATCCCCTTACAGTTCTTCCTTCAGCTGAGGCTTCTTGACTGTGCCTTCATTTTTGATTGCTTAAATACTGCCTCATTTTTCTCCTTAGCCTTGCTTTCTCAGAGACCCATTCTAGAGCTTACAAGTCACGTTTTTGTTCCTTCTTCTCACTGTGTTTTTAATTCCTTGTCTGATAGTGAAAACACAGTTTTAATAATTCAGCAGTAAGTAAGTTATTATTAAATCTTCTTCTTTCTGGCATGAAATAATAATAAAAATGATTATAATGATAACGACAACAACAACAACAATAATAGCAACATCACACTTTTCTTTCTTCACTCCTCCACTGTTTACATTATCTTTTCCAGCTACAGGCATTCAATTCATAAAAGTGTTTCTGTTTTCCTCTTTTCAGGGTCTAACATGTTTTTGGTGGAGGTGTATTGATAATCAGCTCTTGCCATTTCAGTGTGCTTGCCATTTCAAGATCGATGTTGTTCTATAACAGTAGTATGCCAAGTGTGAACAGTAATCATCCTATTTGTGGTTGCTGCTTATGGGAGTTACTGAAGAATAAACATGGATGATCTAGTACTGTTACATTTAGAGGAAAAGTTTCCCCTCTGAAAACTTGAGAGAAAATGTATCATACTAATCCATATTTCAATCCACCATAATCCACCAATCCAAACCATGGTTAAGTAAACATATAAAATTTATCAAGGCTGTTCATGGTCAGAAATGAGAAGGTAAAGGGCAGTATACCTTAAGTTCTTTTTCAGCAGAAGTGCTCACAAATGGAAATAACTCCTGCAATAGTTGGAGGTCTGGCAATGTGAAATAATTGCAGTAAGATATATAAGTACTAAGTGCCTGCAAAATCATTGCTCTTTAAATGCTTCCTTTGGAAAATATGTCAAATGAGTCAACACCTTCATTAAAAATACTGTTATTTTCCCTTGTTTACTTGAACCCCAGGAAGTAGTAAATGATTTTTATTGATGACAAATTTTGCTCCTTTCAAATGTATTGTCTCACAATGATGTTTTCCCCATAGCAACTCTCTTTGGATTAGAATTTTACTTTAAAAAACACAAACCAAGATGATTTCCATCTGGCCAATATTTTCCCAATGTTGTAATATGTAAACTTGCTATAAAAGGGCAGTGTTGTAAAGATAACTTTGAACAACACCATATAAAACCTTTTTCATGCCATAAGTCTGTATGCCCACTTTTCACAGTTTTTCACATACCGGAAATATAAAAAGAAATGGGACTACAAAACAAAAACAGACACACAATACCCTCATCTTCCAAACCCAAATAGTCAGAAGAATTTACAACAGAACATAATAATTTATTAAATATAAACGAGGTGGAATTGTGAGGATATTGATGCATGAAGTTCAGACTGCAATGGTGTATATTTATTTTTGTTTTCAGGTGCAGAGACTAGTCAAACACTTTTGTCTCCAAAACAGACTGTCTGTGTGTGAACTGCCTTTTGGGAATGGTTCCTGGACTCTCCGGCCCACCAGTCATTACCTGGGAGCTAGTCAGCAAGAATGCTAATTTAGGAGAAACAGTACTGTTGTCAGGCAGTGTCCTAGCCATTTGCCTGGCATGGGTGGTGGATTTCAATGCTCCAAAATGCCTGGAGGGTTTTAGTAGTCCTAGTATAGATGCAATCTCCATTTTTAAAAAGGAAAAAAAAAAAAAAAAAGAAAGAAAAAAGGAGATTTTTTTAATGACTGAAGATGTATTTTATAGTTTGATACTAAAAACATGTGAAATGGTAGCTGTATTCACAGTACTTTCATTTTAAGCAGAAAATCTGAAGAACTGGGCGGAGGATCTTAACTGTTGTTGGTAGTTAAACCACAAGTCACACTGGTTTTAGTAGGTGCTTACAAAACATCTGCATTTTGGATATGTGGTGTAATCTTGGATTTGTATCTGTAATCTGTTCTGTGATGACAGTCTTGATCTTTTGGGGGGTTATGGGGGGTTTGTGTTTGTTGTTTCACTTGAGTGCTCTTAGCAACAGAGTCTAATACAAAAGTACTCTGCACGACTGAGTTAATGGTGTTCTGTTTTCATTTTTATGGACACAAGCTCCAAGCCCTATAGAGGAGTGATAAATGAGATGTGGCTGTTTCTTTATTTGAAGAGTACTTGCAAAAATGCAGATGAGATTCTCTATGGAGTTCTATGCATGCCACAGAAATGCTGCAGAACATACTTCTAATCCTATTTGTTTAGGCTCTTCAGAACAAAATCCAGCAGATCTTTCACATTCACCCTATTAGTTTAAAATTGAGAAACAAAGAAAAATACTGCACAGTCAGAGGATGATAGTTGCTCTTGTGTTAGATGGGACAGCTAGCTGGGGTGTGAGTTAAACTCTGAAACTGTGCTGTGCCAGCCAGAACTTTATTGACTTCAAGAATTTATTTTGAGACATTCAGTGTGTCAGTCGGTGGAATGAACCACATGCTTTGACCGTGCTTGTTCCTGCTCTTTGTGAGTTTTCTTTAGCTCCATCCTTGGAAAGGGAAGGAAACAGCAGAGGCTTTTACAGATGGTGCCATGAGTGATTCAGTGTGCCGATGCAGCCATTCAGATAAAATCACACCAGCAGCTCGCAGTGCCACTGCCAGTTGCTAGGTGCATATCCAGGGAGGTTTTCTGTTTTGACTGAAGAATCCACTCACATTTCCAGGATTTCCAGAGTTTTCTCATATGGTCTGTCAGTTGGCACTTAGCAGCCACCAGAATTAAGAAGGGCTGAGCAGGAGTTATCAGCCCCCAAACCAAACCATGCTGCTGGCTCATGGGATTAAAGCCAGAAGAGTGGCACATCTAAATGGAAAATGACCAATCCACACAGTTTCAGGACAGCTCTGGTTATTTTTTGTGTGTTATACAAAACATTATATGCACTAAAGAAGTAGCAATTTTCATCCTCTTACTTCTTGAGAATCAGAGGATGGTATGTATCTTGCCCAGAAGAATTTATGGTGTAATTTCAGTGAAAACACAGTAGGGGAGTGCTTAATTCACATTGTGATGATGAGACCTCACAAAGTAAGTCATGCAGTTGGCCTGAGTTTTAACTTAAGTGTGGAAAAATGCTGCTGTAGAAGAGAAATTCCAGTTGGAGGATGCTGGTGTACGTGGGCATGTGGAAAACCATGCTGCCAAAGGCCAGTGTCCACAGAGGAGACAGAGGCAGAAATCAACTTTATTTGGGTAAAGGTAGAGACCTCTCTGTGCCCTTTGTGGAAGAGGAAGAGAACAAGACTTTAGTTGTGTAGAGATTTTGGTTGTTATGTGGTAAACTGCAAAGATAGCAGTATTGGTAACATCTTACTAGCATTTTCACCTGTACTTTTATTTCATTCTGTTGAGCAGAAATTCTTTCCTGTGAAAGGACACATAGTTTTTAAATCTACAATCACAACCACTGAGGTAATTTTTACTAATCTCTGTTCCCCTCCTTGTTTTATATTTCACATTTGCTTTCAGGTGTCAAGGGATGAGTTCTGTTTCAGCTAGGTTTGTGTAAATAACTTGCTCTCTCGTGACTCTGTTAGAGGCTCATTCATCTTGTGAATTTAGGAAGAATTACAGGAGGCTGGGTTGGATTGGGGAGGAAAGGGAAGTAGGAATTACTCTTCTCTGTATCCACAGTGGTCCTGCCTTTTGGCATCTCCTATATTACTGCCTTCTCTGTAATGGGTAAAGATAACAAATCTGTGCCTAAACACAGACTCCCTTCTGAGGCCAGGATCTGATTTGCCATTTGCACCTCTTTTTCATTACCTGTTTCTTCAGTCCACCAGACAGTTTTCAGTCGTTTTCACAGAATCTCTTTGTGACACTTCCAGGCTGTGATTTCTACTTTTTCTTTGGAAGTGAGGCATACTGTCTTGGAAACAGAAATCTAGATAGGTTGATAAACAATTCCCCAGTTTGCTAATTCCTGTAATTATTTCATAGGAACCATTTCAAAGAACTGTTACAGATTCTGTAATTCATTGCTTACTTGTGTCCCACTGACTTTTATCATCCCAAGGTACTTTTTTGGATCATCATTTTGATGATAATGATCTGGAGTTAGTCTTTGGACAGTGATGGCTAGAAATTCCATGAAATATTTTGGATGGAGGTTGTTTTGCTGTTTTTTTTTTTGGGGGGGGGGGGTGGTGGGTGGGTGGTTTTTCTTTTTGATTTGTTTTTTATTTGGTTGGTTTTTTTTGGTTTTTGTTGTTTTTGTTTGTTTGTTTGTTTGTTTTTGTTTTTTTTTTTACTGTTTTGTTTGGTTTGCTTGTTTATTTGTTTTGGTAATCTTTTGGAATTTATTTGCTCTGTGAATTATCTTGACTCGCTTGTTATATTTTGTTGCTATTGTAACATACTCTCTGCCTAGGGTAATTTGTGTTTGTGCACACCCTATAATTTTCCTATAATAGTCTGTAAAGTTGTAAGGCTTTTATAATATCCTAAGTGTCTCTATGGGAATTTTTTGCAATTCTTTCATATGAATCAGGTTTTGAAATACCTACACTGTACCTTAAAAACTTCAATTTCTACACCTTCTTGCTCATTAACTAGGTTATTCTTAAAAGTTTAATTTATTTTAATTGATTTTAAAATAATTTTAAAATTTTCAGAGTCTTCTTGGCTGATCCCTCTCAACCCAAATCACACAGTTAAAATATCTTTTCCAAAGCTTTAATGATATTTATTCATTTTTAAATTGAGATTTAAAAAAACTTGCGGCCAAAAAATAACAATATTTATAGTACAGATTTTTGTTCTTTTTTTTTTTTTTTTTTTTATTTGCACTGTCATGTGAAGTCCTGAATGATAGTGGGGTGGTTCAGAAATAGTGCAATGTTCCTAGGTCCTGCAGGTGCTTTCACAAAGCATGAGAAAACAAATAATTTTTGACAACTAAACCTCCCGTTCTTCCTGTTAAAACTCAATACTGCTAACACGTTATACAGTATGAATATTCACATATTTTAATGTTTCTTTTGTGGGGGAGTGTGTGTGCGTGTGTTTGCACTAGAATTTATTTATACACCATGTCCAGGAAATGGTACCTAGTTTTCTGTCATGAGGCCATAAGTAGTTCAGTGGGATATCTCTGTTCTGAAAAAACAAACTGAATGGTTTTTCATCCATAACTCCAATGTCTGCGTTTTCACTGATCTTTTTTACTCTGTGAATGCTCGTTTTTTCTTTTTGGTGAGAACTACCATTGTAATCTAAAACCTGTAAGAAAGTCGTATTTTCTTTTTAGATTTTCCATAAATAGCCTGTGTTCTGATGATGGAAGAGCTTGCATTTGATGTCTTTCCATTAACCTGCTTTTAAAAGCTTTATATATTATTGTTTGGAAGATGACAGGGAAGATGCAGATGTGGATTTAGTTTGCTTTGCCTTCTTTCTTCTTCTCCCCACCATTCTCAGGAGGAGCTTTTGGTAATTTTGAGGGCACCGATTTCTAAAAGTTATTTTGATGCCCTTCTTCTGATTAGCCAAGCTGTACTTCAGTGGTGTTCCAAGAAGGAATTAAATTCTACCAGGTGTTGACAGGTGTGGCCCAAGAAGTAAGGTATTATTCTTGATTCCCAAGGAGGTTATTGGTTTTGCTGGTGATGTCCTCGCTCCCCTCCTGCCTCAGAGACAGCTCTGTGGTTCCCTTGCTGCCTGTCTCAGTATCACTAGTATAATTTTTAATAACCTCTTTCCCTTGAAGCAAAACTCCATGTTTCACAGTTGGTCACAAAGGTAATCCATTGAGAAAAGAACTTCTTTGTTCTGTTTGCTGTGTCAAAATGGGTTTTAAACTGCTCTCCTAGTTTCTGGGGGTTTTTTAGAGAACAAGCAGTTTTACAGTGACATGTAAATTCTTCCTGAAATTCTTGATTCACTGACTTTGCAGTAGTCAGAGAAGACAAGAAGAGCTGTGATTGTGGTGAACCTGCAGAGCTGGTTTGTGCCCTACATAATGTTTGGCACTTCTCTGAGAGATGCAGAAGAAATTGCATTTTCTAACCTCCCTCTGCCTTCTCTGTCTCCAGAGGATTTCCTGCTTACGCAGTAACCAAAACGTTTGCTGGAGGAGGATTCTGAGTGTTTTATCCTGCAGACTGAATGATGCAGAAAGATTATGAGTCCATGGGGAAGCCAGTTTATCGAATTCTGTTTTCCTGTTCTGTCTGTACAAATTTGATATTGCTTTGTAATTAAAGTTGAATCTGCTTCTACAGGATAGTGTTTTTCTCATTTTGAACTGTGAAGCTTTGCCCATGTGTTCCTGAAATAGATCAGCTAAATGTATGCTTAAGAAAGGAGGGAAATAAAAGGGAAAGTACTGTCCTCCGAAAGGTTCAGTGGGATCCCTGTAGCAGTATTTCCTTGCAAAAATACCATGAGTTGAGTTTTCCTGCTGAGAGAGGGGGTTCTGCTTTATGAACAAGATAATTGTATATTTCTTTTCAAAGTAAACATCATTCTGACACAGTTCAAGCATGCTAGATATTTTATGCACTCACTGGAATAAACAAAACAATGCTGTCTCAAGCACTTAGTCTGTGGTTAATGTTGTGCCTCCTTTTGCACATCTTTCAGCTGTATCAGAGATCAAAATGAACTCCAGCACTTGAGGGCATCTGGGAAGGATTTTAGACACTCTGGAGGAAAGTGTGTCTGTAAAGCTTTAATGATCGCTCCTTCATCTATGCAGATTTGCTTTAACTGGTGCCAGATCTGCTGTAATATTGATGACATCCTTCACCTTATTAGAGGCCCAAATGTAAAACAGCATATGCTAGTAGTCGAATTTTGTTCATTATATAGGGAGACCACAGATGTTGAAGGCTACAAAAAGGATGTGGGCTACAGCTACAGATTTGGCATGGAACATGCTTTCTGTTAAGTAAATGAAAAACGTTTACAACCCTGATTTTTGTGCACTGGGGACATCCTTTGGCTTAGCTGGTGTGAGATTTTGATTAAGCAAATTCTGGGAGAGTTCTCTGACAGTGAGGCAATTAATAAAATGTTGCAAGATATAATGGTAAAGCTGTATGTTGAGTGATTGCCTTTACCCCTGAAAGAATATGAGAGTGTGCGGAGGTACAAATCTCCTGTTGCTTTCCATCTGCCTTGGTCTTGGTCTGGAGATTCAATGAAGCATTTGGCATTCAGGACAGAGCAGTAGTAGTTGGTGAAAAATTAGACATAAGCAGTAGAAATGTTTAGCCAGACTGGGAAGTATTGGAATTCAGTTTTATGGGCTTACAATATGAGATTGCAGAATGCCTGAAGTGGGACTGCATTAACCCAGGGTCATTGCCAGGGCTGCGCCTAGAAGTGGGCTGACTGATGCAGTCTGGTCCTTCAGAGAAATAAGGGATACTTCCCATGAATTTTATGGTTTTAGTGGGAATATTATCCCTTAATATCTATTTATAATGTTCCTATAGGGCATGCTGAGAGGTGTAGATTAAAGGAGAATTTAAGTATAAAAGCTGCTGTTGGGAGAAAGGCTGTAATGGCTGTATAATTTGGAGCACTTTCTGAGTTCTGCAAGAATGACGATAAAATTCAAAAATCTGAGAGAGAATGCTTTCCCCTCGGTACATTGATGTGGGAATATGCTCTCTGAGATTCCTGTTTCAAAGGATACATTTAGTTCCTCAGGTGACTGTGTGGGATAGAGTATCTTATACTGCACTAGAACTTGTCTTCTGTGGAGCTCCTGAATGAGAAGAATGTGCTTTGCTATGAGTAGTGTGGAAAAATGAGTTATCATTCTTATTCATGGTCTGTCTTCCGAGCCTCTCCCATATTGCAGAGAGAGGAGATGAAGCTTGCATTGATCCCAGCGTGGCTGTAACACTCACCCCAGGTTCGCAAGGTCACTCTGTCCCCTTGAAGTTCTCAGGAGAGAAGTGACATGGAGGCTCTTCACTGTCGCTGCTCCAGAGTTGGTGGGGTTTAATTGAAAATTTTGCTTTTCTGCTGTGCAGGGTAGATATTGTGTCCCCGAGGAATGTTAAGCATTAAGCTTTCCTGTGTCTTTGCCATTCTCACAAGCTGTGACCTTGTGTACAGCAGTGTTACTGCCAGACCTCAGGCGCACCAGATCATCTGAAGCACTCTCTTTTTCGATATTGTTTACAAGACAACCATTTGGGAATGTAAATAGAGAGCACAGCACAGGAAGCATTCAGAATTTCCAGAAATCACACCATATGCCTCTCAGGGGCTTACAATTTGGTGAAAGCAGAATCATGTTCTTTCAGAGCCCGTTGTTCCTCAGTGCCAGAATTGTCACAGATTATCAGTCGATCCTTTTCTTCTTTTTTGCAAAAGGGGCTGATAATTATTTTCCTCCTACTAGTAGTTTGTTTTCTCTATGATTGTTACCATTTTATTTTTGCAGGATTTCCGATTTTTAAACTAAACTGTATGTTGTGAAAGTTTGAGCAACTTTCATTAAGAATATCTGTTATTTCATTTATGTAATTTAAAAAAGCCACAGACAACTAACACTTAGATGCTTCAGTTGTCTCTGTATATCTAATGAATGCAAGCAGCTGAGGGCCAACATGCGAATGACAGCTTGAAACAGAATGAAACATGTGGAGTGCATTTCCGTGGGCAGTGACAGCAGTGTTTACTGCACTCACATTATCACAATAGTGTCACAGAGCCTAAGGCATGGATAAGAATCCCATTTTGCTATGCAAACAGAAAGTAAGATGCACTTCCTTGTCCTGTCTAAGGACACAGACAGAACGGAATAGTGTGTTATATATATAAATAAAATAGCTGGATGCTATTTAGATGAAAAGTTGTACTTGAATCTGTATGTGCTCCTGGTTCATGACAAATGTGAGAGAAAACATAGCAATCTGAAGCCTTTTTGCCAGTCAATCTTAGTATGTTCAGTTGGACAGTGTTCACAAAGGCAGACAATAGATGATTATAGAATTATCAAATGCAACTGAGTTATTTTCTGAGCCAGGGTTCTGAACCCAAGTCCTTTAATTGAGACTGTTGCCTAGATGAAGAACCAGTAGATGAAACCAGTAGAGGAAGAAATGACTCAGGGCAGTGTGGTGTGGTGGTCTCTGCATATTGACATCTTTGCCAAGAAAATAGGGGATTGGAACATTAAAATGAAATGTATTTTGCATTCAGTTTTTTTCTGCAAAAGATCTGACCTGGAAGGAAACGCACTTCCTTGTTTTGGAAGTTTAAGAAATGTACTGTGGGAGCTGAGAAGGATAAGTGATTGTTATCTTCTCTCACTCATGAAGGAGGAGACAAGGAGGCTTAAAATGAGAGGGTCCTGAGAAGTACCTGATAGCTGAGCTACAACTGGGAACAGGTGGGTGAAGGTTATCTGTAGGTAGTCATGTTCATGGCCCTCTGATGGACTTGATTCAGGAGCTCCATGTTTCCTTGGCACTGAGGAGCCCAGAACGGGACACAGCATTCCAGATGTGCCTCACCAGGGCTGAGTAGAAAGACAGGATCACCTCCCTCGTTCTGCTGGCACTGCTCTTCTTAATGCACCCCAGGACACCATTGGCCTTCTTGATCACCAGAGCATACTGCTGGCTCATGGACAGCTTGTTGTCCACCAGGAACCCCAGGTCCTCCTTCCCAGAGCAGCTTTCCAGCTGGTGCCTGAGGTTATCTTCCCCAGTATAGGACCCTTCTTTTGCCTTTGTTGAATTTCAGGCAGTTCTTCTCTGCTCATGTCTCCATCCTGTCCAGGCTGCACTCTGGGGTATTGGCTACTGCTCCCAGCCTTGTGTTATCAGTGATCTGCTGAGGAGGCATCTGTCTCTTTGTTGAAATCATTGTACTCAGTATTGAACCTGGGGGCACCACTTGTGACAGGCCTCCAACCAGACTCTGTGTCACTGACTGCTACCTTCTAGGTTCTGCCATTCAGCTGGTTTCCCATCCACCTCCACATCCACTCATTAAGATGGTATTCCTGACTTTGCCTTTTATGATATCATGGTACCTAGAGTATTGCTTAAGTTCAGGTAGATAACATCCACCACTCTGCCCTCATCCATCCAGCCAACTGTTCCATGCTCACTACTCACTACAATCCATGCTCGCTACTCCTTGTCACCTTCTTGTCGTTCACAAAATGCCCAGAGATGGTATCCAGGATGAGCCATTCCATCACCTTTCCAGGGACTGAGATGAGGCTGACTGGCCAGTATTTCCCTGGATCCTGCCTTTTGCCCATTTTGAAGACCAAAATGATGTTTGCTTTCTTCCAGCCCTCAGACACCCCTCCTGATCACCACAATTCAAAGATGATTGTGAGTAGCCCAGCTATGGTGTCTGCCAGCTCCGTCAAGCATTTGTGGGGCTCCCATCAGGAGTCCATCTGGGCCATGGACTTGTGGATATCAGGTTTACCTAGGCAATCTCTAAGCCAGACTTTCTCTACCAAGGGAGAGTCTTTATTCCTCCAGACCTTGTTCCTGGGTCAGGGGTTCTTAAGGGCTGGTCTTGTCAGTGAAGACTGAAGCCAAGGTGGCATACTGAATGCCATTTTGGCTTTAGTCTCTCTGCTTTCTCTGCAGCCTCTGTTTCAATGGTTCCTCACTCTTTCCTTTTTGTCCTTGATGTATTGGAAAAAGCCCTTCTTCTTATCCTGCATGTTCTTGGCCAGATTATTTCCAGATGGGCCTTGGCCTTCCTTGTTGCATTTTTACATACTCTGACAACATCACAGTATTCAACTCATCTGGCCTGACCCTTCTTTCATCTCATGTCTATCTCCTGCCTGGGTTTGAGTTTTGACAGGAATTCCTTGCTCATCAAGCATTGGTCTCGAGCCGGTATGAAGTGATGGTTGAATCTAGGACTCTCTAGGATTCTTCTTCTCTGTAAAGCATGTTCACACGAAATTCTTCAAAGAAAATCCCTGAAGAGACTGAAGTGTTAACTTCTCCTGAAGCCCAGGGCTGTTTCCTCCCCAAGCAATGCAGAATTCCATGACCTTATAGTCACTATAATGAAGGTTGCCAGAGCCTTCACATCTGCAGCCAGACCTTCCTTATTATGTAGTTTCAGGTCCAGCAGCACAGCTCTTCTGGTTGGCCCTTCCATCACCAGTAGCAGAAAGTTGTCATCAGTGCTTTCCAATCACTGCTTGGATTGTTTGTGCTTTGCTGTGTTGGTCCTACAACCGATATTAGAGTGGTTGGGTCCCCCATGAAAACCATGGACTCATGACTACATAAAGAAATATGCTGAAGCAGGAGACCATGGAACAGATCTTTGCATCATTTTTTGGAAAGACACCAGTGGAACAAAACAACATTTGGCAGGCTAGAGGATATGATATTGGGATAATGTAGTCACATAATAACAATAATGAAATAATGCCTTCCTTTATTATACATTTGTCTGCTTAGGGGTTAAGATGAATAATGATTATTTGTAGTAAGAATATGATTTTAGGAAATAAAGTAGATGTGTGTTTTGAGAGCATGAACTTTGTCATACTTCAAAATTAACTGAACAAGTAAGAGGTTTTTAAAAGTGTTCCTTGACAGGCCAAGGATACATGGGCTGTGACAGGGCTGTGAAATTGGTTGTGTATAGAAGAAGGTAATAAATCTCTGGATGCTTAGCAGTGGAATCCCATTTGCAATTAAGAAATGGTATTTTAATACTTCTTTGCTTTGAATTTGGCATGGAGAATTCTGACTGATTGCTACTGCCCCATTGTGTGCTGGCAGGGTCACAGTCTTCTGGATGATATCATCTAAATTTATATTTTCTATGTTTCTGGGTTGTCTCTAATATTATCTACAAGTTTGAAAGGTGAGTTTCAAACTCGATTGAGCACTTCAATTACTACAAAATTGATATACTTTTATACAACAAATCATATGTACTCTGACCTTGAGAGGTATGATTTTCAATTCTTTAAAAAAATTACACTTTTTGACAATCAAAAATGGCTGGCATCTCTAATGTGAAAATTTTATTGTGAAAAACTCAGAGGTTTAGCACAATGTTAGTGAACATTGTATAAGGTGCAAGAGCAGGCAAACTGCTTTTTGACTTCAATGTAGTTTGCTGTTTTGGAGAAAAAAGTTGAGGTATTAGGGAGAATGAAGTTCCATTTAGGAAAAAAAAGTGTTTGTGTTGATTTTTATAAGGTTATTTTTATAAGGTATAAGGTATTTTTATAAGGTATTGACTAGATTAATTTGAATTAGACTAGATTAGTTTACTCAATTAGAATAGTTAAAATTAGACTAAAATAGTTAAAATTAGTTAAAATTAGATAACAGGCTTTCAACATGAGGCAATCAGCTTATATGTTAGTGCTGAAAGACAGCAGTATAAGGAATATCTGCTAGAAAATTACAAAGTTAAATAACTTTAATATCTTTAAATGAACATTTCCCAGTTATCTTTAAAGGACTGTTTAGTGTAATTTAAGATTGTGGGGTAGAGAGTGCCAACTCACTGTGTCAGTTTTCTATTCCTGAAAAAATACATGAAGGAAAACCATTTTTATGCTTACTTCATTAATCATTAACTACTCAGAGATATTATGTGTAAGGTTCAATGTGGCACACGTGATTTATAAAAGTGGTTTAATAAAAAGGTTTTCTTATTTTGCAGAAGATTTCTCCTTAACTTCATTGGCTAATCAGAAGTGAATGTAGCTGTGCATAGTGCTCTCCTTACTGCTGATACCAGAGATTTAGGAGAGGGATATTCAACATACATGTACCTTTCATTGCATATAAATTTTAGTGTACTTAATTTTTTTTCCTCATCAGTTACAGGTAAGCTGTATGACAGATTACATGTTCATTAACTACAAAAAAATTAATTGGGACAATGTCTTTGAATATGAAGACACATAAGTTTAGGTACCTTAAAATGCACTGATGCCAGTTAAGTAAGCATGCAACTAATTGGGTGAATCTATGCTCATCCAACTCCTAGCAGAGTGGATTTGGAGGGAAGTTAGGAGTTATGTGTAGTGCTTTACAGCTGATCTGTGTTACTGTGGGAATAGGGTTATGATTTGCATCAGCTTTAGGCAAACCCATACCATGAATAATACACAGAGCGTGCACAAATTTTTAAATTTTAGATTAAGGCGTGTACACTTCTGTTTGTTCAACCAGTTAGCAACATCCCCTTGAAGCAAATTTTCGATGCAAAACATCATGGAGGAAATAGATCAGTTTTCAGGTGCAAACCACTTCAAAAGCTCAAGGTGAGAAACAGAAATGTATGTCTAGCAGTTCCAGTATGGAGAAATAGTTAGCTCTTTTTGAAAAACTACTCCAATGTGCATTACGGTGAGTGAAACCAACTGAGTGGTTCCAATGCAGTCAGTGGAAGCAACATGGTGGAGGGTATGTGGAAGGTACATGGATTATACATGAGTCACCTTTATTTCCTGAATTATGTTTGGAATCTGGACTCTGCACGTGGACAGTACATAAAAGCAGTTGCTCTGAAATACATGTGCATTCTTACAATTTTGTTAGCTTACACTGAAGAAGGTCATTTTCTCAGAGGCATGACTTCATTTTGGTGGCAGTCTTCATTTTTTTAAACATACTGTAAGTGGTTTCTCAGCTTGCTGTGTTGAAGTTAACAGAGGTTTGGAATATTGTATCCAGCTCTGCTGTCAGAGCTACTGACAGTCTCGGACTTCCAGCAAGAACAATAGCTAATTTAAATGTTACCCCTAGTATCTTCAGTAATATTTCTTCAAGAAACTGAGAATTCTCTACCTAAATCACATGAGCATCATACGAGCTTTGAAAATTAATTTTATGCAACAATTCTGAACTGCTATCAAACCTAATAATTAATTTGTGTAAGGCAACATCGTTCTCACAAAGACAGTCTTATTAAAGCACTCTGAGTATTGAGGTTGTTTGCTTTATGTATTATAATAAAGCTGATTTTATGCCTGGTGCAAACTGTGATGATGTTAGTCCAGTCAGCGATTCTGAGTTGCAATCAAGGAAAAAGGGAAAGTTACAAACCATCCTATTGTCATAACAGAGTGTTATCAATAGTTGTTACAGATGCTTTGCTTCATTTTTCCTGCACGATATTAAGGAGTAAATAATTAAATACCTAGTGGAACTGGAAATTTGAATTGTTTCATAGTACTGAATTTAAAAAACATACAACACTTTCATAAATGACAAACCTAAAAAAGATGTCTACTTTTTAGTAGTATTTCTATATACAATATTTAAAGCAAGAAGTTTCCTTGAACAATTACACAGATTGTTCACATCAATGTCTTGTAAAAATTTCAGAAACTGATAAGAACTGAAGAAATTATAAGAAAAAATATAAGCCCAGGAGCATACATGAAAGTAGTACTGTAGACAATCCACACCTCCAACTCACTTTCAAACCATAGTTGAATTTTAATTAGTTACATTTATTTTGTTTACTTTTCAGTTGAATTTTAATTCCCATTAAAACAGAACAAAAACGGAAATGATGTCTAGCTTCAGGAAGTCTTCCAAATGGAAGTGGAAGTTTTGAACCCAGGTGTGGTGATATTTCATTGCTTAAATAATTTGATATGTATATTCAATATAACATGTTTAAATTGGATAACGGTTTTGAAGATTAACAACTACAGGCAATCTAAACAGAAAAAGTGCAAATATTAAAATGAAATTTTTTGTTTTGTGTGTCAGTAGTTTCCTGGTTGCTATATTTATATCATGTACTTGCTCAATGGTTTTCAATGTGTGTAAAGGCTGAAGTGCCAGTTTGACTTAAGGCTTTACTGACAAAAACTAGCAAGCAAAAATCCTGGCTAGTTTGGAACTGAAGATCATTCCTTGCTACTCTAAATTATGCTTGGTGAGGTATTTTTGTGAATAGTTCCACCTTTGCAGTTCATTTTGTGGGCTAAATTCTGCCTTCAAATGCAGATGTCTGACTGTAGTCAGTGATTGCACAGTGCAGGATAGGTCAGGGCTGAGAATGCTGGCGTGTGTACTGACTGTGCTGCTGTGTACTGTACTGCTTCATGTTCCTGGGCACTCCTGCCACTGTAAAACAGTCAATTATCAATTTAAAGAGAATTGGCAAGGCTGTGTTGGCTGTGTTTTCCTTAATTAAGTGTTATGCTTAGGAGGAGACAAATATAAAGGTCCCACGTATTTGCACTTACTGAAATAGATCTTTCAATATAGGTAATGTTCTTTAAAAAAAGGTCACAAAAGTGTGTCAGTCCTATTTTTGTATTATTTTCTTTTTATCATAACAAAATGATGTTTGAAAACACTTTGCCAGAGAGACAGGGTGTTAGATTGGAAATTCATTTTAATAATAATTTTGTGAGAATAGGACATGTTTTTGAAGATACAAGTCTTACAGTTCTTATGAGCTAAAAGTAATCAAGCCCATTAATAATATGATTTTTGTAAGTAATTTAGACCAAATTTTAGCTTCTTCCATTTTCATAAACCTAATTTAGCCTGTATGAAAGAGCTAGTAAAGTGTATTTAAGCATGAGTCTCTAAACACACCTATTTCAGTTAAAGAGAGAGAAATTTTGGGGAATGCAATTTTTCATGAAACATAATTTATAGAAAGGATTATTATGAACATTTTTCTGATTCCTGCTCAGTACTTCACTACATTCTGTATAGTAATACTAAAGGTTGAATTACTGATCACAAAACATGGCCTTGTATCAGCAAAGGTTTTTAGGTAAATGGGAATCAGTGCATTTTATTACTTGGTAGTAAAAACATTTACTCATTTGTTGGGAATTTCAATGTATTTATTAGTTTATTTTAAAGAAGCTATATGTGTCTGAGGGGACAAAATCAGAAAGTGTGTATGTGTCACTTGTGGAAAACTTTTAATTTTTAATGGAACTCAGCATAATTCAGCAAAGTTATCCTTCCTCAATCAGTGTTAAAACACTGCTAGTATTATCCACATCCACCACTAGTATTACCACATATTGTGCATGTATATGAAATTCTGCACTGAGGTATGTCTCAGCCATATGCGTAAAGAAAGTGTTTTAATGTATTTATCTGGGGTTTTTTATTTTTAAGGTGCCTTTTTTTTTTATTTAGGGGTAGTGGATTAAAATTATTCTGAAAATCCTTGAAGGTTGGAAGCTGCTACCATTATCTGAAATTTTCAGCTCAATTATTCGGCTCCTGAACCACTTGATAGCTTAAAAGAGAAACATTTCTGGCCCATTATCTTTTGATGTGTGACTAAAATCTCAATCATTTAACATCTCTAGTCTTGAATCAATTCTATCTTTCTGTGATGTCGTTGAGCAGAGAGTTTTCATTTCCTCATACACACCTGCACACTCTTTATAAGGATGTCTTGTCTCTTGGGATGGAGGCAGGACCCAGGTTTTGTTCTTGCTGAAGGTTTTAACAATGTCGTGTTAAGAATAGGAACCATGTCATTGCTATACGTACTTCCTTTGTACCTCAAGATCTGAGGGAGGGGTGACAGTGATGGCTACTGACCACATCCTGGTGGCCTCTGCTACACTGGCTGCTTCCCTGCCTTGAGACAGAGGACAACGCTTCATCAACAGCTTGGAGAAGGATGGAGTTCATTGGGAATGATGGTGAAGGCTAGGGATAATTTGTCATGCCACTTGTATAAGGCAGCAGAGGTGTCTACGAGGCAAAATCTGTGTGTAGCTGGGGGACTCCTGAACCTTTCTGGGTATAGGTCCATGAGGAACGCAGCTGGGACTCCAAGGATTTGCTTTGTTGCTGATGCAACAAGGACAAGATTGTATTTTGTAGAAACATTTGAGCTTTCTCTGACTTCATCCTCTTTATGTGTTTCTTTATCAGCTGCACTGAGAGATTTTTTTTCTTTGGGACTATAGAATGCTTGCAAAACAGTTTTAGTCCTATTTTTGCCATTTCCAACGTCTCAAGCTGTCAGCAGTCCAGTTACAACATACAAATTTGGTATATTTCCGTTCTAGTCACTATAGGATGCCTCAAGGTATAGTTGTAGCTTGAATATTAAGATGTGCTTACACTTTTATTGTAGAGTAGTGAACAAGCTTTGCCAAAAATCATCCATGGAACATTTAATTTTCAGTGTGTGATTCACATTATTCTTCTTATTTCATTTAAACCGTACATCTTAGAAGTTTTTTTCATGATAGTATCTATACTATCGTTGGGGATGTACTTATGGTACAAAGAGTCTTCAGGATTGGGACAGACTCATTGGTTTAAGCCATACTGATACTTGGAACTTGCTTAACATGGTACTGGCAATGTTCAGCCAATATGAACTGGGCCTTTACCTCTTTGCTTTATGGATAATTGTTGGCCAGGTTTTAAGCAATTTTATTGTATCAATCTAAGTTCTCTTATTCCCAACCTGTAGTAATCCAGAGGCATTTGCTTGAATTTTTTTTTATATTCTCAGTTGTTGGCCCTTTTTTTAAAATTGCGTGCTGAATATATCTTCACAAAAGGCAAAGTATTCACATTCATATGTAATACTGCCTGGAATTCTTTGGTTTGTGCCTGTTCAGGTTTGATTTTTTTTTTTCCTCATAACAGAGAAGGTCTTGTGTGTGAAGTTGTCTTTTGCACTGTCTTGGCCACAGTGACCATGAGGCAATTAAGTTTCAAATTTCTGTTGTCAGGAGAAAATGTGACAGCAAAACTTCAACCCTGGGCGTGGGGAGAGCAGACTTCAGTCTTCTCAGGGAACTAGTTAATGAGGTCCTGTAGAAAATGTTTTTGAAAGTGCTGAGGTATATCAGTGCTGGTCACTTTTTAAGCACGTCCTCCGAAGGGCACAAGAGCAGCAGTTCCCAAATGTCACCTGTCAAGTAGGCAAAGTGGAAGGCTGGCTTGGCTGAACAAGGATCGTGTTTTGGAGATAAGGGAAAAAAGAAAGGTGTAAGCCCAGTGGAAGCAAGGTCAGATGATATAGAAAGTATGCAGAGATGCTGCTCATCACTGCAGGGAGAAAATTTGTGTGGCCAAAGCTCACAAGTTGAAGTTGAAGTTGAAGCTGGCCAAAACTGGGGGGGGACAAAAAAAGGAGTTTTAAAAAATACATTAATAGCAAAAGGCAATGCAGAAATGACATTGCCCTGTTGCAGAATGAGGATGGTCACCTCATGAAAAGGGACACAGACAAGCCAGAGTTGTTAAATGCTTTCTTTGCTTCTGTCTTCAACACTGATGATGGGCTCTGGGGTCCCAGTGTCCTGAGATGGAGGACTATGGGTGTGACAAACATAAATCCTCAGTTGACCCTGAAGTTGTGTGGGATCTGCTGCTCCAGCTGGATACCTGCAAATCTGTGGAGCCTGATGGGATTCATCTGAGAATACTAAAACACTCAATACTGCCTGCTGTCATTGTGAGGTCTCTCAATGGTTTTTGAGTGATCTTGGGAATCTGAAGGGTTCCTAGTTGACTGAAATGTGTCAAATGTCCCTATTTTCAAGAAGGATGAAAAGGAGGACCCTGGAAACTACAGTCCTGTCACCCTCACTTCAGTGACTGGTAAAATTATGGAGAAGATTATTCTGGGAATTACTGAAAAACACTAAAGAGTAATGCAGTCACTGGTCATAGCCAGCGTGGCTTTGAGAGCAAAGCCTAATCTTCTGTCAAACCTCATTTTCTTTCATGCCAAGGCAACCCACCCAGCTGACCAAAGGAAGCCAGTAAAGTTTTTGACACTGTCTCTCACAGGATCCTTCTGGACCTGATTTCCAGCCCACAGCTGGATAAACACATCATGGGATGGGTGAGCAACTGGGTCACAGGTTGGGCACAAAGGGTTATAGAGAATAGGGTGACATCAGACTGGGAATCTGTCACTGGAGGGGTTCCACAGGGCCCCATCCTCAGCCCTCTGCTCTTCAACATCTTCATAAATGACCTGGACACAGGACTGGAGGGGATACTGAGCAGGTTTGCAGATGATACAAAACTGGGAGGAGCTGTTGACTCCCCCGAGGGAAGGGAGGCCCTGCAGAGAGACCTTGACAAATCAGGAGTCTGGGTAATCACCAACCATATGAAGTTGCACAGGTGACATAATACCTGCTTCAGTAGAGGAAATTAATGACTTGTATGGCCCAGTTTCAGAGCCTGGATTGGTTCTGAATTTACAATTACATCTTTTCAGTTGCTGCTGCCTCACTCAGCATGGTATTGTGACTTATCAGCTTGAAACCAATATTGTACAATCTGTCACTAGTTGAGCTCTCTTGCTCTACCTTACCATCTCTCCTTCTCCCTGCATACAAACTCATTTTGAAGCTGAGATGTACTTTCCTAACACATTGAAGACAAATTGTTTATTTTGACACAAGTTTTCATAAAAGATGATTTGTAGAGAGATAATAAAAGTTTCTTTCTAGAGGGCTGGATTCAGCACCACTGGAATGGCTCACAATAAGCAACTTCCCCAGACTCCATTCACAGGCTTTGGGTAAAAATCTCGTATCCTGATGACGATCTGTAATTATTTTATGAATCACACTGACTTGGTCATTGAGATATTTACTCTGTGAATATCACAGTTAACAAAGAACTACGTAATTAGTTTGAGTCTACTGAAAGTAGACCTTGATTAATTCACTGTCCACAAGGACAAGCATCAGGGAGTAGTTGCTCTGTGCTGATTCCAGCTCTGCAATGCCAAAAAGCACTGCATGTTTTCTAAGCAATTGGGAACTGAGGCGGCATGTTGCAGCTACTTCCCAAAGCCCTGGGAGAGTGGGGGAAGAATTTCCTGCCAGAATGTAAAAGGCATTGCATATCTGGGCCATTGGTGGAGCCTTGACAAAGTACAAGCTGGCTGTGGACCAGAATCTGCCATTTAAAATAATTTTATGCCTGGTTTAACATGTTGGAAACACATAAGCAGTAGCAACCAGTAAGCAAATAGAATTGTTCAGCATCAGCCACTGCTTTCAAAACAATGAAGAATTAATTTGGAAAAAAACTCAAAATAAATGTATGATTTTGTGCATGTAGTAGATTAACTTTTGTGTTTGCACTGCTGGGCAGATACTGCCGTCATTTTACAATGTATTACAGTGCTGTAGTCAAAATATAAAACTGCAGCCTACTCTTACTGACAGTCACCTTCACTTTTGCTTTCTTACTCCTATATATTTTGTGCTTTCTTTGTAATGTCTTCTTTTACTAATTTGTTATGATTCCTACTGATAAATCTTACTTGGAGAAAATGGAGAGAAGGAAAGGGAATGATGACTGAACTAGAGCAAGAAAAGTAAGAAATTAAGGAGAATGTAGAAAGTGATGCTGTGGTCAGAAACTGAATTTAAAAAGAAAAGCACCTACTTCTAAAGCTTTAAAGCATCATAACAGATGGTAGCTTACAATTTTTTATTGTTTTCCTGTTTAACTATCACCAATTAATTCAGGTTCTTTTCAAAGGGTCATAATTATTTTTTAGTAGCTGGACTGTCAGGTTGAAGTTTTCTGTTCTCTTGGATAATAAGTGCCTTGTACAATTAAGAGTTTTATCATACTTAAAGTATGAGACAACTTCATTAGTGGCACTTTCTGCCTTTAATTATAGAATCATTTAAGTTGAAAAAGGCTTCTAAGATCATCAAGTCCAGCCATAAAACTAACACTGCCAAGTCCACCACTAAATCATGTCCCTAAGCGGCATGTCTATGTGTCTTTAAAATACCTCAAAGGCTGGTATTCTCAGCCACGTACCTCCTCAGCCTGTTTCATGATGAAGAATTTTTTTCTAATATCCAGTCTGAACTAGCCTTTCAGTGTTGATTAGTAGTACATGAGTAAAAGGTGCACCTTCGAGCTGTGAAAATGTCTGGCTAAAATTCAACTCGTATCTTTAGGGCAATTTTCAGAAGTCCGTTTTCCCAGAGTCAACTTGACTTCTCCCTCTTGTGTGAATGGCACCTCCCTCTGTTACAGAAGGGTGATAGAAAGAGCCATTTCTAGCAGGGGGCAGATCTGCTGGCATGCAGGTCAAGTCTCTGTATTAGTCAGCTTCTCACTTTAACAGAAATATAAAATAAAATACAGCATATGGGAAACCACAGGCATGACCAACTGAACTGCGGGCAAGTTGCATGCTAGCAAAAGACAGCATCTGCTGTGTAATTCTTGTCAAAAAGCAAGACTAATCTCATTGGATCAGTATTTCACATGAGCTGATTTTCTCCTTTTGCCTCGCTCAATAGGCATGGTTAACACTGCTAGGCAAGATACATACTATTAAGTGAAAGGCCTTGGTGTGGTGACCAAATCTGTGGAGAAGATGGTACATGGCAGCTATGGAGTTGTAACACAGTGGTGCATAAAAACACTATTCAGGGCATTTCAATACTGTAGTGAAACTACAGTACTGAAATTCAGTGCTGTACAATTAAGTACTGTAGACAGCTGCAAAGTAATTTGAATCAAGTGATTTATTTCAAAATGTGATAAGGAGTAGAAAATAATTTGTGTGGAATGTCAGTGTCCTGGTTTTGGCTGGGGTAGAGTTAATTGCTTCTCAGTAGCTGGTACAGTGCTGTTTGGGACTCAGTAAGAGAATAATGTTGATAATTAATGGCACTACACTGGGAGGAGCTGTTGACATCCTCAAAGACAGAAAGTCCCTGCAGTGAGACCTCAGCAAACCAGAGATTAGAGAGCAGTCACCAACTGTATGAAGCGTAACAAAGATGTGCCAGGTCCTGCACCTGGAATGGGGCAACTCTGGATGTATGGACAGACCAGAGAATGAGACACTGGAAAGCAGTGCCATGGAAAGGGAGCTGGGGGTCCTGGCAAGTTGAACATGAGGCAGCAGTGCCCTGGCAGCCAGGAGGGCCAACCCTGTCCTGGGGTGCATCAGGCACAGCATCACCAGCCGGGCAAGGGAGGGGATTGTCCTGCTCTGCTCTGAGCTGGGGCAGCCTCACCTCCAGTGCTGGGGGTAGTTCAGGGTGTCACAGGATGAGAAAGACATTAAACTGCTAAGAGAGCATTTAAAGGAGGCCCATGAGGATGGTGAAGGACCTTTGAGGGGAAAGCTCTGTGAAGCTGAGATTACTTGGTCTCTTCAGCCTGGAGGAGACGAGACTGAGGGGAGAGCTCATTGCAGTCTACCTCTTCCTCATGAGGGGAAGAAGAGGGGCAGACGTGGTGCTCCTGTGCTTAACTACCTTTTGAGTGAAGACTTTCTAAAATCTAAGCTAAAACTGCCCTATCAGTTTAAAAACATTGGCCATTGTCCTGTCACTATCTACCCATATAAAAAGTCCCTCTCCTCTCTTTTTATAAGCCCCCTTAAGGTGCTGACAGGCCTGAATGAGATCTTCCTGAAGCCTCTCTTCTACAGGATGAACAACCCCAATTCTCTCAGGTTGTCTTTGCAGGAGAGGTTGCTCCAGCCCTCTGATCAGCTTCATTTCCCTTTGAACTCACTCCCGCTGGTCCATGTCCTTCCTGGGCTGGGACTCCAGAGCTGGATGCAGGGTTCCAGGTGGGGTCTCAGCAGAGCAGAGCAGAGGGGCAGAATCCCCTCCCTCCCCTGCTGCCCACGCTGCTTTGGGTGCAGCCCAGGACATGTTTGGCTTTCTGGGCTGTGAGTGCCTATGCCTGGGTCATGTCCAGCCTCTTATTCCCCAGCACGCCCAAGTCCTTCTTGTCAGAGTTACTCTCCATCTGTTCATCCCTCAGCCTGTGCTGGCACTGTGGGTTGTCCTGACCCAGGTGCAACACCTTGCACTTGGTCTTGTTAAACAGCATGGGATTTCCATGAGCCCAGTTCTTGAGCTTGTTCAGGTCCTTCTGGATTGCATCCTGTCCTGTGGGTATGTCAGCTGCATCAGTCAGCTTGGTCATTTGCAATCAATCTCATTGTTTGTGTCATTGACAAAGACAATAAAGAGCAGCAGTCAGAGCCCTGATGGACACCACTTTTCACTGACCTCCAACTGGGTATAGAGCCATTGGCCACAACTCTCTGCCTGTGTCCATCCAGTCAATTTTTTATTCACTAAATAGTTTGTCCATCAAACCCATTTTGTCTCTCCAGTTTGGAGATAAGGATGTCACATGGGACCATGTTGAAGGTCTTACAGAACTCTAGGCAGATGACATTTGTCAGTCTTCCTGTGTTGATTGTTTCTGCCATGTCATAGAATGCCACCTTACTGGTCAGGAACAATTTGCCCTTAGTAAAGCCATATGGCAGCTTTGGATCACCTCCTTGCCTTTTATGTGCCTTAGCAAATCTTCAAGGAGGATCTGCTACATTGTCTTCCCAGCAGAAATGAGTCTCCTGGACTGTAGTTCCCTCGATCTTCCTTTTAAAAACGGGGGTGATGTTTCCCTTCCCCTCCATGAAAACAAGACATGGTTGTTTTTTGAGATGACCTGTGTATCTGTACCTTAAGGGACAAAGAAGCTTTGAAGTACCAGCCCTATATTTTGATGATTCCTTGATTAGTGTACCTCATTTTAATTCACAAGTTTGACATTCCTGAACCTACTGCTGTGCACCAGCAGCAGCTCACTGCAAGCAATGGTTCAACTGCTAAGCCAACTGGTGAAATATCTTTGAAGACATATACTGCATCAAAACCACTAATCTACGTCAACCAATAACAGGATTAAAAATACATCAAAACAGAAACTCAAAATATAATTAGGCTAAAGATATAATTAGGCTCCTCCCTCATGCTCCCACTTAAAGTCTCAGGAGCTATTGTAAATGACTTATATGCAAAAAAGCTCTTTGTACGTATGGATGCAGGAAATATTTCTCCCTCGCAAACACGTTGTGAAGCCCACACGTATACAATCCCTAAGGCATAAACAAATCATCTGAGAAGCATGGTCACATCACAGCTCCCCTGACTCGCACATTTAAGAACTGACAGAGGCAAGAGGATGAATGATTGTAGAACATTCCTCCCACAAACGCTAAAAATAGTTTTCAAAATACTGGATTAAGTCTAGCCAAGAAAAGGAGAAAATCTATTTTAAGGCAGAAGAACTTTGTTTCTGTCAATGGTGATTTCAGGAACAATATTAACAGAACATGAACATAATGAAGCAGAACACTCCTTAAATTTTGAGGTACTGCAGTTGATTAATACAAGATACATCTAAAACATATAGTAATTTTTGATTACAGGAAAAATAATATCTACCATATTAAGAGTTTTGTATGCAGCACCTTAAGCAATTTTTATTAAATATCACTACCAAAGGATTATAGAAAAGCAGAATTTTCAGAACACCAGACGTTCCTCTTGTATTATACTTCCAAAGGCTAGCAATATATGGTGATACCACTACAATAGTTCTCACCACCAACCTCAATTATGTTTGATTCTCCTCCTATCCTCCCCCTTTTCCTTTCTAATAGAAGCAGTTACAAGTTAGCTTTCCAAAGAACAGCAGTTAGGAGATACACAACAAAGCTAAAAAGAAAATCTCACCAATTCCACTCATAATCACCATCGTATTGGTATTAACAGATATCACAGTAACCTCAACTCTTAAAATATTAAGTACTTCAAAGATGAACAGTCCAGTGATGTTCCAGCAGGACAAGGGTAACAAATGCAGACACATTTCCATGTTACATTGTGAACTTCTGAATTTTAGAGATCTGATCCTAACGTTTAATGCTTAATATTTGAAATTTAATATACTGGATAGATTAGAAGTCCAGCTTTAGAGTAATTTAAAAAATCTCTAATTAGGAACGTGCTGATATTACAAAATATTATCATTTGGTCTGGATTGTCCTTACTTCTCCCTTCTCTTTCTGCCTCATGCTAGCATCGTGCACTACAGAAAAACCTTTTTGTAAGTTTTTAAAATGCTAATTCTTTATAGATGCTAATTCTTACTACAGAACATTTTTATAATGGGCCAAGAATAGGCAAAATTCTTGTTCCCAGTTGGGTCCCCTGGTAGAAGGCCTTCTTTGAGGGATCCCTCAAACTCTGGTGTCCTACTGCACCTATGAGAACACTGCATGTTCGTGGAGAATTTACTACTTGTGCATGATCTACTTGTCAGCTTGTCATCTGGCTATGCAAGCATCGTAACTGCCCCCAGAAACGGGGACTGTGCCTGCTTGCGGCTCCTCAGCAGGAATGCTTTCACTGTGCCACCAATGTGCTGTCAGCACACACACTGAAGGCTACTGAACAGGACTCCTAGATGAGCTTCAAAGGCTGTGGCCTGGCATTCTCTTTCCTTAAGACAGGTTCTCCTCATCGGGATGGGCCATCAGAGAGATCAATCTGCCATCAGCAGATCAATCCAGATGCTGTGCTGTAAGTTTTGGTTTAGTAGAAAATAAGCCTTCTCACAAGGTTCAGTTGTTAGCAGTGCTTCATTAAATAGCTTTCTTTGGTGTCAACAGAGGTGCCTCTGTCTGGAAGAAATTTCCAGATTTAAAACTGTGTCGGTTCCTCCTCCCTACACATATGCCCCCCGCCCCCACCCATCCACAAACACTCACTTGCTCCCTCTGAATCTCCTCTTCATCTTTGGCATGTATTAAATACAACAAAGCCATCAAAGAAAATGGAAAGTAGTTTGAAATGTGAGACTAACAGTGTCATATACATTTGACTGTAATATTTAGAATCATAAAGAAGAAAAATGTTACGACTGTAAGGCTTCATACTTAAAATTGTTTTAAAAGGTGCTGGTTAGTGTCAGCATTTTTATCTCCAGCATATCTGGACTTTGAGATTTTAAGTCCAGAAACAAGTTTGGAACATCTACAATCCCTAAAGATTTTTATTTTATCCTGGAATTTTTGGTTTTAATTATTCTTAGCAATATCTGCTAGGCAATAGACTTTACAACATAAGATTTCTTATTTTCAGTTCTACTTTCTTTTCCTCCTACCCTCACGTTATTTCCTATGTCTGTTCTTGCAGAATTAATGGAACTAAAGCAAATGTGCATTCCAACTGGAAATTTATAATCACAGCTTTCAAATGACATGCTGTGTTAATCTGCACTCACTGTAGATTCGGATGCTAATATCAGCTAGAAGTATATTGAAATTACAAAGGCGAGAACATGAAGTAGTAGTCCTACTGACCAATTTTGAAATAAGGGCAGTTTCCAGGGGGTTTATAAGTGGTTTTCTGGTGTTTTGATTATTGAACTCTTCTCACGGATCTTCTCAGAAACAGTGGAAGTCATGGTGCAATGCCATTTCTCAGAAAATATGCAATAGCCACTTGAGACCATGATAATTTAGCAGCAATGTTTCCTGATTTTCCAGTTAAGAGGAAGGTGTAATGGGAAAATACTGGAACTAAGAAAGAAGATAATGAACCTGGTTTTTGCTAACATCTCTGTTTAGCAGCTGCACCTTCTCAATCTCTTAGGAGCAAATGCTACACCAGCAGCAGCAGCAAGGGATTCAACATTTGGCATACATTAAAGTAGCACAATGCAGTGCCAAGTAAAGAAACACGAGCAACTTGGAACGGGACTCTTCTGGCAGAAATCAAATGATTGCTTGGATGAAATTCAAGTTTCTGCTACTGGCTTAAAATTGGCTATGCTGCTCATCTATCTAAGAAAATTCAAGTACCAGCAAATACCGAACTAAACAAGGTGCCATTTTCTCAGTATAAACACTTGAAGTGTGAGGTGGAGTTTGCAAGCAGAAAAGCTAAACACACTTTATCTCTTACCACTTATCACTTCATCACTTTTTATCACTTTAGGTTTTTCTGTTTTAAGTAATTTTAGTTTTTATCAAATTTCTGTATCTTTATATCACTGGCTTAACTGACTGTCATCATATAAGCCCAGATGGCAGCTAAGCACCAGGCACACACTTTTTCACAGCCCCCACTGCACCCCCACCCTGGTGGAAGGGGAAGCAGAATGAATGGGAAAACCTGTAGGCTGAGATTAGAACAGTTAAGCAACCGGAACAAAATACGTAAAAAAAAAAAAACAAAAAACCTGAAGAAAATATATAAAATCAATGTGTTCGGGTTTTTTGAAAAAAGGTAAAACACAAGGAAAACCAGGTGATATACAATGCAATTGCTTACCACCCACTGACAGATGCCAGACCCCATTCCCAAACACTTACCTGACCTGTTTCCAGGTAACTCCCCCACTTTGTATACTGTGCAAGTTGTTCTATGTTGTGGCCTGTCCCTTTGGCCAGTGTGTGTTACCTGTCCTGGCTATGTTCCCTCCCAGCTTTTTTTGTTTACCGCCTCACTGGCAAAGCATGAGAGATGGAATAAGTGCTTGACTGAGGATTACAATTGCCCAGAGAAGCTGCAGGTGCCCCATCCCCAAAAGTGTTCAAGGCCAGGTTGGATGGGGCCCTGAGCAGCCTGATCTACTGAATGGCATCCCTGCCCATGGGATGATCTTTAAGGTCCCTTTCAACCCAAAACCCAAATTCTATGATTCTTTGATTCTATCTGCTGTGCATTTTTGAACTTGCAGTTTCCTTCCTGTAGAAGTCTGTAATCATTGACCTTCTTTAGAATATGCAGACACTGGTTTAGGAGGATCAAGAGGTAGTGCACCTTTTTAATAGGTAGTTACTGATGTGATCCATTGCAGAACTGCTGACTGAGAGAGATTAGTGCTCACACTGTGTATTTTACTCCCATGTGGATTTCTGTCTTTTTCACTTGGGTGTGATATACTTTTAACTGTATTCAGAATTTGGTGTTAGAGGCAGAAAAATAAGTATGAAGAAACTAACAACATTGGATCTATAGCTAAAGAAGTTACCTGAGAGAGACTTCTAATAAATATTTAAGGATATGAAGGCCCTTCTCAGAATTTAGTTATGTGTGGGTGAATATCTTTGCTCCTCCAGTTCTGCATGAAAGCATAAATTGTGTGCATTTTAGCACTTGACCTAAAGAAAAACAGTCAAGGAGCAAAAGCCAAAGTCATGGTTGTGCCACCTTGTCTTTGCTTCCATTTTACCTGTGTTTTTACCCACCTCTCACAAAATTTAATTTGGTTGATTCTCTGTAACAATGATTTTATAGATTTGAAAGTGCTCTTCACCTTCCTTTAGAAATTTATGCTTACTAATGTGGAACTCCACATCCTGATTCTACCCTATGCTTCACACTGATTCCCTCTGGGGTAATTTACAAGTGTATACTTTTAAAAAATGTACAGTAATCCTACTTTAAGTCATCTTTAAATTCCATAGTAGTATTCTTTTTAAAAAGACAATTTGTGTGGAGTGAAAGAAGCTAAGTATTTTAAAACATGTAAACAATTCTCTGAGTTCTGATGTCATAGTTATATCAGTGAACTTATGCATGTTAGGCCCCAATATATGTTACTGAAAGTTTATTTAAGTAAATTTTAGGAATGCAGTTTGTCTCTTTATATCAGTTTTACAGAGGTTTTCTTGGTGCTAAGGTCCTATGTATGTAAAATATTCGGTTATAGTAAAATATTCGGTTATAGTAATTAACCTTTTATTTTAAAAGAACCTGTAAAATTTGAAGCAATTGTAAAGTTTGCATTTATCTAAAACAGAGTTGTTTATCTCCATGAAATGAATGGCATCACTGTAGTACAGGGTCACACTTGTTAATTTCTCATGCTTACACTTGAAAATTGGTATGCAAGTGGGAAGCTGAATGAGTGGTGGAAAGCTTTCCTTGCTTCTCCTCGAAACAGTTTGGCAGAGCTTGTGTGAGAGCAATGTATGAGGCCAATGGGACACATTCCTCTATCATCCTTAAAGAATAGTGTGCTTCTGTTTTATTCCTATTTAATGCAACCTCTTTGGTATTTTTGACAGGGATTAGTTTCCTAGTTCATGCATGTTTTTGAAGAAAAATGACTTACAGATGAATAATAGTCGTTGTCTGGTGCCACATCATAATTCTGATAGGAGATTGGCGTTGACACATGCAGGATTGTCGTATGGGGGACACAAAACGGCATTTTGGCAAAACGTTAGTCTGTTGGGGCTTGTTTTAAGTAGTATTAACAGCCTTGTGGCACTGAGCTGGTAGGGTCCAAAATTGGTATGCAGAAGGATGGGACAGAGGAAGTGAACAGCAAATATAAGCCTACACTGTCAAGCAAGGTACGTGTTTCTGTTGGCATCCTCTTGGAAATGTTTGAGTAGTTCCTTGGGAGCTGCTTTGTAGTGGAGACAGAAGAGGTGAAGGAAGAATTTGTGTATGGAGGGAATATCTCTGAAAATTCACTTACATTTAGTTTAGGAAAGCCCCTCAGTGAGGAAAAAACCCCAAATTTAAAGGTACTGTGGCTATGGTTTTCAAAACTGGAAACACAGATTCTCAGGATATATATTTATGTGGGCAAAGTACTGAACTTGCCTTCTCCAAGAGCCATTGAAATTCTCAGGCTTCCAAACTCAGTTTCTCCAACTGTCTCAAAATACCTTAGTTTCTGGCTGAAATAGGAAACATTGTACTAATAACCATCACAAAGCTGCTCCAAAAGAATTGTGTCTATTAATATTTATCAGAAGTGTTATGTGACAAAGATGGGGGCATGTATTATGCTCTGAAATGAAGGACTGTAGAATTTTTTCACACATTTTTGCAATGTTGTATTAAATGGCCAATTTGGTAGTGTAGTGTGGAGGTGTTGTTTTACCTGGCTTCTGCAAAAAGATGCATACAGATCCTTCAAAGGGACACTGTCACACAGATTGGTTTTACCTTGAGTGCTCATATTTCACAGTCTGCTGAAGCTGGAGGCAAATGCTGAGCACTTCATCTCTGAGGAAACCTTTTATAGAAGTTTAAGGGGTGAACCTTCAATGGTGTACATAAAGACTGTTTCCACTCTTTACTCTTTGCACGTTCAATTTTTAAGTAGTTGTCCATTCATTTTAAAACTCCATGGATTAAGTAATAATTTTTAAAAAGAGGTGAGCCTCTTTCCCACTTTTTTTTTTTTAAATTTGTATTTATGTTTTTATTAGAAACAGTTTCTATCAGCAGCAATGACTTCACCTCCTTTGTAAAACTGTGAACTGTAGAAGAGATCAATGGGAATCTAGTGCACAAGCTGTAAGTAGGAAGATTACAAATCACTTTATTGGATTTTTTTTTTTTTTTTTTTTTTTTTTTTTTTTTTTTTTTTTTTTTTTGTTGCAGGAAATGCTAAGCAATCTCTCTGTACAGACAAGCTAAGAATGGTGAATACACAAATAGATAGGAGAAGGGAACACGAAAAGGGAGAAATATTCCTTCCCAGAAAATATTTGAGTTTCTCTGATGAATCAAAAAGGTGTTTAAATAATTTTTTTCTCTCTTGTTCATCTTACCACCCTGAGGGAGCATAAACTGAGAATTTCCTCCCACCCTTACTTTCTGTTGCTTTAGGCTTTTTAGAAGCCACAATAAGGCATTTTGGTTTTTTTTTTAATGTTCACTTGCAATATGTATTCAATACAAGGTCTTAAAAATTTGAGAAATATTTGTGATTTATTTTACTTGTATATTTTAAAATCATCTTTAGCCCTTATTTACACAATTTTCATTTTTAACTTCCCCTCAGTACTGATGTGATCTTTAAATATGCTTGGAACTGTCAGTACCTATGAAATCAGACCTTCTGATCTGCACTTGTAAATACATCCTGTAATTAGGTTTCCCTGTGTTTTTGTAAGTATAAGCACTGTCAAGTCATCACTGGTCAGTGCCAGTGTTCAGTAATAATAGAGCATGAGAATGTGGAAAGACGCCATGGTGGCAGCAATGCTGCCCATAATAAATTTTGCCTAAAGGAGCAGAGAAGAAAATCTTACTGTTGCAGGTTAGTGAAATTGTGAAGAATGTGCTTGATTTTAGTAGATGCCTCAATTCTTCTACCTGTCCGTGATCCATGATGGCCACTTCTGCTCTAAGCAGAGATCCTTAACCTCGATCATCATCACAGCATGATAAATCAAAGAATAGTTTGGGTTGGAAGGGACATTTGAAGGCCTTGTAATCCAACAATCCCTGCAATGAGCAGGCACAAGTAATGAGCAGAGAAAAACATGATCCAAGTAGAATTCTAATATCTGCCTCATTTGATGCAAATCAAATGTCTGGCTTTGCATTTGATGGGTTTTTTTTTATTTTGACTTGTTCTAGTTTCCAGTTTCCTGGCATGTTATTGTTGTTGTTGTTGTAGGGGTTTCTTTGGTTGTTTTTGTTTGTCGGTTTGTTGTTTTCTGTGTGTGTGTTTTATTCTTGTTTTCCTTAAAGGTATTTACAAGCATCAAGTCTCCTGTGAAAGAAACAGAGACCTGCTCTTGAGATCAGAGCAAGGTACTTAATTTCCATGAGCTGCAGAGCATGTGCTATTCCCTGTTAGCTCTTTGTGCAATGACATGCAGAGGAGGACTGAGGAAGAAGTTGTAAGATCATCACCGAGCTGTGTCAAGTCGTGGGGAAATTCTTGTCAGTGGCAGTGCACTGGAGGAATGGCTGCAGTAGTGGTCAGAATGTTACTTTGAGCCGGGAAAGAATTTCACTTGCTATTTTATTGTGTAGATCATACATGCAAAACCCATTTGCTTCTTGTTTGTTTACCTGAGGAAAAATTGATGCTAAATGCTAGATTTTCATTTAGATGATTCAAAATGGTGGGTTTTCTGTTCCTCTTATTTTATTTAAATGGCTTTATTTTTTACTCTAAGCAAGGATTGTTCAATAAATATTCAGGGATGGAGTAGCTAAATTCATCGAAGTGCTAGATACAAAGAGCATCATATGAAGTGTCTTTGGTAGCATTAGATGTGCTAAAACATAAAGAGGAACTGGAATTTCCTGGAAGGAAAGATCAAAGCACTTTAGATTGTGCAAAATAGAGGTCTGTGTGTTACTCAGTTTCCTAAGGAATTTCAAAGAAATTTTCAAGCCCTGCTACTTTTAAAGTATTTAAGATTTATGCAACTTATTGGTCAGCTTACTTTTGAACTAATGAACATAAAAGTAGCAGTAATTACTAAGCTTTTTCATCTCTAGAAAACTTTAAATTTAAACTAAATAATAATGAAATTAATACACAGATGTCTTTGGTATACATGAAAGCAGAGTGAAGAAATGAGGCTTAATCATTCTGTTTAATTGCATAATTTACTCAATGCTTTTGCCTTGAAGATGTTGTTCCTCTTGTTCTACTGGTTCCAGTTCATACCATTGCTGAACAGTGCTCTGATGTAATTTCCCATGGCTGCACAACTGATACTGAGAACAAACCTACTTTTTCTGGCTTTCCTTTGGGAATATAGTAAACTTTTCAAAGGCTCCTGCTGCAAGTAGGTTAAAGGGATACAGCAATCTGGAGTCAGTAGCTGTTTTATTGTTGGTAGGTCCATGTGTGTCTTGGCATGCTACACATCCATGTGTATCTTGAGTTCTGAACCTTCACACTCGTTCTAGCTGCTGATTAGGTGCTGGTAAAAAGCTTTATGCCTTTGCTCTGCCTCTTTCAAGTGTACTGTCGTTGTGCTACTACCAAGTCTACTGGCTGCTGACCGTTTTCTGGTTTTTAATGCCCTGCACAGAGGACTTGGTAGTGAGCAGGTCAATCTAGGCACACACACCTTCCCTTTGCAAAAATGTCTCTCTTATACCTTCTCCTGAGAACACATGATGTATGCATGTGGCATTACCATGACCTTTGGAGGTCTGTGTGGTGGGCAGTGCTGCCATTTTGAAATGTTTAACACACTGAAACAAACAAACAAAAAATTAAAACAGAAACAAAAATATGTAAGCACGTGCAAAGGGAAACGCAAGAAGAAAGGGTGACCCGGGCTGACTCATGCTACATATACATTGAATTTTATTGAGACTAAGACAAGAGAATTTGTGCACTGATTTCTATATTTGACTGTCAGATTTGTGTATGGATTTGAGCTCCACAGATTAGCAGGAAGAGCCTTTTTGTGATGTGTGAATAGCAGCTTGCATTGTAGGCTGAGATGCTAGCCTGAGACTGCAAAATGCTATGTGGTGCATACTTCTTTTTCTTTCTTCCTCTTCCTAGCTGTTAACTCATTCAGACTCTATCAAATGTAAAGTTACTTCAGCAACTGACACTTGCAGAATTAGGGTGTGACTTTTTTAATGCTGGTGAGACTTTCAGAGTGGGATCCAAGATTTCTAATAAATAACTTTAAAATATGACCTTTTGCAGGAGGGATCCCTTGAAATCATCTTTTCAGTTAGTATTTTAAAAGTGAAATATGAACATATATTTAGCTATACTACTTACTGATTTAGAAGGGCTTAATGAACTTCTTCATCAACATTCTTCTCACACATGCATTTTTGAAAACGGTGAAAAATTTGCCATGGTAACTTGAATGTCTGTATTGCTAGCCCAGAAGCTGGTGTTACTGAGGCAATAGTAGTATGTTGCTTTATGCTGATTCTGTTGTCACTCTCACTGTTACATGCTTTAGGCATGGCACACCCTGAAGTGAATTAGTATTGAATGTTTGAATGTTATTTTTGCATTCCACCATGTCACCAGTAAAGCTGCTGTAGAGGTGGCCACAATAAACTCTACCAAGACAAAGCTGAGTCAGTTGCTGGATGAATCCCATAGTAATCTTTTCCTTCTCTGTTTTCTGTGATGATTCTGCTTTCCCTTACCCTGCATAATATTGTCTCACCACTGGAATCATCTGCCTGTCCTGGGTTGTAACAAAAATTACTGTCAGGGGGATAAAAATGTTGTCCATATTTCCTTTATGTGATCTTTAGGATATATTGGACTACAATTAATAGTCTGAATGAGACCTTGAATTACCTGTGAGCTTCTCTGAGAAGGCAGTATAGGCAAGAAAGTTTCCCGTTTCCCTTTCTATTTGATGCTTTTCAAATGCTTTGATATTCCCTTTCCTATGATGCTTTTGGCAGTTGCAAGAGTAGGGTTTTTATTACCTTAGGATGTATCTAGGAAAGAGCTGGTGTATTTCCCTAGATACATTTCTGAGGGCAGACATGCTCTGGCACTCGCTGATGCTGCTCTTTACCTTTTCATTTTGAATAAATAAATCCAGTCTTAAAAACAAAACAAATATTTACCTTTATTACTTAGGTGTTTTCTGTGGATGTGCTAGCAACTGTGGTGCTGCTGTTACCAGACAAATTTACTCCTACATCCTTAATGCAACTCCTTTCCGGAGGAGTTATGTTATACCTATGTTTGTTCACATTGGCAGGAAGCAGTCATCTTATTAAGATGAAAAGTTAATAAGAATTTGCCCTCTGCAGAGGGGCTAATTGTTCAGACTAGTCTGGACCAAGACTGTCTTCCTGACTGAAATACTGTTGTTAAGTGGATGGAATGGATGCATGATTAGATTATCGAGCCGAATAATGCGAATGGTTTTCTTGCTGTGTTTTGGGTGTTCAATGCAAGAATAATACGATAAAATAAGGTTTGAAAGTACCTTATTCCTCACTGTAGCAAAATAGGCATCAAAATGTGAGGAGTGTAAGACAGCTATTTTTGCACGTGATAGGAAAACAAGTGGTAAGGTGGAAAACTGTCAATACATAATTCATTAAATCGAGGCAATTTGTCATTAAACCTTGGATTACCAAGCACAAAAAATTATTAAATGGAAAAGATTGTCAGATGCTTGTCATAGGTTATCAGAATAAAGACTATTTATACATTTGGTGTAGAATTCAGACAGCAGTTATTCTTCTGTGTTGTCTTGCAGCTGCATTTAGATGCAATGTTGATCTTCACAATAAAACAAACAGTTTTTTGCAGTTATGTTTTATTGCCTGGATTAATTAAGCCATTCCAGTAGAATGTGTTGTAGATCAGATGTAATTATGTAATAAAGGGATTAATTTTGCAATTTAAAATTTGAAACCTGTGACTTAAATGACCTTTAGATGTTTGCTTTTCCATGGTGTAGGCAGAAGAGTATTGCACTGGGAAAGCTGAAACTTTGTCCTTGACATAGATTAATATCTCTATGTTCAGGAGAAAAGCTGAGTTGAATTCTCATTTAGGTAATCCTGGCAGGATGCTGTTGAAGGCTAATAGTTTATTGATAACTGTTTTCATTGCACTATTTCATTTGCTGCATATCACACGGCATGTTTGCTATTCTTTTCCAAGCATATTCAAATCACTCCCCAAATGGGAAGATTGTCTTTTAAGAAAAGAAAACTATATTTACACAGTGTGTCTGCTTCTTTTCTCACATTCTGCTGTTTTAGCTTTCTGGTAATTTCAAAGACCTCTGACAGAACCCATAATTCCAAGTGGCAGATGAGGGAGGGTGAGGTCAACTGTGGAATGTTCTAACAGAGACACAGGAGAGTTTAAACTGGCCACAAGGAGTCTAAAGTGGTTAGAATTGCCACCTGCTGTAAGCCAAGTGCTTCCATAGTTGAGAACCTTGACAAATATAAATTCAGCTTAAGAATTCAGTGCATGGCTCTGAGGATTTCCCTTGATTCTGCCAGGAGGGAGAAGCCATGCCCATTTTTTCTCCTAGGGTATAGGGTAACATTGAAAATTTGTGCCAGAAATCATGACAGTCACAGAGCCAGAGCTGACATCTGGTTTCCTTTCTTTTCACGGGAGGGAATGCACAGTTCCATCCAAGGGCAAGCAGCCCACCTGGCTTCTGTTTCATTAGTCTGCCATGAACTGACTGGGTGTTTCCAGTGCTGATATAAAAAGGATATCCATCCCCTTTACTCATTCCTTGGTGTTAGCTCAGCATCAGCTGTTGGAGGGCAGAGGAGATATTCCCAATTTTCAAATGCTATTTTGTTCCTTTTATACTTTTTGGGGGAAAGGATGCCTATAATCTCTATAGCTGCTTAGTATAGGAGGAGTTTTGGGGATTGTGAAGTTTTGAATAATTTTGAAGGGTGATGTTGAAGAACAAGGTAGATGTTTGACATCTACCTTGACATGTTGTATATGTATATTTTAAGGCTTCATTTGGGTGATCTGTAAAAAATTTCACGCATTATGATGTTTCAGGTTGACTGGTCATAACTGTTTTAGGGACTCAATGAAAAAAGGATGTAACTGTATCTTAAAACTTTTTGATGAAAGCTATGCTTAAAACTTTGGAATGTGTTCTGGCTTGTGATAAAGTGAATATTATTAAATATGACAGCATATATACATTTTAAAATAACAGTTTTTGAATGCTGTCAAATAGATCATAGTCCTTCATTAAATCCATTTGATGAAAAGAGATTGTTCTAGATAGGTAGCTCTGTTTTTTAGTATTTTTATTTTAGTAACAGTCTTTGTGGGAAGTTATGGTGCTCTGTGGTATTATGTTGCCAGTACAACCGAAGCATGTTTTTTCCAAGTTTGTTTTGTAAAGATCATAACACAGTAGAAGTAACTAGCATCAGAATCTGCATATTCTCAACCTCATTTTTAAAAAGTCTTAAATCAAGATTGACTGCCTGGTCTGAAGACATGCTGTAGAAAAGAATGCAATTATTTTGTTTTACAAAAGATAAGGCTGGCAAGTATGAGACATCAGTTGGATAAAATTGTATTATTTACAAATTATTCAGGTAGCCAAATCATCTAATGTTAGAATCCCTTAGTCCTTTTTCTTGACATCTTTTTTTAAGTTTATATGCGAAGTGTCCACATGTATTTATATATATATATACACACATGCACAAAAAACATGGGGTGTGTATCTATGAGATACACCAAAGGCAGTATAAGCTTGAAAAGGAAATGCCTGTAATGAGCTAAAAGCACGATGATGGTCAGCATATTTAATCTGTTGGCCATTGCTATGAGATTCTTTAATAAATATTTCAAGACTAGTATCTTTAGCCATGTATGAGTGTGCACTGCAGAGGTTCAGCGGGGTCAGTGTTTAAATAGGTAGTAATGTCTGGGATTACTGAAACACCTTTCAGCCATCCTGTGAAACTGTGTCCTTCAGTAGGTTGGTGCTTTCTGACAGCTGTGCACTGGTGTCCACTTGTGCTGCTCTCTTGCCTTGCCTATAACCCAACCTACTGACTCAATGCTCAGAGCATGCAAGCTGATATTCATTTATATTTGTATTCCTGTTTTCTGCTGAGAGAAGGCGACAAAGACAAAGCTTCAGAGGATTGGCTGCTGGCTGCCTCGCCGTGGGATACCTACCTGTATGCACTGAGGCTGGCCACCCACTAGTGCATGGTGAGGAAGAAGATGGGCAGAACTGGGAAGGGTTAGAGAAGACTGGGTGGCATGAGAGCAGAGTGTCATTTCTGCACTAAACGAAGGTTTACATGCCTTGTAAGAAAGGGAATATTTCATATTTTCTAGAAAAATGTTTCCTAGAAAAGTATTTCCTGGTTTACTGGGTCTTATATCTCTGATATGGTTTTGCTTAACTCTGGTGCATTCTCGGTTGGGTTTTCAGTGCAGTCTGTTCCTCAAGGCTCTTCAAGAACATGAGAAAATGGGTGGGTTTGGGTTAATGGCAGCAGTACGCTTGGTGGTGAAGCCTTCAGAGAATCACAGAATCACAGAATATTATGAGTTGGAAGGCACCCACATCAAGTCCAGCTCTTAAGCAGATAGCTCATATGAGAACAACCTTGACATTACCATGTTCAAACCAATGGAGCTAATCCCAGTGATCTTCCTCTGCTCTCTGCTTTCCTTCTGCTTGCTGCTTTTCTTGGGCACGTGGCTAAGGATGATAGCTGCATCCCACAAGGAAGGGTGCAAGGCCACTGAAATGTCTGATTGCTCTCTCGCAAATTTCCGTGCTGGCTTGTCTCTTGCTTTATTTCCCAAAAGTTCTTTTTGCATCTATGTGTCAGGCAGAAAGAGAAATCAAAAAAGGTGTCTTGTGCTGAAAGACATGATACCCTTTCTTCTTTGGTGTCATCTGCTCATTTATGTAACTTCTCTAGTTTTGAAAAAGAGGTTCAGTGTAAAATAATTTCATCCTGAGGTTTTGCAGTCAGTTTTGGCAGAGCAGGTACAAAGCTGTCAGAGCTTTGCTTTTTAGAATCTGCACGTCAGCTTTGCACTGCATCTAGCTCTTTCTTAAGACAGATTTTAAGATTTTTTTTTTTTTTCACATAAGCCTGTAGTACCTGTAGATGACTTGAGTGAGGAGAATGTACCCTTAGTTTTCACCCAAATTACAAGAGGTTTACACAGGTTTTCTACTCTCAGAGGACAATAAGAAATCTTACTTTACTTTTTATTTTGCAATAATATTCAAAACCTTCACTCCATTTTTCAAGTTGCTTAATTGTCTTCCTGATATTTACTATAGCTCTGCTTCAATTCTAAATACGACAGGAATTTAAAGAGAAACCTTTTTGATGCAACAATGACCTAGGAACCAGCTGTACCATCTATTTATGAAAATTATTGTATGTTATATTTTTTGCCAGGTCTCCTTCCACTCCATAATCACCTGTGTGAGAACAGGAGTTTATTTCCAAAATCATAGTTTGATGCTTAAATACTTGTTAACAAGGCACATTCTCTGAAAAAAATTGCTTAGGAGAAATGTGCTAATTTTTGTACAGGAAGTAGCTTCTACTGTATGTTTTTTGCCACTACACATAGTAAAATGAGTACAGGTGATCCTGTTAAGCATCATCTTCTGGTGGTTTTTTGGTTTTTTTTTTTTTTTTTGGTTTTTTTTTTGTTTTGTTTTGGTTTGGTTTTGTGTTTTATTTTTGTGTGGGGAGGTTTTTTTGGTTTGTTTGTTTGTTTTTTTTGTGTGTGTGTGTTGTTGGTTTTTTTTCTTCTTTAATTGGCTTTGTTATAACAGGCAGTTATAACAGGCAATGTGGGTGGTTAAGGGAAATTGATCAGTGTGTATAAACATCCTCTGCATACACTGATTTTTCAATGCATTCCCCAAATACCAGCCACTGTGAAGCATATCAGAAAACTACCATTATAGAAACACATAATTTGCAGTCTTTTTTTCCCCCTCTTTTTTCATTTGGTTTCAGCCGAGAGCTAAAATTTTGTAAATATCAAAGACAGCAAGTTTTGCCCTGAATAGATAGGAAACAATAGACAGAATAGTGTTTTTATAAGGTCAGGAAAAGTGAGTTTCATACATTTGGTATGTAATTCAGGGCTTTGCTTTCCATTTACTAGATGGAAAGAAACAATTGTAGCATCCTAGGATGCAAGAGTAACTACTGCTAAGAAGAAAAAAAGTATGATGAGTTCCCAACTCAGTCAAAAAGGATGTATTTTAATAGTGTGTCAGTATGGTCCTCAACTGAAAAAAATGTGGAAAGCAGACCAATTACTGAGACAGTAAAAAGTGAGGTCAGTTTGCTTTTAATCTCTGCTGAGTGTGTGGGAACGGGAAGTCTGAGCGCATGATGGAAAGATGAGTCTGACAGTAAGGGAGAAAATGAAGTCTAGTAAAGGTGAAACAATTACGGGGTCTGTAAAATATATTCCTTCATTATCTTCTTTTTTGCAGCTGTGGTTAATGGAATAAGTCCGTAGAGCCCTCTGTTTGAATTTCTATAATGTGTTGGGTTTTTTGTGATGATAGTTAAAGGAAATTCAGAAAGACTTGTTTTAAATCTGTATTCTTATAAATTGTTCTTTAAAGAGTGGAAAAAAAAAAAGACCATAGTTGTAATTTTGTGAGGTGATGATTACAAATGCAAGGGTAGTTCTGGCTATGCTATCAAATGGAGGTTTTATTTTAGGTAGTGCTAATGAGGCAGTTTGTATGTCTTTCAAGGACTGAATGACCTCCAGAAAAGGAGAAAGAAAGAAAGAAAAAATCAATCCAGCTTTCTCTACTACAAAATATTGTGAGCTGGGAACTTTTTTTTTGGCAAGGAGACAGAAACTTGTATGACACAGAGAATGAGTTCCTGCCCTGATGCCAGTAGCTGGCTTTTATTAAGTACCATTGGGGTGTATTGGTGTAGGCTCCACATCCAAGGAATGCTTCTGGAGGACTTCTTTCTCCAGTGTTCTCAATCTAGCATTAATTTGCTCTTCCGAAGATTGAATGTCAAATCTTATAAATTTAATGCTTGTTTTCCTTCAAAACAAGCATTTAACAACTGGGATTATTATGAGGGGGGAAAGGCACTGATGGAAGATTCTTTATTGGGTAATTATTTCTGACAGGGAAATATATTTAACCATATGTGTCTATAAAGCACTAGTTGAGCAGCTTGGAAATAGTTTCTCATGGTAAAATTATTTGTACAGTCTGCTGAAAGAAAGGAATAAAGCACTTTACTGAGTGGGAAACGGGCCAACATGATCCTTGAAGTTACAAAATTTCTGCAGTCAAAGCACATGGAAAAAGTGATTAAGCATACTGAAATATTTCCAAAGATTGATAGAAAGAAGTCCTTACCTGAGTCAGGTAAGCAAGATGAGTATTTGGAAAAAATGTGTGTTGGTGGATTCTAAATAAGTAGAAGGTTGGAGATCTTTGTGTTTATCCTCCCCCTTTTCCATTAAAACTTCTTTGAAAATGCACAGTAGGTATTATGACAAGTGTCCTCTGAGGCATAATGATATAATTATATGGTGTGTCTGTCTGACAGTTCAAGTGCATAGCATGGTGAGGATTCCTCAGTTAACCAAAAGTTTTTATCTAGGCCTTTATCACATCAGATTAGTGTATGAGTTGCACTTTCAGCTGGATCACTAAGAGCTGGTGTCTTCATCACCATGACTGAGGGCCTTGTCTGTCAGGAGACATTATTTGTGAGTTGCAGCACTTGTGATTGGGTGTGCTCCAGAGATGATATTGCCAGATCAATGACTACACAGCTGGGTTTGTGATTCTGGAACAATCCACATAGTGATGGATCAAATTTCTGTAATATCTAGTTATATATTCTGTTCATTATGTAAGCTCTTAGCCTTTCATATCACTCTAATAGCCTTTCAAATGGGCATTACTTCATCCCCTCTAGGGATTATGTTCCATGATCTTACTTTTCTTCCTCCATTCCTCCCCCCAGTGCATGCACAACCTATGTCATGCTTGCAGGCATTCATGATGTGTTTCCTTATGCCAGGTGACCAACATCTGGGGATAACCCCAGGCTGTGAGGGGCTTGAGGAGGACCAGCTGAGGTGCCGCTCTCAGTGCTTGCAGGGGTTCCCCAGCTCTACTCATACTCTTCTTTCAAGCTGCCCTTCCCTTGCACTTGGTGTGGAAGCAAAGGTGTGTTTGCTCCTGCATGAATGACCATAGTTGTGGTTCAATACATTCAGCTCAGCCCTGGAATGCGCTCCTGAAGGGGCATCCTTGCAACAACCCCAGCTGGCTGTTTTCATGTGGGCAGCGCAAGTGCTGAGTCTCTCTTTTGCCTGTGCTCAGGGAAGTGTCTTGTTTGGCTAGAAGAATTTTTGGTTGCTTTTCTTTTTTAGAAATAGTTCTTGTAAAATAAGGGCAGACTGCTAGGCATCTGTTGGAAAAGACGTATTTAAGGAATGGTACTTGGATTTGTACTTGAATATGATACAATATTTGTACTTTGTACTGATTATTCTGTGTCTTTTGAAACTACTGAGAAGATTCAGGCTAAGGGAGGATTGTTGGCCATCACCTGTGCTGGGGGACATTAGGTATTTTTATTAAAATCCTGGTTTGCCTTTTTGTTGCTTTGTAGGTGGGGACTGAGATTTTATTCTGAAATCTCTAATCCACTTTCTTAGATGTGGTATGATGTCAAGAATGAAAGAGAGAAAGCAGAGTCAGGTTTGCTGAACAATGCTGGATACTGAATAACAGGATAGATTTGTTGACAGAAGGACTCCATTCCTTTTAAGAAATCAATAGTGCCTCAGATGGCATCAGAAATGCTGCGCTAATGGAAGCTGTTACCAGAAGCGAGCAGTTAATGCTGCAAGCCTTCTGTGAGGCTGACACTTCAGGGACACAAAACCTAAATGGCTAAGTGATGCCCATGTGCACAACAGAAAATGAGCATGAGCCCTGTAAATGAATATTGCATTTGTGGTTTCCTCAGTGCTTGCCGGCCAGACTGGTGGAGACTTTTGAGAGCTGCAGTATGCGAACTATAAATACTTATTTTTATTATTTATAACTTACCCATGAGTCATTTACTTGCAGAGTATCACTGAGGTCAAGAACTGATTGTGTGAAAGCTGTTATCTGGCTCCACTGCTGCTGTCCAGGTTTTACTCTGTAGTAGAATTTACTTTTCATTTTCCATGGTATTTTGCTTTTAGAATAATTTTCATTGCATGGGACTGGCATTGTGGGATTTTTTTCTGTGGTGTAATTTTCTCGTTTTCCTCTTCATCTACTATTATTTGATCATTATCCTCATACAATAACCTCTAATTTAAGAGAGCATAAAAATATGCTGCCTTATGGGCAAGTCTGTCCATTTGTGGCAAATGAATAGTGCAAATGAAAAAAAAATAAATAACCTCAGATGATCTTTGTTTTTCAAACAAGTTAGCACATAAGAGGAATTTGACAAGTTTGTTTCTGACCTCACTGCAGCAGTTATTTCTGGGTAAATTTTCAATGCTGTGTACATTTAGCCATGCAGTTTCATTTAAGATTAATAGAACTTCCTTAGCTACTTTCACACATAATACAGTCTAGAAATTGCTTTTTCCTTATTTCTCATCTTTTCAACATAGACATTACTCTTTTTTCTTTCTTTTCTCCTTTATTTTTAAGATGTATTTGTATATTTCTTGCCAAAACCAAACTATAAATAAAGACTAGTTTATGGGGCTCTTTTCCCTTTGGTTCTCTTTATTAGTACCTATAGCTTGGGGCTCAACTGATAATGAAGAGCTTAGAAATTGGAGTTTAAAGACTGATATATTTGTAAAAATGATGTTATATAAGACCCATTGCAGGTTACCAAATGAATTCTAAAACCAGAGGAGTATGGTTGTGTCTCAGACACGAAACATTCTTTATCATTGTTGATTGCTAAATTGAAATAAGATGGGCATTAGTTCTCTAATGTTTTCTATCATCTATTCACATATTTTTATACATAATAAAATTTATTAAATGACAGATTTAAAAATTCTTCCTTCCCTAAGTTCTAGAATTAGATAATGTTGATATAAATTATTTTTAATTAATATAGAAATACTAACTAGTATATAGAAAAAAACGTATACTTTGCAAGAGATTAATATAAAATAACGTTGAAGAGGACTGTTATAATTAAGTAAATGTAAGCTAATTTATTGCAGTGTCATGTTTTGTGCCTTTCATTCTTCACTGTTAACAGAAGAAAACCTGTGATAATACTTTGTTTCTAAAATGAAATCTTCCATTTCCCTTTTGTTTGTTTTCTTTCAACAAAAGTTTGTTGCCGTTTTAATTTTGGAACTTAAACTACAATAAAAGAAGTAAGTTATAGCTGGCTCTTCTTACAACTGAGAAAATTTTCTAGTTAAATGTTATAGACTAGACTAGACTAGACTTCCAGTGTATTTTCAAACAGTAAAAAATACTGTGGGATGCTGATTATGGAAGGAAGGAATTCCTTTTAAAGAGTTATTATACCACTTTAGCTGAGAAATGAAACAGGCATGCTTTTATTGTTCTACATATTTTGAAGGCATTATTCAGTATTCTGTTTTTGGGAAGCATTTTCATATATTCATTCCTGTTGTTTCCAAAGAAGGAACAAAAAATGGCAAAGGACTTGTCTACGTATCTGTCTTATCTTGTGAGTACTTGCTGTCATTTGTAGTCCCCGTGAATCCATAAATCCAAAGAGCCATAAGAAATTTGCAGAGAGCGTTGGAGATTGTCAGGGTTAGGGCTGGCCCAGTTTTGCCTTGTTGGAGTTGAGTCTGTTCCACCTCACTGACTTTGGTTGCTGCAGAATGAGTGTTCTGTTCCAGATTCTGTTATTCAGGCAAGACTTAAAAATTGGTCTAGAAGATACTGAGAAATCTGGGCATGCCTAGTTGTCTTCCTTCTCTGTGCCCTTAGCTCTCCTTCCTATTCAGCTTCAAAGGGTTGATATTAAATGAGTCCCATTCCAGGGCACATCCCAGTCCAGTGATGCTTAGTAAGCTTTTTTTGTCGTGTACTGGAGACAAATGCTGATGTGGTGATAGCTGTATCAAAAGGGACATGAACAGAGAATTGCTCCCAGATATCCTTCCACAGCCATACTTTGGTGTACAAGAGCTGGCCCCACACTGAACTATTCCATTGTTGATGGAATGGAAGACGTGTGCCTGTTGGGATTCAAGTTATTTCTCTCATGAAAAGCCTAGAAGAAATATTATCTTATCACTGGTAGAGGATGTCCAAAGAATAGTCAAAAATGTGTGATGTGGCAGTCAAAGATGCAGTTTAGCTCTGTTGCTTTTCATAATTATTGTTACATATTGTCCACAGAATGCTCTTTTTCAGTTTTCAGTGAGTAAAGATGCCTTTTTTTTTTTTTACAATGGTTTTGTCAAATTTTCTGACTGAGTTAGTTTTTATTCTATGGTTCCATCATGAGTGTTCTTCAATACATTTACTTAACTCTTTTACATCCACAGAAATATGTTGCACCAAAGAAAATAAGCATACAAAATTGAACCGTATGCTTACCTTGCCTGAGTGCCTGACTTTGCATTAACTGAGGCAGAAATGTTGGTTTCATTATGCTTTGTTTGTTGTGTTGATTTTTTTTTGGTGTTTGGTTGGGTTTTTTTGGGGGGGGGTGGTTCGGTGGTTTGTTTTGTTGTTGTTGTTGTTGTTGTGGTGGTGGTGGTGGTGGTTTTGGTGGTGTTTTTTTTTTTTTTTTTTTTTTTTTTTTTTTTTTTTTTTTTTTGCGTGTGGCTTTGTGCTTAAATAAGCACTTAAGTATGTGACCAGCTTTACACACAGGGTCACTGTTGGGAGCTGTTCACACAAGTAAAGACACTTATGGGATGAGGATTGAAATCCCCAGTACAAATAAATACTGTGTTTATGACTCTGCACACTTCTTAGTAATGTCAGTGGCTTCCTGACAGAGATAAGCACAGCTGGCAGGACTTCAGTGGTTAGATAACAGAGCAGAAACATTGTGTTTAATCTGCTTGTGATTCTTGCTCTTCCTTGTGACGACATTCAGATAAATAGATACACAACTCCAGAGTGAAGCAAATGCATAGGGAAAACATTTCACTGAATGTAATATCTTAAACTGATATAAGTAGTTTTTCTCTCACTTTCAGATTTGTGAAGCAGTCACAAAGGTTTTGTGGTCTCTTTTTACGTCATTGAAGAATTGTTGTATTGGTAGAACAAGTTACATTCTGCCTTGCTTTTTAAGTTGCATCAAGATAGTTGAAATAAAAAAAAGAAATCCCCAAAGCAAGCATGAGGTGGGGATAAAATGTTAAACTGCTCAAGAGCGACAAAGATTGTTGTTTGGATTAGTTTCTGTATTCCAGAGAAATTACCAAAGAATTAGGTTACTCAGCCATAAATTTGCAGAGTTGCAGAAATGGAAGCTGTAATAAGAGTGTCTGGTAGGGAAAATGAAGCATTTCTCCAGTTTATTACTCAGTTCCTAGAGCTAAGAAACAAACTCAGGTTGCCCTGTTAGTCCATCAGTGGAAGACTCTGTGTGATCATGTTTTTCATATCTTTTTGGAGTAGAGAATATCCCCTGTTTTGCTTAATTCCTTTGACACAGCTGCAAATTAGTTTGATAAATACTTGTTTCAATAGAAACAAAAACTTCTGATTCAGTTTAAAAAGCAGTGTTTAACAGTTATTTGCAAACTGACCTTGTGTGTTCGGGGATTTTGTCGTTTACATGGTATTATATCTGTTGCATATGTGTTGGGATTTTAGTGGTATTAAGGTCAGATATTCAAATACAGCCTTAGGAAAAACATACTAATCTTGTCTGTGCCTATTTATTTAAATAAATCAAAAAGCCATTCCTCACATTATTTATAGAAATCTCCAAATTTTTGTATTGAGTGTGTGGAATGTCTACATTATAGGACTTCATTTAAAGCCAGTGCATGGGTTACAAAAATCTAAAGGAAAATATTTCTCATTTGAGATAGACAGATATATTTGAGTTAATAGACTTAGAAAAAAAGTGGTTTATTTAATGTTATTTTTTCATTGAAAACAATGGATTGATTACAATTCAGGACATTTCATAGTTCTCACTTACAGACTTTTCTGACTCTCATTTTTGCCTGCATATGTCTTCCTTAATGGACAATAATTGATGGTTTCTGAGTGAACGAACTATGGTGTAACTCTCAAATATTTGATCTGTAAAAATTTTAAATGTATGATGTGATTTTTACTTTCAGATTACTGTTGTTTGTGGCTGAAATTATTCTGTGGTGTTTGAAATAATGGCTTTCTTTATTATGCAATCTTTTCATGTTCTGACATTCTAAAATGTCATATAAAATTATTTTTCTGAATTGCTGCAAAGTACTTTTTTCGTATAGAAGAGTTTAGGGATTGTTTTTGGTTGTTTGGGGATTTTTTTGTTTGTTTGTTTGTTTTTTAAGGATCACTTAATTGGAAAACTGTAGGGCAACTGTCTTAAATTTCAGGCGATGTTTTATATTCATTATTCTCTGACCCAAATCCATTCCTCTGCTCTGTTGTGGATGACTAGCTGTTCTTGATTTATGTTATTCAGATTCTTTCATAAATCAGAATGAAATTTGGTTTTAATATATTCTTTTGTAGCATGGTAATATGTAGTAATGTGTAATAAATAGAAAAAGATTGTTAGATTATAAAGCTCAGAAGAATTGGAAGCATTGTTAGAGAAATGTAAAAAATATTTATGTATGCTGTTTGCAGAAAATAGAATTAACCACCATTGTCCATCCTTCTTGTCATACAATCTATTAGGACCTGATGTGCTGTGTGCCACATCAAGTATTTTCCTCTGTGTATCAGTTAAGATCTATTTTTTTTCAGAAATTTCAGGTGTCTAGGAGGCTTTAATAGTGGAATATTTACAGTTTCATAGGAGGACTCTCACTACATAACACATGTGCTGAATTAGCCCACTTTTGTGCATCTTGAATATTTTTTTAAAATGTAGTGAACTGAAGGGGTATACTAACCAAGGGTAAAGTTATTAACCAGTCCCTTCTATTTATTGATGGAAGGCTTAAAGATTGCTAGAGCATGAATCTAGCTTGGAGGCTTTTTGCTCTTTTTTGTTTGGTTTGTTTCCATCATCTATTTTCCAAGGAAGAAAACTAGGGCATCAGTTCGTTTTAGAAACAGAATGTTGTTACTGGATTTATAAACATTATATGTGCTGCACCCTTTTTCAGTTTCTTCAGGAGCTCAGAAATTTGTGATTATTTACGTGACTGAAGCAAAGGGCTTTTAAAATTTATAGATTAGAATGTGAACCTCTAGTAGTATGTTGTAGAAGATTGTATTACTGACTGTTCTTCCAGTAACACCCTCTAATACTGTCACATAAATATATGGATAGTCTGGTTTCCTCATTTCCAGTGTTTTAAAAAATTGATTTAGTTTGTGTACTGTTGCTGCTTCATGTTTGATTGTACCTGAGTCATCTAATAGCTGTTATTTCCCAGTCCTATTAAATTTGCTGTAGATTCATTTAAAACTGTTTGCAACTTAAATGTCATATCCATGTTTATAATTTTTCCTACTGCCTTTGTAGTGAAATGTCACCATGCAATTTTGTCAATATTTTGATGGTCTCTCATAGTCACAAAACTTTCCAGACACTTACAAGATTTTGAGTTAGAAAGCAGTTAATTGAAATATGACTGCATAAGGGTAGACCATTTTTTTTTGTCAGCCACAGGGAAAGTGACAGTTTTCCTTTTGTATTTTTCAGTCTTTGATAGGACTTTTCCTTTTGAGGAAAACATTCTCTATGTTGACTCCAGGATGCCCATGCTTGTAACTGGGTACAGCACAAAAAAATGCCAGTGAATGTGTTAACCACTTTTAACAATAAAAATGTTGATTTTAAATGTCTTGAGGCTGGAAAGAAACAACTACAGAAGGAAACCTGTAGCATCTAGGTTACATGGAAAAAGGTAACAATGCAGGGTGCAAAGCATAAGGTTGTGTGAGCACAAACTGAAGAGACAAATCGTGTTAACGACCTTTGACAATGGCTGCTTAAAAATAGGGAAACAAACTATGGAAGCACCATGTGCAGACAAGGCAGAGATATCTCCAGGCAAATAGGAGTGTATGGAAGAGCACAGGACTTAAATTTATAGGAGATAGAAGGTGGAGACAGATAGGAGTTGGGGAAGCAGGTGGCTTACACAGGTAGCATTTGAAACAGAGGCACCCACATCTAGGAAAAGGAAATCTGTAGAGAAATTATCAATTCCATTGTGGCTGGAAGAGAATTTGGGAGGAGAGGAGGTCCCTATGGCAGGCAAGGTTATGTCTGCAGGAGCCTCAGCATATGGAGGGGCAGTGCATCTCACTGTCAGGGCCTAAACTGAGGGTGCTTTTTATTTAGTTATCTGTTGATTGAGTGATGGAAACCAAAAGACAAGCAACTGTATCTACATGAGAATTCCTTATTAATTGTAAAGATAAGAGAACAGAAATTTACTTTATGGATTGTATTATTTTCTAACTCTCCAGTCTTGAAGCATATCTTGCTTTTCCTGTGGGAAGCAGTAGGTCTCACCAGACAGTGGTGGTGCCCAGGCCATTGCTTCCTCTGCCCTTTAGAGTATGACCTCCGACAGGCCATGGTACTTGTTTTGGCTCAGCTGCTTCTGTGCAAAATGAAGATGCTAGCAATACCCAGGCTTGTAAAGTACCATGAGATATATAGGTGCTATCCCTTCAGTTTTGCTTGCCATGCTTTTTATGGCTTAAAAAAAAGTTTGAACAAGGCATAGCAATAAAGTTTTCAGGGAGTTGTTTGGAGAAAAACAATTAAGTATTATTTTTATATAAAATGATTTCATGTCCTGTGTAGTTTGTATTCTGTAGACATTAAAGAGCTAAATTCAAATTGTTTCATGTCAGCAAAAGGTAGAGACTCACTACTTGGTCCACAGCAGAGAACGTCTCAGTGCAGGACCAGGGTAGACACATAGAGGGAAAAAAATGCAGGGACCTGACACCACTGTATAGTGAAGCACCTTTGTCTGCTTGGAGTGGATTGTTTTAGGAAAACAGCTTTAGCCCCATGCTAATATTGACACAGATCACATTTCAGAAGAAAACCCAACATGAAACTTCACATTAGCTGGATCAGAAGAAAAGTAAAAATTTATGTAGGACTTCCATATCAGAAAAAGGAGAATAGACACATACTCTTGAGATTGAGGAAAACAGAAAGAAAGAATGAGATTGTTAGCTTTATCTCATGTGTAACAATAAGACTTGATAAGGCCATAGCTACCCAGTGACAACACAAAGATGGAAAACCTCTCTTTCAGTCATTTGGACATTTGTTCTTTGTACTGTAGCTCTGCCTTAATTGGGGGAATTAAGGATCAGATCTCTCTTCCTGTGGGCACTGTGTAAAGATCCAGTGGAATACTCACATTCATATCTGCTTTCAAATTTGGGGGATAAAAACATAGAGTGTTTTGAAATTCTATATGTAAATTACTATCTGTTATGCCATTATTGCATCCATGGAAATATGATTGCTAGTAGTATATTAAGTCTTATAAATCTGTAGCCATTAGAGCAGCATTGAGTTTTCCTGAGGTAGGAGTAGTAATGATATTTTCTTCATCTGTGAATGTGCAGGGAGTGTATTCAACATTAATTCTTGAATCTTTTAGAGAAGATAAATGGTTAAATCCTTGTCCTTATCTGAATAACAACAGATTTTATGTACCATTTTCCTTGACACTTTGCATAGATTTGTAGACAGCAAATTCAGAATACTCAATGTCTAATTTCCTTATCTTTTTACAGAGGGAAACCAAAGGTCAGTTTCTTATAGATCACATCTGCAACTATTACAGCTTGCTGGAAAAAGACTATTTTGGAATTCGATATGTTGACCCTGAGAAGCAGAGGGTATGTATATAATCTCTGACTAAATTTGCTTTCAAGTGAAGTTAATTGATTTTTTTTTAATAAGCATGTAAGTTCTAATGCAAAGTTATGTATCTCTGAATATTTGTACTTGGGCTATAATCTGTAGACGTTCCTAAAGTGGCATTATTAAATTATTTTTCCTCTCACTTAATGTGTTATTATTAATCATACTATAATATGTTATGATATCTTCTGATTTGTGTAGTGCTGGACCCTTAAACTAGAAAGAATATGTAGGTATGATTCAGAGTCAGTACAGTGCAACTCTAGGCTCTGACAGTGCACTGGAATTTGGGATTTTTAATTTTCTCTTAGTGCATGATTTTTGGGATATGTAAGAAGAAATCCTATTTTGTTTATCAGGTAAAAGCTGTCATTCTGTTTTGCCCATCACAGATTGCATGGATTTAAAATCTGTAATACAGAAAACAGATGTGATTTGTCAAGCTTTGTGGGGTTCTTCAGGTTGGTCCTCCCAATAAGCATCTTCGCATTTCTTCAATAAAATTCTCAGGCCTGTGCTGTGTATTTTTGTGTACGCTAATTAATCATCTTTCCCAGGTGTTAGGTGGTTCTGCAGGTTGTATTTTATGGGTGATTTGCTACTGCTACCCCCTACGTGGCTTCAGATGATTTCTACTGTATGAGAGGAGGAGCAAAAGGTGAACACAGGAAGCAGAAGTCCTCAGACACTGAAATTCAGAATTGCTTCTTCACCCTGTTGTCCTACTGGTCTCAATATTAAGACTTAGATATGTGACTTTAAATATCTTGGGTACATATAATGGCATTTAATCTCTAGAAACAATTACCAGTTTGAAGCTGCTGTGATTGAAGAGGAGAAAAATCATTTGGCTGGATATCTCTTCCTACACCTTAATTAGTTTTGTCAAAAATCACTGCAATTAGGGTATCACCACCAGCTCAACCTAATAGAATTAAAAAAGGTTTGCAAAGCTACACCAAATAATTTCCATTGCATCCCCCTTTTCAAGTAAAAATAATTAGCAGGTAGTCTGACCTGGGTTCTTAATTCTTCACAATCATAAAAATTATGGAGATGTTCACCTGTTTGGAATTGATAGGAAAATTTGGTGGAGCACTGGATTGGGCTCTAATTAAGTAAGACTTAATAAACACTTATTTCTGTTGGCCATTTCTCTGACAGTCACTCAAATAGCTACAGAAATGTTATTTTACTTAATAGAAATAAAGGTGGTCTTTTAAATACCCCCTTTTTTTTTGTCAGAATACTTTAAAATAATGATGCTTCTGAAAAAACTCCAAAATCCCAAACTCACCATAATGCCCATTATATTATACTGAATGCTACAGAAATGTTATTTTACTTAATAGAAATAAAGGTGGTCTTTTAAATACCCCCCTTTTTTTTTGTCAGAATACTTTAAAATAATGATGCTTCTGAAAAAACTCCAAAATCCCAAACTCACCGTAATGCCCATTATATTATACTGAATGCAATTCCCATGTTCCAAAGAGCTGTTAGCTATATTGTTAGCTAAACTCACTGCACTGTCTTATCCATCTTGGCTATACAGTTGTTGTTCTACATCTCGTAGTGTAGCTAATTTAGTGCTGAGTTTATGGAAGATTATGCAGAAGCTAAAATTTTCTCTTGCTTAGCAGCACAAGACAATTTGAGAAAAAGAATTATGTTCTTGTCTAGAAAGTCTTGTGTTTTCATTTCCCTTTGTATCTCACAACTGGAGAATGTTGTTGCCACCAATAGTAGTATGGTGGCTTGTACAAACTGGTCCACTCTTCAGCTGGATTTTGTTAAACAAACTTACCAAACTTACATTTTCTATAAGTGCATTTTTAAGTGCTGATTTGCAATTGCTCTCATGTTTTCAAGCATATTGATAACTTCTCTAACTGGGTATTATTTCTTTATTTTAAATTCCATCACGAATTAGGACATGATTTATAAGGGACTCTTCTTTGTACAAACCTAAATGCTTTGTTGATGAGTGACAATCAGTGTACATTCTTCTCTTACGTTACAATTCATAAAAGAAGCTATTTTGTATTAAGAGTCTTATATTGTCATGAACATCTTCCTGGAAGTTCAAGAATTCCTTACTTCGGCACCCCAGCAGTGATGTGAATATATAATAACCCAGACACATCTCCAGGCTTTGCCACCTCATGGTTACTGCAAAAAGTTAACTCTGTCCTGGCCAAAACCAGGACAGCTCAGTAAAAATCTGAGGTAATTACAGTTTTGAATTTGTGAGGTATGTGAGAGTTTTCCTCACTGTTTGTTATTTTAGCAGTTGTGAGTTTAGATGCCTGGAATTCATCTAATTAAAAACCATCAGTAGTTGTCTAGGTATGTGATTAAAGAGATAAGCTATAGCAAGTATAACATATGGTGGAGTCACAGGAGAAATGGCATATGATTCTAGCCACTCTACAGATAAGAGTACTTATAGTTCTGTAGAAGAAATTTTCAAAGCTCAGTGGAATAATTTGGTAGAAGAAATCTGCAAGACTCAATGGAATTCTTACAGGTCCCACCAACGAGGAAGGGAGACACATTTTCTGCAGTACATTATTAGGGCTTGGTGAGATGTGTCACAAACAGTAGCCCAGTAAAGATCAGTAGGTGGATTTAAACAACAGCTTCTTTCTGAATCTAAACCTTGTGGTTTGACCAAGCACAACTACTTTGAAGGATAACGATAGTTCATGTTATACTATTAATAATGTGTGTGACAGTGTACTTCAGTTGCCCCAAAGGCAAATAAAATGATGTGGGAAAATTAATAAAATTAGTATCGAGTAGTCTGGTTTTAGTGCATGACGTGGCTATGGTAAAAGACAGCACTTTGTTTGCCTCTTAGGACTGTATTTGTGGGAAGGTGTTAATATAATTCGACTCTATTGAGACCTCAGTTGCTCTGATCTAGATATCTAGGTATTCAAGAAAGATCAACTTAACTGAAGGAAAGAGGAAAGAAGGAGTACTAGAAACATAAAGAGAGTGGAGAGCTTGTTTATGAGTTGATTTTAAGAAGGGCACACCCTTTTAATATAGGAAAAGGGAATACAGGTGACCTTGCCCCTGAAAAGTAACAGCTGTGTTAATTACCCAGTACAGCCTCACTCCTGATGAATCAGAGCTGTATCCAATAAAGGTAAGTGTGATAAAAGGGAGTGGGTTAGCTAGTGAGTGATCCTCATGGAGGATCATGAACATGAGAATGATGAAGAAGAAGGATCCTGGGGAGAGAGAATTACTGCTGTGAGATCAGTCTGGTTCTGCAGTTAGAGCCTGTTGTTGGAACCTGTAGTCACAGTCTAGCTAGGTAAAAGCCTGCAAACCAATACCTGCAGTCATAGTTTAGCAGGAAGTAACCAGCAGTCAGAGGGAAGCCTATATTAGGAGCTTGCTGCAGCCAGAGGCAGTGAATAGTAGGAGTCAGGATGGCTGAGCTGTGAAGAGGAGTAACCCAGAACCCTTTTTCTGCTGTGATAAACAAGAAGTCTGTGTCTTGGCACATTTGTACCCTCTAACAAGAGGGCTGCTGCAACATTTTAGTACAGGAAATAAAGGCTAGGAAGATGGGTTATACGTGCATCAGAGTATAAAATACAAAAAACAAACTTTAAGCAGGAGAGGTGGTTCTTGGAGGAAGTGAGAGCTGTACTATCTGAGACAGTCCTAATGGACACAGGGGGGAAAATATTTTATCAGGTTGGTAAATAATTTTTGGGGAATTCTCTATAATTTTACGGAAGGATTTTATATCAAATATTGGCAAAGATGAGGCATCATCTTCTGACTGTTCTTTCAAACAACATGTAATAGGAGCTGAAACAAGAAAGCCTAACTTTTTAAATGAGAGTTATTATTGATTGTGATGTACACAGCACACAATGGATGTTGCTTTGCTGAATGTCTTGGAAGTGCTAAATGCCTCTGTTGTAGCATTTTATATGTTGTAGAATTTTATATTTGACTGCATAGTCTCTGTCTTTGCACAGAAAGGGCTATATGAATGGTCCCAAAAGAAACTACCAAAATCATGCCTTTGATTCTGGCTTTTGGTGAATTATTCTTGATTGATTTCTTGAATAGTTAAACTACATTGAATAATAGTATATTATTATATAGTGTACACACACGCATATATATGTGAAATATTATGCAGATTTACTCCTCCTGGCATTTAGTCTAGGAGTGATACTTGCCTCCATTTTATTAAAATCTGATTTTTTTTTTTTTTTGGTGCAAAGATTCCATAGTTGCTCTGAAAGCTAATTTGCAATCCTTTTGTTTTGTAATGAGGGAGCTCAAGCAGGCAAAAATACCAGCTTTAATTAATTCTAAATGTAAAGTATGCTACTAGAATGTAGCATTTTGACTTAGGAGTATTGAAATATTTGACTGAGTTTGAGAATTTAAAAAATTACTTGTTTCGATATTTCAGATGCTTAAAATTAAATATTTCAAGATTTATGTTTAGAGCATTCAGAATTTCTGACTGTAAAAAATGTAGAAAATTGAGCTAATTGTCTTATGTCAGAAAACAATTTTGAAATGTGGGAAAAGAGCTGGTGTTTTTATAGATTATTTTTCAAGTAAGTAATAATATATATTTCCTCCTCTTCCCAACTCTACTTTTATAATAAACCTTTCCTCCTACATAAGTAAACATGTAGGTATGTTTTGGGCATACTTAAACTTTTAAAAATTTTCTATAGTTTTCTGTATTGTACTCCAGACCAAAAAAACCCCAGAAACAAACTTCCAAACTCTGGAAGACATTCTTAACAGTATCTTCTTCCATGTCTTTGAGTCTGTGGGAAAGTAACAGTGACAACATACTTAGGTATGGTTTCATGAACATAAGCTGCCACGTTGGTGGATAGAACCCTGTTATTTTTCTTACTGAGGAAAACACTGAAGGCCAAACTCAACAGCAGAACAATGTCAATATTCTTGATATAAAAGTTCTTGAAACCATGAAAAAACCATCATTTGGAGCTTGTACTTTTTAACAGTTTCAAGTATGAACCATGCCTGGATGAGCTGTTACTGATTCTCCTACTCAAGGAATTATTCCTTGGACCTTTTCATATACTAGATGCTATATTGAGGCCATTTGCCACACTCTCACACTTGTGGAAATGCAGAATGGCTAATTCTGTGCCAGATACCCTGGGTTTATTGAGCAGCTTCTTTGTGGGTTTTTTGGCTGGTATGAGATGAGAATAGAATGATATAGTGAAGCTGCTGTTCAGCATCTTCTTTAGAGTGGATTTCTTGTTGAAAGAGGCCATTGTTCTTGAGTGCAAGGGGAGATTCAACAGAAAGAAGATGTTAGCGTGGTAAAGTATAGTCTTTAAGTCCCTACAGAAGGGTACCTGAGCAATGATTTAAACTTGGAAATACTTACTTCCTTTTATTTTTCACTCCCAGTGGATCAATCTGAGCACATGCTTGGGATTTTGTTTTTGAATGTGGAAGCATGAATTGGTAGTTAAGACAGAAATACCTTGGAGCTACCCATGGGGTAGGTTGGAAGTGTCATAAAAAGGCTTTGTAGGACCCTGAAGCAACCGTGAGGCCTTACCTGTCACTATGGAGATGTTTGCAATCATAACCACCCTTAATCATTAAGATGCTTTGTCACGTGGGTGTGCTACAGGGCTGTCTGGGAACAGCAGAGCAGTGCAGTGGTTTTAGCTCTGTGCTTGTATGTCTGGCTGTATGAAAATAAAGTTTTCAAATTAGTGGAACCACTAAATAAGTACACTCCCTCTATGTAGCTGATCCTGAATGGTAGCTTTGAATACAGTGGGATTTTCTGACTTTCTCAGAGCACAGAGCCTGGTTTGGTGCTTTGATAGAAAGATGACACTGGACACTATGGATTTGTTGGCCTGCTTGCTAATTTCCCCCTAAAGAACTGTTGCAGATACAATTCTCATTTTACTTTCAGGCTTAAATATGGTGAAAATCGGGTGACAATTCTACGCAAATATAGGGGTTTTGTCAGATTTTATTTCATTTATTTCACTAGTAAAGGTGGTGGGGAGACCCAATTGTTTACCAAAGTATGTCACTTACAATTGACCTGGGCAGAATATTTGTTTAATCTTACAATCTAAGTAGTTCAGCCTTCTACCAGTATTTACTAGAAAAGGAAATTGTAGCCTCCAGTCTGTTGGAAATTAATTTCTTTATCATGGGGAAGTGCTTCTGTTTTTAATGGGAGCTATAGACAAAATGTACAGCAGATCCTTATCAGAGAGACCTTTGGAAAGGGTCAGCAAATCTTGGGTGCAGCTGATCTCTGCTTTAGCAAGAGCAGCATTTAATACCTGTTTCTAAAAATGTGTACCTAGTCCCATATGAGAGTGGGATTCCTCCCTGAGAAGGGGAATTGTGGGAACTGAAAAAGCAGAGGATTCTCATAGCATTGTAATAAGCTTACATAGGTAGAGGTTTGAAACAGAGTTGAATTTTAGGCCTTGAAATATTTGGAGCATAGAAAGTTTCTGAGCTGCAAAAAATATAAAGCAACTATTGTAAGCTGTAAGGTATATGTGTAGTGTTTATTGATTAGCTTAAGTAGATGCTTGTAAACTTTTAGCATTAGCTTGTTGGCTAAAAAACTTTTAAAAGGCCTTGTAGAAAAGAGAATTTTGGCTTCTGTTGTTATGGTGTGAGTTTTACTACCTCTAATGTCTCCACCTTCACTGAGACTGATAATGGAAGAAAAAACTTGTGGAATGCCTCTCAGTTGCTCCATCCCGTTATTGGAGATGAGATCCAACAATGAAGGTTGGCAGAGAGACACATCAGATAACTTGCAACCTCAGTTGAATGTTCTTGTATAAGGAGTTGTAAAACTCCACACAGGAGAAGAGATCTGTCTGAGAGATCTCCAGTCTCTGTGAAGGGATAGATCAGAAATATTACGGGCTGATCCTAGAGTGGCCATAGGTTAATAAAAATATTAATCCTTATCCATGCATATGAACCTCTGCTTCAGGGCAGAGTTATCACAAAAGTTATTGCATTTGCATGAACTCTAGATGTGTACAGTTCAGGTCATGCTGGTTCGAAAAAAAAAAGTATGGTAGAACTAGAAAAAGAACAAAGAAGGCTGTGAGAATTATAACTAATAGGAATGGATTTCATCCAGAGATGGATTAGACAAAGGATGTTAGGAAAAGAGGTGAGTGAGAGAGAGTAAGTGAAAGTGAATGAGAGAGAATTAAATTGGCTTTGAGAAGGCAGTCAGTGAAAAGTTGCCCTGTAATTCTTAGAACTGAAACACTCCACAGTAAACTAAGTATAAAGTCACTGGTATTGAGAAATAGTTTTTAGAAAACCATGGGCAGTAATAAAATTCATTGTAGCTGTCATGAATTTGAAAGAATTGTTAGAAATGGGAGTTTGGACGAATTGGTAAAAGCCTGCAAAGATTTACGAACAAATTTTAATGGAGTCTGGGTGGAAAAAGCCCACTGAGCACAATGGGAGCTACTGCTCTTGTTCTTTTTCTAAATGCTTGCCTCAGACCATTTTCAGAGACTAAGTGCTGAGTTAAATGGCAGCTTGCTTTTACTAGTAGAGTTGCATTTATGGACTAAACAAAAATGTGACAGAAATGAATAGTAGCATGTAGAGAGTACATACATATATACACTTAATTCAGCAGAAATATTACTAACTAAATATCTTGTGTGAAGATTAGTAAACTTGCAAGCTAAATAACTTCACAAGATATATTGATAAAATCAAAGATTATTTTCCCATCAGTTTTGAGCCTGTTTCCTGTGAAAATGTGGTGGCCCATGCATAGATCAATATATGCAGATTTTATGGCCAGGTGTTCAACTGATAGAGAGCCTATGGATAAGTTCAGCTACTCCAACACACAGCAGTGATAATTCAGAATTTTTAAAAATAAATTCCAGTTCAGAATCATACAAATGGTGATTCTGTTCCAGTGTATGTGACTACTTTTTCTGGACCAGATGGATATTTGTGATAGTGATGTACCTTGTTTATTCCTCATTAGCATGCCACTAAATAGCATCAATGTCCTGATTTTGGAAAAAAATACAGAGGAGCAGCTCTTTTGCTACAGCAGAACAATGTCAATATTCTTGATATAAAAGTTCTTGAAACCATGAAAAAATGGTGTTGGTCTCAGGGCATGAAGAAGGAGATGCATGTTATGCCCTAGGCCCTTTGGTATCTCTTGTGTCTGTGTGGACACCTAATTAATTCCCCTGTGTGAGCTTCCATGAGCTTTGGATATTTTTTTTTTTTTTTTTTTGGCAGGTGGTAACCCTATTTAAGTCACTTCTTTGAAGCTAAAGCAAATTTACCTTGATTTTGGCCTTCATTCAAGAAAAAGATTAGATCTTCATTTTCAAAATTAATATAGGGTGGAGTTTTGAATAAAATTATTTTTTTAACTTTTCTAACAGTGTTTCATATCTCCATTCTCCTACTCTTTCCTGTCAGTTAAACAAATTTTTCCAATCCAGACATTGCCTGGAATATTTTTGTAAAAACTGCAGGTTCTTCTGATTCTGTTTTACTGCATGCACATCCAAGCACTTGGCTAAGTATTGCTTGCCAAGCGAAATTTAAGTATTCATGGTATTTGGCCACTTTCAGTTGCACTTTCCTAACTGCTCTTCTTGCAGGCATAGGGACTTAATCAAAAGCCTATTGGCTTGGAAGAGGTAAGAGACTGCTTTGAAGTCCCTCTTTGGTGAGGCACTGGAACAGGTTGCCCAGAGAAGCTGTGGATGGCCCATCCCTAAGAGTGTTCAAGGCCGAGTTGCACGAAACTGAGCAACCTGGTCTTGTGACAGGTATCTCTGTCAATGGCATGGGACGTGGAACAAAATAGTCTTTAAAGTCCCTTTCAACTCAGGGCATTCTATGATTCTATCACTGTTTCCTCTTTCTACACAGCTTCTTATTTTAAAAATACTAACCCTGTGCTGAGTCAAGACCAAGTTCTGTCCTCTCAGACCTTCTCAGTGACTGGCTTCATTTGAAACAGGCTGAAGCGTTTTTACTAAAAGCATATCAGTGTTTGTAGAGTTAAGTTGACTTTCTAGAATGGTGCTTTTACCCTTGCAGGGTGTCCTTGTTCACCCTCAGGTTTTGCTGTGAAAGCTGATAGCACATCAGCTGCTCAGCATTTGTGGGTAAGCAAGAACACACCTGGCCTCACTAATGACTACTCAGCGCCATTTAAGGGCTGATCAGAGGTGAAGGGTCTATTTACAAAGTAAAAATTGCACTAGTCTGAAACACAGCATACAACTGCAAGGAAATCTTAGTCAGAAGGCAATGCTCAGCATTTTAGGATCCCAGCACCAAAAGTGATATCCATGATAGCTTGCTTACGTACCACTGGCACTTGAAGCACTAAGACTTGTTAGCTATGCCATGACTGACCTTCAAGATTTCTATGTATCTTTCTGTTTTCTGTGAGGGCATCTGTCTGATCACTGAGTACCCAGCAGCTACTGAAACCTCTTCTGGCAAAGAGATTAGAAATTAGTAGTGCTGAACATTAATCTCCTCTCAGGATGCTTGGCAATGTGTTAGCAGGATTAGAATCAAAGTGTTTTCTTTCCCATTGGGCAGCAACCATGTTGCTAACATGCTTTCAAGGAAACAAGAAGTTCAACCCCTGCAGGAATGATTTCTGGTGATCATTAAGTACTATCACACATAAAGCCAAGCATTAAGACAGCCTTTGTGGACTACAATGTCAAATACATGAGACAGAAATGAAACTGCTTAGAATTGCTGGAGGTTTTTTTTCTCTCCCTGATTTGCGCACTGTAACATCAGTAAAGAAATAAAAGATTATTGTCTCTAGTTACAGTTTTATATCTGACTAGTTTTGTTTGGGTTTTTTAATTAGGCTTATCAAGTACAATAAAGGGTACAATAACTTCTTACAATGAAGAATTGAAAACATCTGTGGACTGTTGTTGCAAGGCAGTGTAGCATACATATTAATGACTTTTTTTTGCAGCTGAAAATTTAAAATATTTCTAAAATTTATCTAGACAAGCTCACTCAAAATGTTATATTTTCCTTTCACCTAAGTTTTTTTTTTTTAGGAAAATTGTTAAAAAACATTGCTACATAAAAAAAACATTTTGGAAAACCAAGTACTTCTCAATTTAAAGTTTCTGCAGAACCAGTTTGATTAATTTACAAGAACTTAATCTCCTCCTAACTATAACAGCTAATTAATCTTGGAATAAATATAGCTTGGATACTGTATAGTAGAGATGAGGCACAGGTATTAATTATTAATAGTCAATGCTGTAAGGCTGAAAGATAAGTACTCAGGGGAAAATCTTTCCTAAAACTCAAACTGAAATATGCAAACAAATATAAGGATGGCTATTTCCAGAAGTATTAGCAATGACTAGGTGTTTATCTTCCCCTGACAGTCAGAGAGCATTAAGCACCTAATTGCTGTGTCTTTAGAAGTCTCCACAAATTATAAAGTAACTCCTCAGTTTTCTGGAAGATTCAGCTGAATTGTGAACACGTTTGCAGTCTTCCACCAACAGAAGGTCAAAACAGAAATCTGAACTTGTAGAAACTGTCAGTTCCATGACCTCCATGCAAAAGCCTAGATTGCTTAATTGCACGGTGTCTTTTCAATCTGTTTTTAACCCATTAATGCCAGGTCTTAGTGAAACATGTTTGATTTTGGACACCTTGGATAAATCTGCATTCCTGGGAGTTTGAGGAATTTCAACTATGTTTCCCCTCTTTCATTATTCATATGGTTTTTATGAGGGTTTCATATTTGCAAGTTGGTTTTTTTACCTCTGTTTTGTTATAATAGGTAATTAACTTTTTTAAACAGTTCTAAATGTTGATCTGGTCTGTGCTAATATTCCAGCTTGGTATTATCAAAAAGAAATATCAAGAAAATTGTGTTTTGTTTCTGCTAGATGAAAATAGTGAGTACACTTTCAGTTTCCTGGGAGCAGTACAGCATGGCTCACTGTCCAAGTCCCCTTTGCTGTCTGAATTTTCATCTAGGACTAGCCTGATCCTGGTGGATGTGGGGTAGGTCTGTGAAGAGATTAAGGAAAGTGCACTTGTATATCTGTATGTCTGAACTGATTTCTTATCTGTGAATTCATTCTGGATTATGTATCTATAAACCACTGCAGACTGTATAAGATTTCTTAAATCAGATTGTCTTTAACTTTTTATGAGCAACTCTCAGCCCCCATTATTCAGAGTGAAACATATAAATAATTTATATATATGATCTAAAAAAAGAATGAAATTAGCTAGATATTTCTGGTAAGTCAGTAAAGCCGTCATTGCTGACTCAATTCTGTTTCTTTCATCTTTTTCCCCTAAAAAGAGAGATACTGGGAAAATGGAATAGGTAAAGAAATGTTGGAGGGTTGTTGTTTTGTTGTGGCTGTTGTTTGAATTTTGAGGTTGTTGGGTTTTTGTTTTGTTTGCACCAGGGTGCCATATCAGTCTCTCAGTGATAAGTGAACTTCAAATAGAAATATGTTGCAGAGCTTATCTCCAGTACTACTGTAAACTATATGTGTGTGAGTTTCTGAGCAACCATTGCACATAAACTGCAGTTATTTGAAAATGTTCTTTCCAAGGTATTTGTTTTGTCAAAAGTTCTCTTTCAGAAAACTAAATTACAGTTATCCTGACTTAATTAGAATTCTTGAGATGTCATAGTTTTTGAAGTAATAATTTTCTGTCAGTTATTACCAACTCCTACAAAATATCTACCCCTGACCTTTCTCTAGTAGAATTATTAAAGGTTAAGAGGAGAAATGGTAGCCATGTGGTTTAATAAATGCTAGGTTTTCTTTTTGCAGTTGATCAAAGAGTTTTAGAGCTAGAATGAAAGGGTTAAAACTTGAGACCCCTTAGTGCAAGGCCTTCCAGTGTTGAGTATGCTTATTAAATTGAATGCTGTGCTTTTTGACCAGCTGCTTCCACAGCACAAATCTCATTTTACCGTGGAGGTTTTTGCTTACATGAAAAATACTAATACAAAAGCTGCTGGCTGTGGTCAGAAGTAACATTTGAATATCAGCATGTTCTTTTGTCTGACAAAACATCCTCCTGAGCAGGTCAGCTAGTGCTAGCAGGGGATATGCTGAGGCTCTTAACTAAAATGTGAGCCTAGCTTTTGGTTGACAGGAGCATCGGAGTTTATTTTCTAAGAGAATAAAAAACATGAAACCTTTCTTGCCAAAAGCATCTTTTCCTGTAAAGTTATACACTTACTGATAAGCATCCATAGCTCTCTGCTGTACCTTAGCTGTCAGTATTTGTGAACATTTCCTGGAAAAGTGCAATCTTTTTCCCTTGAGATTTTTAGTTATTGCTAGAAGAGAACAACAGTTTGTGTCCTGTGTGTTTTGACTATGGATATAGTACTTAGACATGCTTCAGTTTTTAGAAACATAGAGGACAACACTAAGGAGGAGACAGTGTTAAAGTTTTTGAATCATCTGCCCTACTGGCTGATGTGATCATTCCTCAGGAAAAAAATGGCTGAAAGTATGTGACTAAAATTTCTACTGCAAGCTGAGGACTACAACCTGTCTGCTTTAAATGTGTCTTTGAAATATCTGTCTTATTTCTATCTCAACTGCGTCTATTTTACCAGCACTGGTGGTATCAAGTATGCTTATACAGTACAATTGCAGTATGGTGGTGCTTTTCTCATTTATGTATGTCTCAGTGAAACAATTCCTACTTCTCATTTTTGGTACCATATACTTTTGCAAGGTTATTTTTGTCTACTGTGATCCATATTAACCTCTTCTCTCTGCTTTGCCTTTCCAGCACTGGCTTGAGCCCAACAAGTCCATCTTCAAGCAAATGAAATGTAAGTCTTGAACGCTCATGTTTTTAAACTGATTTTTAAATAACTGAAGGTTTTCTTGTGCTTCCATGCAGTAATTTAAAATAAGCTTAATTTGTTTCTCAGTGCAAACAGGTTGTTCGTGTTAGCACTTGAATGACTCCTAAAAATGCCATGCTACCCTGATCTTAATATTTCACAGTGTTCTGCACATCAAAAGCTTAGCCTTACTGCTCATGGACACATGAGCCAGAGGCCAGCAGGTTTAGATTACATATTAGGGAAAAATTCTTTACTGTGAGGGTGGTGAGGCACTGGAACATGTTGCCCAGGAAAGTAGTAGGTGTCCTGTCCTTGGAGGTATTCAAGGCCAGATTGTTCCTGCCCATGACAGGAGCGTTTGGAACTAGATGATCTTTAAGGTCTCTTCAAACCCAAACCACTCTATGATTCTATGATCTAAAAGAGAGTATTGCTAACGTCAGGTCATTGGAATTTTTCAATTAATTTCTGTGGCCTCTAAAGCTGTCCTAAAACCTGAAAGGAGGTGGAATAAACCAGGGGATCTCAGTACAAATGTAAAGAAAAGTTTAATCAAAAATGAGATTCATAAATACATTTACAATGAGAATGGGAGTTTTGTGTAATTTTTCAGGCACTAATCTGAATTCTGTGTATTCTATGATCGTCATGAAGATTTAATAACAGCATTTTAAGCTTTATTAAAAACACCTGACAAAAACCCACCTTGCCCTGTGTTGTTCTGTAACTAATGAGTACAATGTGGGAGACCCCTAATTTGAGATTTATACTAGTGCTTAAAAACACTGAGTAATGTTTTGCCTGTCTTAAAAATGCTCAGCAAAGATTAATTTGGAAAGGGAAGAGGTATATGGAAACAATGGTGTATGTCTTAACCGTTCCGCAGAGATGCTTCTGCAGAACTAGTGAACATGAAAACTATTTGAGTGTAATATTTATTCTTGTTTGTTTGTTTGTTTCTTAAATTTCACTAAGTTTTTCTAGGATATTGTAGCTCAGGGAATGTGTAACATCAAGGAGAGATGCAGGGAGTTTTCTGCAATGTTACATTCTCAGGACTACGAAGATAAGTTTTTACACATCTGCTTTTGGCTTTCAGTATCCATCTGTACTTTATGCTTTATATAAAACTCCCAACACTGACAGTGAAGTGCGTTATAGAAAGTAGCATTTGTGCTTGGTGAAAAGAAGATTGTGAAAAACAAACCTTCTAAAAAGTGTCAGCTGAGAATTTTCCATCTTTCTCTATTTGGTTGACACATGTAAAATTTCAATCAAGTTTTTCAACAGCTTTTAAAAACTACTTTCATCTTTCATAGCATCATGGCTTAACCCCAGCCAGCAACAAAGCCCCATGCAGCCACTCGCTCAGTCCCACACCTTCAGGATCAGGGAGACAAGGGTAAACGCTGGAAAAATCATGGGTTAAGGAAAAGACAATTTAATAGGAAAAGGAGATGCACATGCAAGCAAAGCAAAACAAGGGATTCATTCAGCTCTTTTCATGGGCAGGCAGATGTTCAGCCATCTCCAGGACAGCAGGGCCCCACCACATGTAACAGTGACTTGTGAAGACAATTACTCCAAAAGTCTCCCCTTCCTCTTTCTTCATGCTACTTTATATACTTAACATGATGCCATGTCATCTGGCATATTCCTTTGATCACTTGGGGACAGCTGTCCTTCTATCTCTCCTCCCAACTTCCCGAGCACTCCTAGTCTCCTCACTAGGGTGTCAGTATGAAAAAATATCTGCATTATCAACCCTGTGTTCAACACAAATCAAAAACACAGCCCCATACTAGCCACTGCAAAGAAAATTAACTCCATCCAAGCCAAAACCAGTCCATAAATATTTCCTTCTTTGTTCAGATTCCTTTTCTATGAAGAAAATGGTAATATGAATGTGTGGGGTGTTTTTGTAGACTGCTTAAAAATAGTTCATGTGAGGCTCAGTCCTGCACTTACTAATGTCTGTACCAAGGGAGGCTTCTCCTAGACCTCTCTTTGTTCTGGTCATGGTGTTGTAGGTTCGGGTGTACTTTAAGGAGATCCTTCCTGTTTGATGTACATAGAATACTGTATCTTAGTTAAATGTAAGTGAAATAAATTTTTAAAACATACAACCAGTTTGCCTGGGAAACTATGTTCTGTGTGTAGCTCCTTCATGAGTCTTTAGATCATGACTGGTTTCAGCATTTAACATAAATTATTCCATTTGTACTTTTCCCTTCACCTCTTACGTACGGTTAGCATATAAACTGGCAAATTAATGGCTCTGCTTCAGTGGAGTTTGCTGTCAATACTATTCTCCACACTAAAATCCTTTGAAATTATTGTAATTGTGAATGGTTTTTAGTGAGAAAGTGAACTCTGATGATAGGAAATTCCAACAGAGCCTTGGGCGTTTCGTTATGCCAGCTGCTCCTTATCTGAGACATAAAGGACCCTCTGAAAGGAAAGGCTTATAAGAAATAGCTATTAAAAACTGATTATGTGTTTGCTATTTTTGTGTTGATGAAATGTGCTTCATATTGATGAAATGTGCTTCTGCAAATTCTGCTCTGTTTTGGGAAGGTTTGTTGTTAGTATTTCCACTTTAATATGTAAGTGGTCAAAAGTAATTTTATTTTTAAGGAATTGAGAAATTATCTGTCTTGAGCTGATCAAATTCAGTGCCTGTCTTGGATTCTGCTATGAGAAACCAAAGAGAACATTAAGTCCTCATGTGCATTTTTCCAGTGTGGTAAAATCTCTAAGACTAAGGCCTTGCTAAATGTTTACGTATCATCAAATGTCTCTTTGGAAGAACATCAGGCTTATGATCTACTTCAAAATTAAGATGGACAATAAAGTGGATAGTTTTGGGAGTTCCCAAATTCAAATGTTCATTATGGCTGGTTTTCCAGTTGAGAATAAGAAGCAGAAAAACAGAATCTCCTTCAGTAATTGCAGGGAACCTTGTTATCTCCAGAGATTAATTAGATGATATGTTCATATTCTTACCATTTCATATTGTAAGTTGTTTTTGTTTCATTCTTGCAGAGCAATAGAGAAGGTGTCTTGGCTTAGCAGGCTGCAGCACACTTGTATAGTATTGCTGCACTGCCGAGGAGGGATATTGTTACAGAAGCTTGAGTCTAGGAAAAGATTAGTGAAATAGGCTTTAAGCTGCCTTGACAAATCTCCTGCATGTCCTGTGCATCGGTGTGTACTTCTGTCACATACTGTTCTTCTGCTACAAGTAAAACATTTCCTACTTTAACCTTTCCTATGAATGTAGGCTATTTTTATAGTGCAGTGTATGCTGTCATTTCCTCACTGTGATATTCTTTGCATATAGGGCAGCTGATACATTTATGTGGTTACCACATACTACCGGAATGGGACTCTTCTAATATAACCTTTTATTTACTTATTTATTTATTTTTACCACAGACAATTTTTCAATTTTTTTTAATTGACATCTCAAAAGTTGGTAAAATTCAGTATATTTTTGGGGTCTTGCAGTAGGCTTGTATTTGCTAGAGCCCTGAAGACCTGTGCATTAGCTATTCTTATATCTGCATCACTATTTCCAAACAAATTCTAAAACTGCAGGAAACATTTTAAAGCTTTTTTTTGTTTGTTTGTTTTTTTTTTCCCCAGAGGAAGAGCTCTTGCTTGTTAAACACAGGTCGTCCTTTCTGTTGCTTTTTTTAAGTGAGATAGTATTCCAAAAGCACAGGTTTTCCTCCCTTGGTTAGTGTTTACATGGCCATTGAGGAGTGACAGAACCATTTAAGATGACTTAAGTTAGTTTTGCTTTGTCCAGGCAACATGACTCCTTAGTGAGTTTCTGCATGGCTGCTTTCCTTTCTGGGACAGTGAATTCACTTTACCTTCTCCTTTGCTGTTAAAGGGCAGAGAAGACACGATGATGTCTTCTGTTTTGCAGGCTGTTTCCAGTCCCAGTAAGATAATGCTGCAGTCACATCTAAGACAGCAAAGCCCACAGAAAACAGTGTTTCTCTAGCCTTCTCTCTAGGGCTTCTCCAGATTTGAAAAGTGTGAAAGTTCAAATCATTTCTAGAGAACAATTAAGGCTTGGCAGGGTTTTTTTATTTCCTCTTAATTTTTATTTATTATTGATTACTTTTTTCCTGTATTTTTCATATTTCCATTCCCATCCCTTCTGAAATTCCTCCTCATGTCCTAAATGAATAGTTATTTAAAAAAGGGAAAAAAAGTGAAATCAAAAGTTTTTGTTGAGGCTGACTGTACTTAAGTACAATGTGAGGTTTTCAAAGAGGAAAATATTCCTCTATCTTCAAGAAGAATTGAACCTTCAAAAGATACCAACCATAATAAAAGATTTACTGCACTTTTATTTTCTATTGCTGTTGTACACCACATGGAACAGTGTGATATCCAGAGATGTGTTTCTGGAACACTGCAGCATACAGGTAAATACTGCAATCAGAGTAGCTTGAAGAGTATCATGATTGTTGAACTAATTACCATATGAAGTTTATATGAGCCTATGAACTTCTTAAGCTTTTAAGAAGATGGTACAGTAAAATGTTCTAGTAGCTTACTAATTACTGTTATAATTTACAATTTTAAAAAGTAATTATTTCACTTGGTATTGTCTTCCATTTTCTCTGTAATTTTTTTCCCTTTTCTTCTGCCTTCTGTTTTCTTGCTGTAAAAGCACCATCTCTTCAAGGTTTTGGAAATTTAAAATTGACTGTGTATGTTGAGAATATACCAAGACCAAAATATTTTAAAACTAACTAGAATATTATAGGTCTGCACTTTGCTCTGAATCAATGTTCCTGAGGGACACTGATTGCAAAATTGAAATACTTCCTGTTCTTATGATCCGTTCCTCTTTCTCCTTTCCCTTTTCCCCTTTCCCCTCTTTCTTTTCTATTGAAAGGATTGTATATCAGCCCTGATATTGATACCGTTGCTCAGAGTTAGGTACTATAATCTTATTAAATACTGGGAACAGAAATATTTCTACTGTCTTTAGTTTCATTAACTGAATGGCTTCTTCAAGTTTGTAGTATTATCATTGCTTACTGCTTATCATTTGCCAAAAAAGAGCACCCCAAAATAAACCCTATATAATAATGCTCTTGTTTGAATCTCTGCTTAAACTAACCATTAGTAAGACTCTTTAAGGTCACTCCTTCAGAGTGGCTTAAGCAATGCTTGTTTGCTACTGTTCTCATGCTTTTTTTTCTTTTTCAGCCCATCCACCATATACCATGTGCTTTAGAGTGAAATTCTACCCACATGAACCCTTGAAGATTAAAGAAGAGCTCACCAGGTATTTTTTTTTCCTTTTCTTTTTTTCTTTTTTTTTTTAGTGTGTGCATTTAATGTGCCTTGCTAACAAGTTCAAGAAAAGGCAGACTGTTGTGTAGGTAGGGTTCTCTATTTCTTATAAAGCTAGCTAGCATAGGTTGACATTTGCAATACTGATCATCATCTTTTTACTGTGATACATATAGATTTTTTTTAAAGCATTATAAAGGAACTTTTCTATAACATACAGACAAGTAGTTACATTATACATGAACTTTCAAAAAATGAAGCAATGGTCAAATGACTGGGCAAAATTTATCCTGGTTCTTTCCCTGGAACGGATAAGTTCCTCTTGCCCCTTGTCCCTTCCCCTTTCTCTTTCTTTCCTTCTTCTTTTTTTTTTTTTTTCTTTTTTCTTTTTTTTTTTTTTCTTTTTTTTTCTCCTGAAAAATTCTGGGAAGTTTAATTCAGCCCTAACTATTTCAACAGGTTTATGTATAGTCTCACTTAATTTTCTCTTGGGTGTGTCTTTAGGATCACAAATAGGATAATATATTCAAGGTAGTGAAGACCTTTAACAAACTGATGTAGAGGTGCAATATATTCATATTTTTCAAGTACAACTTCTCTGGAGGGTAAGAATTCTTGCTGCTTATGTTGGAATTTTGAAATCTATGCTGTGAAAACGGAGTTGTATAACAGCTCAGTCGTACTTAATGAATGGGGGCTTTGTCCTTCCTACTGGCCATTGTGAATATTCTGTAGCTCTGGGCATTTTTCCAAGAAGTGTACGTGAGGGTGGGGGCTGAAATGTAGGAAAGTAACAGCTCTTTTGAGCTCTGTACCAGCTGTGCAGGACAGTGTGTATGCTTTACCACCTTGTTAGTGAGCAGGCCACACTGCTGACTGTTGGCTGCGTGCTGCAGAAGCACCGGGTGCCTCGGCACTTGTTGCCTTAGGCTCTTCACTGATTCTTTCCCCGAGCACTGCATGTGCTTATGCTCACAAGTCACTTCATTAGTGTGGGTGAGGCCATTGTCACTGGCCTCATACTGAAACCCTCAGAAGCAGCTTGTGTTCTGCTGAATGGTACGTTTGTATAGAAGAGCTGGAGCATGCCGTTCATATTATGGCTATTTATCTTGGATGAGATACTGAAACCGTTCAGCTGAGTGAACAGGTTGTAAACCACAAAGTCAATGGATTTTCATTATTTGCTACTGTTTGTCCTTGGATGAACATTTTGCCTTTTATGATCTAGAGTATGATTGTATAGACCTTTCTCATTCAAGAGTCTGAATTAATTGACTGTTAAAAACTTCTTGGGTATTCTCCCAGGATAAGTTTTATTGAAATGCAAAGCACCAAGAACTGTCTCACTGATGTGTATTGTGCCGTCAGCACAATTTAGTCTTTGAATTGAATTTTTAAACTCAAGTTGTTGTGTGAAAAATGAGTTACAGTCTTTTATAAAAATTAATACCATTAAGAGCTTAAAGAGGAGAAATAAGTTGAGACATCATTAATTCAACAAGTTTTTGTATCTGATCATCTTAACAGTTTCCCAATGTTGTTATTTGGGAAGCTTTGCTTTGTCTCTGCCCATATGTCTTACACAATAACAAAATACAGAATACGCTCCTGAAATTAGCAAGTGAAGTGCAGTCTTGTAACCCACCTCTGAGAATTTGCTTTATGACCAAAGCAGAGGATCAGATTCAAAGTGATGCTCTAGATTGTCTGGAGTTATTTTTCTTTTCCTTGAATTGCAATGATTGGTGAAGTTCAAGCAGAAGAATGTTTGTTAGCATTTGACAGAGGACAGTCATGAAACCTTGAGGATTAGTTTGTTTCTTGGTAGATATTTTCTTTTCCTTTTTTTTTCCTTAAGATGTTTTGAAAATAAATTAATACTATTGTCACCCTTTGACTTAAAAGCCATCTGAATTTCACAGCTGTATGTACAGTCAGCTGAGTGAGAGTAATAGTGCTTTGCATTTCTGTTACTCTCTGTGTCTGCATGTCAGAGCTGCTCTCTCACTCCTTCAGTTGGGTGGAAATCTGATGGGTGTCTATGGTACCCATTTGAATAATGAAATTAAGTTGCAGTAAGACATTCTGTCACATTGGCGTGCCACTCTGGTTCAGAACATTAATTAACCCTGTGGTTAATCCCTCATGTGGATTATTGTCAATGCAGTCTTTTTAAAAGCTTTATAGGAATAAATCTTTAATGAAGCATCTTAGACACATCAGAGAGACTTAGTTCCTAAAAAAAAAAAAAGGGTTTCTTACTCTTAGAAATAGCTTATTTAAAAAAAATCACCTGTGAAGCTATGAAGTGTGTCTATGGGGTAAAGGTTTGATTTCTGTGAAAGCAGTGTAACATGTCTAGAGATCACTTACAAGAAGAAAATTTAAAGAGTTGTCCCCTCAGATTACAGATGCCTTGTTCCTGTCTACCTTTTACAAGTTGGACTTGACTGTAATCCTTGAATTCCTCTGTGGTTTAACATGTGAAACTATTTTCAGAAAATGAAGGTGGAGAATGACGTATCTGAAGTTATCACTATGTCGATGGTATTATAGAAAAAACTCGTAATCCATTGCGTGTTAGGAGGCCAGGAATGCCTTGGGCAACAGATGATGCTGTGTGCTTGCCTGTCACTGCATTTTATTACACTGCTAAGGACAACTAAGTGTATTGTCAGTCACATTGTACCTTTCCAGCACTTACTTTCATCTTCTCTTTTTTTAATTAACAACCACTTCCATAGCCATGCTTTTGAAATAAAATCAGTGCCTCCCTTTGGATGCCAAAGCACTCTGAAATATTACTGCTAAGGAAGAAATTCTGTGGAAAATACTTCTGCCTCTCACTATGGAAGGGAGCTTCTGTGTGTGGTCCTTGGTCACTGTTTTCTCTCAAGTGAGTGGATGTTAGGATGGTAATTCATGTTATCTTTAGAGGCCATGAGACTTGTCTTGATCTCTCTTGCTTATGTAGCAATAGCTCACCTGAAACCCTACTTGTCAATGAAGTCTAAATCTTAATGCACTTCAGTGGTTCTCAGCTCATCATCTTAATGGGTGTCAACATGGATTTAGAAGATGGATCCTTATTTTTGAAAATAGTTTCCACAGCAGGGCACTGAGGCTGCACATTTGACATGTTTGAGAAAGACTAAAGATACACTTTTTCTTTTTAATTAGGCAGTTTTCCCAATGCCTTTTTAAAAATCGTGATAAGAATGTGGCAAGGATTTAACTTATTTTGCTTAAATGATTTGGCCTCTGCTTGTTCACGAGAGATTCAGCAGACTGCAACACAAGCAGTGTATATATATATTTGAATGGTTTTTATGATCTTTTAAATGGAGAAAGATGCTCAACCTTAGTAGGAGAGTGATGCTCCTTGTAGTGTGTTGACCCTGGCTGGATGCCTGGCACCCACCAAAACCTTTCTCTCACTTTTCTCCACAGCTAGACCTCTCACAGGGGAGAGAAAATGTAATGAAGGGTCCATGAATAGAGATAAGGACCAGGAGAGATCACTTACCAAATTGCTATTTGGTAAGTCATGAGAAAAGAGGGCAGAATTTGAGAAATTGAATTTATTACTAACAAAATGAGAGCAGGATAATGAGAAGTAAAATAAGACCTTAAAAATGCCTTCCCTCCCACCCTTCCATCCTTCCCATCTCTACCTGCTCCTTCAATGGCACAGAGAGATGGGAAATGAGGATTATGGTCAGTTCATCACAAGTTGTTTAGTCCTCTGCTCAGTGGGAGGAGATCTTCCCCTCCTGCACTGAGGGAGACAGTTATCCATGAACTTCTCTGATGTGAGTCCATCTCCAGAGCAACAGCTGTCTGTGGACTGCAGTGTGAGTCCCTCCCACGGGCAGCAGTCCTCCCAAAACTGCTGCAGCCTTGGTCACTCTTCCACAGAGCGCAGTCTTCCAAGGACAGGCTGCTCCAGTGGGCACTCCTCTCTCCATGGGTCTCCCATGAGTTCACAGCTTCCTCAGGCATCACAGAATTAACTAGGTTGGAGAAGACATCTGAGATCATCAAGTCTAAGCTATGACCTAACACATTGTCTAAGGTATGACCTAACACATTCTCTGGTCAACTAGACCATAGCACCAAGTGCCACATCCAGCCTTGTCTTAAACACCTCCAGAGATGGTAGCTTCACCACTTCCCTGGGCAGCCTATTCCAATGCCCAGTCACCCTCTCTGTGAAGAACTTACTAATGTCCAACCTAAAACTCCCGTGGTGCAGTTTAAGCCCATGTCCTCTTGTCCTGTCAGTGGTTTCCTGGGAGAAGAGACTGATCCCAACCTGGCTGCACCCTCCTTACAAATAATTGTAGAGAGCAATAAGGTGCCTCCTTTTCTCCAGGCAAAACAGCCCCAGCACCCTCAGCTGCTCCTTTGTAGGTGGTGTGAAGTCAGGACAAAGTCCTCCAGTTATGGAAAACAGCATTTAACTGGCATTATTGAGTATGTCTAATGAGAGTAGTAAGAGCCAGTTTTTAATTATGTAATAGCAACATGACACCAGATCTTCACATCTCCCCTGTCCCCTACCACACATACCTGTAAAACGTAATTTTAGTTTCTTTTATTTTTAAATCAGCATTTGCATTATAGCCTGACAGGACTGTGGGTAGAGCCCTTCGATACATATGGTTTTGGTATTACTGTTAATTTCCTTTTCTCTTGATTTTCTTCTTAAAAAGAAAAAAAATTCTTTTTTGTTAATTCCCATTTTTTCCCAGAAAGCATGATAGCTTGATGGGGAGAGTTTTCTTTTGCTGTGTGTTTCAAACCATGTGCAGAAAAAAGCATAGTCTATAGTTCACTATAATGCCTAAGGTTATTCTGCTGGCATGGCACACAAAGATATGAAATCGCTGTGAAGAAAGTTTTACCTGCAGAAATCACTCAATCTGCAGCATACACAGCATCCCAACAGACTCTATGAAAAGCACAGATATTTTGCTCTGTTACCTTCTTCCCTTTTCTTGTTCACACCTCTGAGCCCTGAGAGGGTCCACAGCTGGGAAAGCCTGAGATGCTGTATGTGAACAGGATGTGAACAGTCAAGGGAGTATGAGCAGAGAGATCCAAAGATCATACTTGGGCACAGATTTCTATTTTGTTATTTATCTTCAGTATTCTTGCTTAGGTAATAAATAAATCAGTGTTTTTTATTTCTTATATAAGAAAGCATCCCAGGGCCTCATGCTCTCTTATCTTCAAATCCTTATATCTTAGTGTGTATGCATAACTAAAATGAGAGACTATAAAGTCATTTGAGGTCCCAAAGGAATGTTCTAAAATACTACAGATAATACTGTATCAGCAGTAATCCATTATTATTATAGAAAAAGAACCAAAACAAACAGTTCTAGAAGAGGGCATGGGTGAGTAGCTGGTGGAATTAACCAAAAATGGATTATATCAACTAGCTTTCGTCATGCCCTTTTTCCCTAATCCATACTTCCTAATCCAAGAAGCAGTTCTTCAATGACTAGTCTGTCTTAAATCAGTGTAGTGAGTATTTTGATAGCAGGAAAAGCAGATGAAAAAATTGTTCAACTGGAGGTCATATAAAATGACAAAGACTTGGGGTATGTAAACATGGCACACTCAGTGTTTGTCTAGTCCAGTCTCAATCAGCTGTACTTGATATTGCCATGTGCTGGATGGGGTCTGGTCCTTTTCCCTCCAGAAGCAGGAGGCCAGTTGAGGTTGACAGTGGTTATTAATGGATCTGGTTGTTAATGCCTGAATATCAAATGATTTATTTGCAAGTTGGAAAGTGGAGCAATAAGTTAACAGCTCTAAGGTGAGTTCATATGAGCTGGGCCTGTGCTGCTAGCCCTATTCCAGACATCATTTAGGAATACCCCTGCCCCTCCTGGTACCCTGTTCTGCTCCTCTTGAAGGGTGCAGTCATAGCTGTGCTTTGATATCTATAGAAGTCCACTTACCTATTTTGGCTTTGTCAAGGCCAGTTTGGCAGTTTATAGTTTTATTGTAGTCACAATCAGATTGAATAGCATAAATCTTAAAAGTGTTTTGTTAGTAAGAGCACTTGACACTGCAGGCTTGCAGATAACATTCAGCGAGGAGAAAAAATTACCAAGAAGGGTCATTTTTTTTTAAGTGGAGATTGTGCCTGAAGGGTAAGAGACCTTTTACATGTTCAGAGCTCTTCTTGTGGTCCTCTGAGGAAAAGGCAGAATGCCAGAGAAAAAGCAGTCTGGTCATGGTGTTTTGCAGAAAAGACTATTCCAGTGCTGTGGTGGGACTTTTATGTAGCCAGGAGCCAAAACAATGCTTATCTTTTACCACTCCTTTGTCTGCTTTACTCATTAGTGAAATTAATGATTATATAACAATAAAGATTTTTTCCCCTGTAGCCCTGTCAAGAAACCCACTGCGATGGTAATTTATCACCCTTTTCCCAAGGAAAGACCATACACTGTAATGCAGGCATTGACCAGCTCTGAAGCCAGGAGGACAAACCTATATCTTCCTAGATGCAAGTGGCAGTCATAATCCCAACTGCAGAAGTCAGAGATTTGAGATGACTGAAAGCTGTTGTTAAAGTCACCTTCCCAACCCCTCACCCCAGGGCATAAAATGAAGTACTTCCTTTTGAAGGAATAGTTTTGGGTATTTTGGGGCTCTTTTTATTACTAGGTATCCATGATTTTGGCAGTGTAGGAGGAGCATAGGTTCAGAATGGAGATACAAAGTACTGATACCTTTGTTACGTTTTGAGTTCTTAGCATTAGTATGCCTCTTCAGAAGACATAGAACAAGACGGGCAATTCTTTCTGCAGGTGCCGGTTAACCCAGGACTAGTCATGCAGCTTCTTAAATAAGATAACAAGGTGATTCCTACTACTTTTGGTATTAGATATTTTAAGAGAAGTAGAATTTTCCTTTTTCTTGTGTTTGGATGAAGATTATGCTTTGAAATCATGATAGATATGACACCAGTTCCTAATTCCTCTGCTAGAATTTGGCTTATGACTGATCAGATAGGTTAAAAGGGCAACTGCTGTACTGACATCAGTTTGGCATGCTTGTTGTCATGTGTATCTGTTTGATAAATGGAGAGCTGGGTTTAAACCATGCTATCATGGATTGAATTGCCCTATTGTTTCAGAAGAACAAGAAAACTAGTAGATGATCTCCTTCCCATTCAAATTCACTAAAGGGTGTTTTGAATTGTTATGTTAGGACTTTCAACACTTAAATTCATGTGTATTCATTTTAGTATTAGTTTCTGGATCTTTTGCTCATACTCTTTTTTTGTAGTTGGCAATATTGTTTTTCTTCACAACCTCCTGAGAAAGTTGGTCCACTATCTGCTATGTCAGGTGCTTGCTTTCCTCTGCCTTAAGCAATTTCCTCATTTCACAGATTTCCCCCTAGCTTTAGTATTGCAGGATTCAGTGGATAGCAGTTCTGCTTTTGCCTTTCCTATTACCCTCATGATTTCAGGAGACTCACTCTTACAGTTGAGAGAGACTTTAGTCACCATCTTGCCCTGTAAGGGAGGCTCTGTCCTCTCATTCATTTTAGTTCTTCTCTATTAATCAAGCTCAGCTATGTCCTACTCAGGCTACAGGGACCAGAGCTTGGTAAAACATTCAAGGTGTGATTAGTTTAAGGCTTTGAGCAGTGGCAAAATGCCCCTCCTGGTTTTTTTCACACAATTATTCTCAGTGATGCCCAGCATTCTCTTGGCTTTGTTTTTGTGTGCTGCTGTACCTGAGTTGATGATTTCAGAGTGATGACTTTTCCTTATTTTAAAAGGTATCAAAATCCTTCTCAAGTATTAGCAAATAAATAAGCAATATATTTCAGCTAATATGATTATTTTTTTTGTCACAGAATCAATTAGGTTGGGAAAGATATCTGAGATCATTGAGTCTAACCTATGATTTAAACGCACCACCGTACCATATTCAGTAGACCATGGCACTGAGTGCAACATCCAGCCCTTGTCTTAAACACTTCCAGGGACACATCCACCACCTCTCTGGGCAGCCTATTCCAAAATCTAATCTCCCATTCTGTGAAGAAGTTCTTCCTAATGTCCAACCTAAACCTCCTCTGGTGCAGCTTAAGCCTCTGTCCTCTTGTCTTGTCACTGGTTGCCTGGGAGAAGAGACTGACCCCCACCTGTCTGCACCCTCCTTTCAAGCAGCTGTGGAGACCAATGAGGTCTCTCCTGAGCCTTCTCTTCTCCAGGCTAAACAACCTCAGCTCCTGCAGCTGCTCCTTGTAGCACTTGCTCCCCAGCTCTTTTCTTCACCAGTCTTTTTGTACTTCTCTGGACTCCAGCACCTCATTGTCCTTCTTGAAGTGAGGACCCCAAAACTTGACACAAGAGTGGAGGTGTCCCCTCACCCGTGCTAAGTACACGAGGAGAATGGCTTCCCTAGTCCCTCTGGACACATCGTTTTTGATAGAGGCTGGGGTGCCATTGGCCTTCTTGGCCACCTGGACACACTGCTGTCTTGTGTTCAGTCTTTTTCACTTCATGGCTCTGTAAAGCATAGAAAATATGTTCTCTTATTTCTGATATTACATACTTGTACCAGTAGCTAGTGTTTAGTGGAGATTCATATGCTTTGGCAGAAAACCGTGCTCCTGCAGTGTACCTGATGTGTGTACTACTGTGGAAGGCAAAATGTGAAGCTGGTATTCAGAGTAACATGTATAAAGAACTCAAAAATACTTCTGGGTAGAAGGGCACCCAATCCAGGAATATTATAAACACATTCATTTGCCTTCTGCCACTCTGTATCTGAGTACACACAGAACCACAAAAAATAGTAGGGAGTCAAAGTCAGACACTATGCTGAGATAAGAATTTTTCAAGAATTGCTGGATCTCTGGAGGTGACCATATTTGTCAACTGTAAAGAGTGCAACAACACTGGGAGATATATTTGCTGTCTGAATAAACTGAGTGAAATGACTTGAAGAAAATAAACAGTATGTGGCCAAATCAAAAAAGTTTGGCTGTGGGAAAGCTTTCTTGCCTCACTGAACATCTTAAAATAGATAAATTGTCTGTTAAGCAGTTAGCAACATGGTCTCTGGGGGTCATGATGCCTGCTTAAAAACAAGAATAGACATTGCTGACCCTTAATCTGCATGGCACGAACGGCTTGGCCGACCTGAAGTTGAGTCATCTGTACTGCAAAAAGATGATAGATGGAAATGAGGTTATTCCAATGAGAGACATTTGTGAGTGTAAGCACTGAAGCATAAGTTTACTAGCTTCTTGTTAAGCATGAATACTTAGGGCTGTAAATCAGGTTATAAAGATATGCCAGGGCTTGGAAAAAGCAGTTATGTTGGAAGGACACATGAAGAAGCAAAATCAGATCGCTTCTGCAAGTTATTTATGTAAGCTATACAGTTTTAAGTACATACATAACACCTTAGTAAATTTAGGAGTCAGGTACACATTCATAAGTTTTTGCTGACCAAAATTACTACATCAGGATTACAGGAAGCATCTAAAGTCGAACAAGCCTTTGGCAACACATGCAAAAATTCCTTTCAATTGAAAATACATTTATCTTCTTCATTTGAAAGAACTCTAAAGTATTAGTTCCAGGCTGTTCTTCTTGCTTTGTAGATCTTAGCCTGCCTTCATAGGACAGGTGCTCCAGCCCTCTGATCAATTTGGTGGCTCTTCTCTGTATTTGTTCCAACAAGTCCACTTCTTTCTTGTATTGCAGACCTCAGAGCTGGATGCAGTACTCCAGATGGGGTCTCACCAGAGCAGAGTAGAGGGGCAGAATCCCCTCCCTTGACATGCTGCTCACACCTCTTCTGGAGCAACCCAGCATAAGATTGGCTTTCTGGGCTGTGATTGCACGCTCTTGGGTCATGTTGGGCTTTTCATCCAGAATATCCCCAAGTCCTTATCTTCAGGGGTGCTCTCAATTCATTCTCCATCTGGCCTGTATTTGTGCTTTGGATTGCCCTGACCCACATGCAGGACCTTACAGCTGGCCTTGTTGAACCTCATGAGGTTTCCACAGATGCATCTCTCAAGCCTGTTAAGGTCCCTCTGGTCCCTGCAGCTATGTTGACAGACCCTCACACAGCTTGGCTTTGTTGGTAAAGGACAGTGAGCTTTGGTTGTGGTCAGGAACAAACTATTTGCTTGATCTGTTGACCTTGCAGCTTAGCTAAGAAGCCATGCTCTGAAACCTTGGGTGGGGGTTTTTTTTGGCACTGCTTAAAAGCCAAACACAGTTTGGCCTCAAGCTAATGATCACTTTGGAGAATGGCATCCTATTTTTTCACCCTGGCAAATCTTACCAATTTTTTTTTTTTTTTTTTTTTTTGTGTAGGGACTTACTCAACTGCCCCAAGTTATATATGGTATTTGCATCAATATACTGTACCTTTTCTGGTACACTGTCATTGCAGATTAAGAATTTTTACTTCATCTTTTTACTTCATCATCCTACTTTTACTGAGGCCTCCTGTACAGGTAGTTCCTCTTGAATCTACCTGTAAAATAGAAGTACCAACATATGGAAGTGAATTTGTGAGCTATTACTGGACACTGATTACAGGGGGAAAAAAAAGGAGCTGCAAAATGAAAGAAAAATGCCCTGAGGTGCAAAGATCCTGTAGACCTTGTAGTGCAGTGAAGGAATGTGTTTACAATGAGAGAAAATTGCTTTTTTCATTGATAACTCTATCCCATTTATTGTATTCAGTAAAAGTCCAAGGAAAGGACTTGGACAGGTTTGCTCTTAATGCAGAAGCTCATGGTGTGAGCAAGTAACTAGAACAGAAGCAGGTAACTAGGACAAAATATGTCTGACATTGGTGTTGCTCATAAACCACACTGTTATTTGCTATGCTTTATGTTGCTCAAGGTTGGAGAGGACTGGCAGTGTCAAGGAATGTCCTGATGGTCTGCAGAAGCCACTGAGTCTTAATAGAACCCTCTAGATGGTAGATTTTGTCTAGTAGAAGCAATGTTTAAATAGTTTAGTTTCCCAGAGGGGTGAAGTGGCTGAATGGTGTGGCTGTAATCTGCTAGGTGCTGGAAAAGAAGCTGTGGGTGACCTGTTGTGTGGTGGGTTGATCCATCTGTGCGAGGCTGTTCTGCAGGGGAGAAAACAGACAAAAAAGTGGTGACCTTGAAGCTGTGCCATTCCACTTGCTATTAGAAATGAGCTTAAAGATCCTCTCTGGTAGAAGGCAGAGGACAGGTAGAAGGAACCTTTTGTTTTCTTCTCCCCATTTCTTTAGAGAAAGAGATGAATGGGAGAGATGATGCCCCCCAGGCAGGCGGTCCATGCTCTTTAGGCCTCATGAATTTATTTCTGCCTTCAAACTTTCTCTGGGATTCTTTACAGACCAAACAAACAAACACACACACACACACACCCCCAAAACAAACAAACAAAACAACAAAAAACCCCAAAACAAAACCAAACAAAAAAACCACTCCATCACTAAAAAGGCAAAACAAAAAACCCTAACAAAACAGGAGAGGAAAAAATCTCCACTGTAGTCAGTGTGCTATTTTGCCTACAGCAAGAGAAAGATTTCCTTGTGTAGACCTGCATATGACAAGAATGGGGGTGCTCAAACAAGCTTACATTACCATAATTTATTTCACATTATTAATGAGCATTGTAATAGATATATATTTTAAATAAAGCACGTTCTATGACATTTCTTAGTGGGTTTTTGTTAGTTTTGCTCTCATTATTTCACTGTTATTGAAAAAAATCTATTTACCCCTATTCTTTCCTTGTGGTTATATGTCGCCTCTTTTTCCTGCCATTTAAAATAACAAGAAAAAGACCCCAAATAGTTGCACAGCTGGCTTCACACTGATACATGAAATCTTACAAAAGGATAGCATGTTGTTTCTTAATTTTTAAAATTATCTTTCAGATACCTCTTATATCTACAAATAAAAAGGGACATTTTCCATGGCCGTTTGCTGTGTTGCTTTTCTGATGCTGCCTACTTGGGTGCCTGTATTGTCCAAGGTAGGTATGAGCAGCAGGCTTCTTTAAATACTTACATGTTATTTCTATCAAAGCAGCAATACAAAACTTGTGTGACTACAGCTAGCAGTAACTTTTTGTTGTTGTCGTACTGTTTCCCTGTATTGACATGCACTGTGAAGCATTTTAAGTAATTCAGCCAGTTAGCCAATGAAGTGGAGCTTGAAAAAAATCAAACCAAATAAGTTATCTTGGCATTTTAGTGAAGAAGTATGGCATCAGTGTTAGATTCCACTTACCAAAAAAGAAAAACTCTGTTCTGAATCCTGAATGGAAATGTAGCATATCCTGTTTGAATTAAGCAGGAGAAAGTGTTGTTTGGTGCCCTTTCTTATGTGAAAGAAGACCTGTGTGATGATGAAATCTCTGACAGAAATAGAAGATGTAATTCCAGGGGAAAGAAATTTTATTTTATTTTCCCTTTTTTTTCCCCCCCTCTCTCTCTCCATTGTTTCCTTAGGACCGAATTCAGATACGTATCTCAAGTTGTACAGAGAGGAATAATCATCATTATGTCTGATTAGGGAAACCATATGTGTGAAAGTTGCCTTTGTTCTGCCTTAAGTTGAACAAAGCTCTTAATGCATTACAAGAAAGTGTATCCAAACCAAAACTGAGCCCAGGCCTTATTAAACGAGGCTTGTTCAGAAAATCAGAACACCAAATGTCAGGTTTGGGTACCTAAGTGACACATCTTTTAGAAAAGAAATCATGTTCTGCCTGGTACCTTGATTAACACTGTGGCCTGTGTTTCTCTGCTGGAACAGAATTAGGACTAATCCATGCCAGTGCAGATAAATCATGTGAAAAAGAGGAGAATCAGGAGTGCATTATTTTAGTTCTGCCTGGTACCAGAGTAATAGATACTCAAAGGGGAATGTTACCAATGCTTCTGTTTTACAGTGTTTTTTTGGCCACAGAAAATAGCTTGATATTGCTAACTAATGCAGTAGTTAATAAGGCATTGAACTTCTCCACAAACTCATTGATTAAAGTGACAGTTATAAGGATTTTGTTGTTTCAGTTAATTGTAAGTTCCTCAAAGAAGTATTTCTTGAGAGATGCTGGATTCTTACTGAGTGTGGAAGTACCTGGAATTACACTGCATTTACTGACTTCTTTTCCTTTTAATTAATGTTGCAATTTGATTTTTATGTTTTGTTTTGTGGTTTGGATCTGTTCAGCTGAGCTTGGTGATTATGATCCTGATGAACACCCAGAGAATTACATCAGCGACTTTAAGATTTTTCCCAAACAGTCACAAAAGCTTGAGAAGAAAATAGCTGAAATGCATAAAAATGAATTCAGGTAATGTATAATGCTGTTTGGTAAAGAGACAGCTAAGAAATACTTTTATCTATTTCCAAGTAGTGCATATTAACTTTGGAGAGTTTGTTCCATGAATTATAATAGAAGGTATATGCTGTCTGATAGGCTGTATTTAAAAATGTGATTTCAGCTTAGGGGGTTTTCTTTGCCTGTTAACCTTCATTAATCATAGTTGATTCTTGCATGACTGCTGGTAATTTAGACTTCATTTGCTTGGAATGTAGGTCTGGTTAGTGGGAACAGCTCTTATGATCAGAGCTGCTCTAGCTGATTAGTGGAATAACATCTTTCATTTGGGAGCACAGGTTTTTTGCTCAGGAATTTCTATCTGTAGTACTATTCTAAAATTCTTGAGAGATATTGACCTAATTGAAACTATAATTAGGTTATTTCATGTATAAGTGGTTAACACAGTGGTGAATTGCACAGAAATTTATTTAAGTAATTTCCTTGGATGACTAAGGAGGTGAGGTACAGAACTCTCTGCATGCTCTTTTTTCTGTCCTAAACTTTTAACACTGTAACAAAAGGCAAAGGAGAAAACAGGTTAGTCAATCTTTTGGTTTTTAAGTGAAACGAGTTCCAGGAAACAAGGAGCAGTGAGCTGTGCAACTATACCCTCTTCAGGGTTGTCAGTGAATGACATGTGGAGTGTCGAGAGGGAGATTTCATGAGGCCCTTGGCATGTTGCTTAGGTGAGGATAGTCCTCAAAACACGAGGAAAGGCATAGGATGTGCAGAAAACCATATGAAAGCAAATGATTAATTACATAAAATAGGACAGTTTTTGTTGGAAGATTATAAGGCCCTTTGCACTTGCTTGCTGTGAGATTTGTTTTCATATTTCAATGTATGCAAAGAAAGGAGAAAAGTTCTTTTTCAGGAGGGTTAAAGCTTAAAACACTTTGTTATTTCCAGCATATTTTAAAATATGCTTTTCAAGTAAAGTGCAACACTCATGACAATAACTTTGCCCGTATTAATGTGTCTTCTCCTTTTTTCTTCCTGAAACCTATATACATTCTTTGTATTTCTTTCAGCAAAATGATATTTTAAATGGCTTATATCTAACATTTTTAAAGCAGTCCAGCCTGCACTCTACACAGACCCATAGAAACAACATTTTAAAATAAGATTGATTTCTTTTACTGTCAGTATTTTTCCATACAGTGTCTACAGATTTCAAAAGGATAAATTTAACCTTTAAAACGCAAGATATTTAATCAGTTAAGCCAAGGTGCAATTGAGAAATCTGATAAATTCAGTCTTTCAAGAACAGGCTCATGCCTTACTTAAAGTTAGGGGAAGAGAAGGAAAGCTGATAGGCCAGTGCTGGTGGGTTTTATATTTTATAACACTGGGAGAGATGTATTTTTCTCTGTTGGTTTGCTTTTTCATGTATGTGTAATTCTGCACATCCTTTGAGAATGTAATCATCTAGTTCTCCTGTTATGAATAACCAGACACATTTTGAACTCATTTTTTAAATCCCCTTTCCTGTTGGTGTAATCTCTCTGATCCTGTGATAGTAAATGTTATAAACTTTTACACAGATCCCTGTGGGATTCTCCAGATCCTGAATTCCTCCCATCAGTGGTTGCTCAGCACATGAGGATGTCCATGAATTTCTTCAGTAGTCTTGTCAAGATGCCATTCATTATTGCCTTTTAGAAATCAGATGGTATCAGGCTGATCAATTTTTACTTGTGGTTCTGCTGGTTCCTACAGAAAAACCCAAACCAAAACAACAACAACAATAACAAAACAAAAGCAAAAAAACCCCAAAAAACCAAAAACCAAAAACCAAAACAAACCCAAACAAACCACAAACCAAAACCAAAACAAAACAAAAACAAAAAACACCAAACAAACAAAAAAAACCCACAAAACAAAACCCACAAAAAAAACCAACCCAGAACAAAACAAACCACCAAAACCAGGAGGCGTTTGAGGCCTAACTATGATTTATAGCAGAATTCTTCTCATGTATTCCACTTACATGTTCCTTAATTTGCCTTCTTTTCCATATTTTGCCAGTTTGCATGTTATGAATTCTAGGCTCAGTGGCTTGTAGCCCTCGGGAACTGCTGTCTTCATTTCTGTTTTCTTTGCTTATGTCAGCATATGGTGTGCCTTACCTATTTGACAATTTTCAGATAATAAGGGCAGTTTCAGAGCTGTCTGGGTATCTGCTATTTGGCAATTTCCCACTGCAGCTCTTTCCCAATTTGTCTTCCCCAAATTGATCATCCTCTAAAATTTTTTGCCTCAGACATTTGCCAGTCACACAGAAGTTTTATCTTTTTCTGGACATTTAATTCCATGGATCTCTATTCTAGCAGTACGAATTAATAAAACATACCTGACATATAATTAACTACATAGAGAGAGTTCTATTGCTACATGGTCAGATTTTGTACATCTAGCTCAAAAAAAATGATAGGAAAGAACAGGCTTCTCCATGGCATTGATTAGCACATATATTTCAATGCATTCTTCAGCAAGTTGAATTTTCTGATAACAATATTGTGCCGCTCAGTGAGTATTTTTAAAAATTGCAAAGGGTTCCTCAGGTCTTTTTTTACGAGATACTCGAGTGACATTTTAGCTGACAGTGAACAGAGAAGAACAGAGGAATCTGAGAGCCTTTTTAGTCCAGCTGCCTTTCATCTGCCTTCAGAACTGTTACCTCTCAGTTTCAGCTCTGTGAGCCAGATTCTTTGCTTTCTTCACATGCATAAACAAACAGAGATGACATCTCTCTCCAGTGGTAGGCTCCCATATCACCGAAGCCCTGGGGCTTGGAAGAGGCCAGTTCTTCTCTGAATACTGTGTCAACATCCTTACGGCCTGTTCATTGGCATCATCTTTTCTCCTACAGAAAGATGGAAGAATTTAGCTTTAGAAAGGAAGATCAAGAGGGGAGAGTCTCAGAACCAACAGTAGGATACTGTGACAGCTTCTAGTGACTCCTAGGGTGTTGTTTAGAAACTTTTTTTAATTACTTAAAGCAGATGTATGACAGGATGTCATTTCTTACTAGTTTTGGCTATAAGAACATTACTGGATTTTAGCAAAATGTAATCCATTATGTGATTTTCTCTTGCACTTAGTTGCAAAAATATAAATGTGACAGACGGGCAAGTTCGTTGAGTTGTGAATGTTTTATGAATTTTAATTATTCTTTCCTCATTAAGCAAGGGGGAGGTACAGAACAAGACAAAACACAAAAGACAGAAATACTTTCTAATGAACTCGATATCAAGTCTCATATCCTTTAACAGAGTTTGTTACTCTAATAAAGTTCCCTAGTTTTGGAAAGGTACCTTTCAGCCAGAGCTCCCGGAGGCTAGGCACCGGAAAATACAGAGATTTCTAAGGGAAATATTGACATATATCCCTAACAAGGGAATTTTTATTTATAGGACTAATATTTCGGTAGGGTTTTTTGGGTTGGTTTGTTTGTTTGTGGGTGTGTTTGTTTGTTTGCTTCCTCTTTTTAAAAGAACTCACTGGTTGAAAGTCAATCACTTTTTCTATCCCATCTGAAAACTAATATTTCATTTTTAGTTCTGATGTTAAATATTGCACCATGTATTTATGGAAATGTTATGTAAAAAGCCTTGAATTTATCTGAAAGCCCCCCACAAATATTTACTTTTTTAAAGTTACATGACCTGTTCAAATGCCTGTTTTCAATGTTGATCTCATATAGGTAAATTTATTTTTTATTCCCTTGGATGGCCAATGGGGATGCAGGCTAAAGATACCTGAGTGTTACTGAATTGGCTGGTGTCTCTGCTTTGTGTATCAAATGCTTTGCAGAAGTCATATGTGAAAGATGGTCTTTTGGGAGAAGAAAATTTTCGTCTGAGGATGTGAAATCACTGCGGTTTTCTGATAGTGACTATCTCAAAAACTGTTTAAACTGTTAAGCTAAAGGCAGTATTTTCTTGAAAACCAGAGTAGCAAATTAATGCTTGTCTTTGATCCAAGCTAAATGAGAAGTGTTATTTAAATTTGTTTTGAAAGGCGTGTAACATTTTTATCCTTTGCTGCATCATCTACATTGTAACTACTCAGTGAGGATTTAAGCACTTTTCAAATTCCTGTGCTGCTTTGACTCTTACCCTGTTACCTTAGCCATCCCATCAGCTCCCATTTGGCTTTTACACTGGTGCCAGCAGCAGCACAGGATATCCCGGTCTTCACTGATGTGGCTCTCCAGGTCTTGTGCAGTTGTCAGTGGAGCCACTGGCAGGCATAACTACAAATGTTACTGTCTGAGTGCAATCTGGAAGGCTGTCCTAGAACACTTGGCAATGGTTGCTAGAAAATGCTTTTCTTTGTGGGCGTTAATATCATTTCATTCAAGATTATAAACAACTTCTTGCATGCTGAGTACATTGACGTTCAGCATACGCTGAATATATGAAGAAGCACTATAACTAAATTATGATTTAGAAAGTTCAGAATATGGTGGATTTATTTCGTTTAAGTGCTTCTTACATTTAAAAGTACATATGATATGGTTTTATGTGTAATGCTGGTGGCCCACTCATGAACACTCTATATTTAGCTTCTAGTACTACCCTAATCACATCGGTATCTAACAGCCTTGTATACACCAAAGGAATTCAATTGAAAGGACAGACAGTATGCTCCAAAACTTGCAAGTCATGTTACAGGAGACAGAAACCACTTTACTGGGGATCAAGGATCTGTTGAGGTTTATGTGGAGCTGAAGGGGATGTCCGGAAAAGAACAAGGCTTGGGCTGCTGGAGGGATAAGTGCCTTCCAGGCCTCAGAGCCCAAAGTCTTTTTAGTTCCTGGTTATACAAAATATGCTGAGGACTTTGGAGGGCTGAGTCTAATGTCCTCTCCATTTCAGCTTTGGTATACTGTGCTGCCTCAGACTTTCCCAGTGCAGTTGTTTGGATTTATCTATCAGGCCATATGTTGGCAACTATCACTGCTTCAAAAATAACTAATTCTCTAAGTATTAAAACATCATTGTGAGTGGTGTTATAGGTGAATAATTTATTTCTATTCTGCTACATTTTCCCAGTGTTTTCACTTCAGAATTTGTATAATTTGTAATCAGGATGAATCAGAGAGATAGTTGGAATGTAGTTACCTTGTTCTTTCCCTGAAGGATTCCATGTGTGCTGGTTTCCTCAGAGCTCTTTTCTCTTGAACCATATTTCTTCTGACAGAAATGTGCTTAAAACTAATTCAAATCATGGAATTGTTCTTGTAATTTTGGTTTCATTAACTAGAAAAAAGTAAGAGTGAGATGTTGGGGGTTTTTTGATTAATATTTGCATGGTACAGAGAATATTTCCAGAAGCTTTTATTGCGAGGCCCAGCTTTCCCCAAGTGGGAATTTAATGGAAGAGGCACTTGTAACAGTAATCTAGAGAAAGGAACTTCATGGACAAAAGAATTGTCTTGCCCATTCTTTGTTGAAAAACTGGAAAGATATATCTATACATGGGATTTCTTTTTTTATATAGTTCCAAGAAGTATTCAGTAGAAAGGATAATCTGTTTGAGTTGAAAAGGTAGTAAAATTTATGGCAACATTGGTAATTTTTTAGCTTTAGGAGAGATTTTTCTTGTGTGTATGTGCACTTGCACATGCACTGCATTTTTTTTTTGCTTCTTTATTCCCTGGAAAGAGTGGTCATAATCATGATCTGCAAATGTCATTGTTTTTGCCTGTCTCATGGTGATGTTTGGATTCAGGTTCTGCATACTTAACACACCTCAGATGTCTGTGTGAAATTTTAAAATGTACGGATTTCTTCTTCAGCTGGAAGGAACTATTTCCTCTGCCACCCTCCCCCCTCCTCATCTCTTCTCTGTTTGGAGAAGGCTTTATGAGCTAGGTATGTCTGGACCAGAAATAGTAATCTACTGTGACAATAAAACCAGAAAGCTTAGTAGATTTCTCTATATCATGGGAATACACTTTAAATTAATATTAGGTAAATTAAAACTGCATCTCTTTTGTGAATGTATTCTGTCTTTGAATACACTTAAAGCTGTCTCTGTCACTGCATCAATTTATGAAGTAAAGCTGAAATACAAATGTCTGAACACAGACTTCAGAGACATTATCTCAGTCTGATCTCTGAAGGCACACAAGTAATTTGAAATGTTCTGGTAGAAGGAGTTATGTAAGTGGCACATATCATCACAGCATGCATGCTGTGAAATTAAACCCATAAGCATTTAATAGACTCAGTAAAAGAGTTTGATTATTGTTTTAAAGTGGTTATTTGGGTTTTACTTGGATTCTATCTGTCTGAGAGAAAAAAACCCCCAACTTTGCAGTGAAAGTTAAAATTGATATTTAAGCATTTTGCAGCTTCCTAAGTTTAGTATATTTCAGCAATTTTCAGCAATTCATTTACTTCCTAGATGATAATGTTTCTTTCCATATACAGACCCATTTAAAGGCTTTTATTTGTCAGTACTTGGCTGGGCAGTTCCTGGGAGGCTGCACTGCTGCTTGGGCAATGTGCTGAGTCTGGCCTTATTGTTCTGATAAACTGAACCACAACCTACAACCAGTGTCTTCATTTAGTGCTTTTCCTTGAAATTATCACCACCACTGTGCTATTATTTCCATTACAAATAAAACATTAGCAATCATAACAGGTTTATTTCAGTGCCACGTAGCACCATTATTGTGACTAAAAATAGTAACAAAAAGACTTTATTCAAAAAAAAATCTTCACTATCTGCCAAAACATTCTGAGCTTAAAGTAAGAGCTGTTCAAGACCCTTAGTACTGTAATTTTATAACAACTGGAGTCTCAACTACATGTAAAAAGATTTAAAGACACAGCAGCAAAAACTTATTGATGTGGTAGGCAGTTCTGTGTACAGTGCAGCTAAATGCGCTGACTTCTTTAGCAGAGTTCTAGCTTTATTTTAGGTTAAAAGAAACCCCAGGTAACTCAGTTCTGCTGGGAGATGTCCTCTACAAGCTCTGGAATATAACAGCAATAATATTTAATAGGAGGACATCCTTCTTGAAGTTGTTACTGTTGTCTCTCCTGAGATCACAGTGAAAAATGTCCATCATGGCAGGGCAGAGAGTGGTTGATGGAGACTGGGCCTGTGTTGTTTAAAGCATTATGGCTGGTGTCCCTGGTTTGCATGGAGGTGGATATGTGATGTCTCTAGAGGCCAGGTCATAATGTACCTATTTATTTATTCTTTTATTAAAAGACATTAATACACCTTACAAACCACAAATGTCCAGGAATTAAACATAGATAGGACATAATCTAGTAAAGAGCTACTATTGTATTCTGCAGTAAGTACCTTTTCTTGACATATAGATGAGGCAAAAGGGTGGACTGTAATTGTTATTATTAGTAGTTTGTTAATAGTAGTACCTCACAGCACTCTGTAAGTCAGTAAGAGAATCAGAGAAAACAAATGACCTCACTAATGGCACTCAGGAACCAAGAGCATGAGAATAGCATTTTTTCTTTGCTGTTTTTGCTACGTGGTCTTCTTTATCAAAAGGAGTTAGTGCTCAATCCTGTCCTATTTCATCCTTAACTTGTGCTAAGATTTATGACTTCAGTATGTAACAGATACATATTTCAAAGGAAGGGTAAGAAGGGGAGAAACTTATGGAACGAATTGGTGTTGGCAGTGACTGAAGCAAGTAGATCATTACTGTGACACACCCTGGAAGTTATTCCCTGTTGAGCTTCCTTGCCTTTGAAGCGCTTCCGAGTTGGGGTCTCTGTGGGGAATAAAGAGCTTTTACATCCTCTAGTGCATGCTTCTCATGAGCCTCGTGTTAAAACAGAGTGTGTTGCATACTTCTCAGTATTCTATTGAAGTGTTTGTTTCATTAAAATTTTATTAGGAACTTTTGGATTGATTGATTCCTAGGTTGAATCATTAATTCATAGCTAATGGCAGTGGAGCTCTAATTTCACAAATAATCCACTTTTTATCATTTGTATGGTATGCAGAAACTTTCCTGAGTAGTAGTTTCTTTTTTTAGTCCTCTTCAATACCTTTGCCACGTGGTGGATGGTGCTGTAGTGCCTGCAACGTATAGAAAGAGAATATATCTTTTCCTTAATGCTGAATTAATACTGAAAAATAAGGTCAAGAGCACTAAATGCACTGAGAGACCTGAATTTCCTGAGAGTACTGGGTTGCGAAAGAGCAAATATGTGTTGTCTAAATATTCCCTGTTTTTCCATTGTAAAACACTTGCCTAAGTGTTTACACTTATAGTATAAATCCAGTGTAAATTCTTGTGTAGGGCTGTTTGTTGCATATAGAAAGCTTAAGGGCTTTTTAACAAAGCAAATCAAAGGCATATCTAATGTTAGATCAGGGATTGATAAAAAAAAGACATTGATAGGATTTGTTACAATTATATTTTTATTTAATAGGAAAAATTTCATTACTAAGTTACACATGAAAAGCATATTATCAAGGCTTAAATGTTAATCCTTTGATAAGAGATGAAGGAGGTTTTTTTTCATTTGATATTGTCCTTGACTCTTGTGCTTTGTGATGCTCTTTTAAGACTTTGCATTGTAGCCATTTGATTAGTCTGTAATCGGATAAGATCAGATTTGTCCACGTCTTCTGCTCCTTTTCCCCAAATGCCACTTGCTTGCTTTACTTGATGTACGCAAAATCATCATAGTTGCAGAGACTGTGGGGGAGGGGAGCCTGATAGAACTTTTTAAAATGCCTCTTTAATAGTAATAGCAAGTTGAGATTTTTTTCCTCATTTGAATATGCCAACTCTCCAACTGCCATATTGTTGCAAACTACTTGTCATTTTTTGGTCCATTGAAACCAGGAAATTGACTACCCTTTGTACCAGCAAACAGAAGTGGATAAAAAGAGACATTTTGTAATCCTTTGTTTTTGTTAGGCCCAATATCTAATAAGCAACCAAACTACTTGTTTGGCTTTTCACTGTGCAACATAACTATTCTAAGTAATTTAGGTCAAACTGTTCCTTCTGTTAAATGCAGTTGACTGGTACATGAAATAAACTTGTTGCATTTTTGGGGTCATTTATGGTCATGCAGTTATGATGATACATAAAGGTGTGATATAGTATTATTTAAAATTAAGAAAAAGCTTAGTAGAGCTACCAGAAATCTCAGGGGAAAAAGAAGCATTTTTGTTTTGATTGTTTCTTTTGTGCTGCTCTATCCTTAAATATTAGCTTACAATATTATTGTAGTTTTTGATGTTCCCCTTAATACACGCTCTTCCCCACTGGCAAGTGGTGAGAAAGAGACCAAAACAGGAAAGAAGGCCACTTCTTCACGAATATATTTATATTTAATTTAGAAGTAAAACATCCACAAAAATGTGGTCTGAAATAAAGTGAAGGTTGTGTAGTCAAATAAATATTGAAGAAGCCCAAGAAATATCATGAGGTTGACTAGGAGATGATAAACGGGAAGCAAAAATGATCAATTTTAAAACTTTGTAACAGAAATGGTTATTAACACTTACATTGCCATAGGTCATCATCCTGTTATGTTCAGAATAGGATTTGATGTCCACAAGCATGCTAGATGTTATTTTAATTGTTAAACTGAACTTTGGGCCAGATACTGGGTATCATATGTCAATGCTTGTTGGTTTCTACCTGATGGGAAATAACAGGCTTTTAGGGAAATTAGGCTACAGCAATACAGAGTGAAGTATTCAATACACAGTGAAACATGTCAATTCCTATGTACAATTGGTCACACTGTGAGGCTGGACTCACAAAAAATTCAGGGGTAGAATAATGTGACTATTGCTATGCTCTTTAAAAATTTGTTTATGGCTTCCCCCCTCCCTTTTTTTTTTTTTTTTTTTAATAATTTGGGAAGTATTTGGAAAGTATTTATGAGGTCTGGCTTTCTAAAGGTCCTAGCACTGTTCATTATCATAAAACTGTATTATTTATTAAAATCATGTACTCTAGTAATACAGATATAGGAATGAAATAGTACTTGAAGAAGTTCACTTTCAAATAGGCATGGTAAATTTGTGTTAGAGCTTATTATAATGGCAGTAGCTACCAAAAATCAGATAAAACTTACTCTAGACCCCAAATCTCCATGCCACATTTTGGGCTTTAGTGTATATTTGCTGTTGATTATAGACACCCTAAAAATAGGGTGTGTATAAATGGAAATGCTGACGGATTCTGAGCTATCATGTTGGTGGCAGGCACTGCTATAATTAGGCATACATCTGAGTAGGCAGTGTAATATGATTGCCATGTTTATACTCTGCACTGGAAGGAATGTTTGTTAATCTGCACAATCCTTTTAAATGAGATGGGCAACAAGAGTTTGTGGAAAAATGATACTGAAGTTTGTTTCATATTCAGGCTGACATGAGGGGATTTCAAAAGACAGGAAATACTTGCAGAATATTAGATAATTCTGATTAGTTGTTGTTTATCTCAGGGTTTATAAAAAAACTATCAGAAGTTACCTGAAAACATCAGGCACTGTACAATTCAGCAGAAAAAAAGATGTGAAAGGTTTTCTGTCTTTTGATTACAAATAAAACATGGTTGAAATAGTTTGAATGTCAGTAAAACCTTTCCTTTCCTTTGTCTTTAGGCATTTAAACTCTCCAGTCAAAGAAGTCTTTTTCTCCTATTTTTTTTTTGCTGTCAAACTCCTTTTTGTAATTTCAGAGGTCAGAGCCCAGCTGTTGCTGAATTTAACTTGCTTCTTAAAGCAAATTCTTTGGAAACTTATGGTGTTGATCCTCATCCATGCAAGGTAACAGTTCTTTTTACTAACTTAATAAAAGGTTCTTTTTACTAATGTTTAATTAAAAGCCAGTAATGGAATTGATTTAGCTGTGGTTTTTATCCAAGCACAAATAGTGAGCAATTTCTAAAAAAGCTGCCCTGGAACTACATATTATGCTTAAGCCTTGGAAGAACACTGACTGGTTGACATTTCTGCATCAGTCAAAAATAGGGTCTCTCCAGAGGAAGCAGAAGAACATCGCAGGAGAATCTAGCAGATTTTAACGGCATAAAGTGTGATTATATCCCATAATTTCTTTGCATTTAGTGCAAAGATTTAATTGCTTCAGGTATGAAATATTTTTGTTTGCCAAGATTTTCAGGACTCACCTTTATTTTGACAAGAAAATGCAACATGTTGATAGTCCATGGCAGATCAGTTTTTCAAACACCATCAAAAGATGTAAATCTTAGGAAGAACAACAAGCCAAACGTACAAGGAGGAGAACCCACTTCCCACTTTGTTATTTTGTGGTCCTTCATAAGAAGGTGATCTTAATTACCAGTTCTGATTGTCTTGTATGCGTGCATTTTTAATTACTTGGTTGTGTCTGCGTAATCTACAGTGTTTATTTTTAGAGTGACTTGCTTTGTGTTTTAACTGCTGCTTTTGGTTTGGCTCATGTATTATCTCTTCTGCTGGGACAGAAGTACTGTTTAGTTAGCTGTTCTGGTGGTGAGCATCCTTAAGCAGTCAGCTCTAACACAGAACCCCTGTAAGATTTTGTATATACTTTGTGAGGAATGGTGCTCCTGTGTGAAAGACAGGGTCTGGTTCAGAGCTTAGTGACATCAGTGATGTAGTAAACTTTGAAACTGTGCTTCAGATTTTCAAAAGGCATCCCAGAAACTGAGGCATAACTGGCTCAGAATTACTTATTTACCTGTGTGGCAGAGCTTGTAGCATGAGGGACAATCAGAGGTTCATCACCCATGCCTAAGGAAAATTTCTGTATTCTGGAAGTGAACTGCAAACCAAGGTTCTTTGCTGGGTCCTTATGACGTGCTTCTTTCATGCTGTGGCTGCTACTCCAGAACCATCCCTGTTTCTGTTCCCCTTTACTTTGTTGGTAAAACATAAGGCATAATAAAGTGGATTATATTTAGCAAGATGAAGGTATGGAACTTGGGATGGACTAAAAATCCAGTTAATATAAAATTCATCTCAATCATTAATCAAAAATGATAAGACAGAACTTTTATTGTGGGGTTATATTTTAAAAATTTTATTTTCTATTTGAAAGGCAAGTACCACTATTGCTTCTGGTTTGTACAGAAGAGTACATGAGTACAAAACAGAAGCTTATACTAGTAAATGCTATCTGTCAGCATTTATTGTTGTATTTCCAACACAACATCTTGCAGAGGAACAATGTATTGTGAAACCTTAAAAAGTATCAGTGTTGAAGCAGATATGAATCCCCAGTTAGTCCTCCTTTTAAGATGGGACATACATAGAAGTACGTTTTCAATAAATTTGGTAAGTCTATTTAAGGAGTCCCTGTTATCAACAGCTACAGGTAGATGGAAACAAAGCATAAGATATTGTTACTCAAATGCCTAGAAATAAATGAGGTCTTTATTGCCAAGGGCAGTCCTTTCCTTTAGAAACGTACATTTTGAAGGCAAAATTTGTTTTGAAGAGGAAAACAAAATAAAGGTAATCTAGAATGGAGTAACAATTTATGCTATCTATAAGAAATACCTCATTGGATGAGGTATTTCTCAAAGTTATGTTGTTATGTTTCTTCTTCTCTTTCAAGGACTCATTTGGGACAACTACATTTTTAGGATTCACAGCTGCAGGATTTGTAGTCTTCCAGGGGAATAAAAGAATTCATTTGTTAAAATGGTAAGCATATGGTGTAAGAATATTTTAATAAATAAGCATGTCTTCTTTTGCTGCCATCTTCACCTGCATTTGTTGTCTTTAAGGAGAACCATGTGAATAATACATCTACTGCCCCATCATGTTTCTGTTTTAAAGGATTTTATATTACAACTGCAACAATAGTAACAACAGCCACAATTTGGTCTCATTCAACTCCCAGTGAAAACTCCCAGTATTCCGCAAGGTGCATTAGTCAACATAATTTACAAATGTTAAAACGTGAGTAAGTTGATTTTTCAGCTATGCTGTAAATCACCAGTGAGGTTTATCGGCAGAGACATCTGGAATACTTACAAGAGTCCACCTTAATCTTTATTTGACTCTTGGAAGTATTGCAATTTCCTCATTTAATGACCTGCAATTTGAAAACTATAGAACAACTTATTTGGTAAGCGGAGGAGGTAGAGGTGAGAATGGCTTTGAATTTTTATTTTTTCAGTCTCCTTTCTTAAGAAATGGGCACTTATGCAGGTGTCCCTGGTTTGTCTGGTTTTGCTTTTATTTGAACTCCTGGACTTAATTTGTTAGCCTCAGTCAGCCACATTGGAGGAAGAGGTAAAACTGAACTTCTGCAGATGATGTTAAAAGCAGCTGGCCACACCCTCAGCAGTGTGGTGCAAAGTGGTCAGTCATGCTTAGACACTGATAATATCATTTTAGCTCCGCTGCTACATGCATGCCAACAACAGATACTTAGGTGTGACTCTTCCATCTCTGAGCTCTCAGCCTGCTTTGTGGGATCAAGATGGGCAGAAGGTGAAAAAAAGTTGAAGCTTGGTTCCTTGCTGCATTATCTGTAGAAACTTCCTGAGTGTTGAATCACGTGAAATCCTCAGAAGTGTAAAGTCAATGTAGTCCTGTCTGTACAACTGAGTTCCCTGTGGAGCTCTGGGGACATGCCTATCAAAAGCCATCCATTTGCAATCCTGGATTTACACTATAGTTTCCCCAGGATTAATTGCAGGTAGCTGTGGTCAGAGTACTTCAGTGGTTTGTGGTTTTGGCACAAGGAAAATAATAACAGTAATGTCATTCTATGGCACACTGAAGAGAGAGTAGCGCTTACCAAGCATGTGTCCACTGTACTGTGGGAAACGAATCTCACAGCATTTATCTTCTTGTGTTACTTGAGGCTAATGTGTCCTTTTGGCCATCTAGGCACATTTATTAAGTGCATTAATATGTAAATCAGATAAAAAATAAGGTAGTGATAGAGGAAAAGGCAATAAGCTGTCTCAGCGTTACAACAGAGGCTGAAAGGTCACTCTGGTGAGTTTTATCTGAATGCTATGTACTTCTTCCATCTCAGAGGCCTAGAGGTAAATGCTAGTAGCTGTAACTAATTTTAGCTGAAGTTTGCACTACGCAATAAAACCCCAATTTTGTATTTGAGATTTTCTTTTCAATGTAAAAGCTTTCTCAATGATTTTTGAGTTTCTCATGTAAAAGGAAAACTTTTCTTACAAAATTTCAGGTATAGCATTGTCCTTGCCTCCAAGATTATTCCTGTTTCAACTCTGACATCCAAAACCCTTAGGGAAATTTATGAAAAACAACAGTGTCTCCACTGTGTAGAGTGTCTCTCAACCATTTTAACTCTGGTAATGACAAAATTTCCATTACAATTTAAACAGAGGCATGACACTGGCTTTTTACAATGTACTGTTATTCCATATGTAGATTGAGCACTCAACCTTGATTAAATTAAATTTTGATATAGGTTTTGTAACTCAAAAAGCCTCTCTATAACAAGTGCTGTCAAACATTTTCTTTTTCTTGTTGTATTCTGTAATAAGTAGTCAGTTACTAAAACATGTGATATGAAGCCTCAGAGAAATAAGTATAGAGAAAAGAACATTATCTTTCCCTCAATTTAATTGCAATAGATATTGTAAGATTTTAAGACGTAAGAGGAATTACAAACTGTGCCATAAATATAATACAAATATAAGCTTCTCTTTACCTTTAACATCCTCTTCACTTTGCAGCAGACAAAGTTAATTCTTTAAAGGATACCTAAGGATGTAAAAGAAATACTCTGGGCTTATCTTCTATAGAAAAGTTAAACTATCAAACAGTTTTATTCTAAAGCTTGTAAGGCCTGTTGAGGGATATTGTCATTTGATAGCTCGCTTGAGTTTGGTAATCTAAGAAACTTACATGCTAGTTTTCTTACTTATAGTTTTTTTTCCTATACTTAAATATTTTTTCTCTTTCTAGGTGTGATGTCTATAAACTGAAATTTGAAGGGAAGACATTTTATGTGTTTGGAGCTCAGAAGGAGGTTATGTTTAATATTTTTACAGAACTTCTGTATTTGATTAAGATTGTATAAGACATAACATATTTTTTAGCTAAACAAATTCTGAATAATCAATATTTGTATTTAATACTGTAACTAAAATATAGAATACGAATGAATGTGAGTAATTTTTGAAAAATGTCTAATTTGTGAAGGGTTGAGACATTTCTCACTTAATATTCATGCTGTGCTATGTGGATTGTTCATGGTTTTGGATGCCTTTGAAGTCAAGCTTTAATTTATTTTAAAGTACTAAAGCTCACCTACTGTAAAGTATAGAACATGCCTGTATATGATTGCAAATTCAAGTAAGCGTTGATACTTGGATCAGTGTGCAGTATTTTTTGGATAATTACAATCCCATCCTCAGCTCTTGGCGAGCTGAAAAGGTTAGAGTCTGTATCATGTAATTAGGAGTCCTAGCACTGAGCTCTTGTCATTGAAATCCTAGAGACTTCTGCCTACAGCATGTTATAATCAGTTCTTTCCCTAGATCAGTGACATAGTCTAAGGTTGTGGTTTTGAATGGAGGTGAGGAAAGAAAATGAAGGAAGGTAATAATGCCAGAGGTATCAGGACTGCTTATGTGGTTGCAAGGAGATTCTGATAGTAGGACATCAAATGGTAGGGAGGAGGGAGAGGTCAGTGGTAAGTGAGTGCAGCAACTGCGTGATGTAGAATATTGAACATAGAGATTTCCCTCTGATTTTGACCTGTTATACAGTTGTTTTAAAAGCGACTTGTATATATGGTCTTTCTTGCCCCCTCCAAGCATCTCTTTTTGTTTCTGAAAAAACTCCCTGGGCAGTTTAAATATTTGCTATGTATGGATTGTACGTGTGTGGGTGAGCCACAGATTTACACTACATAGGAAAACTTGGTTTTCAGTGTATCTGGTTAAAGGTGATGCCATTAGCTACAGCTATTTCAATAGCTGAGAATTCAACATTTTCACTTTCATTTGCTTTCTTTTCCTTGCATGTAGAAAAAGGCTGTGCTATCATTCCATACCTCTACACCAGCAGCCTGCAAGCATCTTTGGAAGTGTGGGGTGGAGAACCAGGCTTTTTACAAGTATGTACACCTGAAGTCATTATCTGTCCTAGAAGTGAAAAGAAAGTGCATTGAGTGGAAGATTGTTCATTGTGAAATGTTCCATTTAACTAACAGAAAGCAAAATGCAAACAGAAAATATGCAAGTTAATGGAGAACATTATTTCACTTCAAGCCAGTATTAGAAATTAGAATTAGAATTAGAATCTAAATGAGGCAGGAAGGTTTTGGCTCCAGCACAATGCTTTTGCTGCTCTGTAGTGAGATATTTGATGGATAGGCTACTGCATTTGTGTCTGGGAACATAGCTGTAATCTTAACCCTGCTTTGGAACATCTGTAGAATGGAGGAAAAAATCTGTTATGCTTGCTTCTCTGGGCTCTTCTGCCAGGAAGTAATTGTTCTTCCACTTGAAATCCAAGGCTTAGTAAGAGCTGATTGAAAAAGGAATAGTTCTCCTTAATGATTTAAGGAAGAAAAGAAAATGTTCTTAGATACATTTTGAAAGATACCTGTGATCTTGTTATACATAAAAAATCTGTAAAGTGACCAAAAAAAAAGTAGTTTTTTCTATTCCCTGAAAGAGAACCTAATAATAAATCCTCATTAAAACTCTTCTGCATTCTCTCTGCCCTCCATTGACTTTGTGAGATCCGTTTATTGATGCTTCCCTCTGGGCATGTAGCTTTTATTCTTGCTACTTAGTGTTTCCTTACAGCCTCTCACATATTTTATAAATATTACTGTTTCTGTTTTGGCACATAGCAGCCACACCAGGGGGCTGCTGTAAGGGTAAATAAAAAATGAAGTAGGAAAAATATGCCTTCTAACCTGGATGTTAATGACCTGCTTTAATTTGTGGAAGAGTCTCTCTTTAGTTTCAACAGTGATACAATAATATATAGTCCATCCAACTGATATTTTCAATTGCATAAAAAAGAAAACAGGAAGTAGGAGCTGGCACGATGCAGTTGTTAATTCTCTGTGCCAACATCTACTGTTCTTGAGACTATATCAAGCCTATATATAGTCTATAATAACGACTAATTTGAAGTTTATCCAGAAGCATTTTCTGTTGGAAGTAGACTTAAGTAGGAAAATCCTGCATGGTGTTTGAGTAGTTTTATTTTATGTTACAAGAAATAAATAGGGAATAGGAGTTGATTTCCACCTAAAGAAGATAAATTAATTTATTTGAGTAGAAATTAGCTCAATGTAAAAATGTCTCAGGGAGACTCACAGGAGTATCACCTCTTGTTAAATGACTGTAATATTGACTATTTGGGTTTTTGGTCACAAATACATAGTTTAGGGGATTTGATCTTGGCTAGATGCCAGATGCCTACCCAGCCACTCTTTCACTCCCTCAAGTCAAGAGGAAAAAGTATGATAAAATAACTTATAGCTTAGAATAAAGACAGAAAGATTGCTTACCAATTACTGTCACAGGCAAAACAGACTTGACTTTCTTTTAACCTTTTCACTCTATTTCAAATCGTCAAAAGAGACAAAATTAAAACCACCCTTCCCCTATTTCATTTCAGGATCAACTTTATTCCTTCATTTCTGACTCCTCTATGTCCTCCTTGCTCTGAGCAGCTCAGGGAGATGGGGAATGGGGATTGCAGTTCCTTTCTGCTTTCCCTTCCTTCTTACACTCTTCCTCTACTCCCATCTCCTTCATGAACTCCTCAAGCATGGGTCCTTCCCATGGGCTTGCAGTCCTTCAGGATATACCTGCTGCATCTTGTGTTCCTCTCCAAGGGCCACAATGCCTGCCCGGAGCCAGCCCGTGTGTGAGCTCTCTGTGGGCTGCAGCTTCCTTCAGAGCATGTTGGCCTGCTGCAGGGTCTGCCATGGGCTGCAGTGAGGATGTCTGCTCTGTTCTTGGCTGCAGCAGGACAGCCTCCTTCCCTACAGTTTTCTCCATTGACTTCAGGGTAGAATCTGCTCCGACACCTTGAGCATTTCCTCCCCCTCATTCTTTTCTGACCTTGGTGTGTTCAGTGCTCTTTCTCTCATCCATTTTTCTACTTTCCATATTGCTTTATGGAGTGGAGTTATTCCTTAAGAATGATTGCTTAAAGTTATGTCTACTTGTTTCAGTTTTGGTGGGTCATTGAAGAGGACTTCTTTAATAAAATGAAGATTGGTAATGTTACTCAATGGATAGGAAGGTGAACAATAAATTGGAAAATTATAATGTTTAATATGTAGAGTGCAGAAGAATAACAATAATCCTTCAAACGTGAAACTGAAGCAAAAACTATAAATAAAACCTTAAGATAGTAGTTTTGAGACAGGAGATGTTTTCACACATTTCAGAGAAATAGAGTTGTACAGTGAGGACTGTTACTTAGCAGCATTAGATAAATCCCATTTTTTAAAGTTCTGTATAATACCAGCAAGGTATTCTAATAAGATTAAAGCAGACATAGTCACATTGTGTAAATCACGGCAATGACACTTTGCCTTAATTAAATTTGGTCCTCTCCTCTTCCTAGAAGAGTTTGAGACTTGGAATTTAAGGTAACGTCATGATCACATGACATGTTTTAAAAAACAGAGCCTTAGTGTCCTGTCCTGATGCAAGTTCAGGGGTCATTCTTGCAAATATTCAAGTAGATATTAATAATGGAAAGCTGTTTAGTAGGGTCTGGGAATGAGAGACTCACTACAAAATTAATTTGCCATTTTTCAAGAGAACATCAAGGAAATGGCATGTGTGAGGTACTTTTCCATGGTCTTTGTTATAAAAGATTGTGATAAAATGTTGCTGTGGACTTGGTGATTACAGAGAAGCAGTAGGGCGTGATGTAGGCTATTAAGTTGACTGAATAGAGATATTGGAAAAGTGTCTACTTTGGGAGACAAGATGTTGTCTTTATTATTTCTTTGTTTTCCTAGTGAAAAAGGAGAAATAGCTATATTTTCCCACAAACAAGATGGTTAGGAGACATGTCTCAGAGGTTTTTGGTATACAGTGGGAATCATCCTGGGAATGAAAATTCATGGACATGCAGCAAGTGTCTGCATTTAATTTTCTTGTTTTCATGACAATTACTTGTTCCATGTTCAGTCATTCTATGCTGTCTAAATGATTTTATGTGTGCTTCATATTCTAGTTTGTATAAAGGCCTTAAAAAAGTTGAAAAGCTAATTTTTTGAATATTATTTTATGGTATAAAAATCACAAAGCTTGTAGTTTGGCTTGTTCATTTCATGTCCTCAAAAAGGTGACAGCCTCTGTTATTTTTCTTCAAGGTATGCAAAGTCCAGTCAGATCAAGACAATGTCCAGCAGCAAGATATTTTTTAAAGGCAGTAGATTTCGATATAGGTGGGTCTTTGCTGTTTCTTGTTCATGGTAGATCATTTCAGGAAGCAAGAAAATGTTGGTAAATGCTCATGGCAAATTCAGGGCTTTTCCTGCTGGAGGGTCTGCTCATGCTTAGCTGATGTTGAGATTTGAAAATCTTTCTGTTGCCTTTTCTAGTGTCACTTAAAAAATAAGCAGGAGTTTTCACACAGACACTTGTGTTAAGAGTAATTCCACTGCAGAAAGCTCCATTTTCGGTGCAGCTTCTGTAAAAACAAGGATTTGTGGCCTGTGCAGAGATTTTATGCTCCCTGCAGCTGGGCAGCTCTGCACCTGGTGCAAGAAAAAGAGTCCAGTTCCACTGGTGGTGTTCTACTGCAAAGGGTTGCTTTTTCTTTGGTAGCTTTGTAGGCAAGTAGTCAGCACAATTTTATTCTGGGACATTATGTATGCACTTTCTTGCAATATTTTTTCCTTTTCTTTTAGTTTTTTTGTTTAATGTAACCTAATTGTTCACGTTTATGTAGTTCTTGGCGTGTATCTTAGTATTTACTTGAATATTTATTTCATCTTTTAATGCAGTGGAAAAGTAGCCAAAGAGGTTGTGGAGGCAAGCTCTAAAATCCAGAGGGAACCTCCTGAAGTTCACAGGTATGTCTTGACATTCAGTATTAAAGTTTAAGGGCTATGGAGGATTATTATTCTCTACAGAAATATTCTCCTTCCTCTACTGTCAGGTGCAATGGCTGTCATTCTGAGCTTCCACAAGAATGCATGCAAGCCTTAGGAAATATGTGCCTGACAATGCTACAAAATTCTGACAAATATCTCCTGTAAAGGAAAACCTAATCTGTGCTGCTTTTTAAGCTGAGTTTACCTAATCAGTTAGATCGATAACTTTTATGTATATGTGTGTATATATATATATATATATTTGTGTTATGGCATAAACTATTATGTATTCTGACAGAAAAGTACATTCTGATTTCATTCTGGATTTTGTTTGATTTTCATAGTTCTTGGTTTGTATATGTTTATAGGTATGTTTCAAAGTATACTTCGTATTTTTTCCATAATGCAGTCAGATTAAAAGGCATGAAGTTCATTCAGTAAAGAGGAGAAAATTTTAGAAAGTCTTTTTTTTTTTTTTGGAGGAAAATTTAGCTTGTAAGAAATAAGCTGCTAGACTTTGCAGTAAACTAATGCTTTCAGGTCCTTATCAATCATTGTAGTGGCAGTAAAAATTCCCAAGAACCCAATTAAAGCACTTCAGAAAAGAAGGAGGTCATCAGGGAAAGCTATTTGAAACCGTGTTTAAAAACAGATTACTTAACACCTTGAACTTTCTTCTGGCAAATTTCCTGTATTTGTTGAGATTTCATGTTTGGGGGGAGTATGCTTTATTTATTTTTAATTGAATATTGATATTCTGTCTATATTTGAGATAAAAGTGGGTTGTCTTTACTAGAAGATGGGAATATATTTGCAGTAAATATTTATAATGTGTTGTCCAGTCTTACTATGTAACTAATAGTTGAGCCATGCAGGCATGCTTTCAAATGTGTTTTTCCAGATTACATTTTAAAATGGGGTAAGTGAAGATCTAGAATGTTAAATGATAACAGAAGGCAGAATATAGATGCATCATTGGGGCAGTATAAAATGCTTGGGCACACAAATGTATTTTAAATGAGAATAGTTGCTCACTTTAGGAAATTAGCTTATTGCCTACTTTCCAAGAGGTTTCTTTTTTCCAGGATAAGAAAAGGTTTTCATACATTTATTTTTTCTTGTATTCTGCTTTTCTTTGATTTCTGTATTTAGAAGTATTTTCAACATATAGTTTAAAACTTAGTGTACATATAGAAACAGATCAGAGAGCAAATAAGTTTATAAATCAACATCATATGGATTTAACACCTATAAATATCAATACATATCTTTTATCATTAGTCTTCTTACAAAGCTTGCATTTATAATATTATTGGAAGCTCCAAGTTCAGTTTCGTAGAAAGACAGGGATATAATAATTTCAGTTGCTTTTATAGCTCAGGTTGTGAACTGGGTGACAGAGGTAGCTGATCCTTCTAAAAGCACAAGCAGGCAAAATGAAAATTTTCAGCTCAAAAGAAGAGGCATGTTTTTAAAAAAGTTACTCTGTGAAAGAGGATTTGGGGATAGGAAATGGTGGCTTTTAGAAGCAAAACATTCAGAAAAAGTATTTGATTGAAGGTAAACATATATCTGTATAAAGTGCCCTCACCCTCAAAGTCAATTCAGTTTTACCATGGGTGTATTAAGAAAGGCACAGGCAGTTGAGAGGAGGGTACTGCTCAGTATCTTTGTGTTTGGATATTACACTTAAAGTACTGTGTACTGAAAATCTGTTGGAGTGTGTAGTCATGCAAGATTAATGCAGTGGCAAGTTCTTCTGACAAACACAAAATGAATGATTTAATGTTTTGCTTCCAGGGCATCCCTGGAGCAGGCATCTTTGTAAATAAGTGTGGAACAGAAGCCTATGGGTGTTCCCAGGCACAACTTGTATTTTGGGAGTTGATTGAGAGCTTTTTACAACAAGCACAAAGGTTCAGGGATTACATAAAAAGTCTATGGATTTACCATTGAGTTGTAGTGACTATAATTATAATAACCTGAGTGAAAACTTTCTGTGGATAGTGCAAATTTAAACTAAATAGTTATCAGAGAGTGTTCAGAGAATGCAAATGAGGGTATAGATATCTTTGGGCCTGTGTTACAGCACAAGAACTCATGTCACTTGAGCAAGAAAGAAAAAAAAAGTTTGTTTACTCCCATAGAATATTTACTGACAGGCAGTGTGGTTTAAGAATTGGGCACCCGTGTCCCAAGTTTACCTAAACTTTCAGCAATACACAGTTCCATCTTCTGACTTGCAATAGGTTCTTTGTTCAGTTTGTTTATGCAGAATTTTAAGTTGAGCCTTTTGTGCAGACTTGAAATGCATTTTGTGAAACTTCAGCACTGTATCAATATACCATTTGAAGTCAAGAACACTCATTTCATCTTTGCTTTTGTCAAAGTAAATATTTTATAATATAATGGTTAAGATTTACTGCAGGAGTCTTGCTTCAGGCCTGTGTGGTGTAAATCTTAGATAACATATTCAAAAGAGCCATTTTATATTTTCAGTAATATATTTTTAGGCTAATAAGCATAATGACTGAAGAAAATCAACAACATTCCTAAAACTTTCCAGAGCATATTCAACACCTGCTACCAGGAAAGCCTCTTACAGTGAAGGATGACAAGAAAGAAAACCAGCCTGAGTGCTGGGAGGCATGGTGGAGAGGGGTGCTTGGGCATGAGCAAGAGCAGTCTGTGTCTGTAAACCACAGGGATACAGTTCCTGCTTTAGTCTTTGATCCTCAGTGCTCAAACTGTAACAAATCCTTTACCCGGTTCTGGAGGCAATGGAACAACTTTCGCCTTCCTTGAATCCAAATACGAATGTTTGCTGTGCACTGTGGAGAGGGCAACACACTGAAATCCTGCCTAAGATGAAAGGAAGTCGGGCAGTGTAACGGAGGTAAATCAGCACAAAACCTCTCTCACACTTCAGATGTTGAAATGTTTACATCTGCAGGGGATGAAATGTTTACATCTGCAGGGGTTGAAATGTTTACATCTAACAGCTGGAAGCAGCATTCAATGTGTAGAGCTTTTTACAATGGCTCAAGGCCTAGTCATTTATGCAAAATGATTCTGAGATGAGACCCCCTGGACTGCAGTTATTTCCTCTAAGCAAACTAACTCTGTTTTCCCCATTCTTCTAGAACCAGCATTACCCAGAGTCGCAGCTCTCCCTCCTTGAACAAGCAACTCATAATCAACATGGAACCTCTGCAGCCTCTCCTTCCTTCTCCCTGTGAGGAGGAAGAGGTTCCTTTAGATGAAGGTGAGTCACTTACCCAATTTCTGCCAATATTTATTACAAAGCATATAGAAAATGTGCGATACTGACTCAGGGATATGGAAAAAATCTAATAATTTTCATTGGGAATACATCATTAAACCCTCTGTATGTCATACTCAGAAATTATCACTATCTCAGGAAACTGCGTAAGCCTTATGCGAGATACATTGTGAGGAAAGTTACTGCTATTTGATTTCTGTTTCAAAAAATCTTTTAAATTGTCAGGCAAAAGGATCTTAGGAAATAAATAGTGTTGAGATGCCACCTTTTTCTAAATAGTGTCAGCAGTCACTGAGGAGTGAAAACTGGCAGTTTACTGCTGGATATTTTGTTTTTCTCAATTCCCTTTGCTTTTATATTTCCTTCTTTCTGCTTTAGTCTGCTAATTTCCTTGACAGAAAAAAAAAGGGCATTAGTTGACAATCAGCTAGGAAAGATATTCTATTAATTTATCTTCCTTGACAAAAAGGTATGGTTTTGGAAGATCAGTTTGAATTTATTCTGTAGAGCGATGTTTTCCATGAATTTCTTTATTTCTTGATATTTTAAATAGCACATTGGACACCTTTCTTTTTGAGATGCAGTCACTGCAAACAATGACATGAACATCACTGCCAGCTTAAATGACGATAATTGCCTTTGCCCTAATAAAAATGAAGCCAACCAAACAAAATTTGACACTGGTTCTTGATCAAGATGTAGTGAGGTAATTGTTTCAAAGGTTGAGAAATACAATCTTTGCAGGTTGCTTTTTTTTGGTCAATAGGAAACAGAAAATAGCTGAGTGGGTATCTTCCTTTTCATGGGAGTATGTCCTAATTTTATTTTAAAGGAGTTGTGTGAACATGTTTTGTTCATTCTTTGGAGTTTGGACGCTGAACCTAGCAAGAGCAGGGTGAATTACATTGCCTGTGTGCACACCTCATTAAAATTAGCAGTGGCAGCTGTTAGTTTTAACAGTTACTAGTTTACCTCTGCTGTGAAATATGTGTATCTGAGAATTCGCCTTCTAGCAGCCAGGTACCACTGCTGTGTTTCCTCTGGGCAGCTGTCACCACTGCAGAGTAACAACAGCAGGCTGTGTGTAACCACACCTCCTTGCTTGCCTCCTGTAACCACACTTACAACTCCAGGCAATGAAATCCATTTTTGGAAACTGGTGACTTATTGCTATATGCTCACCATACAGTGCTTGTTTTAATGTTTGTGTTACATAAGTTTGAAAATTACATTTCATTTCAGTCAGACAGATTGTTGTTACTATGATGAGCTAATAGACATATTTGCTGGTGGTATTTAACTACATACTTTATATGTTGTTAAATATCACCAGCTGCTAAGTATTTAGACTTTTACAGTCTTTTCCTGCAGAAAACTTGGCTATATTATCAAATTGTGGCTTGAATCGATCTCACAGCTCTCTGACAGTGAGGCTGGCACTCTTCCCGACATCCGCTTCTGTGGGTTCTGACCTTCTCCCTTCCACCAGCACTAATCATACCAGTGTGAACTGGGAGAAGGAGTTAAAGAAAACCAAAACAGCAAATAAAATAAATTCAAAACAACAAATTCAAACCAAACCCAGTAACAACAGCAAGCCAAATTAAAACAAATAAGTCAAAACCAAACAAAAACTCCTTAACAGTCTCCTATTATTGCCTGACTCAACCTTTGAGTGGCTCACCAAGAGGGTCAGCCAAGGTCTTGTGTTGGGGTAAGGGCATGAGCAGGAGGTGGGGAGAGGGGAGGCATCCGGCCCTGAGACTGACACAACTGCCTTGGGAAACTGCTTTTAGTGTGCTACAGACATGGAACAGCCTCGGTATCTCTGTGTGTGTCTTGGCCGAGTGAAGCACATTTTCATTTTTGTTGTTCCAAAGGCAAAAGTCAGTGTTATCAGATCAATAATTCAAGCATGAAATCTCAGCACAGAAGTATCAAGTGACTGAAAAGAAGCTTTCATCACTTTGTCAAAACCACATTAATATCCTGTGACTGGAGAGGTATGGTTTTGCCTTTTTTTTTTTAAATAATCTGCTCAAGTAAGTGAAGCTGTGATAGCATCTGGTGCTAGAAAATCCACAGACAATGGGCTACCACCTGCAAAACAGTTGCCAGGTGATCAGGACGGGCAGTAATCTGTCTCACGAAAATCAGACAGTAAAAGAAGGGAGCCACAGAATCTGTATAGCAGCACTACAAGAAACATAATGTGTTGAATTTACTCCATGTGTACATAATGTGTATGTACAAGGAGCAAGAACTGAGCTGGAAGCGATGCTGGTGAGGCTGCACCTCAAATCCTGTGTTCAGTTCTGGGACCCTCACTGCAAGAAAGACATTGAGGGGCTGGAGAATGTCCAGAGAAGGGCGCTGGTGTGAGTGAAGGGTCTGGAGCACAAGTCCTAAGAGTAGTATTTGGGGGATCTGGGGTTGTTTAGTCTTGCTCTCTACAACTCCCTGTAAGGAGTGTGCAGCCATGTGGGGATTGGTCTTGTCTCCCAGGTAATAAATAACAGACAAGAGAAAGTGGCCTCACATTGCACCTGAGAGGGTTTAGTTTGGATATAAGAAAAATTTCCTGACCAAAAGGGTGGTCAGACATTGGAACAAACTGTCCAGGGACACGGCTGAATCAATGTCCTTGGAAGCATTCAAAAGGCGTGTGGGTGTGGTGCCTGGGGATATGGTTTAGTGGTGAACACAGCAGGGCTGGGTTAACAGAGTTGATGGTCTTTCCAAACTTAATGATTCTGTGCATGGGAATGAGCACACACCTGCTACCATCAGACTGATTGTCCCTGTGAGGGTACTCAGCTGTATAAGATTTGGTTGTAGACGAGAGGCACGTGGAGCTTTTTGTACAACTATTTTAATTTTTTTTTAGATAGTCTCTTTCTGAGAAATAGTGTAGACCGACAGTTTCTGAGTCAGCTGTAAGATTTTGAGATGTCTCCCCTAGTTATGTGTAGATAAAACTATGGGGAGCAATTTGAAATTAACACCATCATTTCTCTTTTGCATAAGCATGGCCACGTGAAACATAAAAGATTGCTTTTACTTCTCAACATCAGTATGCAGGAAGACACTGGCCTTTTTTCCTCCTGCATTAAGATTTGATGCCTTGGATATTTTTATGCTTCTGTATGGTTCAGCTGTTATGCTGGCAACTGCTAGCTGAGCTGGATGCTGTGGAAGTTTGCAATGTTTGTTATGAGGCATTTGGGAATGTTTCAAATGTTGGAAATCTTTCACAACTTTGTCTGACTGGCACTTGAGTCCTTGTATAGGTCTTCTTTTAGGTATTGAACACACTAGTGGTTAGATTTTTTAAGAATTCATGCTTTCCAGTTTTCTTAGTCATGTACACGATGAAAAGTCAACCCCTTTTAGTTAGAATTTAATGATCCTGTTTTGGTTGCTACAACAGTTACGAGAATAAAAATGAGAAAAGAAGATAGAATCTTAGTTTTCAAAGGGTGACAAAATGGAGATAGGAAGTGAAGTGGTACTTTGATCTTTCCTCACACCCACAAGAAAGTGCTTGCAGAGAAGGAAAGGAAGAGAGAAATCTTTGCTCTGGCAGAGGATGGAGTAAACAGAGGACCTCTGCTGGATATTTGTACTAAACAGGTTGTGTGGGGAGGTGAACCTTCATAAAGATGCTTTCCAAAAGCTTAATTGAAGCAGATATCTTTTATGAGAGAAATATCTGAGTGTAAAGTAGGCATTTGCAGGACTGCTTCCCCGACTCTTCTCTTTCCCACATATTTGCATGCACATTACTGATTTTTTGGTACAAACAGAACGAGGACATGAGATAATGAAGACTCAGCTCAACGTGTCATGAATATTACAGATGAGTATTCTGGGAAGTGAGAGATTACATCCCCACCAGTACACTCCTTCCAGTTTATCTCTTCTCTATGGCTTTGGTGTACCAGGAAAGAGTTTCTTTCCCACTAGGATAGTGTGATGTTATGCATATGGTTGCCTTCCAGCTCCCAGCTGGAGAGAGTTATCAGCAGTCAGCATAGGTGCATCATGCTTTTTTTGGGAACCTGTATATCTCTGCTGGACAGGAACAGGGAAGTGCCCAACCTTCTGAAACAACATGTCTTTCTGGTGGATAAGAATCTGTCAAACAATTGTCCTCAAGTGGGAACTAAAACTCATATGTAAATAGAGAATTTTTTTTTCCAGACTAAGAAAATTTCTGTTCTTGTTTTTACATGGGCAAGTCAGTTTTCATTCTAGGCTAGAAATGAATGTGTTTTCATCTCACTGGTTTGCTTTGTGACCAAGGTTTGTAAGCACAGCATAGGATTTTTCCATTATATCTATGTGTTTCACAAATAATTTCCAGGCAGTGATGGGGAACTGACATTACTAGCATATTAAAGCCTTCTAGAAAAATAATGGGACCATGAATGCTGGCCTCTTTTTTTAACAACATTATGTTTTGGTGCCTTAGATATTTTTATGCCTCTGTGTGTGGTTCAGCTGTTATGCTAGCAACTGCTAACTGAGATGGGTGCTGTGAAAGTTTGTATTGTACATTGAGGCATTTGGAAATGTTTAAAAATAACCTCTGGTTCTGTTCCCTGCTGGGATATTTTTGTTGGCCACGTTAGAAGCTTGTCATTTGATTCATTGAGAGTGACTTCTGTTAGTCTCTTAAAACTCAGTGGTAACTTAATAAAAGGTCAAAGCTGGTATGGCTAGAGCTTTTACAAGACTTTGAGAAGAGGAATTAATAGTCAAAATGGTGAAATGTCTTGTAAAAATCCAAACCAAGAGAAGCATTCATTTGCGGATGGTTAACCACTGCAACAAGGAAGTGTGCATTCGTTTACTGCGGCATGGCTCCAAGATCACAGCCAGAAGGGCTGGTAAATTTACATTTATTTTACTCAAACCCCTTTTTAACCCTCTTACCCTATTTTATGTTAATAGTTGTCTCTTGGAAAGGAACTGTACTGTAAATGACATGTACAGCAGAGAATAAGGACAAATTGCTGACAAGAACAAAGTTGCAAATGGACAATGAATGAGACAAAACATAAATTTGTTGTATTACCTTTCAAAATATGTATTTGGATTAATTTGTTAATTGGTAACAAATGAGGGACTGGAATTTTGCCTTTGTATTTTTCTGGGACTGAGGTGGGGGGAAATACTTTAAAACTGTAGTAATTTATGGCAAAACTAAGTAGCTATTAAACTAGAAGGTAGTAGATTTTGAATGTGAGCTGAATGCAGTTGTTGAGACAGCTCTGCTTTTTACTTCAATGAGTTTTCCAGATTGTAGCTTTCTTTGGTTTATTTTTCTAGATACTGAATAATTTCATATACTGAATATTAGTACTAAGGCTGGTGGAGGAAGGTGGAGCTTGGGCAGAGCCTGATTTATCTCCCTTTTTCAGTACACACAACAGGAGTGTGACTCAAGGAACAAAAAGCATTCAGTACTGCTGTGCACAGAAAGCTGGTGGTATTTTTAGGAAATGTCCTTGCCAAAGATCCATTGTCCTTTGTCAATAAATATGTCCATTTCCTTAATATTATAAGACATTTTTAAATATGTTTTTTCCATGCTTTCTGTAGTACTATTTGTTTTTGATATTTGGGGACCTATAGGCTGATTTATTTCAGTTTTTACTAACCTATATTAAATCTTGGCAATGAATCTTCGTTTCAGAAAATAGTTTTTAATCAAAGAATTAACTGAAAATGTTCTGGCAAATATTAGAATGTTGTTACTCTTTTGATATCTGAAAATTAGAACAGACACAAGAGAAGCTGCTCCTTGCAGTGATTTGTCTCTGAGTAGCAACAGCTCCTGGTTGTCTTTGCTTCTTGAATTCACCACTCAGGGGAAACAATACAATCTACAAGAATGCACATAATTCCCTGCATTCAAAAATAGTAGCAAAATTAAAAAAGCATTATTATTGACATGTGTTTTGTATTCTTACATCTCAGAAATTAAATACTGGCTCCAAATAGATGTAAGAGACCTTGTTGTCTTAATGTAATGATACCAATCATAAGAGATTTGCATGTTGGGACTACATTCATTCTTAAATACCTTGATTTTGTGATACTGTTCATAGTATGTTATTCCTTTTGAAGCACACATGCAAAAAAAATTATCTGTATATCAGCATATAAAACGTGTACCAGCACCAAAGCACAGGAGGTAGCTTGTGCAAGACTCCTAAGATGGGACATAACTCCCCAGGAGAACCTCACTGTGACCCTTTCAGAACAAGGCTGACTTGTGCCAGGAGGGGTCACCCAAGCTGGCTGGGAATGCTGAAATGTCCCACTTGCCCTTTTGCTTGTGTGCTAAGCTTTCACATCAGTACTCAGCTCTTTTCAGCCTCACTGTCCTTGGCATGGTGCTGGACACTGAGTCACTGCAGTCTCATCACCAGGTCCTTCTTTTTCTGAACTACTGATGTATCTTGTCTTCTCATTCCTGCTCCCATGATGCACAGTTGTCTCTCCCTGGTGCTTCCTTCAGTCTGTTGCTGCTCAATCCTGTTTCTGGAAGGGGATCAATAGCTCTGGGTTGAACTCCTTCCAGGACAAAGGGAGATTGAAGATCATCCCAGAATGCCCACCATGCAATACGCTCTGCTCTGCTTCTGCCTTTGTGCTTTGGGTGCCCTTTGTGGGGTGTGAAAAGCAGAGCAGTGGCTGTACTAGCCATGACATTGAACATCATGACACAACACAGCTGGGAGGTGAGCTGTAATGCCACAAAACATGCAACTCATATGGACTGGCAACTGGGACAGGGCTTTGCTCCCTTGTAGAAATTCTCATTAGACTAAAGCAAACAGTAATGGCCAGCAGGAAAGCCAGGTCACTGCCCGAAAAGGAGTTACTATAAACTGTCATTGATTAACTCTCCTTGCAAAGTTATAACAGGTGTCTATGGGCACGGGATGTGGGTATGGTACAAATCTGTAACCTCCTGTTTCTGAGGGCAGGAGGTCTGGCTGTGATGCAAATCCTGCTTGATATAGATCCTCTATAGAGAAATATTTAAGTTCAATGTAATTCTAGAGTTGGACTCATTTATCTACATTTTCTTTGTGACATTCAGGCACTTTGCTCATGTGAGAAAATCACCTTCTCCTTCCCTCGGAAAGGTCATTCTATTCATAGTACAAATGAATTTTGTCCACATGGAAAATAAGCAAAGGATACATGATATTTCTAGAGGAGATAAAAAGGACAGGAAGGTTTTCTCCTAATTACAGCCTGGCTGGCATTTTTTGTTTACATGCGTGTATGAAATGTTCCTAGCACTGTTCTCTCTGGACCATATCTAATTTTGCATTTCTCTCTTTAAAATGAGGGTATATTCACACTTGTTCCTTTCTCCAATAAAAAGGGCTGTTGCAGGTGTGTGGTTGTGTTTCTGGTAAGAAAAGCAATGTGCAGGATATCCGGCCAACAGGCAGTGTGTAAACTGGATTTTTTAATAAGCAGACAATACGTTTTTCTGGGGTGCTGTACTTCCAACAACTGCAGCTTAAGAATGGTGGAGCTAGAGCTGCCCTTCATTTTGTTAATCCTCAGCTGCAGGTTTTGGCCCCTGTAGAAATAGTAGCAGCTGACAACTTTTATGTCAGGCCTCTTGCACGTTCATGTTCACAGCAGATGACCACGGTAACCTCATGTCTTACTCAGCTGTTCATACTCCTGGTTTAGAGCAATCACAGTATTTGGTGAAAGAGGAATACTGAGTTTCACCTAGGATAATGAGATCTCTTGCTTTTTAAGATTTGTTCAGTTGCCAAAAAATGTAGCAAAATTTTGCTTTGGAAATATGAGAAATAAACCTGAGTTTTTCTACCTGATATTCCAATGATCTGTAATGGAAGTTTCTAATTTATGGAATGTAAATTTCCAGTAAGAATACAAAGTAAAGAATGGAAAGAAGAGGTTCTTCTCAAATGTAATTTAATTCTCAACTCATAGTCCTTTAAATCTGAACACCACATAAATTGTAACTATTGTTGAAGAGGTAGTAGACTTTTCAAAATCTTGCCAACAAAATATATAAAATAATAGCCTTATAAGGATAGTACCAAAATAATTGTTGTGTATGGATAGGAGCAAAGGATTTGCAGTAGAGTCATAGAATAATTAAAGAGTATAAGGAGTTGGGCTTGCTTTAACTTTTACATTCTATTTTTCCATTGGAACATCTCAAGGATTTTTTTTTTTTTAAATTATTTTAACTAGATTTGATTACTTCAGATAACTGGCTCCTTTGAGTAAAAGAAGTATGGATATCTGAAAAGTAAAAAAATCCAAAAAACTTTCTTCTCTCTTAAATTTGTATTTCTGGAATATTCATTGTACTGTGGAATTTTGGTACTTTAATGTGATATTCTTAGACCTGCATAAGCTTCGTAAATGATATTTGCCATAATGATTTTACAGTTACGTCTTTTGAAACCATCAAAATATGAATGGCCTGACATACCTATCTATATATTGCAACTTGACTGGAACTTTGCTGGAATCAGTCATGTTGACCCTGCTTGATAGCCTGCTCTTTCCTCAGTCCTTGACTTAAAAAATGTTGTGATGCTACAGAGAATATGAAGGAGCAAAAAGAACAACTTTATATATTTAATTTTTTTAAAATATCAGATGAGCTTGCAGAAGAAGCAGCCTTTAACGTCCATTTTAAACTTTCAAATATTGATTTACACTAGTATTTGACTGATATAAAATGCAGTTACTTTGATTTAATGAGTTTAAATAACAAGTAAAGGAGTTGAAAATTCTTCTTAGCAGTTGAAATTAAATAGTGGAATGTAAGTTTGATGTGTGTTTCAGAGCTGCAACACACTACAATTTTAATACAAACCCTTCAGAAAACAAAAACACTGACATGAAAAGGTTCCTCTGTTGCCTTCTATCAAGAGGTTAACCTAACACTTACTTGATAAAAATACAGTTTTAATGAAATTTATTATGGTATATGTTGCTCATGCTCACTATGTATTTTATGCAAGCTGGAATTTACTCTGGGAAGGAAGAGGAGGCTCAAGAATCCTAAATTGGGGTGACCTTTCTTTGTGGTAGCTGCAGCTGTCCTCTATGATGAGAAACAATGATGAAGATATATTACTGACCTTGCACCTAAGCTGGTATAGAGAGGCCTATGGCCAGAATTCTCAAATTTAGAAGAGTAAAATTTTGTACTTTCAACCATTTTGAAATGTCTAAGTAAGTGTCTTAAATTTTACTCATTTTAAGAATAATTGAAAAGCATATTTGAGAATCAAATGCTAGTACTTATGTATCTAAAGGTATGTGTAGATTCTTAATGTTGGGTCCCAGAGTTAAACAATTTTGGCTTTTGTAATTTAATATCTCATGGATATACTCTCAAGTAAATGATTATGGTTTGATGAGACAGCATTACCTTTTGTTACTTAGGAGAAAGATGCTAAGGAGAAAAATCCTCAAAATCTGTTCTCACTTCTTGGTTTTCATGTACTGTTTTGTCTCATTTCAGTTGGTTTGTATCCTCCTCTTGATGACTGTGACAAGTGTATTTCTTAAAGACTGGTGTGGACAATTAAGTTCCAGCACAAAACAGGTTTCATGCTGAAAAGTGACGGATTTCTAAACTGGCTGTGATAAGAGAGGGCAGAGTAGTTGAGGCAAGGAATCATTAGGTAGGAATCAAATTAAACTTATGAAAATTGAACTAATTAAATTATTGAACTAATAATTATTGAGGAAAAGGTTTCATTTCAGCTATGCACATTGCTGCTGAAAGGAACTCTCTTGCTCTCTTTCTCTGTCCCTGGTAATGTGCTGTTTCCACAAGAACATGTGACAAGCCAGCTCAGGAAGAAAAAACATCAGATGCTAACCCGAGCTGCTTTGCTCAGTGATGAAATGAAAGGAAGCAGAAAATATCTTTTTGGTCATTTGGCTAAAATGTGAAACCTCACTTGGAGGTATGGCCAGTGAGGTCTAGAGAGCAAGGGAAAGATAACAAATTATAGGGTGAAGAGATCTGTCTGAGCCATTTTGAATATTTGAAAAGGGAAATTTCCATGAGGAGGTGCTTTAACATTGCTTTGTAAGTCAGGTCTGTGCCCACTGTCCTCCTCTCCACTCCTGTGACTAACAGCAGTCACTGAAGTATTGATGTAGCTGTTAAACAGCTTGACTTCTTTGCAGACTTATTGCTGCTAGAGATAGACTGGAAAAAGAAGAGTAAGGTTTGAGAGGAAAGGGCTTGAGCAGAGAATAGTGTCATAAGAATGTCTCCTTTGTAAGGGGGAAAGAGAAATTTAGAGAAGAGAGAAAAGAGCTAAAGAACTAGATGAGCAGGAAAAGAAAGAGACGTGAGAAGGAGCTTTTCTAACAGATGAGGCTATTAGAATGCAGTTCCAATGATATCTAATCCTCATATCATGTGTTAACCTTCCTCTCCTTTTGCCCATTTTACTGTTAACATAATAATCTGTTACTGATTACTGTTATCATGATAATCTGTTGTCTCTTTTTAGTGTCATGCTCTATTCTCAACCTTAGCTATTACCTTACCACACTCATTCATCTCAAAGCAATGAGAGTTGGTAGTTTTTGTTGTTGTTATTATTATACACCAAAGAGCACCAATTCACACATGTAGTAGGTATTAGTTTATACCAGAAGTCCAATTGCCAGTAGAAAATAAGCTGCTCTCTTTTCTGCTTTGCACTACATTATTATCATCGGTAGTTGCGTCAGACCCTCTTAAGCAGATCTGATGTACTGCAGCATTGTAAAGAAACTGAACTCTTCAAAAAGCTTTTCCAGTTTTTGATAATTATGTACAGTCTGGTTTTAATAGGCAAAATTATTGCAGAATCTTCTTTCCATACATCTTCCAATCTATAATTGGAAGGCTGACTTTTGCGACCAGGCTGCAAGAAATTTAGTGTCATTGTTTTAATCTCATTTTTTTCAGGTGTCCAACTGCCAAAGGAAGAGGAGATTTCAGTACCTGTGACTTCAAGCTCTCCAGTAAAGGATACTGGGAAGGATGTTGACCTTGCCATTGAACAGGAAGAGAACACGAAAGAAGAACCATTAACCATCTCAGAGCTGGTATACAATCCAAGTGCCAGCTTACTGCCCACACCTGTTGATGATGAGATTGACATGCTTTTTGATACCTGTCCAAGAGTAGAGAATGAGAAAGATGATACTGATTCATTTGAGGAACTTGAAGCAGATGAAAATGCATTTTTAATTGCAGAGGAGGAAGAACTGAAGGAAGCTCGGAGAGCCCTGAGATGGAGCTATGACTTTCTAATGGGCAACATAGAGGTGAATGCTTTTGTGAAGAGTTTCTCCAGACTTTTTCTTGTAGGCCTTGGACTATTGTTGTTTGTTTTCCCCCTTTTCCTTGTTCTCTTGGAGTCAGACCTTCAAATCTCTTTCCTCCATGAAATCCGCCAGACGCCGGAGTTTCAGCAGTTTCATATTGAGTATTACTGCCCCCTTAGGCAGTGGATGGCTTGCAAAATAAACTTCATCCGTGATGTGCTGGGCAGCTTTTAAATTTTACATGAATATGATACAACTAAGGGCTATATTCAAAATTTCAGTTAGTGACAGGTTTCCATAATGCCCCTGGGCCCATCTGTTGGCAGCTGCCTTCATATCTTCATGTACAGTTTTTGTTGCAGACTTTTCAGGTTCTTAAGTTCCCTTTATATACTTAAATTGCCATTTTAGTTACGAGCTTATACAGTCACCTCTCAATAACCAAAAAGAAGCTTTATTTTATAATTACATTTCAGACTTCCAGCTCATTTATTACATTATATGACAGGGTCACAATAAGTTTCATTGTCCTTAACCTTTCAATCCGTGACACTAAAACTCATGATGCTGAAAGAAGATATTTTTGAATATACTCCTTAGTACAACAATCTCTTCTAACCAATGCCTATACAAGCAACGTTTATGCTGGGGTTTTTGGTTTTGGTTGTTTTTTTGTTTTTGTTTTTTTTTTTTCTGTTTGTTTTTTTTTTTTTTTTTTTTTACATTTTTATGTGTTTAAGATATTTTGGTAAGTTTTTAGTAAAAGACAACTTATGATGTTATTTAAATGTGCACATTGGTAAGAATAATGCAGAGGGGCATGTAGGGTGTTTTTAGTGTTTTACCAATTATTTGTTTTTAAACTATGGCTGGAGAATGAATGAATTTAATGTAGCTCTATACAAAGGGACTGTGTTTGGGAAACACACAGAGAGTTCACTCAAGTTCAGTGGGGGCTACCTGGGGGAGGTGAAACGACAGCAAGTATGCAAAAGAATTTCTGAAAGGCACAGTTCTAAAGCTTGGGGAAGTGAGCAGAACTGAAATGATCCTTCCTCTTGCCTGTCAGCTTGTCTTCCACTTTATCAGCTCTGTAGAAAGTCTTTACAAGATAGAGATAGTCCAAGTACGTTTAGAGAAAGATTGAGTCTTCAGTCTAAATGTAGATTATTGTACATAACAGAAGACAATAATAGTAAGTAGCAAAAAAAAAAAAAAAGAAAAAAAGAAAAAAGACCCAAAAACAAATTAGTAAGTGAGTGAGCTACTTTTAAAAACCGTAAAGAAGATGAAAAGGTGAAAAAGGAATAAGTTTTTCATTCTTCTTTTAAAAAGCAAAGCATTAGGCTGTACAGTTGATACAAAAATAATCTACTGGCTCACAGTTAAAGGCTTAAACACTTTTAAGAGATGCATCTTCATGCTTGATGCCCTTTATGACTAATCTCTAAGACAACATATTTTCTGTGCATACTAATATGCTTCCTTTCACATATAGCACCATACTTACCCTCATTCCTTGTTATTATGATCCCAGTTACAAGATCTAATGCTGTTTTGTGTAACATGGATTTGTATATCTAAAGGTATTCCAATATAGCTTAGAGAATATACTTATGTAAAATCTTGTCAATGCTGAGAACATTTCAAGGCCCTCAAATATACCACAGAGGTTGTATTGAAGACAAGAAAGTTTTTATTCCTTCTCTCCCACAATCTTAGTGCAGCCTTGTTTCATATTTAAATTAAGGAATTTTGGCTTCAGACTCCTTCTCCTGCTTAGACGTTTATGAATTGGAGACATATTTAAGGCTATTTTACTAGATGTGCATTTAACAGATTGTAACCACATGTCTAATTCCTACTGAATAAATTCCTTTAGTTTCAGTATCAAGGAATCTCTTTTGCTTGGTTTTCTCTTGTAAGCCTTTGCAAGTGTCTAGTTTTAAAATGGCAATTTCCATAGAGGATTTTCCCTTCTAATCTTCTCCAGTTTTTAAAAGAACAGTTACTTAGGACTGTACTTAGGGGCTTAGGAGTTCCTTTCCTCAGCTGAAAACTTTTGGATTGCTATTCATCTCCCCTCCAACAAAGACTAAATTAAACAATGGTGGTTTTTTATTGTCTTTGTTTGTCCTTGCTAATCTGTTTCCCAGAAGAGTCATTAATGATTAATTATTTAATGTCTGTTTCTTCCTGTGCTACTTGCAGCTAAATGATCCTTTCCCACAAGGTAATAATCATTCAGCCTTATAGAAATGGAGAGTGAACAAATGTAGACATTTGGTCTTAATCAGAAATTATTCATTTGCATTGTTGCTAAACAAAGGGGTCAGAAAAGGTGTTTTCAGTGGTGAAGGCTGTGGGAGCAGACATCCTGCTGGACTGTGAAGACATGGTTCCGTACAACCTCCTAGAAAGCCTGAAAATCCCATTAAAAAAAAAAAGGTGGATATGACAGTCTTGTCCCTGTGAATTACAGCACTCCAGAAGTAGGAATATTGTAATGCTTGATTTAACTCTTGTCAGAAAATAGCTCAATTGCATGAGAACATAATCTCAAAAAATTGTGCAGTGCAGTGAAGTTTTATGTAGGGTTAAATGCAAGTATGTGTGCACATGTGCTTGCATTTACTAACCATGTGCATATATTCAGACCTGGCCTTTTAAAATTTTCGCCTTTCCTTCCTGATGTTCTCTGGTCTATCAAAGTAATTTAACTAAAAATCATGAGAGTTTTATAAATTAAAGGCCAGGACCATGTCATACATAGAAGGATGTGGGTGGGCACATTCAGAGAGTAGCAGCTTTTTACTAGTAAAGATGACAGACTTGGACTATGGAGCGTCTATAGGTACAGTATTGTGTATTTCTGTCTGTGCTTGGATTATATTGTAAAATGTTACGTACTTGAAATCTATTTTGTGGTTTGTCTAACATTTATAAACACAACTCTGGGAAGAATTAAAAATGGTTTTATTTCATGGAGTGTAAGGGGAAAATATACCTGTAACTTGAGCCTTATATTTGTACAGTGAATTTCACATTTCTATATGTCAACATCCTGATTGTTTTGTATGTTGATATGATGGCAGGAATCCCTAATAAAATTACACTGGAGAAAAGCTTTCTGTAGTTATGACAGTTCTTATGGGGAAAGACTTTCTATAAATAATATTTTTTGTCACAAAGTACTTGGAATATAATATAGCACAGATTTCTTATGACTCTTACAATGTTTTCAATATTATTTTTTTTTTATTTATCAGCTGGTGAGACACTAAAATGTACTGTAAACTAGGATGTTATTGTCACGGCTTCAGGCTCATTTACTAAGGGACTGTTGGTTTGCCTGTTACCACATAAGAGTGAGAGATACCACATCAGAGTCCTGAGACACAATTGCTACACACTGAGTAAAAACTGAGAGGCTGATTTTACAGTCAGGCCCTGGCAGTGGACATGTGGCTGCAACTCTTTAGAGGCAGGTCTGGCTAGAGTGTTACGTAGGAAAAGCTGTGTTTTCTTACATTGGGTTGGTTTGGAGCTCTGACAGAGCAGAAGTATTTGGTAAGAAATGTACAGTCTGCAATGAAGCAGTTGATTATAATTCTGAGGAGCTAAGAGAAATTGAACTACTTCCTGAGCACATAAAACATTTAGATGAAGATATTACTGTACTGTATAGAAAGTGCTAAAATCTAAATAGTCTCTGGAAATTTGAAATGTAAACAGGAATGTATAGTACAGGTAGACCTATTTATTCAGTTAAAAGGAAGTAGGTTGTAATACAACCTTCAAAAGAGGTTGTGTTCCTGCTTTAGCAAAAGAATAAAGTATATCCTCCTTAACACTGTTTGTATTCTGAAGTCCCTACTGTAATTTATGAAACTAGTATTCATGAAACAAAGTATTTTTACTTTGGGCAGAAACTCAGCATTTGCCATAAATTCTTTCTGAATAATGACACTAATTTCTCTAAAATTACAACTCACTGAAATGTCATGCCAGAGGTGCATTTGAAGAAATTAGGCTGCATTTTTTGGTGCTAATGGTCACTGTAGGTCCTTGACAACAGTGTTGATCAAACTGGAGATCACAAGCACTGGAAGGCAAGAACTTCATCTGGAAGTCAAGGTACATTTCTCAATTGGTTGCATTGGCTTTTGTTGTGTTTAAATCCCAAAAGAAGTAATTCTCTCTTCTGTTTGCATGGATTTGCTGTAGATTTCCTTAAAGCTGTCATTTTATATGGAAAAAGACTATGTCTGAGACACCCTGTGGACATTTCAGCTGTCACAGCTGTTAAATTATTTACTACAAGACTGATCCCTGTAATGTAATAGTCTTACATCTTTCATACTGCCCCTTCACAAAGGTGATTCCCTCATCAGCTTTATCCTTAGAAATCTGAGGAAGCTGCTGTGCCATTTTGAAGCTGTCTTGCTTAGAGTTTCTTTCTCTTAAGGCGGGTGATCGATGTATATCTCAGCCAGATGAACTCCCTGCAGCAATCCAATTTTGCACAGTTACAAAAGTTCACAGTTTGCCCACAGGTCTTGTAGCTCACTGCTAGAAAGCATGGGCACTATTTGTCCCTGTGATGCTTAAGGGTGTAATATGGGTTTGTAGCTGTGGCACAATTCATGACACTCATCACATATGCATCAGCTGCTTTAGCCAACCACAGCTCAGTGCTTGTGTGTTACATTGAAGAGCAGTAAGACATTAATTTCTGCTTCAGCATCATATATAGTGATGGAGTACAAAACATAGTTATAAAAGTAAAAAGTCAACATGTGCTTGAAAAATTACCTGTTCTGTTTATTTCATTCTGACCTTTCCCATATTAGCTCACTTTTAATTTCACTGAAGAAATGTCTGTTGAACTCATGAGATGGCAGATACTTTGGAGAAGCAAAGTGGCCTCCTAGAATCATCAGTGTCACAATGAACAAGTATTACGTATTAACTGCTAGGTGCAAAAGATGAAGAAACATCATTGGTTTAAATGGACCAAAAACGTAGGTAAAACAGGTCATATTTCTTTGACTGAAGAATAATTAGGTATATTCTTTGAATCTATTTAATTATATATAAAGATTTAATATATATTTAAATGTATAATAAGTAGATAATTATATAGTAAGTATTTCTTGGATAGAAGAATGATCAAATATATTGACTGAATAGGGCACTTATTTCTACAAAAAGCTGTAGACAGAAGAACATGGAAAGTCTCTAATTTGTAATACTATATATCTTACTTCAAATTCATAAAATCTGAAATTTGAAAAGCTGTACTGCATATAGTGTCTCCTGAAAAGCCTAGTTCTAAATCCATTTTAAAATATTTTCTGTGTTTTAGTATGAACATGAATAATTCCCTAAAGAGAAGTTTTGATAGGGCTGCAGGTACTTTTGAATTAAATTCTAGTGCAATGAACCTCTCAATAGAAACTTAAATGTCATCTAATGTGTTTTTCTCAAATCTTCAGACTCTCAAATATTCAGGTTCTTCTTCCCTGAAGTAGGGCGGTGTGCACACAATGACGCACAGTTTTGGTATGGGAAAGAAAGGACTTCTACAAATCCAAAACCAAAATAAAGCCTTCTGAGCACTAAGTTTGCGTAAATCTTCTTCTTGAGAGCTACGTCAACAGCTGTAATCCTCACTTAGAAGGTGTATAACCACTGGATATCCCCAACTCAGTAGCACAGTGACCATCACCACTGATTTACTGGCTTTGCCTAGCTCATGGCCTGTGCCATTTCTGCCTGAGATCCTGATATGACTACAGGGAACTGTAATAACAAAGGTAATGTAAGGAGACATCTCTGCTGCACTAATGGGCATAAAACCAAAATAAACATCAACTGGTAGTGAAAAATAGATTGAGTCAATTTTGCTTCATAGCTGTCTAACTTGCTCTTGACATTTCAACCTACTGTTAAGCCAGAATAGCTGACTTGTGTTTTCTTTGGACAGCTCACCAGAAATGTTACTTACTATATCTTTGAGACCATTATTATATCGCCACGACTTTTGTGGTCTCAGATGTATGGGACATTTCTCTTCAGAGGTTCCCCCTGCCCTTTCCCACGTCCATTGTTTTCCCAAAAAATTTGTTTTGGAACCTCAGAAATGAGATAAAACCTCATGTGTCTAGAGAGCGGAAGTGCTGTTGGTGCTCAGAGAAAGGATTCATCTTTTAATGTTTGAGCAGCCCTTGTCATGCTGTCCATAGCTGTGCTATTTTAAGTGCCCTTACAATAGCACATCAGGCATGTTTCATGTGGGAAGGGAGCTCAGAAGCTGAAAATAGAATTTCTACTGCCAACCATGACTTCTTCCTTTGTCTATGCTGATTCTTCTGATCAAAGTCTCCTTTGCTGTTCAGATTTAGGCAATTACCCTCCACAAAGGATAAAGCTCCACCTGTCAAAATGTCATTTCCAAAGCCTCTCTCCTGCTTTCACTTCTCCTGCGCAAATTTAGTACATATCCTGGATGTGCAAACAATTGTACTGAACTTCAGCACAGCCCCTGAGCTGTAAAACATGTACAACTTATTCCTGAATATTGTGGGCTGGACAGTGTGACCAATTTCTTAAAGTCTGTAACAGTGCATAATATGTGCAAATTTTTATGACTTGCATTGCAGTACTCACTTTGCTATGTTTATTAAAACCCCACAATTATAGATGATTATACTATAGCACTCTCAGAAACTTTATAAAACATCAGGATGCTTATGAAACACCTGTTTCAAAGATTTTGGCTTTGCAGGTGTCACTGCTGCCTCTGAGTAACAGCTCTGACTTTATGGTTGTACTTTGCATATTGACTTCTGGCATTATCAGTACTCTTTTGGCAGGGCAGCGAGAAGTGCATTTAGTAAAAATTGATCAGCAAAACTATGAAATCACAAGATATTCCCTCCAAGGAGCAGGAGTAATGCATCACAAAGTAGCAACCTAGAAAAGTATAACAAACCTAAAATTATGTAATCACTGCTAAGTGTTAATAAAGTAGACCTCACATCTAGCTAAACATTTTAAAACTCTGAATATACATGAGAAAGCCTTGATAATTATGGTATTTATAGTCTCTCCAAAGATATAGAGAGTAAGGAGTATAATCCTATTTATCCAAGTGTTTGGATCCCATATAGACTATAAAACAAAATTAGCAATGACAAAAACCACAGTGGTGTTATCAGCTACAGACTGGGTGTTCTTCAGAGATTGTTTTACTATGAATTTCTTCATGTTTTCTTTTTCCAAAGCCTTCCTGTTTATGGTGATTGTGTGGTGGATTTAGCCTTTTGGAAATGCTGTAATGAATCAGAGAGAAGCTAGTAATGTGGGAAAAACTGATTTAAAGGTAAATACCACATCAGACTGAACTAAAATCAGTGAAGAGATATGGAAGAATAAAGCAAGTCTTAGCAGAATATCCCAGAGCCAGACACACTGGTCAAGGCTCAGGTAATCAGGATCTCCTGCACCTACTTAATTGCTGCCATGATGAAAGTCAAAGTTAAAAGTGTAATTTAGAATAACTGAATAACAACTTGAGGTTCCTCTCCTCCCCCTGAAACAACTAACCATTTTGGTAAAGGTATTAAAGCTTGGATAAAAGTATCACTCAATTTCATTACAACTTTAAAATGAAGCTAAATATGAAACACATTTAACCCAAATATAACCAGCATCAACAGATATCTTAGATTCTGTTGTTTCTAATCAGTTTATTGTTAAGATGTATGTATGAAGATGCTAATTTATGATTCAACTGTTTTTTCTTTTTGTTCTTATTCAGGCCACAGAACTTACTACAGGTAATATGAAAGCCAAAATGGAGGTAGATTCTACATGTAAACACTTGTTCCCCTGAGTTGGCTATAAAGATGCAAGATATTTTATTTCTTTTTTTTCCTTTTATCACTTTAATCCCAAAGTGATTATTGGGTTACATCACCCCAGATGTTTTAAAGTATAATTCACATATTGTAATCACTTGCTTTGTTCCACCTAAAAAAATTTTACTCAATATCTTTAAAATAATTATGAAGCAACGTCACTGCAGTTGTTTCAATACTGTTAATGCAATAACTAATTTTAAGAACACAGTTTTACATTTCTCAGAGTGTATTTCCTAAGTTGTTTTCTTTAAAAAATTGTATGTGCCTAGTTGCTTCTAGCAAGTAAAACAAGATACATGGGTATTGGTACCAGAATTTTATACATATGGAAACAGTACACTTCCGACAATGTTGTAACTAAAGTGTAAAATACATTGTATGATTTCAGAGAAAAGCTGTGAACAGAGTAAAAGAAAAAACTATATGAACCAAGGATAATGCAACTTAAATAAGGGGCTACAACTGTTAGCTTATTTTAAACTTTTTTAGCAGCTATAATAACAAAATTTGTTAATTATTTACTGCCTGAAATTTGAGCTTAGGTAAGATTGAATGAATATGAAGAAATGTCCTTATCTTCTGGGATCCTGGGGATCAGAAATCTGTATTTATCACTGAATACGAAATAACTTGTCAAGCATTTGCCCTCATTAAAAAAAAAAAAAAAGTATCACTGTTCAAAAGTGTCCTCTTGTGGTACTACAGAATAAGCTGCATGAAGTTTTCTTGTGTAGAAACACTTCTTAACAACTAGATTCTGGTTGGGGTGTTATGGTAGATATTTTTGTTTGGTTAGTCAGTTTGGGGTTCTTTAGGTTTTGTTTTGTTAGTTTGTCTTTATTATTTTTTAATGATACTAAATAAATATTTGCAAATGTGTTTGGATAGGTATTTATAATTTTAGGAATAAGTGTTTCAAGGCTGGTTGATCTGGGAACAAGCTTTTACACCCATTCAGGAAGACACAATGCCAAAGATCTCCAGCAGTATCCCTTCTTGCTATCCCAAGGGGATGGGGGCTGGATGGAGCTGCAAATGCACAGCTGTCCTGGTCAGAGCTCTGCCACTGTTGGTTCCCCTGCAGGTCCATGAACACATGTGTCTCCCTGTATTTGCACTGTATAGTATACATAGATGTATGATAGAGTTGTGTCTGTAAGGTGTAGTGAGAGCACCCTGCATTTAGGTCCTGGGCTGAGTTAATGTTGTTCTAATGACCCTGTCACTGACACTATGCATTGCTCTGCAGGTCAAGCTCACCTTCAGCCATGCCTCCCAACCCTGCTTGGAAAAGTGTTTATTATGCTATCAGGTTTAGCTGATGGTATCATGGATAAATGTGGCTGGCCACAGCTTAGATATTCCAGTTTAGCCAAATGGAAGACTTTTAGTCACATTTTCTGCTGCCTATCCTGTGCTTTTGAACTTACTTTTCTCACCAAACTCAAAGAAATAACAGATGGTTTTTAATTTGCTGAAGGAGTGCTGTAGTTCAGGTGTCTCAGAAGTTAATGGGAATATTGGGCAGAATCATGGAAGAGATATCTGTCCATACAGGGCTGATGGCCTCTGATGTGCATACTCCTCACTGATTGCTCTAAAAGGTCCTAATGACTGTGGCTACATTTCTGTGTAGGCAGCTGCTCCTGAGCATTGTGTAGTAGGATGGGAGACCTCAAGAATCTGATACCACATTGGAAAATGGGTTAAAGGAGTGCTGGAGAATAGACATGTAAAAAAGTGAACTGAAATGAAGTCAATACAGTTGTGTAGTTGATGAGGGAAAAAATGCCAGGATGAAATATTTAATTTATAAGGGATTGCTTTTCTCTTGAACAGCCAATTACTTAAGAAAGATCAAGGTCTCACAGTACTTTCATGGAACAGAATTTTTCACTGACAAGTTTGGTATGAAAAGTTCCTGTTCATGGCCAGATAAAGAGCTCCAGGGCCTCTGCTGCATTTCATGAAATGGTCAAGAGGGAAATCATCACCTGCATCATTTTATCAACCTGTTCTCTTGAATTTTATCAAAGAATTATCATTGATAAAATTGTTGTAGTGTCTGGTTATTCACTGAGAAATCTTTGAGATGATACAAAAGAAAATTAGTTTCTAATACTTAGTTTGTAGAGAACAGGAGGGACTCAAAAAAAAAAAAAAAAAAAGTCATCCAAGAGAGAGGGCTTTGGTTTTAGACTTCATTTAGCAAGAAACAAGAAAAAGAAAACCAAGGATATTTGAGAATTACCCTTGGAGAAGGCAAGCAAGCCAAAGCACGTGGGAGAGGCTTGATTTGAAAACTACTGTGGGCTGAAAACTTGAAAACCAAGTTTCTAAGAAGAGTGATTATAAATAAGCTTAGTATAATTTTCTTGACTGCTCAGAGGGTGTTTGAAAGATGAAGTTAGTTTCCATGTTCTTTGTGTTGCTTCTGTGCCCATATTATTTGTAAGTTATTTGTTTTATCTTGCTTTTCATCAAACCTATTAGGCTGGGCTGTATTTCTTGCTGTGCTTGTTAAGATTTGGAGTTAACTGTTTATTTGTTATTTTTCTAATCTCTAACAACTGAGAAAATGCTTATTAGCCCTTTATTATTCTTGTTGTCTAAATTGGAAGTGGAGAATAGAGATCAGCTAAGGAACTTAGAAATAGTTAGGAAAAGCTCCTTAATATGTAGGGAATGTCAAGTCTTTGGGTCTTCAAAGGAAAATGTAGAAAGAAACTTAGTTTGTGAAATAATGAGTAAGTAATTTTTTGAAAGGACCCCCAAGTAATTTTTCTAACAAGATCTGTTTTTCCTCACTGCCTCCTCTGTAATCCTTTTTTTATTTCCTCTTCTATCATACACAGATTACTTATAGTTGTAAGTAGCAATCCTCAGATCTGCAAAAACCAATTAACATTTAATTTATTATAGATTTTATTTGGGCCCTAATTCATTATGGATGTCATTAATATCCCATAATTTTAGAGGAATTCTCCTATGTTTAACTATTGGCAGTCATTTGTATTTGGCTGTCCTTCTGACAGTTTTGTGGTGATCATGCTGCCTGCTCTGCTGGGACCAGATGGGCTGTGCAGGCTGCTGGAATTCACTCCAGTAGCTTTGCTGATGTGGATGTTGTTCCTGAGGCCAGCAGATATGCAAGAACCCTTCATTGGAGCAGAGAATCAAGAGAGTAGTAATTTTTTCCTTGATTCCTTCGATATCCAGATCCATGTGTCCTCTGGTCCATGAGCAGAATGCCAAAGAAGGAAGTGGAAGACCTTTATCAGGAGTAAGGTGTGTCTAATAGATCTTAAACCTGAAAAATTGTATCATATGACTTGTGAATTCTGACTTCTTATTTGCTTTATATGAGTCAGCCTGCTTAGGTGAGTTACCTGGTCAAAGGAGTAACATCAGGGTGGGAACAGAAGTCCAAGAATATTTGGTGTTTCACCTATAATTCTTGATAATCTGTATCAATTCACCTTAGTGGCTTTAAACCCTGTGGAATCTTCAGACTTCAAGGAATCTGGCTTGCACTGAAACTATCGGCTATCAGTTTTGTGTCAGGAGAATTTGTCCCACAGGCATTCTGAAATTCTGAATGAAATTATTTTAATGATTATTTTAACTTGTAGAGTTGATCTGTGAAAACACAAAATCAGTCTTGGATGTGCTGTCAGTTCAACACCCCCCCCCCTTCGTTGTTAAAATTGAGATTAACTTGTAACATATTTTATTGCATTTTTTTCCTAAAATAAAAAGTAGCAATAGGACTCCAAGGGCTCAAATACTCAAGGAAAGTACTTTAAAAGAGTATCTACTTGAAAGTGTCTACTTTCAAATGAGCACTTCAGCCTGAATTAGACATTGCTGAAGTTCCTTCATCTTAAGGGGAATTCATGATTGCAGAGGTGAGCACTGAAAACTTTTTGAGATTAACCCTTATCCAGGCCTTATATATTCAGTCCCATGCAGGACAATGATAGTTCCTTATTTGATTGCATTCTGGAAGAAAATTGTTGGCATTAAGTTGTAAGAGAGAGAAGAGGGCAGCTTTTTGTTTAACCTAGGCTATCTATGTATTTGAAGTTGAAAGCTGAAGTGAAGAATGGATGAGCCAGACTTCCTGCTATTTCCATTACTACTTCTTTTCCTTCATTAAGATCCATGCAAATCTAGATTTACAACAAAATATATGTGTAATATCAACCTTATTGTGGGTTTTCATTTTAAATGCAAACATCAAATTCAAATATATGGTAATCATTTTTGAATGCTGTCTTGCTTGATAAATTTCATCTGACATGCAGTGGTGTATTTCATATGAATTGAGGCAATGAATTCACATGATTTGCAGTACTCATTCAGGGGAGCTTGCTTGTGTCCCCCAAAGCTGAGCTAATTTAATATTTCTGAGCCTTCCAGACTCAGCTCGACCTGGGAAACAAACAAAACTGTGGATTTTGCATTCATACTACTAGAAATATTTTCGTTGATCTGAATAAAGTCAGGATTTCACTTTCAAGGTTGTCAGGATTTCATGTAGCTTTAGCAGATTAAAAGAATTTTGCAGAGGTATATGTGTCTACGTTGAAGAGTTTGTTGAATATTTAACAGTTTTAAAAAAAATCTTCCTATTTTTTTTGATGGAGACCTTCACTCATTGGACCCTTGGAAGAGTATGCTGTGATTAAGAATTTTATTATAATTAGGTTCTATAATTTTTATTAAGTTCCACAGCTGATTGACTAAATATCAATTTTATTTAATACTCTATACTCTGTTTCTGTTACAAGACATTTTTTATGGAAATACCTTCGTAGTTTTATTTCTGTTGTACCATTTAAATTTCTGATTTGATTTTTAAATTGAGCAATATAATCCTGTTTGAGCAGTGAAAAACATACAGTTTTGACAAAAATTCTGTGTATCATTGTATCTCACTTTAACATAATTGTCAGTTAGTTGTGGTTTGATTTGCAATATATCAAAGTAGCAATAGAATACTCTGTAAAAGGCCTGTTGTTTTCTAACCTATCAAATGAAACACTAGCTATTTTTAAATATTCATACATTCATACAACCAGAGCCTATTCATCCAGATTGAAAGAAAATAAAGAAAAATTGTTCTAGGTGTTTAAGTCAGTAAAGGAAAATTTGAAGGAGACGTCTTACTTGCTATGAATACTTCAAACTTTGGTTACTTTTAAAAAGGCAGTGGAAAGAATCCAGTTGTGCATATACCCAGTTCTAATTGTGGGAATGTTGTAATTGAAAAAAACTTAATCTTCTCACTTATTTCATGTTAGGCACGTAGTCTAATGGCTATAAAGGAATACAGTTCAGTCTTCATTTGGCATCCTCTGAGCTCTCCATCTTGAGGGTCCTCTTCGTCCCCATTAAATAATTTCTTTTACTGAAGACAGGATCAAATCTACAGTCATTGCCATTACTGAACAGTAAACTGATCACACCTCCTGAAGATGAGCATTCAGTGCCATGGTTTAGTTGATGAGGAGGTGTTAGGTCATAGGTTGGACTTGATGATTTCGAAGGTCTTTTGCAGCCCAGCTCATTCTGTGATTCTGTGTGATTCTGTTAATCTGATAATGACTGTTAAATACAAGTAATGCATTTTTATATGGCTATTATTAATTATGTTGTAAATACACTTTGTTGCTGTTTTTAATGTAGTAGTAGGAAGAATTGCGTTGTGCTGAAAAGGTATTACTTAAAAAAAAATGAAATACTTAATAGATTGATCTATTCCAGCACAGTCAATTTCTGCATTTGAAAAGTGCTATCCAACAACACATAAAGGTTGCTTGTATAATGCTAATGTTAGCACTTCTATAGCCCAGTTGTACACAAATCATCTGAAGTAAAGCTGGTTTTGGGTGTTCACATGAGATAACATCAAAAACTGGTTTTAATGCAGTACAATGTAATGGAGAACTATGAAACTATGCTAAAATACTTATCTTACAGTGGAGAAGTTTTGCTTTTTCCTTATTAAAAGCAATTAATCATTATTTCCATTAAATAAATGTGTTTGGTAACATTAGTGTTGCCACACAGTATAGACAGGAAACAGATAATCCTTGGAACAAAAGTGATTGATCCAAGGATGCACTCAGAAAAGTTCAGAGCTGCATAGTCATCTTACCTAAATGGACAGCTGAAATCAAAGTTGGCTTACTTTTTCAACTTACCTTTATTATGAGATATTTCTTATCTTTAAGGAATATTCTATCAAGGGCTTTAATTCTGATTTTTAAAACTGCAGTGTCCTTAATTCTTACCTTTAGCTTTAATATTTTTCTCAATTCTTAGTGTCTTGCTTTATGGAGTGTCCTGTGAATGATTTAGGTCAAATAAATCAAAGTACTGCTGTCAGAGTTTTGCTATAATATACTCTTCAGCAAGGTGGTAGAATACAGTGAATGCATTCCTTTAATCAATGATTCTATCTCACTGAAGCACATCCATAAATAAGACAAGTCCTGTATTGTTAATATCCTCTAAAGCTCCATAATGTCTGTGTAGTAATATTTTTATTCAAAGTCTTCGGAACTTCATTGCTTCTTTTTGTTGTTGTTGTTTTGGTTTGGTTTTCTTTTCTTGTTGTTGTTTTTTCTTTGTTTTTTAGTCAAGAGAAATATTTAAGACAAGCAATAGAAAAGTAATTATTAGAAATAGAAAGCTTGTATACTTAAGTAGAGAAGATTTTTTAGCATGGATCATATAAGCCTTTACACAGAGGTAAATTTAATCATATAATCGTAGAATCATCATGGAAGAGACCTAGAAGGTCATCCAGCATTACCACAGCAACCCCTTAACCACTAAACCACATCACCCAGTGACAGGTCCAGACTTTTTTTGAGCACCTCCAGAGACAGTGACTCCACCACCTCCTTGGGCAACCTATTCCAGATCTTGACCCTAAAAGTGAAAAAAAAGTTCTGAATCTCTCCTGTCTCATCTTAAGGCCATTTCCTCTGGTCCTCTCACTGCAAGCACAGCAGAGGAGACCAGCCCCCACCTCACTGCACCCTCCTTTCAGGGAGTTGTGGAGAGTCATGAGGACCCCCCTGAGCCTCCTCTTCTCCAGACTAAACAAATCAGATCTCTCACAAGACAATCTCTTGAGTGCTTTCACGAGCCTTGTTGCCTTTCTCTGGACATGCTAGAGCAACTCAAATGACCTTTTGGAGTGAGGGGACCAGAACTGAACAAGATTCAAGGTATGGCCTCACGAGTGCTGAGTCCAAGGAGATAATTGCTTCCTTAGTCATGCTGGTCAGGATGCCATAGGGCTTCTAGGCCACCTGGGCACACTGTTGGCTCATACTGAGCTGGCTTCAACCAGCTCCCCCAAGTACCTTTCTGCCAAACAGCTCCTGACCCACTCCTCCTTCAGCCTGTAGCACTGCATCAGGTTGTGACCCAAGTGCACTTCTCCTTATTGAACCTCATGAGGGGATGAAAATGGATTTCAATTTTTTTTTTATATACTAATTAAAGCAGAAACCATTACATCATGGTTCTTCTATGAAAGGGGAAGTCCAGTTTTTGGACTTGCTCGATATTCTTCCCTTTATTTCTTCCTGTTTCACTTCTCTGAATCAGTTTCATTAAATCTGATGTTCTAGTATCTTCTATGACACTTCTAAATAAACAATATGAACTAGGGAAAAAGAAGCACAGAATTGAAGCTTAGAAAGTGGAACTGGATTTCACATATGCCTAGGAATACACAGCTAGGACAAAACTAGACTAGTGTAGCATCCCGGAGTGTGGTGGTAATCACATTGTGTCTCTTTCCTGCCAAAACAGAGTTTGGACCCTGTGGGTCTATGTTGATTATTAACCTTTCCTTATTTCCAATTAACTCTGCTGTGTGGTACACAAAGTTACTGAAAAAATTAGTCTGAAAAACCAAATGCATTATACTCACCTTAAAGTGTAATTCAGATTATTAACTCAAAAGTATATTATTTCTACATGTCATGTATGAATGTGTTTTCTTCATGCTTTTGGCATTCTTACTTTTTTATTCTCCATGCATTTGGTGAGCTCCTCTTCTACTGTCTACATTCTACTCTTGCTGAAGAGTGTTCACAAAGGGTTGTGCTTTGTGCTTTGTGCTTTGCTTCTAGGTTTAAACATACAAAGTAATGCCACCCCATTCATCATGAGATTATTTCAACTAAGCATTTTATTGTTCATATTGCTGAGATAAGCCTTAATAAAGAGTAAAAATCAGAGCATTTTCTGAAAAATTGGGAGAATAAATAGGACCCTGGATGAATGTAGAATCACATAGTCTCTGAAGCAGAGGAAACTTCTGAAGATTGCCTCATGCACTGTCCCCGCTCAGAAAAGGGACAACTAAAGCAGATTTCTCAAGGCCAGTCTCCACCTGGGTATTGAATATCTCCAAGAACAGAGACTCTACATCAGTGTGTTTTGTGGCCACTTGCTGGAGTCAGTCCAGTATGACCATATTTCTCTTATACTGGGGAGCCCAGTTTTCCAGGTGTGTCTCACCAGTGCTGAGTAGAGAGAAATGATTACCTCACTCAATCTGCTGGTAATGCTTCTCGTAATGCAGCCCAGATGGTGGTTGTTGGCCATCTCTGCAGCAAAGGCCTGGTGATGACTCATATTCAATTGGCCACAGAACCCCTAAGTCATTTTCTGTCAAGTTTGTCCTCAGCTGCTGTGTCCCAGCTTATTTTGGTGTATGTTGTTACTTCTCCCCAGGAGAAGGACTTTTGCTTCCCCTTTGCTGAAGTCAATGAAATTCCTCTTTACCCATTTCTCCAGCTTCCTGACAAAAAACAACCAACTGGAGTATCAACCAGATAGATTGGGATTGTTTGTGCATCGAGATATATATTTTAAATTATGTATGCTGTGTAAAATACAAGGTAGTACTGTCCCTGCAAAAGTTTGTTGATATTTCCCACAGGATAACTGCTCTTACTGAGCCTTTGATGAATTTTTTTTCCTTAACCAAGCAACAATTACTCAGCTAGATGCATACATAAGCATATACCAAGAGTGAAAGAAATGCTTTTATTCTTACAGAAGAACATATAGATACATGCCATCCTGTTGGATCTAATCTGTATGCTACTTATGACAGATGTTACTTGTTAAACTTCTCTGTGATGAAAAAAGCTTTCTGCTGTCTTTCAGCAGAGGCTCTGACCACCTAGACGCACATGTGTATGTGGGAGAATTGTAGGTTTTTGATCAGGGACATCTGCGTTCAGATCTTTGCCACAAATTTCTGTTATGACTAGGACTACTCGGTGAATAATTTTATTTTTCAAATTATTGAAGAAGAAGAAAAAAAAATGAGAATCAAATGTTTTCCATTGGCAAAGAACAATTATTTAATTGTTCTCAAGAATTTAAGACAAATATAATAAAGTAAAAACATCAGCAAACTTTTATCCAAAGACCAAAGGGTAACAGAAACAAAGCAAAAAAAATAAACCCTGCATCCACCGGACGACCAGCATAGTTAATAAGGAAGGTGGTTTCTAAAAAAAGAAGAAACCCAAGGCTGTGACTAAAGAAGCAAACAAAACTGTAGGTCACCTGCTGTAGGGCAGTTCTGTCATGGCTTATGTCACGTTCTCACAGTGAATTCCTGAGCAAATACACCTTGCACAAACAAACGTCAGGAGCTGCATTTCAGCAGAGCTGAACAAATGTTCCAGCAGCGAAGCGTGCTGTTCCTCTGGAGAGGCGAGAGCAGCAGCCTGGGCAGCGGCAGCCGGACGCAGCATCCCTGCGGGCGGGGCAAGGCTGGCCCTCCCCGGCACCGCACCAGCAGCCTAAGGCACAGGAAGGCAGGAGGCATCTCTGCAGGGTTTTGTCTGGTGTTACAGGCTGTCAGCTATAGGTAAATGACAGTCATCAGGCAGGCATGGAAAAATGCAAGTCAGAGGGATTTTTCTCTTGGTTCTTGTACTTTAGTTCGCTTTGGTTGTTGTGCATGTCATGAACCAAAACTTCAAACTCAGCAAGGTCTTTTCAGCTGTACATGTTCAGATGTATAAGAAAGGCTGTCGGCTTTTGCTTGGTGAGGGTACTTATGCAGTACTTCCAAAGACAGGATATGTACTCAATTTCCAAGACTGATTAAGGTATACTGTTATGATTGACAGTAGATACTTCTGTATGTATATTTTCATGCTGTCAGTACTCTGCTACTAAAAATGCATGAAGTTTAAAAATATGAAGGTAATGTGGATCTTTAGCTGGATAGGAAGCTTCTAGCTTCCTATAGTGAAACTATTTTTTTTTCTGAGCTGAAGGTGTTTCAAGGGATAGACAGCCTTTATCTCACCCTAACATTTCATACTGACACAAAATCATGTTCAGCCCACTTTGTCAACACAATCATATACTTTATATGTATATTTTTTAAATTTTCATAGATTCCTGTATTCATATGTTCAGTAAGTGTAGCTACTTTCCACTTTAATCATACCAATATCTTAACTGGCATAATTAAGAGTAGGGAAATAAAATGGTGGAGCCTATACAAAGACAACAATACAAGATCTGCATGCTAGCACCAAGGTGGTATTGAGGGAAAGATTCACAGAAGAATTCTGTTGCTGGAACAGAAAGAATGACAGGATGGCAGAGCTAGTATTCTGAGTATACTTAAGGTGTGAAGATCCTTGGTTTCTCTTGTAATCAGCTGCTGTAGGTTATTCTAGCCACTAGTGCTATTACCATATATTTTACATTCAAGACTAGGTTGCTTTAGGAAAAACTACATATCTGTATTAGCTTTTCATGGGTATTTTATAAGCAAACAAAAATATATTACCTCTTTAGGCTGAACTAGAAATAATTACATCATTTAGATCCACGGTAGTCCTAAGTGCAGACAGCTGTATTGAGTTCATTGGCAGTCTCTCAGCTGGTTCTGAAGTACTCATACAACAGGAGTGGAGTGGGAGGCATCTCTCTGCATAGTTCATGCTCTTCAGTGTTTATGTTGCTGAAAATCCAACCATTTTCTGCTTCTAATGCTTAGCTCATACTCTTAATTTCTGTTCCCAAACAGTTGTTTGGATATAATTACTACTAGTCTGTAGTAATGACAAATGTAATTTTAGGGAGTGATGCTTAAGCAAGAATTTGGAGACCGAGCATAGGGCAATCTCATGTAATCAGGCAGTTCTCTTTAGGAAATGGTATTCCACGAGTGAATAAACTGTTACCTGTCTTGTTTAGCTCAGCTGTATTGTATCCCATATTTTGTTAAGGAAACAAAAGTTGCAGCAAAAGTTACAGATTTTTTCTTAAGCTTTACAAGAATACAAAGCATGAATGGATGTTTATAAATACACATTTGTAACTGCCATAGAGATAATGATTTTAAATAAATCTTCGAGTTACAAACTCTAGAAAGCAAAGAGGTGTTCTGGGCTCATTCTTGGAGTACTAGTAGTTTCTGTAGATTGATAAAGCCTGGGAGGAATTTATCATAATCTCCAAACAAAGCCCTAGCTTGTCAATATACTACATACAACAGAGTCATTTATACATACAGTTTGAACTGATGTACATCTCAGAATGAGAAGAAAGAGATTAAATAATTGAATTGAAAGGGCTAAGGCTAGTCAAGTTATCTAACATGGAATCTGTTTGTACTTTCTCTTTGGAACTGCAATTTAAGTGAATTTAAACTATTTTTAATTGCTTTAAGTTCTGTTGTCAAATGCTAGAGTGAATTTTGGCACACAGAAAAAGACAGGAAGGGGATTCTTTTAAATTAATATAATACATATTGTGAGAAGCAGCAGATTCTAAGCGTTCTGTGAATAAAGTATGTTACTGCTTTTGTCCCATTTATACACCACCTGACGTGCATGTGGTATGTTTTTGACAAGTAAGCAAAGTATGTTAGATTTGTTCTAGATTAACTTAATGATACTTGAAACAAAGGACAGTGAATAGATAGGAATAAATGATAATAGGATCTTAATCACTTTTGTGACAGTCTGAATTCCTGAGCTGTAGATCCTTAGAAGAGGCAAAGTGAGCAACTCATAAATGGCAGCAACCAGCTCTTTAAAGGGTGTCCTCAAATATTTCTCTTTACTAGAACAGAGTCTGGGATGCTTTCAAATGAAAGTGCAAACTACGGCTGCTCTTACATTGAATATCTATGCAATAATGAGAATGTGAAAAGCTGTATGAAATAGTGTAACAGCTATTATCCTGTATTGCTTTAGTTGGATGCAGCATAAAGATTGGTGCACATAAGCAGAGCAGTCCTACCACCTGAACCCACTGCATGTTCTTTAAGATAGTTTTGACAATTTTTAGGGAATTTCTGTGGTACGCTTCAAGGAGAATTCAACACATGTTTGTGCTGAAAATAGAAAAATTCAATTAACAATTCTTGGGCAAAGTTTCACTGCAATACATGGTTCTACAAGGACCCTGCAAAGATGCTTCACAAACAGATCCCTCACAGGCACTTGAACCATCAGCAGCACCAACCCCTTGAGCAGTCGTGAGGGGCACCTGAGCTTTGCTGTGGCTCTATTCCCCAGCCCAGCTCTGTTGCCCCAAGGCTGACCCTGCATTCTCTAACTCCAGGAAAGTCCAAGACAATACTGAGGCTTGTTTCTTATCCCATCACCAAGGGAAACTAATCCATGTCAAGGAGACCTTCTGCCCTTGGCATTCCTGCTACCAGCCACTCTAACCCTTTTTTGCAGCAAAGCCCCCTTGCCCTCCACTCTGTCATGAATTATCACTGCTAAACAGTCTCAGTTAGAATTTCTCTTTCAACAATTAAAATATGACTTATTTTTCATGTCCTAGGTTTGGATTCTTCTTCCTCTTGTGCACTGAGCTTAATAAAGTGAAATCATTTAATCCTTTATTGATCTAGGAGATTTGCTTACCTTTTTTTTCTTGCTGTCTAGCACTCTTGATATTAAGTAGCTAATTCACAGTGTATTTCAGGTATTTATATAGAGTACTTCCTGATGTGGGATCATCAGCCAAGTCACAATATTTAACACAGAGAAAGGGAGGTAAGTGAGGTGGCATTTTTTAGTGCCTTGCCTCACCCTCTGCTTGGAGCAGGAAGTCTGCCCTGGAGCAGTGGTTCTTCCATATGGGGTTGCTATGGGCACTAGAATACAACGTGCTGCAAACAGAAAAGGACTGACTTTTCCAGGGGGCCCTTCTGTAGAGTAAGTTTCAGCAATTTGGAAAATGTTGAACCTTTAAGATTAATTTTTCAGCAGTAACAGTCAAACTAACATTTGCGATAACAAATCATTATTTGAGCACGTATTACAAGTGTTTTGGTTACTTCCCTTAGATACATGCCAGAGGTAACTCAAGATTCTGCTCAGATTTTGCCTTGCTTAATCTGTTCAAAGTCAGTTAGCTGGAGTCAAGGCTAAAGCACATTCACAAATGAGCAGCTCAAAGTAAAGAGTCACAGCTGGAAGGAAATACAGTAAAATCTTGGGTATTAAGAGCCTTTCAAGACCAAGATTAAGAAAAGTTTTATCAAGTCCAGAAGGGCTTTGCCTAGGTGAAAACCACTGTCAGATCATGACCATATTTAGGAGGTAATTCAAAACATAAATCTGGAATGTGAAATCTGCTCTCAAGTATGACCCAAGAAGTGTATTTTAGATGAGTTTTCTTGAAAGGTTTTATGATGTTAGCCCTATGTTAGCCCAAATACACAAATGTTGTTAAACAGGTTCAAACAGTGCAGAACTAATTAGCTGACATCAAAGACATTACTTATTTGGAAGTGGATGAAATGAACATGATCCACCTGAGCAACATGATAATCTTCTGTGAAATAAGCAGAGCATGACCAAGGCTGAGCTGTTCTTTATGTACGCCTGACACGCTACAAGAAACTGCTAACGCACCTTCAGTTTTACACAAGCACCAGGTAGCCCAAACTTCATCAGAACATTTTGAAACAAATGCAAAAATGTATCAAACATCAGAAACAGCCTTTTTTTTTTTTTTTTTAATGCAGATGAAAATCAGGGGTGACACTTCAAAGAAAGTGGTAATATAAAACCAGAAAAGTGACTGTGCTTTTATGCCCCTTGTGTTAAAGGAAATGGAGCTTTGTGAATGCACTATGTGAAGAAACAAAATATCATCTGTGAAATCCATGGCTTTCTATAGATTCACCTTCTAAGAGAAGTAAACTTATAAGAATCTGCTATAGCACCTAATCATCTTGCAGAGTAACAAGTATTCAGCAAAGAACATTTTTAAAATCTTTGAATTATTTTTTTTGCAATGACTTCAAATGTGCTAAAAAGATGTGTTTTGAAAAACAAGGAAAAGATTTTTTTCTTTAAGTTTTACACATACTTACAGAATAGACAGAATTACAGAATTTTTCACTGCTGAATATACTCAGATGATTTTTATTTGGTGTTCACTGTCTAGTAATGCTTTGATTAGTAGTCCAGAAGCTAGAATTGGTATTCAGCATGCCTCTGCTCTGTGCTAATTAGTTTGATTGGCAGAGCTAATTAGCCTGGATGTAGCATTGTGCTGATGCAATTACACAGCTTTTAGATACATAAGCTAATATCGTTGTATGGCAATGTGGTGTTCCAGTTCATTAATAACTAGATCAGCTCCTTCCCTAGTATGGTGTTTCCTGCTGTAGATGTGCTCACAAGGACTCTGCACAAGGGACAATATCTGAAAATTTACCATAAGGATTAACATCCTGCTGGAAACACTTGGACATTTAAGGTAAGCCAGGTTGTTTTTGCTGCTTTTGATCTTCAATCCTGCCGTAGCAAGACTTCCACTACACAGCTGGATTTGTAAAAGACTTTGAGCTATATTCATTGAGACTAGATTTTAAATGAAGAGAGGAGAGAGTTTTTAGAAAGTGATTTGATTATTGGCGTAGCTTCTCAATGTTCGGATTTCTTTGTTTCACAGAATCACAGATTGGCTGAAGTAGAAGGGAGCTCTAAGTATTGGCTAGTCCAATACTGTAGCTCAAAGACAGCCAGGTTGCTTAGTGCTGTCTCCAGCCGGGTGTTGGATATCTCCAGGAATGGAGACTAACCAGGGAGACCCCACAGCCTACGTGTGCAATACATTCTAGTGTTCGATAGTCCTTAGTGTCAGGAGGTTTTTTGTCTATTTAAATGTAAATTCTTACATTTCACTTCATGCTCATTGCCTCTTGCCTGGATACCACTGACTCTGTCTTCATTATAACTTTTCATCAGGTAATTATGCACACTAAAACTTCCCTTCTCCCTGCGCTCTCAGCCTTTCCTTCTGTGACAGAGGCTTAAGTTCTCTAATCATGGAATATCAGTCTCCTTCGTAGCTGTTCACTAGCGTTGGTCCCATGTATCCATGTCTGTCTTGTACTGGGAGCCCAGAAATGGGCCCAGCTTCCAGGTGTGTCTCACCAGTGCTGAGTAGGGAAGAAGGATCACCTCACTCAGTCTGTTGGTGATACTTTCCTAATGCAGCCCGGGCAACTGTCGGTCTTCTCCTTGGAAATTGTTGGCTTTGACTTGTCCAGAGGACCCATAGGTCTTCCTTTCACAGAGTACAAATAGTTTTCCATCACTCTCTGGAAGTGGGATTGTATCACTGGCATTACTTCCTTTGTTGCTAATTTATAAGAAATATGTTTATCTTGCTGTCCTTACATCTGACTATATATTTATTTCAGAAATCTTTATGTTCTCTAATCTTTTTCCTACACTTTATAATTAAATTTTTATTACCATCCATATTCTTATTTTTAACATTAATTAAATTGGTTTTGGTTTTGTTTTTTTCCTAATTGCTGTTTCTAAATGCAGTTCTCTGTTCTTTAGACAAAGATTACCAGAATTAAGGAGTTCTGTCAAACATAGCAACTGCCAAACATAACTTCAAATTTTAATAAAAGAGCTCACAGTCCAGTTTTCTCCAAACATTCTTCTTCCCAGTAGTTTTTCTTACAGTTTTTTTCAGTGGGAAATTTAGCCCTTTTGAACAGAAAAATAATTGTGGGAACTGTGTTTTGTATGTCTATAATGAATACATGTATGTTACAATAACTGATCTTTAAGCAACCACTAGTTTTCAATCTAGTAATTCATCAATTTTTGTGCTAGTGAGATTAAAGTGTAAAACCTTTGCTTTTCAATTAACTTCTATAATATTAATATACGTTATGATTTACTGCTCATTGCATAAAAGTGTTGTAGAACAAATAATCTGAAGTCTACTCAAAGTCCTCAGGTTTAATTTTTATCTATTACAAAGAAGGAATATTCTGTCTGGTCTTATCTGGAGATATCAAGCTTCTGGTTTTGGTGTTTGTTTGTTTTGGTTTTCTTTTTTGTTTAATTTTTTTTTCTTTAATGTATATTGCTGCATTCTATAAATAAGGATGTGAAGAAATCTGGACATTTAATATTGAATTTGAATAGGAGAAGCATTGCTTGCTAATATTAGAACCTTGTATTGCTGGTTTTGGCATATCAGAAGTTCTTTTCTTTTAAATGGAGTGAAATAAAATTCAGGTAATTAAAGCAATTTTCATATGCAGTCAGACTGCAAAAAAATCCAAACTGTCATTCTAAAGACCTCAGTGGCACAGGTCTTGCAGCTGTAGGCCAAGGCCTAGATCAGAACTATTGATCTTCATTACTGGGTATTTCTTAACCTAAGTCATCTAAGGACTGTTGGTTAACTAAAAGTCTGTTTTACTGAACTGAAACAGTTACATTTCCCTGTATTTGTATCATAGAATAGGTTTTCAGATTAAAATTGAGACTAACTCTGCAGCACTTCTGTTAAGGTACGTAATTCTTGTCTTGGTTTTATAGCTGATGCAAAGAACAATTAACTTGGATGCATGAGGCTAATGACTGGCTAATTTTCCTCTTACTTGTACCTTTTTTATAGCAAACTGAGAGTGTTCCTGATCCATAGTATTATAAATGTGAGAAGATTCAGTTCCAAAAAAAGAAAAAGATAACACAGTAACTTCAATGCTAATAAAACCTATCTCCTCTTTTGAAGAACATTGAAAAAGCCCAGAGTTAGGGAGGGGGATTGACAAATCTCCGCATTAATGCAAGAGAAAGAGCAATGCAGAGCCTGTAATAAATCTTGGACATGTGGTTTCAAAAACCCATTATCACTCCAGCAAATGCAACCATAAGCATAATTAACTTTGGTTGCCTTTAACAGGATGCAGATGTCTAACAGCATGATCTGTCAGTATGCTTAATTATCCATCCTAAAATGATGAATCAGGAACTCTTTGATTTTGATCATTTACACATGATTTAGAAAAATGTTTTTACACAGAACACATTTCCTTTCAGAGCATTCCCTTGCTTGTCTGCTATTAGTCCTCGTAAATTTAAGGGGTTTGTGTGGAGAATTAAAATCTTTCATAACAAAAACCACGAGAGGGAGCCCATGTCACCATGTTTGGGTTGTTTTTCCTTTTTTAATATACTGAGCAAGTGATTCTCTGTGGTTTAAAGAATTAAGCATGAAGTTTTTGTTTATCAGTTACATGTCCTCAGCCTTCTTTCAACAGGAACTGGTGAAAAGTTATCTGATACGGTACATTTCTGAATGTTACCTTTATATGGGGGAAGGATTAAACAAGTAAGAACCTTATTTTGTATAAAACCAGAAAAAAACCCCCAAAAAACAAAAGACAGTCCTGAAGCTCATTTGACACAGCTGGTCTCTACTGAGTTCAGAATTTTTTCTACCAAATTACATTTAGGTTTAGTTTTCTTTCTGTGTTGCCACACTGAAGAGGAAAATGTTCACAGGCAGCAATTGTCATAGATGTACTTTTGCATACCTACAGTCACAAAGAGAATGGCTTGAGTTGGAAGGGACCCTAAAGATCATCTTGTTCCAAACCACCTGCCATGGTGATGAATGCCACTGAGTAGATCAGGTTGCTCAAAGCCCCATCCAACCTGGCCTTCCAGAGATGTGGGACATGCACAACTTATTTGGTGAACAGAAACAGAAAACCAGAAGAGATCCACTGTCAAGGCCTCATGCCACAAAGAAAATACACTGCATTTTCTGTAATTAAATGTGAGCATAGTGTAGGACTGGGAAGCTTGGATCTATAATAGCTTCCCAGGGACCTGTCTCAGAACTATAAGAGGATACAGAGAATTTCATGTTTGAAACATATATTATTAGGAGCTGTTACACGCAATTTGAGTGTATTTATTAACAAGATAGCCACATACTTCCAGAGGAGATGTAGCTAGAACATTTTATCCCTTGTTACAGGAAGTCTTTCTACAAAAGTGGCAATGAGAAGAAGAAAAAAAAGAATTGTATTATTTGGACAAGGAAATTGATTGACAGACAATGTGGGAAAAATATTTATATCAAATTTTACATAAAGTAACTACAGTCATTTGGATAAAATCATTGATAACAGAGATGAACTAATAAGTGCTCAGCATTTTGTACGGAAGATACAGGTTAGATAACACCCAGATAACTTGAATGTTTGCAACTGATTGGGCCTTCTGTGCTTCCTTCTGACTACTGCTCCTAAAACGCAGGCAGATAAAACCTCAGCCATAGGTATAAAGTTATAATTGTGGAGAAAGGGGTCCTGGAAGACTAAAAGCCCTTATCCAGTGCTTATTTTTGAAAGGAGGAGAAGGAAGTGTGCTATGTATAACTTCCATTCCTTGAGAAATTTTCAGAGAACTACTCAAATTTCACTATTAATAGGCAAGGGAAAAAAATAGCAGAAGGTTATAGATACTTTCTTTCAGTCAATCTTACCTTGCTTTGCAATATGCTAGCTCTCTTGAAGAGAGAGTAAAAGTAGATACCAAATAAGTCTTTGACACTGTTTTCTGTGTCCTTCTCACAAGCAATCAAGGGAAACATGCTATGTGCAAATATTTACAAATACATGAAAAAATGTTTGGAATCTAATTCAAGAGAAGATGGCAGTGATTTGTTTTTGTATAGAAAGAATATTTTGAGCTCTTCACAGTCTTTGCTCTTGGTCCTCTGTAGTTTAGAATTTTCAGTGGTGGTCCTTATGATGCTTCTGGCTTTGTAGCTGAAACCAAGCTGAGAGGGTGTGGCAGGGCTTTGCCAGTCAGGATTAGGTAACAAACCTGAGTATATATCAGTAATGTCATGTTGCTTCACAAAAGGCAAAAAGTAATAAGATAGCTTTTGACATTTTGACTGTTGGAATCTCAGAGCTGATACTGCTTATAGTTGTAGTGGAAAATCTCTCAAAACAGGACTCAGGTAGTCTTGTTAGAGACTGATATTTCATATGCAACTGGCTAAGTGCACAGCTGCAAACACACAGGTATAGACAAACTATTTAATATTTCATATATTTATGCTGCCCCAAGTTAGTAGTTTGAGCTGCGTAACAACCAAATAAGGTGAACAAATCCTTGAGCAGCAAACCCAAAGTTACTGGTAAAAGAAATTAACTTGTAAATAGATTGCCAGTTACATAAATTTACTAGTTTTCTTCCAAATGTTAGCTGTGGCTGCATGCTTCCTAATGAGAGTCTTAGATTGAACAGTAAAATTATTTTAAGACATAGCAGATTACTAAGAATAGTTCCATTGATTTCTGCAGCAATTCATTTTTGTGTAATAACTATTTCATTACATATCCTTTTCTGTAAGTTTCAGAGGAGTGAATAGAAAAAAAAATCACTCTGATAAAAATATATACAGGATATATTTTCCAGTATTTAGTAGGATTTTGTGTTTGGTAGCAATATCAATTCTTAGCTCTGGTATTGGGAAATTGATGTTTTATGAAATTTGGACTAAATACTCTTTCTACTCATAGCTCATTTAAGATTACTACATTTCAGAGCCAACACAACTTCCATTACTGAAAATAGAAAGGATCCTAGTGGTTGCTGTGAGGGACAGGTTTTTCCTTTCCTCTTTTTTTTTTACAGATTTTGGGTTTCAGCTTAAGTTTATATATGGTCTTCTTTCTGATGCCTAAAGTTATGGGGTCTCACTGCCTTGTTTTAATGGGCAGGCTGCTTTTTGTTACAGGGGGATTGGGGGCAGGGTAGTTTGGATTCATGTCTTCAAGGACACTCTCCCTGAGCTCCAGGCCCCAAAGATAAACGACGTGGAAGGATGGAACACCGTCATCGTCATTTGGAGTCATCGATTGGATAACGAACGGGGCATAGGCAAACAGACTGGAACTTAGAAAAGGGGGGGAGTTCGACGGGTCGGCCTCCTTAGCTCGTGGCTTGGAGCGCCCTAGGCAGCCACTGTGGTGGCTGCCGGGGCAGGCCTTGCAGGCCTAAAATAAATCCACTACAAACTTACCCTGACCAGCCTCTGCCTCTGCTTTCTGTTGTCATAGGCAACATTTCCAGTGTGTTATAGCAAACCTAAAAAAATCTGGCTGGTTGCACAGCTCTGTAGAAATTCAAGAATTCCTATATCCATCTCTTCAGTTCATATTTCTATGGGACTAATCATGACACTTTTATTCCCAGAGGTCACTGGAGAGATGCGTTCTTTACTTGTCAAATGTGATGATAACACAATCCCAGAAAATACAAAATTATCTTGGCCAATTCAATAGAAATATTTTATTTGTAGTACCTAGTGATTTGAAAATTGCATAGGTAGGTGAACCATTACTTGGTAATTGATTTTAAAATTATCAAAAATGCTATAGAACCCTGTTTTAGTGCTTTATTCCACAGGAGAATAATAATGAGTCTTTCATAGATTAACACAATTTTTCTTGTTTTCGTTGGAAATTCGTGTTTGTATCCTGTCTTACAGAGAAAAGATTTGTGGTACCACAATAAAGTTTCTGGCATTTACAATTGGTTTCATTCTACTAAAGTGAATAGGTTTCAGAGCAGGGGTAGAAAGAATTCAGTTTCCAAGGGGATGAATGTCAACCAGAGGAAAACCACAGGGGGTATCTGAGTGGGGCAGCCCATAATACCTGGCTTCAATTCACAGACACTGGCACTCAGTGGAGTGTAACCAAGAGAAAAAAACATAACTTACAAAGGCCTTTAGGTTGCTTTGTGAGGAGTGATTAAGGACAGCCTTGTAATATGATTATCAGCAGTGAGCCTGCCTTCTGTTCAGGGGACAGAGCGAAGTGCAGGTCCCAAAGGCTTTGCTGCACCACTGAGGTTGGGATAGGGGATTTAACTGGCTGAACAGGAGGGAGGGAGGACATAAACCCACCCAGGTGCTGGCTGTCTTCACACACATGGTAAATACACACTGGTTGTCCAGAAGAGTGAGTGTGGTGACTGCTGTCACACTGAGAACTAACTAAAGATGAACTGCCTGGGAGAGTAATTGCTTGCTGCCCACAGCTCATACTTCACATCTCCTGAGGCTGAGCAGAGAGCAGTGTGGGAGCTACAAGTTCCAATTTATGCTCTAAACTGCTGTATGTAGCTACCTATCAGTCACCTCTCAGTAGGGCATTTCTCCAATGAATTTGTTTTAAGTTGAATTAAAACTGCTTTTAACTTATACCTGGGGTTTTGGACTTCTAAAACTAATAGAACAAAATATGAATGCCCCAGCTTCTTCCAGTTTATAATTTTATTTGTAACAATAGACAAAGGAAACGAAAATCACCTTACTATCTATTATTTTCTAGTCCACACTTGTGAGTTTAACTAATGAGCAAGTTATACTGGACTAGAGTGTAGAGAACAGGGTATTGCTATACTATTACACTGAGGTATAACAACTTCAACTCAATCTGAAGTGAAACTCAGCAGCACTCAGCCACATCAATAAACAGCTAGAGTTTTGCAAAGGTGTACCCTAGTCGCCTACAGAAATACTTACTTAGTTTTGCAACATATAAAACATATAACTAAACACATATAAGGTAGTGCAAACACAGCTAATTTTTTCACATCTAAGTCTACACTTTGTATATGAAAAATATGTAGTACACAAAGTACCTAGGTTTATATAGCTACACATACCTACATATTTTTAAATGTGCTGGTACAATTCTATTAAAAAGAAAAATCTGAAGCCAGTGAAATTGTCAGCTTTGGGTTGTGTTGTTGTTGTTGTGTTTTTTGTTGTTGTTGTCTTGTGTTTGCTTTTCTGTTCCCCTTTCTGTTTTAATTTTTTTTAATTTTTTTTCCTTCCAAGACTGGAGAAATAGACATTAATTTTTGCATTTCAGTTTTCAAGGTACTTCTGCCTGTGAATACCAGATTACTGATGATACTTTAAATATTGTTGCAAAACACAGTAAAAGATAACTGCCATTCAAATGATCATGTGTAATAAAATTATCAGTATACTGTGACAATGCAGTTTTTTTGGCTTAAAAATTTCATCCTAAAAGCTTAAAAGTTTTTGGCTTGGAAGTTTCATCATCTGTTTTAACCTGTCTCAGTAAAGGTGTGCACAACTGTGTTTACAGGGGAAGGTGGATAGTATTATAATGTCCAAGGAAACTGTTCCTGAAATGGGGTTGTACCTGCTGCAAAAAAGTCCTTGTTTTGCAGAACTGTAAGGCTTTATTCTATGCAGAATTAACACCTGGTGATAACCTAGTGGTTTTGACAGCTGGGTTGTGATTACCTGAGGGCATTCATCATTGCAGCTGGTTGGAGGTGCATTTTTCACACTGCAGAAACACAGACCTATGTCAGAGCTTTTAGTGTAGATTGAGTTTTGAGACGTGACCTGACCACAGGTTTGAGATAAGTCAAGACATAAGGCAAAACCCCATCAATTTCCCTGCTCTCTGGTAGGGAATATCTCCTTAATATGCCTTGCCCTTACAGATATTTATATCCACTTGTGAGAGATTAGGTTTCATTCCAGATGTGTTTATGAGTTATATATTGAAGAGTCATAACATGAATTAGTTCTGCTTGAGTATGTCACCATCTGACTGTTCAGATTTAAGACTGCACAAATTCTTCTCTAAAAGGATTCTGTGCTGAAACAGAGCTAATCAAACACTGAAGAGAATAGAATGTATGAACGGCTTATTTCCTGGCTTTATACAATTTCAATTGGTTGACATGCTGTGTAAGAACCTGAAATCAGCCTACATGAATTTCATGTTTCAGAATATATAACAGGCAAATGATTTGCTAGGAAAAACAATCAAACTCTGTGACACACTAAGAGATTGTTAACAGTGAAAGGTATGTTAACATGGTATTTGGAGAAATAAAGCAACAAGATGTACCACAATGAGAGAAAACTAGCTAATTTTTGCAATAAGTCACTGTTTTTATATTTTTCATAATACACAAATCTAAGAAGCAGAAGGATATGTGTGTGTGCATATGTGTGTTATACATATATTTCTGGTTAAATAACAAAATAAATTTTTTACATAAAATATTTTGACTGTAAGGTAAAAGAATGCACATGTCACCCTGTGATAAAAAGAATCTTGGCTGTCTGGCAGCTAAAGAATAAACAGAAAAATTAAGGGTGTGAATTGTGACATTTTTTAAATATCCAGATAATGGAGTACTCTGGAGCAGCCTTACTGGCTTGTCATTGAATTTCCTTCTAAGACATGGAATCAGAAAACACCTAAATCTGTGGTTTGTATGTGTGTGTGTTTCTGACATTCCATTCACTATTGCAAATAAGTGTGACGCAGACGACAGAGAAGCTCAGCCAGATGAGACCTATTTGTCTTTTGTTTATAGCCAGTGGCCAGTCCTTTTCCTCAGATGCTTGCTTAGGGTGGAGAGCAGCAAATAAAAAAATCATGTAAATGAAGTTAAGGGTTATGTAGATGTTAATATAGATTTCTACTGAAATTAGTGGATCTGAGTTTTAGGTAAAAACCTTATTTGGGGGGAGTGGGGGCAGATGATTTAACAGCTCAGACAGTCAATGTATTTCATTCAATAGCAAATTTCTCACTGTGATTTGTTGGGAAGAAATGCTGTTCTCTGACTTTATTCTAATGAGGAGTTCACCCAACTGGTTCAGAACATTCTCAGTATGCAACAAGTACAAATGAATTGAAATTCAGTCATAAAATCCAGTCTTGACTCCAGCACCTTCCTGACTTCAGGGGACAGAAAACTGCTCTGACGATGTTTAGGCAATGGGTGAAAATACTAGTGAATGTGTCTTGTGAGTTGCCTGATGCAGTTGTTGAACTGAGTGCAGGCTAAACTGATGATTTTTGCTTGTTTTGCACACTTTGGATCTGTACAGGAGCATGGGGCAGGCATATCAGTCCTCCTTGTCTGGACTAACTCTTCCAGATTAAGAAGCATGTCAGTCTATTTCTGTCCAAATTGATGACAGCTACCCATTTTTAACCTCACACGTTAGCCAACCAACTGCCATATACTAGAGAACTGGGTTGGAAAAGACCTCTGAGATCATCATGTTCAGCCTTTGACCAGACACCACCTTGTTACCTAGACCATGGCACTGAGTGCCCCATCCAGTCTTTCCTTAAACACTCCCAGGGATGGTGACTCCACCTCCTCCCTGGGCATACCGCCCCACATGACTGAGTTGTGTAAGTCTTTTCTGTTCATATCTTCTTGGCAGGATTTTTAAAAAATCCTTTTTGCACTCCAGGATTGTGGGAAATGCTTTTTTTGTTGTTTTTGTGGGGTTTTTGGTGTGTTTTTGTGGATACAGTAAGTACAGAGTGGTTCCATGCTTATTAACTATTTAAAAGACGATTAGTACTCAAATGATTCTCTTAATATGCGTGTTTTAAAGCAGTGTTCTGTAAGGAAATTTCCTTCTTATTCTCATAAGAATGTGAATGGTTCCACTTCTGTTAATCTTGTTTAAAATTCCAATCTTTTGCATGAATATATACAAATATGTATACATGCATATAAATGAATACACATTAAAAAAACAGCGTTATCTTAAGACAAAAAGGTAGCACATCATAAAATTATTATTTTTAACTAATGCTAATAACCAGTACATTTTACTCACTCAAATAGGGTGAGATAGGGTGAGACTGTGAGCTAGCTGAACTTCACTTGAGAAACACTGACATGTGAGCACAGACACTGTGTAGTGGTCAGCACACAGGTAGCAAGTGGAACAAGATTTGAACCTACTGTGTTAGCTGTACTGGCTGAGCACACAAGGGTCCAGTGCAGGCTCACTGCACACGCCACCTCTACAGCTGAGGAAGTCTGGGATGGCCTAATGTCTGGTAGTCACAGAAAGCAGTTGCTTTGATCAGGCTGCCAGGCATGTGTAAAATCCTGTACAAATGGCCAAACTGTAATTTCAATTTGTACAAAATTTCTGGGAAATAAAAGGACCTCTTGGGGAAGCTGGTGCATATGGAATACACGTGGTAGTTCCCTACTAAGCGTCATCTCCTTCTTTTTAAGGCTTGATGCTTTGAAGCACACAGGTGGGTGTCATCTTGTAGGTTTTATGAATTTGAAAAGCAGTTTTCTATGTAAGAAGGGGGAAATATCTGATCTCTCTTAGGGGTAGGTAATTTATAGATCCTAAAGGCTGCATTTTGTAAAAGTTTTCAGAAACTTCATGACAGTATCAGTTATTTTCAGTTAAACTAATTGTGACAAATTGAGCAATAGGAACACATTTTTATCTGTTTGAAGCAGCTAATACTCGAGAAATCAGTTTATGCATAATTTATTGGTAAGGATTACATACTTCAGATATTGTAGTAATATCATCCAGTGAAGAAACTATTACCACTTGTGCTGCACATTTCAGGGAAGAATTTTTTTTTTCATAATTCGACAGGTTTTTTTTCTATGGCACATTCCTTAAAATAAATTACACTAGCAAGAAGAGAGGAGAGTACTAGTAATCAGCTGCATTGTCCTCAAAGCAGGAGTTCTTCAGCATTCTGTGCAAACAATGTGTGTTATACATTTGGCTGATGGAAACAAATCCTTGCCCATTTATCTGATTTTCCTCAACAAAGAAATCATGCATGTTTTAAAAACTCTGAGGTTGCTTAAATGTTTTCTGTTAAGGTTGCATCTGACTGATATAGTTATTTAGACTGATACGATTCTTTGACTCTTAACATAAAATTATTTTTATGTGATGAACTGCTGATCCTTCATCTGATCTTCCTATTTCATACCAAGCAGTATTGGGTATTATCATAAATTAATGTATACCAAAGCTTAAGGCAGGACTCTGCTCCTCACGGTCAATTGGAATTGTTTGTGATGGACTACTAGAGCTCTGACTAGTCTAATAGAAACCCAGCAGGGACAAGCCCTTGCCACAGGAGCACCTAACTCTCCAGCCTGCCTCTCAGAAATCCATCTGATATTTTTGTGTGTGTGGTTTTATATTTTTCATGGCAGGCTTCAGCTAGTTTTGACAGTAAGAAACATAGTCATTGGCTAATACTATTTTAGTATGAAGACCTTTCTAACATAATGAAAACATTATCTTCCTTTGTAATTATGACGCAATCTTTAGTCTTGAGTTTCCTCTTCCAAGGTTAGGCATCTAAAATCAGTTACTTGCAAAACAAATCTAAGATTGGCCTGATTTTCACAGC